>OX438706.1:15204392-15833457 GCA_949316375.1 Mythimna vitellina
GTCACTGAAGTATCCTATATACCTGTTATGTTTGTTGATACAATTTAGTAAGCTTATACCTGTTCTTTCAATAATAATCATTCTGTTTGGTAATCGAAATTAATTACGAGTACATTATTACCGTCAGCTTTTTCATTGTATTGAAATCCAGTTGTAAACTCTTTGTCTAAGAGCTATGGTTGAGGTAATGGTTGTCTTTCTCAACATTAGTGAAAGCATTTCAATTATATCTAATAATAGACTTGGCATTGAATAAAATTTCTAAATTTTTAAACATTTTAGCACTCAAATAAATTAGTTGATGATTATCATCAACTAATTTCCATTGTTTGGATTATTGTTTGTAGGAATTAGTAGTCTAGTAATTATCTTGTAGTATTGTTCCGATTACGATTTTTTTTTCATTGATTTGTGGTGCGTGTAGCTAAGAAGTCTGTGTTTCATGATATTTTTATTTTATGATTGATAGGTTTGCGCATGTCTACTATCTTAATTGTCAGTGATGCTGTAGTCAATGATGAAGCACGCTTGCCTGGAAGTAACTAATTTATGTTTGATTTAAAAAACCCCAAATTGTATATATAATAGCTAGAGAGTATAAAGGACATCGAAAAAATCAGAGAAGCGCTTGTCATTTCTTTTGTTTTCTCAAAAGCTTTTGACAGGGTTTGACATAAAAATCTTATTGGTAAGCTTCTTTCCCTTATCTACCGACTAGATTGTCTAATTAGATGGCAGATTTCCTGAAAGATTGGTTCACACAAGGACTAAGTAATAGTTGTTTGTTCGATCAGCGAGATATTAATGCCGGAATCCCTCAGGGGTTTTTTTTTTTTTTATTGGGTGGGAAATTCATCTTATGACATCCCCGCTCTTGGGCGGAGCGGGAGATAGTGTCAGACTCTTACTGACTAAAAACCCACTCCTGTTCCTTCGTTGCCTTCGTCCCAGGGCCCCGGGTTCCGCTTTCACACTACCCGTGGCCCCAGTAGGCTTCGACCCTGCTGGGCCCCTACGATTTGCTGACATCTCCTTGAGGCGCGCGTGGACCAGTACGCGCCGTCGACGACTTGGGCTCGATCCGGACGGTTACCGGATGGTCGGACGGCGAGCCACCCATTGCTCGCCGTCTGCGAGCCCGCGCCTACGGTGGCCGGAAATCGGGATCGGAATCCCGGCGGCGGTTGGAGCGTAAGGACCGTTGCCTCACGCGATCGGCCGCCTCCTTTGCTAGCATTACTGCTTCGCAGAAGGAGGCGACCGCCTGCCACTCCTCCTCGCTCCGGACCATGGCCTGAACCAAGGCCCGGCGCGAGAGATCGCCGCCGCCGATTACCCCCACGAGGACACGGCGTTGCTCTGCCCAAGCGAGGCACACCTCCACCGTGTGCTCTACCGTGTCCTCCGGGCACACAGTGGCGACACCCGGGCGTCGTTTCCGCACGAATCCGGTGCAGGAACCTCCCGAACTTACCGTGTCCGGTGAGAACCTGCGTCACGCGGAATGTGAGGACGCCGTGAGGTCTTTCCAACCACGCCTCAAAGAGGGGACTTACCGCCATAATTGTGGCGTGCCCAAGATCCCTCAGGGGTCAGTACTCTAAGCGTCATTAATTTTTTGTTGAACATAAATGATCTCCTTAAGCCACCAACCTTAGTGTATGTAGACGGCAGCACTGTTACTGGGACATACGTGTCCAACGCAAGTAATAGTGTATCACAGACCTAGCCTTACCGAAAGGTTGAGCGCTTTGAATTTTTCCTTGAACGGGACAATACCAATTTTGTCAACTTCAATGCTGCTAAAACCCTAACTTATCTTTTTACCGTAAAAACAAAGCCACAAGCACAAGCTAGTAATAAAAATAAAAAATACACTAGAGTTAGAGCCGAGTGTCAAAGGCATATATTTTTTGTCCTGAAGCAAATCAAAGTATCTGTTCACTAAGCAACGGAAACGAAACCGAGGGAAAAGCGAGTTCTCAATAAATGGAAAGAAGCTTTAAGGCTTACATCCATTTTTATTGAGAACTCCAGTTAGTGATTTATAAACCAGATTATCAGTACCAGTATTTCGATGTTTATTTTCTTCTTCCTTCATTACGCGTAATCTTATTTTGCTGTGACCCTACCAATCGTCCTATGTATTGGATTTATTTACTCTTTCGGATTACGTTAAGAAATCAGATCCTGTATCCATTAGTTCAAATAAATCGCTAAGGGTCTTCAATTCTCTGGGAAGTTTATTAAGTTAGTATATTTAGTTATCTAAACATTTATTTTTAATTAAATAAATAATAAATTTCAATAATTAAAAGGTCATTGTTAAGATTTTCTCATTTCACAATTTTCTAACGATCACATTAATAACATTTAACTACCTCGTTGATCTCATGATCGTAAGCTCGTCCTGGATTCGAGACTCGTTCTTCCAATCTGCCAAGTTACAATCGTATTGTTCGCGCCGAATGCCTCGAGTGGGCCACGCCTACGATTCCTTTGTTCTGACGTCATCTCAACGCTCAGTTACGTGGTCAGAACAAAGAAATCGAAGGCGTGGCCGACTCGAGACATTCGGTGCGAACGAAACGATTGTAACTGGGCCAGGGGGGATATTTTTTGTGGGAATTTTCAAAGAGTTACCGTGGTCCTAAAACGCAAAGATCTACTGAAGAACACAGATGGGTTTTAATCAGCAAAATTGTATAACTCCCTCTCGCATCACCCTAGAGCGCAAGAAGTCATTAGATCACTGCCCACGTTAAAACAAAATGTATAGATTTCTTGGAATATTTTAAAGTAAAATAAAATATCCTTTGCATCGCCTTTCCACCGTTTTCGCGACACGCTCTCCCGCTCCGCCCAGGGCGCGAGAAGTCATTGGATGATTTCCACATTTAAAAAAAAACCGTGTTCGTGACACGCTTTTATTATATAGTGTAACAAGTTTAAGATTGAAAAAGAGAGATTTTCTATTTTTCATTATAATGTATATTCATTTTAAAAGAGAGGAAATTTGCAGATTAATATAATTATGAATTTCCAAAATGGTTCCGTCGCACAAGCACATTGTACGCAGACGCATTGGAATTTACATGAACGCACTCGTTGTCGTGAATAAAATTGCAATCAGTAACGGGTTCTACAATATTTTGTGCCTGGAAAATATTTGGCATACGAGAAAATCGTGCATTTGAGCTCTGGAGTTTGAAAGTATTTTTTTTATTTTTCTAACCTTTTACAAAAAAAAAATACAACTGACTTCAACGTAAAAAAAAACACTAAAAACTGCATAATAATTTAAACTTTGGAACAGCGGTTTTTTCTATAGCAAACAATTTCACACCTCATTCATACCGGATGAATGAGATGAGAAATTGTTACACCTTCTATGAGGCGGGTAGGAGATACCCTAAATTTTGATGTTCAATTTTTGATAGTATGATTGTGTAATTAGCATCTACGCTTGAGATATATTAATAATAGTATCCCTACAACAAGATTAGTAAATAAAATACCAGCATTAAGTATGAAAAGCGTTATTTTTTATTAAAATGAATTATCTAAATTTTCTTTGAAAAAATACAAGTTCAAGTAGTTAAGTTCTATTTGCATAAAAATGTAACAAAATTCCAACTTCTTTGGTAAATCAACATAACAATATTATTATGAATAAAAAAGGAACTGAAAAGTCTTATGAGAACATGTAACAGAGCACCAAAGTCAGACATACAAATCAGCACAATCTCCGCACATAAAAATCGCGTGTTCCATACATATTGACTTCTCAAATTTTGTGACTGATTAGTACCAACTGACTAATGGCCGCCGGCACAGATTCCGGCTCTTCCAAATTATCCAAAATACCCTCTTCCGCTCTATATACAAAGTTATTCAACAGATCTTAGGATCAACTAGCAGAAACAGTCCTCTAAACACGTAAAAAGAATCACCAAAATTGGCGAACACTTTAGGACACAACAAAAATCCTCAGAAGAACTAAGAAGCACCTCTTTTTTTTATAAATCGGCCCAAATGACAAACAATCGGCTTCGGTCTAAAGGCTTTCGCAACCAGTTTGAAAGCAATAATGCGAAGAGATATTTTAAAATAAATAATTCTGAATCTCCTCTAAGGATAGAACGTTTTATTTAAAAAAACACTGTAAATTATTTGACCCATCTTACACTGTTTGAGAGAACCTTAATATCGCAAGTAATCCAACTGCAAAGAGTAACATCCAGCTAATACTTTTAAATAACAGAAATTGCAGCCATAGAGCTGCCATCTTCAATCCACAAACCAATTACGGCAGAATCTCGTTAGGCTGGGAGCTGACACGTCTATAGTTGGGAAAAAATGTTCCGAAAACTGCCATCATTACTTGAAATACAATAGCGATTCGACCTGAATGCGAGAACTTGCTTAATTGCTATGTGTATGTCCTTTTGTCACAATTAGGACTTTAAATTGGGCAATGTTTTTAATGTCGGAAGTAACATAATATGTAAGGAAAAAAAAGGCAGATTGATTATTTTAGAGTTACTGGGAATTTAGAGTAGTTTTTAGAGGTATTGAAGATCAGACAGGTAAGCGCTCCATGTGCTGTTACTTAGCTTAGTCGACATCGTCATACGTCCCAAAGGGATGTCAGCAAATCCGTAGGGCCACGGGAATTTTCGAATCGTGATCTTGAAACGCAAAGAGCAACTCAGGGACAGAGGTGCGTTTGAGATAGTAAAAATCTGACACGCTGTCTCGCTCCACTCTAGACTAAAAGAGGTCATTTGAAGATTTTTCCCCGCAAAAAAAAAAAACGCTGGAGGGGACAAAAAATGGGCATATTACTGTAGATAACATCTTGGATGGTTGATAAACAGATCCACTAATGATATAATCAAGGTTTGGAAGAATGAAAAGACAAAGACGTACCATTCAAGATAATGTACAGTATATAGACGCTGGTTGACGACGTAGTAGAAAGGACAGTTTAAATAAAAATAAATTTTTCCTTCAAAAATGTATTTTTATTTAAACTGTCCTTTAAACTGTCCTGGCAAACACACTGGAGGGTACGTTTTTATTTGTATCGTTTTGTTTGACACTTGACAGTAGTACTAGTGTTGCCATACAATTATATTTTTTATAAATATTAAAATACTAGCTGACCCGGCGAACTTCGTACCGCCTAAAAATAATGAATGTGTGTAATTATAACGCCATCTACTGGCATTACCAGAACAGCATAATTCATTTTATAATAACATTTTAACTAGAGATGACGTTGGATTCGTAATTTTTTTTTCGCGTTTTTTTTCCATTTTCGAATATTTCAAGACCCAAATTAGTCAAATCTGTCCAGCCTTTTTTGAGTTTTAGCAAGACTAACGAACAGCTATTCATTTGTATATATATATAGATAATCAATTATTAAATATTGGAGATTCTACAGATGGGTTTACAACGGCAGTATCTCAATCAGAGTAACCCCCTACCATCTAACAGACAGGGATTTTTACATGGCATAAGCAAACATTGTTCGCTTTAAGAAAAAAACAGAAAGAAAACAAGGCCAATCGTCTATTACGCTTGATTTTTTCATGTCTGAATTATACCCAAGAGCCGAACTCTCACTTGCCTAGTGCGAGGCCTAAAATTTTACGTGTACACACGATTTTCCTTTATCTTACTTTTTCTTTTTCAAAAGGGTACCTAAAGCCTCAGATTATTCAAATACCTGAATTTGTTTTAAGATTAGTTGAAATAGACATGGTTTTGCCATTTATAGGATTGGATATAAAAGATTACAGGAGACCTCGCAGAGAAAACCTCTTTTTTTAGGGATCCTTACCTCGAAAGGAAAAAACAGAACCCTCACAGGATCACTTTTTTGTTCGTTCGTCCGTCCGTCTGTCTGTCTGTCTGTCAAGATCCTTTAACTCAGGAACGCGTAAAGGTATAGAGTTGAAATTAAAACTATATACTAAGGTCTGCGGTCCTTCATAACTGTGAAAAAAATCAAACTTCTGAGTTAACGAAAAAAAGATACAGCCGTTTATGTCGCCAAAAACGTATATTTCAACACTCTCAATGAAATCAAAATTCATAGGGTACTTCCGAATGACCTAGAATCCTCCAATTTGGAATGAAGCTATGTCTCATAGCACAAGTATAGGAAAAAATCTGAAAACTGTGAATTGAACTGTTTTCAAAGGTACGTTTGTACGGAACTCTTAATGCGCGAGTCGGACTCGCACTCGCCTAGTTTTTTTTAGAAAGGTCTATTTATAAAACCTTTAGTGAGAAACAGGGTTTGAATCTTTTGACCTGTTAAGTTATTGACGTTGTAAAATGATCAAGTACTAAATAAATATTAACTTAAGTGGCAATGGGTAGGGCACTTTGCTCGCAGAACAGATGGGCATTGGGGCCGAAAGTTTCTGGAGTGGCGACCGCGTACCGGAAAACACAGTGTTGGAAGGCCCCCTACAAGGTGGACCGATGACCTGGTGAAGGTTGCGGAAATCCGATGGATACGAGACGCACAGGGCCGTTCATTGTGGCGACATTTGGGGGCGGCCTATGTCCAGCAGTGGACGTCTATCGGTTGAAATGATGATGATGTGATGATGACTAAATAGATACTTACCAATAAACTTTTTTCTACGAGGGAAATTGTCAAACAACTACTTCTTAATTTTGCTGACTAAAACCCACAGTATTCATTCAGTTGGCCTGTTGCGAGAGCCATGGTAACTTCTTCGAATAATCTACAGCCCTGGCAAAAATTATTAAATTATGATTGACTCGGCCCTAACTGACCGAGTCAATCTTCTTGACATATCCTTGAGGCGCGCGTGGAACACAACGCGCTGTAGACTCGGGTTTGGTCCCTGACGGACGACCGGACGGCGACCTCATTGCACCATCCATTTGCTCACGCCTATTAAGGCCGGAAATCAACCTGTAGTGAGAGAACTATCACTAATCTGAGCCTATACTAGCATATAAGCATATTATAACCAGCGTTCGGAATTAGGTAAAGGTATTCATGTACTTGCATCGAAATTTTGATATTAATATGGATCTTACCGGGATTTCTAATGAAAAATCCCATGTGGCCAGGAATATTACAAATAAAAAGCAATAAAAACCTCAGAGATAGATAAGACAAATAAATCAAAGAAAATTAGCATACAATTTTTATTTGTATTTTTAATTGAAAGAGATCTTTCTACCTCAACAAGTTTATATACTTCCTCCTGCCTGCCTTGATGACGAGGCATTATTGCAGGAAGAATTATTTTTTGCTTTATTTCAGACAGTCATAAAAAAAATTTTGCTCTTTAAAATTAATTTCGAGATTTGAGGCATATCCACTTTATTCTTTCTGAATTCTGTATGAATTCGGTGTACATACATGTTTAATTCTACCTAATTCCGACCTCTGGTTATAACAAAATCTTTCCAACAAAGTCGGTAATATATAGATATTATCTATATATTACCGACTTTGTTGGAAAGATTTTGTAACTCTACAATAATGTATTTATAGAAAAGTATAGATTTAAAATAACATAGAAAAGTATTTACAATCGGGAGAAATTATAAAGTTTAAAGATACACTCAAAAGGGAAAATCAAAGCAATACCGAAGAGATGTACAAATTGTTTAAAATTTTCGAAGTTATGCTTTGAGAAATTCAAAATTACAGACAGATCCAATTGCAAAACAATTATTCGTTATATCATTCGCTGTTAACTTATATTTGATTTTGATAGCAATACTTACAAAACATTTTCAGTGGGTCTCGAAGGTAATTTGGCAATATAGACAATGGAAATGGATATATATATATGTTACCGGCCAAACCCGATCTTAGGATGAATTAGTTTCGCCTAGGCCAAACCCGAGATATTAGTCCAAAAGAGAGTGAAGCAAGCTTAGAATTAATATTCTAATGGGCAGCCCGACACGGATAGGTTAGGTTAAAAGGCTAAGGCGGGAGCGGAGTGGAGCTCCCACCTCAGCCTTCGTGGTTATTTTCTTTATAACTACCCAGAAATAAAAGCCCGTGTAAGCAGTGTGTAGGTTTGACCTAGGCGGAACTTGTTTATGCTAAAATCGGGTTTGGCCGGTAACATATATATATGTCGGCGCAAGGATGCCGATCATCACTGAAGCTCTGTCCAGGGACTCTGTTTTGTGGGCGATGGCTGGGTATCGAGCAATAAACAAACTATTCCAGATCATACAACTGATTTATTATAATGCAAGCTTTAGGTATTCACTTCACACAACGAGCCGTGAAACAGTCTCCGAGAGACGATGTTGTTGCCACGACTGCCGACACAGGAAAGAGCGCCGCCCCTCTGCAGTCGGCACTTTTATCTGTTCGGTTCGTGCAAACGTCAGTGCGGATTCTGTCAAAGTGACATGTGTCACTTTTCACTTAGCTCGTTCATTCGTTCTTAAGCTTCCGTACTATTGACTTCTCCGACACGGCTATCCTGCGGAACACACGTCCCTGTGTGTTAGTCTTCATCGCCACATCAGCTGGCAGATGTCCATTGACGAAATGTCCCAACAAGCCATCCGTCGCATTGTGTTCATTATCACCAGCTCAGCCGGAAGACGTCCACTGACGAGACTTCCAAAAAGACGTCCGTCTCTGTGTGTTACTCATCGCCACATCAGCTGGAAGATGTCCATTGACGAGATGTCCCAACAAGCCATCCGTCGCACTGTGCTCATTATCATCACCTCAGCCGGAAGACGTCCACTGACGAGACTTCCAAAAAGACGTCCGCCTTTGTATGTTACTCTGAAACAACAAATCTAGCACAGTACTTGTTCCACTCGGCCATTTCTGACCATCATGACTTCAAACTTTTCTGATGAGAAAACTAATATTCTCTAACGTTCAATGTCACAACAAAACTTTACTCAATAAGCCAAATAATTAAAAAATGGGTAATAGAAATCGTCATCCAGTCATGTACCAACGTTCGTTGTTCTCATCTTAAAGCCTTAGGAGCCCCCCACGAGTAAACCACTCTAACACCACGGCACTCATTGCCGAACAGCAATCACAATTGCTCTCTCACATGTGCATCCACCACCCGTGGATCACATTGGGTATCACTCATTCACTACCCACCATGACTTCCGTCAGAGCTAAACGCGCTAGCTACTGGAACCGTCAACTTTACTACGGCTGATAAAGAACCTTACTCGCGTGCTCCCCACAACTCAGGCTTGTTCATCACCACTGTGATCACTACTCATCTACTTCGACTGGTACATGACTTTCAGGCATCTTTCTTAACTATACACACAACTAATCAAACTAATCCAAAACACTAATCTTTAAGCTCTACATGTGATCTTTCTCTGGCTACTAATAGCCCAGTAACCTCAAGTTACTCAACCATTCCTATGCATCCCTCCAGGATTGCCAAGTCTCTCACGACTTAAAGGTTTCCTACATTACGTCCCACGTTTGATCGCAATTTGAATTGAATTGAATACCGCGTACTTACGGACCGCTGCTGAATTATGCTCCTCGTTCATAATCGAAACAAAGTCTCCTACCGAAAATTTATCGAGTCTTTCTTCGTCAGATCAAACCTACACTATGTTGCTCAACGCATCATCATCTGTTGTTTAACGATAGAGAACACGCGACTAAAATCGATGAGAAATGATTTCGTGACAAGAGGCCACACGCGCGACTATTACAGGGCATCCGCTTTGGATCCAGCCATATCCCATGGTCTCACCCGCCTTGGATCTAGCCTCCTCACTTGGCATCACCCGCCTAGGATCTAGCCACTCCATGGCATCACCCGCCTTGGATCTAGCCTCGCAACCTGGCATCACCCGCCTAGGATCTAACCATACCGAATGGCATCCGCCACGGATTAAGCCTCGCAACTTGAATTGCATTATCTAAAACGACCACTTTTTCAAAACTAACGTTAATCCGGTTTTAGTCGACGTTCTCAAAACTACTTCAAGTCTCCCGACGCGATCGCAATCTCAATAGTTTTCAAAATAATCAAAATATCGACTACTCAAACTACGATGTAGGTAGGTATTTACCTATTCGCTTAAGAACATTATCAATCTTCCGTTGGAAAACTCAGATCGTATTTCGAAACCGAATGGCGTAGTCAAATGTTTGTACCGACTGTCGGCTGTCATAAACACTACTAAAAACCTGATGCACAATCTAATTTTGTAAAATGAACGCGCAGTATGTAAACGAGTTATTTCGTCTAAGTGGTAACGAATACAGGTTGGGCACGTTGTTATTTAGTTCACAACAATCTTTGCACATTATATCTGACCGGTCGAGTTTTTAAGTTAAAAGAGCTAAACTAACAAACACCAAATTACTCTGACGAATAATATTTGCACGCAACAATTTATCTACCCGCTCACGCATTACTTTTAATTTTTCCGCGCTAGACTGCTATGGTCGTCTTTATACAGTCAAAGATGAGTCAATTAAACGGATATGTTCACTTTTTGTAACACGCGTTTGTAGTATACCGATACTAAAATAGTCTAATTATCAAATCAACGTAGAAACAATCGCAGATTTATATTCTAGGCACACGTCAGTGTCAATAACGTCAAAATTATCTATGAAGAAATTATAACTGTCATAAAAAATCGAAACGGTATCTACTGGATCTCATGAGGGTAGTTGTAATTACAATTGTTTACGTCGTGAACTTTAGGGATTTTTCAAAAAAATGTGTCGTGGTCATTCTATTTGAACTGAACCCTTGTAACAATATTTCACGGCCAAATTATCACTTCGCAAATAGATCTGATGTTGGGCAAAGCATGAAGTAAAATCTCAATTAAACTATGCAAGTAATCTGAACACACTAAACTAACCCTTCAATGTAACAACACTGTGTTTACATTTGCCGTGAAATAGTGATGACAGACTTTAAAGTGAAAGAGAGACAACACTCAGCACCAGAATTAAAATGGAATGTGAATACCTGACCTTGTTCCTGGTGGAGAATCGACATCACACGTCAGTCAACCTCTCGCTCGCTACGTGATGCCTTGTCGTCACCGTCACCGCTGAGTCACTTTCATCAGGACACCGGAAGGAGATGTGACCTTGCATATTGCCACATTTGCAGGATACGATGTGGCTGGCCATGGGATTGAATATTGAAGCTTGAATATCACGTTATTCTGTCGGTTTCCTACTGTTTCTTGCTTATGAAAACACAGCCTGCTTCGTCCAATTTTTCCACAGTGGAAACATTTGACGGGTGACGTTTGAGATGTCTTCATACGTTTTGTGTCAAATGTTTTCTGATCTGGTAGCAGGTATGCACACACACGCACTGCACTTTACATTTTACACTTCAGGTAAGTAAAAGTTTGTAATTCTTGCTGTAATCACTGGTGACTTCGGATTATCAGCAAAACACGTATCGGAAAGTGGTACATCGTGAACGTGCTTTTGCGTCGGTCTTGTCCGGTGATTTACTCAGTTCCTATTTCTCTCTGGGGAAACAATGTCATCATGGTCCAACATTCGTTGCTCAGGATTAGGGAAAAACCCCAGAAAAAACCTAATCAGACCAAAACTGATAATGACATTGATTAACGGAACTTTGAATCTTATTCGGTCCAGTGCTTCATTCCAGGTCTTCACTTTCTAATTTTCCATTTCAAATAATAACCGCCAGTTGTCTTCGCTCTTGCCATTTTCTTCATGACCGACGTTACGTAACCTTCGTGCTGCGCTTGTTTATTTGCTCGGAATCCCACTTCTGATGTCGGCGCAAGGATGCCGATCATCACTGAAGCTCTGTCCAGGGACTCTGTTTTGTGGGCGATGGCTGGGTATCGAGCAATAAACAAACTATTCCAGATCATACAACTGATTTATTATAATGCAAGCTTTAGGTATTCACTTCACACAACGAGCCGTGAAACAGTCTCCGAGAGACGATGTTGTTGCCACGACTGCCGACACAGGAAAGAGCGCCGCCCCTCTGCAGTCGGCACTTTTATCTGTTCGGTTCGTGCAAACGTCAGTGCGGATTCTGTCAAAGTGACATGTGTCACTTTTCACTTAGCTCGTTCATTCGTTCTTAAGCTTCCGTACTATTGACTTCTCCGACATATATGTAATGAATGAATTAAAATTAAGCCTTTCGTGTGTATACCGCGTACATCGAAGAACTTTACTGGAACAATTTGCCTGCAGCGGTCTTTCCGTCCGATTATAATTTACGTGTCTTCAAGGCTAGAGTGAATAGACTCTTAATAAACTAGTGCATTTCACAGTCAAGCACTAGTTTAGGTCATAGAAAAGGATATATGAAATGGATATTTTTTTTAGGTGGGAAAATGATCCAATGACATCCCCGCTCTTGGATTAAGTGGGAGGGCGTATCAGACTTTTACTGACTGAAAACCCACTCCTGTTCCTGTTTCACTTTCACACTGGATATATCCATATATATTATTAAACAAAGTCCCCAATAGCGTCTGTCTGTATGGATGCGATAAATTAAAAAACTACTGAATGAATAATTTTGCAGTTTTCACCAAATATTTTTTTTTTTTTATAGTTATTCAATGAATACTCACTGAATTATAATACATGTCATATTCCATTTAAACGCGGGCGATGCCCCTGACAAATCTAGTACAGGATAAATATAGTAGCAAGAGAAAACATAAGAATTCAATTGATATTCTACTGGTGGTTTTTCCCGGATTTGCTCGGGCGTTTATTATATATATATACTTTTCTTGTTTATTGCTCTTTTAATTACTAGTGAAAACCGCATCAAAATTCGTTGCGTGATTTAGAAGTTAGCGAATAAACAAACAAATACAGGAAGCGACCTTGTTTTGTTTTTTTATATTACGTAAAGATATTCTGAACCTTATTAGTTTGTTAATTTTAGTTATTCAATAAATTCGCCCTTGGTGAAGAGAGAGGCAGTGTCAGACTTTTGCTGACCAGCACCCCTAGCCAAGTTGATAATCTGCAATAATTAGCTAGTTCGCTAGTCGAAAACAAATCAAATGTATGGGAATGCCATCATCTCAACGCTAAGTCACGTGGTCAGAACAAATGAATAGAAAATTCGCAGCCAAGTTTACAACGATAGAATGAATTGTTGTCGTTTCTACAATGTTCAACGCTATATCCTTTGTTAATGCAGAACGACATTGTAGAACGACCGGCCGTCTCAGGCGCGTCAAAATGGCTACCAACTTATCGTTTTCTACAATTGCTGACACCGAGGCGTTACAAATTGGGGAACGGTATTCGATACGAAACGGTTGTAACTTGGCTAGGGGGGCAGAATCCATCACCCATTGTTTCTGAAAAGGATATACTCCTAGTCCTGAAACGCAAAAGGCAACTGAAGGAACATAGGTGTGGTTTTAGTCAGTAAAAGTCTAACACGCCCTCTCGCTCCACTCTAGAGCAAGTGAAGTCATGGTTATTGCTCACCTCAAAAAAAAAACATTGTTCCTTCAGTTGTTTTTTGCGTGTCAAGGCAGCACTGACTTTTTGAACCATTTTTCAACAAGATTTTTGGCTATACTTAATTGTGCGATCAAAGTAAAATAATTTCCCAAAAATATCTCTAATAAGCAGGCAATATTTTACGCACCGCCTCCAAGTGCAGTACAAATAAAAATACCAATAAGCCTTATGAGCAAAAATATCTTCGTTCCGAAAAATAATATCACTGGTCAGAAACGTCGCATATACTTGACCCAGAAATAATATTGCCAATGTTCATATTGGATTTTTACTAGCAAAACGTATCGTGGCTCAGTGATAAAGGTATTCGCCTCTCATGCATAAGGTTGCGGGTTCGAAACCGGGCAAGTACGAATGTAAATTTTACTATTCATACTTTTTTATTTTTTTTTATTGATATAAACCATTGCTTGACTGCGATCCCACCTGATGGTAAGCGGAGATGCACTCATTGATGGTCAGGCGCACTAGTTTATTAAGAGCCTATTCACTCCAGCCTTGAAGACACCTTAATTATAGTTGGACGGGAAGACCGCAGGAGGCAAATTGTTCCAGTCCTTCGATGTACGCGGTATAAACGACGAAGCGAAACGCTTAGTCCGGACCGTTGAAGTTTCAACAACGTAAGGGTGGATACTTGCTGTTCGTCGGGTTGTCCGATGGTAGAAAGGAGATGGCGGAATCAAGTCATATAATTTCCGCGCACACTCTCCAAAATGCAACCTGTAAAATACCGTTAGGCTGGCTACTCTGCGCCTGTGCTCGAGGCTTTGTAGATTGGACTTAACCAAATCTGGATCCCCAATCAGCCTCTTCGCACGCCTTTCCACTGAGTCCAAAGCTCTTAGATGGCATTTTGCAGCACCAGCCCATATGTGACTGCAGTACTCCACACACGATCCTACCTGTGCTTTGTATAACATTAGATGCTGTCCCGGTGTGAAGTACCGTCGGACCTTTGCAAGAACGCCTAGTTTTCTAGCAGCTACCTTGGCTTTGGACTCAATGCATATATGCACTTTTCTAAGTTTATCTAGGACATTGCTGACACCCTGTACCTCGGAAAGCTCGTAAAGCCTTTGGCTCTGGTCGTTATTTGTAGATCTTTGACAATCATTACAGGTAGTAAGACACCAGAAAGTCTGACCATTAGCACAAAATAGATAAGTACAGAAGTCAATCTCATGTATGTACTTCACTTTTCATACCTACAGCTCGGCGATCGCGCTAGGGTCAGCGCGTGGCGCCGAACTGTCCGAGTGCGACCAGGCGCGGTGATTAATGCCTATCTAATCTGAATTGTAAAAATATTACATGACCGCAAAATCACCTTCTCTTTCTCGGCACGGAGCTTGTACTGTGTTACGTTAAAACGAACCATCAAACTACAAGCAAATATCTACTTACCTCTCTGAAACAACTGGTAGCCTGAAAAACGTCAATTCACTGTTTAATGCTGAATTTAAACAACCGTCCGCTGAACAGTGAGACAAGGTTTTTTTTTTTGATGGTCCATTTTTCCACAAAAATGTTTACAGACGCGTGTCTCAAACGGATAGCACTCGAGCTCGCATTGAGCTGAATTGAGCCGAGATATCGTGTCCGTGAGCGGTGTCTATGTGTGCGTTGCTCGGACGCGCGTTGTATGTAGATTGACTTCTGTACCTATCTATTTTGTGCCACTAGTCTATCCAAATATCCTGTATCTCAGTTACTGAATTGTGGAGGTCTAATAGGCATTCGCTCCATGTAAAATAGTATTTAGCCATCTCGTTAGACTGGAAGCTAATCTTGAGCTAATTGCGAAAAAAGGTAGGGAAGATGACTTACAAAATTTATGGACGTTTCGCTTCGTCGTTTATACCGCGTACATCGAAGGACTGGAACAATTTGCCTGCTGCGGTCTTCCCGTCCAACCATAATTTTGGTGTTTTCAAGGCTAGAGTGAATAGGCTCTTAATAAACTAGTGCGCCTGACCATCAATGATTGCATCACCGCTTGCCATCAGGTGGAATCGCAGTCAAGCACTGGTTTGTATCAATAAAAAAATAAAAACAATTATAGGATGGACTAACACAGAACCCTAGTTATAGATATAAAGTCGACAATTATCCTATGTCCTAAACTCAACCCGTGTACCACGTTTCATCTTAAGAGTGTCTTTCCATCAGAGATGTGCTACGCTGCGAGGATATGAAAGCTAATCTACGAAACTATGTGACCGTTTACCCTAATGCAAAGCTGTAATAATTAATAACCATTTTATTTTCAGGCTACGGAGGCCCATAAACAAAATACATCAGATAATCTTAAACAATAATAAACTAATACATATTATAAAATAACTTTTTTACTATAATTACACACGTAATGTAGTCGGCGTCGTGTTGCTGCGTGGTATCGTGATGTGCTATGTAGCGAGGCAAGTAAGATATGCTACGAAGACGCACCGCTGCGAGGTAACTGCGGGGTTACCATGACGTTCAAAGTAACAATGTTTCATTCTTATTTCCAGTGTGGGTAAGAAATGGCGCTAGACAACCTGTATAGCTCTGTCTCTTACCCACACTGAAATAAGGTATAGAGATGGTAAAGGTCTTGAGCTGTGTTTTCGGTGGCATACGCGCGACTATAGTATGGACTCTGCTCTGTGCATAGCTACACCACTTGCAACCATCCACAGCATGCATAAGGCTGACCGCATACTTGAGATAAGACAGTCTTACAATACAATTCCTTGCTGGAGTCTGTGTTTCCTGATAGCTACAACTTAGGGGTCTTTATTATTTTTGATTTAATTTATTGGATTTTTATTGTATTTTTTTTTGGATGATCTCTAATATGGGTTTTAACCTGAAATAAATGAATTCTATTTATTTATTTATTTAAGTCAAGAGTGAATAGGTTACTTCTATGAAAGCGTGCTCCATTGTCAACCACATCATCGCTTACCATCAGGTGAGATGGTGGTCAAACGCGAGCCTAACATTAACAAAAAAAAAAGATTATTGCTGTACAAAACATATTATGAAGACGCGCACACTTGAGACAAAACGTCTCATAAACAAAATTGTCTAACAACAACAAAAACTGCACAGCGACAAGTCTCAAGTCTGTCTTACGACAGTCAGACTATGCGGGCGTGCACATCGAAGACAAAACAGTCTAGTGATGGCGTAACGAATCCAGAGCATGCATCTATCCATGGTCATCTCTCAGCTGCCAGTTGCTATTTTAATATCTATATTTAGTTTTTACTTTATTTACATTGTTCTCACATGATAGCGACAAGAAACATGTAACATATATTTGTAATTACAAAACATGATTGAAAAGAGGGGAGTTTCTTGCACATTCTTCTCCATAGAGATCTACGCTTTTGGAATGTGCAATTAGCATCATTTTTTTTGACTGACTGACTTCATGACTTTTCAAAAGTACCTGTAAATGGTTTATTTGAAATAAAATGCTTTGACTTTGATCCATATAAAAACATAGCATATTAAGCCCATTAGTAAGAAGATAAAATAATTATAACAGAATATTTTTGCTGGGAACTTCACGGGCTTCAATTCCGCTGTTCTGTTGCAATTTTAAACGATATCAGCCCTTCCTTTAGAGCGAACAGAACAGTAATTCCGCCAAAGAGCAATACAATACGATCTTTGTTAAAACGATCGTCTCATTTGCAACGCCAAAGTATGAAGCATCCGAAATTCCGAATGGAATTCAACCCGGCGTTTGAATATCAGCTGCCTTTTAGCTCCTGTCATGGTTTCGTTTGTGAATTCTGGGAAAAGAGGGGCTTAAAATTCATTGTCCGCGATATTAGACATGGTTCTGCTGTGAAATTCTAAAAGGCTTCTGCAGACAAAAAAAACTTCTGCAACGCAACTATGCCTCAACGAAGCGATAATTCAATTTATGTCAATTCAAATTCTTTAATTTTTATATATTTTTATTTTAAGTTTGGTAATCATCTAATGACTTCTCGTGCTGTAGGTGGAGCGAGAGGGCGCGTCAGACTTTTGCTGACTAAAACCACACCTGTGTCCTTCAGTTGCCCTTTGCGTTCTAGAACTACGGGTTTCCTTTTCAGAAATTCTCCGCGTTCCTAGCTAGCGGGCATCGGCCCTGCTGGACACCTACGGTTTGCTGACATCTCCTTGAGGAGTGCGTGGATCACTACGCGCTGTTGACGACTGGGCTCGGTCCGATCAATTACCGGACGGCTGGACGGCATGCTACCCGTTGCTCGACGTCCACAAGTCAGCGTCTACCGTGGCTGATAGTCGAGGTCAGAATCTCGGTGGCTGGGACGTGAGGACATTTGTCCCCTCACGCGTGCGGCCTCCTCCTTCGCTAGCATTACTGCTTCGCAGAAGGGGGCCACCGCCTGCCATTCTTCCTCGCTTCGAACCAAAGCCCAAACCAGGGCCCGACGTGAAAGGTCGCTGCCACAGATTGCCTCCACGAGGACACGGCGGTGCTCTGCCCAAGCGTGTATTTCACATAACTCTATATGGACAACTTGTCCACATACATGCCATGTGCATGTTTATGTTATAAATGTAAACGTACCGTACGCGTGGGAGCGCTAACACTATCCTGAACGTGCTCAGTCACAAGCTGGACTATCCCTTTTTGGGCCACTGAGTTTAAACTAAAGTGCGCGTACCTGGAGCCCCTGAGGGTGGCAAATACTTATTTTTTTAGTATTAATTTTCAGTTGAACCACTAAACATATTATGGACCAAATATGTTTGCTATTGCATGGTTCCAATTGGTTGTTTCCAATAGAGAAAAACCAGCAAGAATACATTATAAAAAAATCAAATTCACTTCGCATCTGTCTGTCAAGTCACGCTATATATATTCCCTTTGTTAAATATGGATCTCTCAGTAACCACATCAATGAATGCTTAAATAAATATTGCTTCATTCACCTGCTCCATTGATCATCACAGAATTAAATAAATAAAACGAGCACGCCGCGTTTTCAGACCGTATTTTTTTTGCCATGAACTTGACTTCCCGAAAATGTACCCAATTTCATCAACATTCGAGTATTAACCTTTGTGAGCCCTCTCGAAGCGGAACGTACTCTTTATCCAATTACGAATTACATGGTGGAAAGAAAAAGGGAGGAAATTCTGCGAGTGTCTTCAATGCCTTGGACTTGAATTTTAACAGGAAATATGTGCGTTAAGTGTTTTTCTAGCGTTAAAATTATCATTTTTCCGTTATAAAATTATAATTTAATGAATTGAAATAATATTTTCTTATTGTTTCTATACTAAAAATATATAATTTGTTTATGTATGTGTACGTTGTTTCTGTATGTGCAATATTTTATGGACTCTAATTGTCCGAAATAAAAATTTATTTGTCATTAAAACTTATTAAATACATTTTTAATTATTTCTTTAAAAAAAAAAAAAAACATTTAAAAATATAAAAAATAGTATTCCATTGGTATCGGGAACAGGATCCAAGCTACCGGCGTGGTCACGACTCCAGAGAAAGGAACCTCCTAACAATACGAGCTGTGTCTAAGAGTATCGTTTTCTGGATCAAGCCCTTGATCCATTCGCCTAACGCGAGCCTCCTAAGGTTTGATCGAGGCTCTCTTATTGTTATTATAAAACAAAAAATAGGAAGAACTCTGAAAATTAAATGAATTCTAGAATAACATTGCAAAAGAGATTTTTTTGAGTTTGGAAATCATCTAATGACTTCTCTCGCACTAGGGCGGAGCAGGAGGAGACACACCCTGTGGCACATTTTTATTGACTAAAACTACACCTATGTTCCCTCAGTTGCCCTTTGCGTTCTAGAACCACAGGTTTCCCTATCAGAAGTCGAACCATGGCTTCAGTAGGCTTCGGGCCTACTGGGCCCCTATAACGGTTTTGATGACATCTCTTTAAGGCATGCGAACACTACGCGCCGTCGACCACTCGGGATTTTAAAATATATATCTATAAAAATAAATATTTGTTCGTTAGTCTCACTAAAACTCAAAAATGGCTGGACCGATTTGGCTGATTTTGGTCTCCTCCTTACTATTAGCCGGTACGAAGTTCGCCGGGTGAGCAAGTACCAAATAATATCACTTAGCATTATGCAGAACTGAGGCCCTTTTGGCAAAGTAATATTATATTTTACATTTATTCACGTTTTTAATTTAATTTAAGGTTGTGGCCATAAACGCGCAGTCGCGTAAGAAATGAGGATATCTGCAGGAGAACCAAGGTTACGGACATAGCCCGAACAATCGCCAAACTTAAGTGGCAGTGGGCAGGGCACATTGCTCGCAAAACAAATGGTCGAAGGGGACGAAAGGTTCTGGAATGGCGACCACGTACCGGAAGACGCAGCGTTGGAAGGCCTCCCACAAGGTGGACCAATGACCTGGTGAGGGTCGCGGGAATCCGATGGATTCGAGACGCACAGGACCGGTCATTGTGGCGACATTTGGGGGAGGCCTATGTCCAACAGTGAACGGCTTTCGGCTGAAATGATGATGATGATGATGATGTAGCTATAAAAGCATTTTTTTTTTTTCTGAAGTATAATTATTGAGATCGCCTTGGAAAGAGCTGGTGAGACGACCTAGACGCCTACCACAAGGGCTGGTTCAAGGTGGCTCAAGAAAAGAATACTTGGAAGAAGTTAAGGGAAACCTTTGCCCAACAGTGGAAAAGTATAGGCTAAATAAAACTTAAACATTATATTAAAATCTTTTATTACATTGTAGTTAAAGTGAACTCCTGACTCGTCACATTGACTGTAAAATTTATTCATTAAAAATCTCGAATTATAATAATCTGTTCTATTACGAATAGGATCGGTAAATGGTTTTACTTTTCTTGCAACATTATGCTTTCAACTACTAAAGAGATATTTAGTAAAAGTGAGAAATCATCATCTTCCTGTCCTTGTCCCATCTTATTTGGGGTCGGCGCAACACGTTTTTTCTTCCATTCTATCCTGTCAACCGTCATACTACCACTAACTTCTTTTTCTTTCATATCACTGATCACAGAATCCATCCAAAAGTGAGAAAATTATTATGAAAACACCGATAAATTGAAGCGTGTAGCTAAACCCAACAAACTCAGTGTAAATGTTTTTAGGAAGGACGCAAACATTGCGAACATTGGGTCGCCATTACAAAAAATTGGGCAAGTGCGAGTTGGACTTGCACACTGAGGGTTCCGTACAAACTTACCTATGTAAATAGTTAGGTCTCGAAGATTTATTCGAACCTCAAAAAAGGTTTTTTTTTTAAGACGTAACTATAAATTCACAGTTTTCACATTTATTCCTATATTTGTGCTTTATAACCTTGCTTTTTATGCCAAATTTCAGGATTCTGGGTCAACGGAAAGTACCCTATGAATTTTGATTCCCTTGAGAGTGTCGAAATGTACGTTTTTTTGCGACATAAGCGGCCGTATCTTTTTCTTCGTTAACTTCGAAATTTGATTTTTTCACAGCTTCAAGGGAGCAGTCCCTTGAAGCTGTGAAGACCGAGTACACTCTTTTAATTTCAAATCGATACCTCTACGCGTTCCCGAGATCAATGGTATTGACAGATAGACAGATAAACAGACGGACAGACAAAAAAATGATCCTATAAGGGTTCCGTTTAGTCCTTTTCAGGTACGGAACCCTAAAAATTGCGCCCGGAAAAAAGTTTTTGTCGTGTTAAAATGACGTTGACCACAAATCATGAGGACCGCTGAAACATGCGTAACCCCACTTTCATCAACCAATGTTTGTTCATAAAAAAAATAAATTTATTACCTGTGATAACAAATGATATATTGTATGTATTTCATGCGGACGTTCAGGGAAAGGGGAGTAATTAAATTAGAGGAGTTATTTGGTTAAGTTGGTCATGACCGTACTCGCCTTCTGCATTGTGATGTGAAGCAAATTGAAGCAATTAATTAATTTGTATATTAGATTCTAAATGTTTGTTTTATTGAGCTATTATTGAGTGGGTTTTAGTCAATAAAATTCTAACACGCCCTCCCACTCCACCCTAGAGAGCGAGAAGTCATTGGAAGATTTCCCACCTAAAAGTACTTGTATGTACATAAATTAATATATAACAAAAAAATGGATATTAGTAAAAATAACGCTTTTTTTATATAGATTTAAGAGGTTTTTCAAGATAAAACGAAATATACTGTATCATAACCTAACATGGTAAAACTAGACTGGAATATAACAAGGCTAAAGCGACTGTCTTTATTTTAGTCCAAAAAAAATCTTACCGAAACCAGAAAATATCATACTACATAAGAAAGATACTAACTAAACCAATCGAAGGACTGGAACAATTTGCCTGCTGCGGTCTTCCTGTCCAACTATAATTTAGGTGTCTTCAAGGCTTGAGTGAATAGGCTCTTAATAAACTAGTGCGCCTGACCATCATCGATTGCATCTCCGCTTACCATCAGGTGGGATCGCAGTCAAGCACTGGTTTATATCAATTAAAAAAAAATATATATATACTAAGACCCTAGAGCGGTCAGACATAACTTATTTTCACATGGATGAAACCTTAGGTTCTCAGTAGCGTCTCTTGTGCTTTGAATACCTGTGTACTTTGGAGCTCCCCCTTGGACCACCTGAGCAGGTACCAGGTGAGAAAGGGAACTAAAAATAGCACAAGCACACAGGTATTCAAAGCACATGAGATGCTACTGAGAACCCAAGGTTTCATCGATGTGAAAATAAGTTATGTCAAACAGCTCTAGAATCTTGGTCTATAAAATGATAAATGATATTTATTTTGTAAATAGGTTTAAAAAAAAAGGTTGGGGTGGGGTTTATTTATACTAAACCTAACTATGTAATACAATAACACAAAATACACTCAGGCGTCGAAGTACTCCTCCACATCGCTGTCATCTGGAAATATGCCCAGAAAACTGGCAGCATTGCCGCGTTGAATTGTAATTCTAATTCTTTAGGCGAAGAACGAGCCAGCCGCCAGTCACGCAAAATATTAATAAATCAGTTATAAATCCGTTCAGATTCAAATTTCATTTATTTGCTCAAACATGAGTGTACATACAATTATTATAGAAATCAATGCATGAAAGGTGTTAGGATAACATATTTACCATATTGTCATGGTGTGCAAATATTATATAATGTGTTTAGGATTAAAAATAATTTAAACATTAGATTTAGAAAATAAGTCAAACGTTAAAAATTATATTACACTGCTTGACTCTAAAATTAGTTACATTATACTAGAAATAGACAGTGAGCTAAAATAGACAGAAGATTACATAAATTGCAAAACATTAATTATACAAAAAGAAAATCAATATGTAATGTCAGTGTTGGTAGAAGAATATTTCTGTTTATATAATAATCAAAAATAAGAAAAAAAAAAATATAAAATACCATTATAAAAATAATTGTTACCGTACATTTCAAATTAAATTAATCTATATAATTCAATGTCAATTCATAATAAATGTCAGATGGTCCTAAAAAGATAATCCGTAAAAAATGTCATTATAAAGTCATTATTATAGTACAATCCAAATAATTTATGTCAATTTAAAGTCTATTAAAATATATCCAGTATATTTATAAATCAGTTCGGAAGAAAAATCCAGTCTAATCCCAGACTATTTCCATAAGATCTCATATGCAACACAAATATGAAAGCAAATATACTCGTCGCATAAAGCTAACATCATATGCAATTCAAGGCATAAAGTTTTCAATATCGAGGATATCGCGTCTCGAGGTGCAACCGGTACAGTTTGCATAAATATGAAATTTTCCACTGATATCCGATTCGATTCCCCCATTGGTGTCTTCGGTGTCGGCATTTTTCATATTGTGCCGCATTTGATTTCGTTCCGTGAAAATGGGGAAGTTTTGGCATGTTTCCTAAACGCTTGGTTTCTTTGGTGTTGAAGTGTCCCAGTATTGGAATTGCTGTGAAAGGCACTTTTCATCCTATTTTCGTGTATATGTTTTGCAAATACTTGTATCAAAATCTACTTTCAAACTAAAATATTAATGAGAAAGTCATCATTATGATAACTGACTAACTGGTTATGGTGATTCTTAGAATGTAGTGCTGATGAAGTTAAACGTTTAAACGTGGTCCATCGTCAGCCACATAATCGCATGTCATCAGGTGAGATAATGGTCAAACGCAAGCCTATCCATAATAATAAATAAAAGGACACAATACCTTTTTTATTGTTTCGACATTACTGTTGGATGCTTTCCTGCAAGACTATTTGGATGAAATGTACACCATACATTTTGGTACACCATATCTTGAAATACAATAGAATAGATAATGCTGCTATCAAGCCGATCGATTGTGGAATACGTTACCCATAGAAGTGAGGCGTGCTCAAACGGTACCAACGTTTAGAAAATGGTGAAGGAGCATTAGCTTTCACTTTGATTTTTCTTCTCCTGGCTCAATTATATATTTGATATTTATTAGTTTTTTTTTTTTGTGTTGTATGTATGTATGTATTTGTGTTATATGTCTTATTATTATTATTTCTGATGTTTGTACACTGACTTCAATGTAAAAGAAACACAACTTACAAAATTGAAGTACTGTAAAACAAAAACAGTGAAAAGTGCAAAATAACTTTTTTTTTTTTTTTTTTAATTGATATAAACCAGTGCTTGACTGCGATCCCACCTGATGGTAAGTGGAGATGCAATCATTGATGGTCAGGCGCACTAGTTTATTAAGAGCCTATTCACTCTAGCCTTGAAGACACCTATATTATACTTTAATTTCGAAAGTCGGTGTTAAATAACGAAGTGACAAAACTATTATAGAAATACCGATTTCCGAAATGAAATTTATGTTGCACTTTCAATGTTTTTTTTAATATTTTTTTTTTTTTTTTTAGGTGGGGAAATCATCTAATGTTTTTTTAATATTGAAGTTGTAAAAAGCCAACATCGACAACCCTAAATCTATCTCCTTTCGTTCGGTCCATCCAAAGGTTGTCTGTAAGATATTGTCCTGTGCGATAAAACCGCCCATTGTACACTTATATTTAATAACTGTATTTGTGGGTAATAGCTTAAATGTTAACAAAGATGACATCACTTATAATGTCACAGAGCTATTGAAGATAGATTGTAAGAGGATTATTTTATGTGCTTTTCCATACTTTGAGCACTTGTCAAATAGGCAAAATAAGTACATACATATGCTAAATATGCATATGCATTTTTTAGTTAGTCACCATAGTGATAAGTTTTTATTTTTTGACATCAACAATTTTGTTGATAAACTTTTATCGACTAGGTATACTGTGTACCTACCTATTATATATAGACGTCAAATAGCGAGGCTATTAGCTTATAATATAGCTTATAATATTAACTCGGACATAGTTAGTATGTCGAAGTTCCCAATTATTATTAGTCCCACCATTAGTAATAGTACTAATGTTACTTTAAACTAGATAATAAGACAACAGATGGTACTGTTAGCAATTTAGATCAACTTAACAATAAAGTATCTTCTGGCATTCAAGCTAAAAGGGCTAGGCAAAAATCATTTAATTTGTTTCTTCAAAACATTCAGGGTTTTTCTTCGAAACAATTGGAAATTGAATTATTTTTAGAGAAAACAATGTTTGACATCATTTGTTTCACTGAGCATTGGTTAAAGGATTTTGAAATGCTAATTAATTATGAGAATTATAATATGGGCAGTTGTTTTAACCGAAAATCAATGTTACGTGGGGGTTCACTAATCCTAATTAAAAATGGTATTAAATTTAAAACTCGTAAAGATATAGTTGCACTGTCTGTTGAACATAGCATTGAATTATCTTGTGTTGAGCTGGATAGGCATGTTATAGTGTGCGTTTATAGGCCCCCTAATTATCAAAACTACTCTATTTTTGAGTCTGTCATGGAGGATGTTATGACAAAACTTGCAACTGGTAACAAAGTAGTAATTATCTGTGGAGACTTTAATGTTAATATTTTAGAAAATAATTCAGATAGCAGTAGATTATTAAATCTCTTCAAATCATTTAATTTATCAAATGTGTTTATAGAACCTACTCGAACTACGACAACTACTGCTACATGTATCGATAATGTTTTTTGTTGCTGCAACTATTTAGAAAGGGCCATTGTAAATTATCTGCCTTCTGATCATAGCGGCCTAATGGTAACGTTTGAATCAAACTTACCAATACAACAAGTACAGATTCAGTCCAGACCATTAACATCCGGTAAACTAAATAAATTTAACAGTACTTTAATTAGCAAGTTAGGTGATTGGAATCTTGAAGCAAACAATGGTAATTTTCTGTATAGCGATTTTTTTGCAATAGTCCAAACTGAGTTCAATAAGACTTTTGAGAATAAAACTAAAAGTATCTGCCCTAAGTTTAGATTTAGTGACTGGGCAACTAAAGGAATCAGAGTAAGTAGGGAAAGACTTTTTGAGCTGTATGGCCTTAAGCCTATTATTAACACTGAAACTTTTAATAAGTATGTTGCTACATATTCAAAAATGTTTAAAAACACTTGTAAGGCAGCTAAGGCCTTGTACATTAGCAACAAAGTGAAATCAGCAGATAACAAAATTAAAACGGTTTGGAAAATTATAAATAATGAAACCAACAGGAACAAAAAACATAACAATGATTACACATTGGAGACACATCATGGTCTTATTAGTGATAACAAACTAGTTGCAGAAGAATTCGTAAACTTCTTTGCTAGTATACCAAGTAAAACTACTGAAGCCTTAAATTCGTCGCCATCGCATGCTTTTGGTTTATTACAGGCGAACGTTGCAGCCTGTTCGACTGAATTTAACTTTAAGCATATAAACCCCATAATAGTAATAAAAGCGTTTAAACAAATTAAGGTTAAATTAACAGAAGATCTGTGGGGTATGTCTATCAAAGTTTGCACCTCAATTATTGAGACTATAGCGCCGTACTTAGCTTTAATATATAATTTGTGTATAGATCAAGGAGTTTTTCCGGATCTAATGAAATATAGTAAAGTGATACCACTTTTTAAATCCGGGGACAGTAAAGACACTAATAATTATAGGCCGGTGTCCGTGTTGCCGGTTTTTAGCAAGATATTTGAGAAGGTGATGTTAAATCAAATGCTTAATCATTTTAACACAAATAACATTTTACACGATAAACAGTATGGTTTCACCAAAGGACGTTGTACTACTGACGCTGGTGTCTCCTTACTAAAACACATTTTTAATGCGTGGGAAGAGGCACAGGATGCTATAGGCATCTTCTGTGACCTGTCTAAGGCGTTTGATTGTGTGGTTCATGAAACATTACTCCTGAAACTTGAGCATTACGGACTAGGCAAAACAGCTTTAAGCTTATTAAAATCTTATTTGATTGACAGACAGCAACTAGTTCAAATTAACGGTGTCAATTCGTCGGGATTAAATGTGAAAATGGGGGTACCCCAAGGTTCAATTTTAGGTCCTTTTTTATTTTTAGTTTATATTAATGATTTACCCTATTTGTTGCAAAATAAACTTAATATGGTGTTGTTTGCCGACGACACTTCTTTGATTTTTAAGATAAATA
Source organism: Mythimna vitellina (assembly GCA_949316375.1). Lineage (NCBI taxonomy): Eukaryota > Metazoa > Arthropoda > Insecta > Lepidoptera > Noctuidae > Mythimna > Mythimna vitellina. Next base: position 15,231,565 of record OX438706.1, read on the forward strand.
GAAGGACTAATAATCTTGACGACGAAAATAACGCCCTACTGCAGGTCCAAAACTGGTTCACTGCTAATAATCTAGTTTTAAACGGGAAAAAAACTAAATGCATAAAATTTTCCTTACCAAATGTTAAAGGTAGCGATTGTGATGTAGTATTAAACGATGAAAAACTAGAATTTGTCGATAAAACAGTTTTCTTGGGGATTACGCTTGACTCAAGGCTACAATGGGGTCCTCATTTAACATCTCTTGCAGGACGGCTTAGCTCAGCTGCATATGCTGTCAGAAAAATCCGCCAATTTACGGATGTTGATACCGCTAGACTAGTCTATTTTAGTTATTTTCATAGCATCATGTCTTACGGTATCTTACTATGGGGACGGGCTGCAGAAATCGACTCAATTTTTATATTACAGAAAAGAGCGATCAGAGCTATATACAATCTTCGCCGCTGCGATTCACTAAGGGAACTGTTTAAGGAAATTAACATAATGACGGTGTCTTGTCAATATATTTATGCAAACATAATGTATGTTAGAAAAAATCTTAATCTTTTTAGCAAAAGAGGCGATAGACATAATTATGTTACAAGAAATAGGGACCAATTAGTTCAACCAAGTTTCAGACTAGCAAAAGTGGCCTCTTCTTTTATGGGGTACTGTTTGAAATGTTATAATAAAATACCTTCACAAATATTAGAACTCAATGAAACGAAATTTAAATCTTGTATTAAACGCACACTATGCAGGCAAGCATATTATAAGTTGGAGGATTATATTCAGGATAAAAATGCTTGGCTCAATGCTGGTCCAGCTCCACTACAACCGGGGTGTACAAATTGATTAATTAGTATGTAAATTATTTTTTAATGTTTTTTTTTCCTGAAATTGTAAAATATAAGTATTGTATTATATGTATAGAAGCATTTTTTCCACAGTTTGTAAATGTGAGTACCATGGAGCTTTTTATAGTTTTTATGTTACTACTGGACTTATCTGACATAAATGAGCATGGCAGTTGAGAGTTGGTCATGCTCACTCAAATGTCTCACTGATGGTGGCGCGGGTGTTGGATCATTCGGTTCCCTTCAAAATGGTTGAGCTGAGTGGTGCTAATATTAGCGTCATGTCCGTGAACGGGCGCTGTCAGTTGAGGCTGGTCATCTCTTAGCTGCCAGTTGCTTTTTCAATATCTATATTTAGTTTTTATTTTTATTTACATTGTTCTCACATGATAGCGACAAGAAACATGTAACAGAGATATTTGTAACTACAAAATATGATTGAAAAGAGTGTCCATGGAGTTTCTTGCACATTCTTCTCCATAGAGATCTACGCTTTGGAATGTGCAATTAGCATCATTTATTTTTATTTTTCTGACTAACTGACTTCTTGACATTTCAAAAGTGCCTGTAAATGGTTTATTTGGAATAAATGCTATTTTGATTTTTTTTTTTTTTTGATTTTTGATAGTGTTTGTCCTGTATTTTTGTTTACGTAGTGAAAATAAAGAATAAAATACTCGTAAATAAATATAATTTAGCGTTAGTGTATATTCCTTTCTACGTTCACGTTGTAAAGAAAATAGTAACATAAAAAAAAATGCTAATAAAAATATCATATAACCCTCATCATCACTACTAGAGTTTTGTATTACCACAATTGCAGCATTTGTCAGATCGAGTAAAACGTGTACAAAAGTACTTGGATGCTATTGGCACCCTGAAAGTTCTTAGCCTTCCATCCTTATCGTTTTTATTTTTTATTATTAACCCATATTGTCCCACTCGGGTGGTAACGGACCCGACTTATGAGTTGTAGGTCGCGGGTTCAAACCCAGCCAGGTGCATTACTTTGTGTAATTTATTTTCATCAGTACTGCTCACAAAACAGTGAGGAAAACATCGTGAGGAAAACGGCATATCCTAGAACCTAAAATTCGAAGACATGTGACATCCACCAATTGAAGAGTGGGAACAGTATAAGGCTCATTATTCTATTATCATCCGACTGCTGGGAAAAGACCTCCATTTCTTCTAACGGTCACGATTTTTCACCTATTTTTTTAAATGCTTAAGGAAGATATCCAGATAGACCGGTGATCTCCTTCGTGGTCTGCCACAGTCCCGAGTCGTTCTCTGTTTTATGGGCCCGCCTTGATTACTGCCTTACTGCTAGCAAAAAATAATTTGGCTGAGTCAGTAAAAATTTCCATTTACTTGAAGTTCTGTCGGAAAATATTATTTTGTTATCTTTACTGTGGCATTGGCATTCATAAAATTATCTAACTACCTATTTACCTGTTTACTAAAGTGATTAAAATGTAATGATACTTGAAACAAACAGTTTCATATACTTACCGCTATTTGTATGAGTTTAGTATCGTTTCTTTAGTTTGATAAGGACAAGTATAGCATAGCATAAGCAAAGCATAATCAGACTTTTAATGTTCCCACTGCTGGGACTCAGACCTCCTCTCTAGGAGAGTTCGAGTTGGTGGATGTCACATGTTTTTGAATTTTTTGATCTTGGACATGCCGGTTTCCTTACGATGTTTTCCTTTACAGTTTTGAGAGCAGTGATGATGCAATAAATTACACAAAGTAATGCGCCTGGCCGGATTTGAACCCATGACTTACAACTCGTAAGTCGGAGCCGTTACTACTGGGCCACCACAGCTATGTACGACAAGTAATTATCATAAATTAAAGGTATTCCTCAGGGCTGCGCGGATCCCCATTGGCCACTAAACATAATTACCGTTAACATTGTTTAACACGTCCGCTTCAAGGCGATGTGAGCAAACTGTAGGTGCACAGCAGGGTCGAAGCCTACTGGGGCCAAGGGTCTGCTTCAGAAAGGTCGACACGGACCTGGTATGAAAAGCAACGAAGGAACAGGAACATCCCGCTCCGCCCAAGAGTGAGTGATGTCATTGGATGATTTTCCCACCGAAATTAAAAAAATATCATTTCAACACGTACACGAATGCCGGAAGGGCATTAGATTTCAACTTAGTGGCATAATATTCTTACATATTTATCTACATACTATAAAATAAAGTTTGCAATTCCGCCTGTATGTCTGTCCTTAATAAACTCAAAAAGCGCTGAACGTATTTTCTTATTGTTTTCAAAAATAGAAATTTAGTGATTCATGAGAACGGTTTAAGTGTATATACATGCATATTATAGTAGAAAAAAGTTAGGTAGGTTGTTTAACTAATATAAATAAATTAGTATTCATATAAAAATCCCCTGCCCAGCCATTGGGTGTGTCAAGAAATTTAACCAGTAGTCACGCTATATATCTATATATATAAAAGGAGAAACTGACTAACTGAAATATCAACGCACAGCCGAAACTACTGGAACTAAGAACGTAAAATTTTGCACAAAACTTTTTATGATGTAGGCGAGCACTAAAGAGCATTTTTTTTAATTCACCTCCTAAAGGTATGAAACGGAGTTTCAAAGTTTGTATGTTATGTAAGCGCGCTCCATCGTCGAACGCATCGTCGCTTTCCATCAGATAAGATAGCGGTCAAGCGCAAACCTATCGAGAATTAAAAAAAAATTGCAAAACCAATGTTCTTGCGGGCAAAGCCGCTGGCGGAAGCTAGTTCACCATATTACAGAAAAGCAAAACTTTATAAATAGTATTTGTAACATGATGATGCTCAAAAGTCCACCACAATTTAATTAAATTATGTTCAAACAAAAAAACTTCAGTACCGTCAGAACCAAATATGAATCCTCAAAAACGTATTTACTCTGCTCCATATCGAAGGAAATTCTATATTTCAAACCTGCAACTAAAAACTTCGTAGCTTAACTAAACGAACAAAAATAATTACACGGTACAAAACTCGAAGGGTTCCGTACCATTATCTATATATTATATTATAATGTATTACTGGCCGACCCAACGACCTTCGTACCGCCTAATAGTAAGGATAACGCCATCTACTGGCATTACCAGAACAGCATAATTCATTTTATATTGACTTTTTATTAGAGATTTGGTGATATTTTTCCTTTTTTCCTCACCGTTTATACCTACTCTGGACTATTACAAATATTTAAAGACCAAAATTAGCCAAATCGGTTCAGCCGTTCTCAGGTTTTAGCGAGATTAACGAAAAGATATGCATTTTTATATTTAAGAGAAGATTAAAATCAAGCAAAAAAAAAACGGCAAAGAATCACGTTTGCTAAACATATTTATTATTTATTATATTTATATTTGTTGTTATAGCGGCAACAGAAATCCATCACCTGTGTAAATGAACATCAACTGTTTAGTTTAAGCTTCATGAGATGCAGTCTGGACAGTCAGACGGACAGTGAATTCTTAGTAATAGGGTCCCATTTCTACCCTTTGGTACAGGACCTATTACCAGGAAATATTATAACGAATATACATTTTTGATCGGCTTTGCCATTTTTATGCAAAAAAAAAGGTTGGTTTTTTTTGTAGGTATATACGGCAGCCATGTTGAATTATCTCGTTTATGCTATCTGCTCACTCTGCGTGCGTTTGTTTAGGATAAGGAAAATAGTTATGCGGCAGACTGATTTTCTGCAGTCATTTATTTTAAGAGTTCTATTGTTTTTATATTGATTGTGGGTCATGGTAAGGAATAGATCAGCCACTTGGAATCGCTAATGATACTCATCATTCAAGTGAACGTAAAGGTGTAGCCAGTGTGAAGCATTATTCTGTCTGTCACTTATAATTCATGATCAGAATCATTTCAGTTGTTATTAACTTTATAAATGTATATTAAAATTTTCTGTCATATTTATATATGTATATATATATCTACACACCTCCACTTGTATAATACACACGTCCATATGCTCTAATGCACAAAGCATAGTCGTTTTTTTTTATTGTATGGTAAAATCATCTTATGACAAATCCCGTTCTTGGGCGGAGCGGGAGATAGTGTCAGACTCTTACTGACTAAAAACCCACTTCTGTTCCTTCGTTGCCTTCGTCCCAGGGCCCCGGGTTTCGTTTTCACACTACCCGTGGCCCTAGTAGGCTTCGAAACTGCTGGGTCCCTACGATTTGCTGACGCCGTCGACGATTTCGGCTCGGTCCGGTTACCGGACGGTCGGACGGCGAGCCACCCATTGCTCGCCGTCCGCAAGCCCGCGTCTATGGTGGCCAGAAATCGATATCGGAATCCCGGCGGCGGCGGTTGGAGCGTAAGGACCGTTGCCTCACGCGATCGGCCGCCTCCTTTGCTAGCATTACTGCTTCGCAGAAAGAGGCGACTGCCTGCCACTCCTCCTCGCTCCGGACCATGGCCTGAACCAAGGCCCGGCGCGAGAGATCGCCGCCGGCGATTGCCCCCACGAGGACACGGCGTTGCTCTGCCCAAGCGGGGCACACCTCCACCGTGTGCTCCACCGTGTCCTTCGGGCGGTCCAGTAGTCGAATATTTAAGTTTTTGAGGATGGAGGGCCTGGAGTTCTAAGATACAGGCTTAAGCTTAGTTTAGACTCCAGATCTCCTACAAATTACAAATTCATCTATTTAAGTTTTTTCTGCCAAATAACATAACGGATGTTTGAATTGTAATTTGTGGAGATTAATAAACACCTTTTTGATTTGATTTGATTTTTTGATTAATCTAGGACATTGATCAGACAAAAACTAAAGTCGTGGGGTACGTGAAATTTTCAACATTCATCCGCTCAATTATCATGTTGCATATTTTCTCTCAGTTTTATTTTTTGTCCTATCAATGCCCTAGATTGTTGAAGAGAGTAATGTAAAGGACTTACCGAGTTATTTTGTACCTACCGTTTAAATTATAAATTATTATCAATGAATCCACACCATTTTTATCTTTTATTTTAATATAAAACCGTTTACCTTAATTATTCATCATCATCACCATCTTCCTGCCCTTGTCCCGTGTTATTTGAGGTCGGCGCAACACGTTTTTTTCTTCCACTCTGCCCTGTCACTCGTCATGCTATCACTAACTTCCTTTTCTTTCATATCACTTCACACAATCCATCCATCTTTTCTTTGGTCTCCCTCTCCCTCTTAATTATTCATTTTAGTTATTTTATTTTTATTGTACTTATTTGGTATCAATAGGTATTGTTATTGAAATATCTTTAAAATCACTATAACATTTTAAAGAGTTTCCTGCCCGAGGAAACAAACAAAATGGAACCGTACAATGTTGCTGCCGTTTTATAATACCCTTGTAGACTTATGGCAAATAATATATTTCGAATTGAATTTATTGAACTTATTCGTCAAAATTGTCATTGAGAGGTCCATTTATTTTCAGTAGACATTAACACAGTGACAATTTTTATAAGGAACAGAAAAAAAATTACAAAACAAAAAATATCTCTAATGTATAACTGCTTTTTTTACACTAATTTGCTTTTTAGGGTTCCGTACCCGATGAGTGCCAACAAGAACCTATTACTAAGCCTCCGCTGTCCGTCCGTCTGTCTGTTTATCAGCAGGCAGTATCTCATAAACTAACAGGTAAAGATATTTTCACAAAATGTTTTTATAATATTAGAAATAAAAAGGGCTTAAAAATGAAAGGGGGTTTCCATACAAGAAATATTATTTTGGCGGTGTCTTTTGGTCGATTTCGATTTTGTAGTACAGAACCCTGCATGTCATGTCTGTCTGCATGAGGCCGACTCGCACTTGGCCATTTTTACATATCTCTCGTTACGTAGTCGGTTTGTTGGTCCATCCTTTTTGATTTTTATTTCACTAAACAGACTATTGTATTTAATTGTTTGACTCAATTTCTTTTGGCTCTAAACACTTTTTCATTGTTTGTTTTTCATTACAAAGCAAGGTCTATTTGGCTTATTTTAAAAGGTCAAAGGTCCTCTTTTAACCTATTTCGCATCTCCCTAAAGGTGAAAGTAGAATTAGTCGGGATTTTAATGTTGGATATAAACTGCTGTAATAAAACAGCTCACTTCAGTATAAAATATTATGTTTGTTACCTTTGAATTGTCAAGAAGCCAGTCAGTTAATGTAATGCTTGCTAGCATGCTTTGCTTGTTGCATGCTTTGAGTAATTTAATTCATTACCACTGATCGCAAAACGGTGAAGGAAAACATCGTAAGGAAACCGGCATGTCCAAGAACTAAAAATTCGAAGATATGTGACATCCACCAACCCGCACTGGGCCCGCGTGGTGGATTACGGCCCATTCCCTCTCCTAGAGAGGAGGCCTGAGTCCCAACAGTGGGAACATTATAAGGCCGACTATGCTATGCTATGCAGTCAGTTAGAAAAATAATGCTAATTGCTCATTCCAAAGCATAGATCTTTATGGAGAAGGATGTGCAAGAAACTCCATGTAGAGAGATAATTAGAAATACGTTTCGGTGTTGTCAGCACAACTAGTCGATTGCAATGAATAATCGAATACAAAATAAATTAAATAATATTCTTGGTTACAAGAACAGAGTCAATAATCTGATTACGTATCAAAACCTAACACTGCGATCCTCTTGAAATTATTCTTATTGATATTTTATGGTTATTTCAATTCCGAACTTACTTGATATAATATAATTTATCTATAGATAGATTTTTCACTGCTGAGCAAAGTTTTGCCTACCACTCAAAAAAAAAACTATTTATTATTTATTTATTTAAACACCATGAACTGTAGTAGTAGGTACATAGCCGGACTTAGTGCAACAAGGCATTCTCTACCACTCAGTATTTAGGTTAACCTTTAAGCGGTTGCGCGGCGTCGAATCGACCTCACTCGATATATTTACGATCATAATTTCAAAATTTCTCAAAAGAACGTAGCTGTCTGTATCTCTAGTAGCTTGTCATTAGTTCACTACTGACGTAAACAACTCCATTTCCTCTGTCTACACTCATCCTGACAGACACAGAATGTGTGTGTTTAAGTCGCAGCGTAGGCGTCGAAAAGATTACACGCGCCTGCCTTGTATTTTTACATTGACGAGAAGACTGATTCTGAAGAAAAGTATACCTAAGTAAATGGAAAACTATTTGATGCCAATTATTCGATCTCTTGAAGAAAGAAATTAATTGGAGATATAATCAAGACTCACAATAGAACTCTTGTTATATCGGGCAGAACTGATTCCTAATCCGAAGAAACCAGTTGAAAATCAAAATGTTGTTTTGAATTTAAACAAAGTATTGTTTAATTGAAAAATAGGTTATATCTGAATATAAAAATAAATTATCATTAATTAATCGATTTTCTAAGTTCCTGAAATTTCCCATCGGTCTTTTAGGTTACGCGCGACCGCTAATGAAATATTAGCGGTCGCGCGCCCGCTTGAAGGTTAATAAAGACGATACTGTGGTAGGTGTGCACAATAAATAAATAATAGAATGAAATATCATTACATTGAGTAGATTATAATGATAAAATATTTTGACTGGCCTGTTGATCTAGTGACTAGTGGCCCTGACTACTATGCTAGAGGTCGTGGGTTTGATTCCCACCCAGGACAAATGTTTGTGTGATGAGCACGATCGTTTGTTCTGTGTCTGGGTGTAATTTATCTATTATATGTATATATTTAGAAATATATAAGTATGTTTATTACTTGTCTAGTACCCATAACACAAGCTCTGCTTAACTTGAAACGAGACGGTGTTGTGTAATAGTTATGGAATTTTATTATTTCCTTTTTTCGTACGAGCAGTTATAAATTCGTTATCTACCGATAGAAACGCTGAAAATTGTACTAGTACCAAACGGTGACAACCAAAAATCTTTCCAATATCAAAGGAATCCTCAAATTGCGCTTTCAACCGATTCACGGTTCCGTAAATTTTAAGAATCCTTTCAAAAGTGAAATATTTTCAATTAAGCGCTTAACAAATCCACATCGGGTATTCGCAGCATGGACCAGCCATCGGATTCGTTTGGTACGTGACGTGTCGCAGTACGAACTACCACGTCATTGAGCAATTTCAGGAATTTAACAGTTAATAGAACCGTGGGACTATACATTTTTGATTTCAGCTTTTATTAAAACACTGATAATATTATAAAGGAACGAAGGTTGAAGAAGTCGTGGAGTATTTGAAGGTGAAGACCAACTGGACTCTGAGGGTCGTAAGGTTGGAGGCGCGCCACGACGTCAATTTCAAGTCGTTCGTGGTACGAGTTCCAACCCAACAGTTACAGACCTTCTTAAAAGAAGACTTCTGCCTGAAAGGTGTCGTATACCGATGTTTCCGAGGACGGTTATGCGACACCTCGCAGTGCAACACGACTCCGACCACATTACGTGTTTAATTATCTATACTTATAATAAATCTGTAGAAGTGAAAATTCTGTAAGTACATTGAAAATATCAAAAAAATAAATGGCAAATGGGGGTGTTACTAGACCGACAGCGAACCTAAAAATGTGATTAAAAAAATTTTTGTCTGTCTGTCTGTCCATCTGTCTGTCTGTTTGTTCAGGCATCACGCAAAAACTACCAGTTGGATTACGATGGAACTTGGTATAATTATTCTTTAATATCCTGGGCTTTTTATCCCGGAAAAGTATAAACAATAAAAAACAAACTTAATTTTGCGGTTCGATCCCTAGACCCAATTATTGTACCAACCGAAAATAATACGTTTGTCGTAGGTTACGTCATCCGCGGTGAAGTTCACTAAGGGGCGCTAAACACGGCTAGGATACTATAATATTTTATCTTAAGATAAAATATCGCTCGCCATACAATTCAATGGACAACCACACACGACGAAGATAATAAATAATATTTCATATTTTCGTATCTCAAAAAACCTAATAAAACCATTTTCGACTTCTACGCGGATGAAGTCGCGGGCAAAAGGTAGTTAAATAAGTTTTGTTTTTATAATATGTATTAGTTTATTATTGTTTAAGATTATTTTAAGTATTTTGTGTATGGGCCTCTGATGCCTGAAAATAAAATGGTTATTATTATCTATGGGCCTCTGATGCCTGAAAATAAAATAGTTATTATTATTATTATTAAGGCGAAACTTTGTGAGTGTGTGTATTTGAAACTTCGTCACTCTCGAACGGCTGAACGGATTTAGAAGAAATTTTGCACACGTGTAGAACATATGCTTATTCCAGGACACATAATGGAAGAAAAAAACGTGTTGCGCCGACCCAAATAAAACGGGACAAGGGCAGGAAGATGATGAAGCTGTAAGTCCTCCAAGCTGTAATAAATAAATAAATTCCCCTATCATCGACCACCCATGGGCATCCAAAGGTTGTCTGTAAAAATCGCTTTTAGCGATAAGACCATCCATTGTGACACCCTATTAATTTTAAGTTCCTAATGTATTTTTAGGTTTCTTACAGATTCGTCTGTCTGTCTGTCCGTCCATATGTCACAGTCACTTTTCTCTGAAACTATAAGAACTGTACTGTTGAAACTTGGTAAGTAGAACTGCATTAAGATTTTCACACAAAAATAGAAAAAAAATATAATTTGAGGGTTCCCCATACGTAGAACTGAAACTCAATTTTTTTTTTTCATCGAACCCATATGTGGTGAATATTTATGGATAGGTCTTCAAAAATGATAAATGGAGGATTCTAATATAATTATTTTCTAAACTGCATAGTTTGCGCGAGAGACACTTCCAAAGTGGTAAAATATGTGAGGGGGGACACACATTTTACACTGTAACATCTATAATAAGAGAATGATAAAACTAAAAAAAAAAATATATGATGTACATTACCATGTAAACGTCCACCGAAAATTGGTTTGATCGAGATCTAGTAAGTAGTTTTTTTTTAATACGTCATAAATAGTAAACCACAATTTTCTTTTCAAGTTTGTACGGAACCCTCAGTGCGCGAGTCCGATTCGCACTTGCCCAGTCTTATTATTTATGGTATACCATAAAGAGTATATCTATTTATCTATCACTTCTTGATTACTACTAGATGAGTGTTCCAACGGGAGCGAAAAAATTTTATTAAAAAAAAAATTGGGTCGGGAAATAACATATATTTTTCTTGCATACTTCTTTCTGTATTTAGCCACTTTTTTCTCCCTTTACCAAGAGTCGAAACTCCTTAAAAAAATGTCTCACTCAAGGGGATATCATCATCAAAGGTGCTTCAACAATCTCACATGCTACAGAACATGTCTGTTGGCCGTACAAATATTTGTTCGCCACGCCAAACAAGCCATCCATCTTCAGTAAGTCAGGGGTCGTTTTGAAAGGACTCCCATTCATGGTATTGTTAGCTTTTCTAGTGAGTTGAAACAACATCGCTTGACGCTGGATCCTCGTGAATGGACACGATTAGGTTTTTGTTTTTCTTTTCAATTTACAAACTGGAGTTGATATTTTTATGTCCTTTTTTAGGGTTGAGAATTCATTAAATAATTTTCAACCGATTTTGGCGGTTGCATTAAATATAAGGTATTGTAACCACTTTTTAGGGTTCCGTAGCCAAATGGCAAAAAATGGAACCCTTATAGATTCGTCATGTCTGTCTGTCCGTCCGTATGTCACAGCCACTTTTTTCCGAAACTATAAGAACTATACTGTTGAAACTTAGTAAGTAGATGTATTCTGTGAATCGCATTAAGATTTCTACACAAAAATAGAAAAAAAAAACAACCAAATTTGTGCGTTTCCCATACTGAAACTCAAAAAATTATTTTTAACGTCATAAATCGTAAACCTTTCAAGTTTGTACGGAACCCTTAGTGTGTGAGCCCGACTCGCACTTGCCCAGTTTTTGGCTTCTAATGTCACCCTTATATCTACGGAGTGAAAGTCAAAATCAGTTGAGCGGAGAATAAAAGAGGTTTGTTTAAATGTCTATTATTATTGCAAATGGAGTATAGGTGTTGAGAGAGAGAGAGAGAGAGAGTGTCACACGATTCCTCTTCAAAAGTCACCTGTATTCTTTAAGTTCGCTTTTAAGATTCGTAGTGGCTTTTTCGAACAATTCTGCAGCCCTGACAATTTTTTTTATATCTTCGTTCGTATTTTGTAAGAGGTTAAAGTATGCACAAATGGTCTGAAAATCAGTAATTCGTGGATTTTTGCCATTGCAACTGCTGAGGTGCGTTGTACGATGCATAGTCTTGGTGAAACGAGATATTGTTTTCTGCAACTCACATCGAATCACTCAGACGACTGTGTAATAACAACTACGCGTCCAAAATGGCGAGTGAGTGAACTTTGATGAGTAACTGTCAAAAGATGCATGACTATATTCACTACTTTTTATTGACCAGTGTTGCTATCTTCACTTTGAGGTCGGAAACTGATCAGACCGCCCACGTATTAGGTACAAGTCTACTTACTAACCAACTAAACGTTACGAAGATACTTATTAGGTTCTATAATGATTGCCTATTGAAGGGATTCTCATATCATGTAGGCAAACAAAAAATAATTCTGGTCATATTCGGATTCCCAAGCTTTTATACCGAATCTAAATTGTAGAAGATGTGGATTTTTCAGTGCAGGGTATATTTTAAAAAGATCTTTTTCAAACAAGTCGTATAAAACATATAAAGTTAAAAAATAAACATCTTTCAAAATACGAGTGGCTGATAACTTTTGAACAGACGTATTAAGGAAAGAAAAAAAAAGTATTCAATTATCACGGGACTGACATGCATAAAAATTACGAACTTAAATATCTTTAACGATGGTTTTCCCTGACTTAATATAAATTGTAGCCCCATGGCAATATTTTTCAATTGTTTGTTAACTTGAAAAAAAAAACATCTTTCTGTTCGCATAAAGCTTCAGCCCCCCTAGCCAAATTACGATCGTTTCGTTTGTGTCGAACGCCCCGAGTAGGCTACGTCTCCGATTCCTTTGTTCTGACGTCATCTCAACGCTCGGTCACGTGGTCAGAACAAAGGAATCGGGGACGTGGGCTACTCGAGGCGTTCGACGCCAACGAAACGATCGTAACTTGGCTAGGGGGGCTGGTACATTTTGTCCCCATAATATACCCCAATATGACGCGCAACGCTCAATCGCCTGACACGCTGCAACGTTGAACAGTGTCCCATAACTTGCACTCTAAAATTTTTCAACGCATTCACGTGACGCGGGACATATTGTTGAACAATTTGGCGTTGCGAGTCATGTTAGGGAACAATTTATGCCCTAACGTTTTTGAGGCTTAATGAGGTCATACCAATCCATCATTTTATTAAGGTTAGTGTTCAATAATACTATCTGTGGATAGAAACTACGGTTAATTAATTAAATATCATCAAATAACGTGACAGATTACCTATATTGACCGCTAGGAGGCTTTTTAAACATACGTATTTTGTTATTATTGATTGAAATGGATTTTTAAATAATTTTGTTGGTAAGGTCTTAATTAAAAGGGGTTGGTGTTTGTTACTTGTTAACATAATATTAAATTGTTGTCTTTATAGTTTGGAAGGCATACAAAGGGCCGAAACCTATTTGCAAGGGCCCCTTAGACAGTTTTTAAGAAATGTGGTACCACAACCGACGATTATTCTTGTATGCCCAAAGACAAACCTTGGCTGATGGGAAACTATTGTGACTTATGGAAAATAAAGCTATAGGGTCTTTTTTAACGTTTTGAAATCATCTAATGACATCTCCGCCCTTCAGTGGAGCGCGAGGGCGTGTCAGACTTTTACTGACTAAAAAAAAACCAAAACACAACAAAAACCATACTTGTGTCTTCAGTTGCCCTTTATGTTCTAGGACTACGGGTTTCCCTTTCCCAAATTCCCCGCGGTTCTAGCTAGTGGGCATTGGCCCTGCTTGACCCCTACGGTTTGCTGCCATCTCTTTGAGGAGCTCGTGGATCACTACGCACTGTTGACGACTGGGCTCGGTCCGATTAATTACCGAACGGCCTTGCGGTGAGCCCGCATCTACTGTGGCTGGTAGTCAGGCTCGGAATCTCGGCGGCTGGGGCGTGAAGACGTTCATTCCCTCACGCGTGTGGCCTCCTTCTTCACTAGCATTACTGCTTCAGAAAGAGGCGACCGCTTGCCATTCTTCCTCGCTCCGGACCATAGCCTGAACTAGGGCCCGGCGCGAAAGGTCGCTGCCATAGATTGCCTGAACGAGGACACGGCAGTGTTCTGCCCAAGGGTAGTTTCGCACCAGCGTTGCATTTCTATACGCAAATCGTACATGTGTGCAAGGACATTTGCCTCCAGATTGGATCGGTGGCAGGCCAGCAAGGAAAAGATATAGGGCTATGATTTTGGAAGGCTTTAAGGGTCTGGTAACTGAGAATATTATATATATCATATAGAATATTATTACAATAGCAAGTTCAGGTGAATGTGAAAGGATAGTGAAGGAGTGAGAGACATGTGTCAAGGAAAGTATTAGTAAGAAAGAGACATAAGAATAAGTTATAGTCCCCACTGTGGCCAGTAAGATGTTTATAATTTACCTGTTTTCATCTCAAATTGATTGGACAGAAAGTTTGCCCAATTATTGTTACCATACTTGCCGATAATCTCGCTCCCTTGAAGCCAGAAGTTACGAAAGTTTTAGCTGCAATCTCCTTGGTAGTTTCGATAATTTGACCAACTATAACAACAGACGTGGTCGCTGACAATGGGCCTTAGCAGAAGGCTTAAAGTTATTGGGATATGGAAAAGTCATGGTATGTAACCATGTAGCGTTGATGCGAGTGGGTGCTCGCATCAGGATCAGAGACATTACACTCGAAGTTGTGGACGATTATGTTTTCCTGGGGCAGACGATCCAGTTGGATAGGTTTAACTTCGAGAAAGATATCAATCGTCGAAATCGACACAGCTGGGCAGTGTTAGGGAAGATGTGCGGTATCTTTTCGCTCAAAATACCACAGAGTATCAAGACGGAAAGTCTATGACCAGTGCGTGTTGCCAGTGATGACATATGACTCTGAAACGTGGTCGCTTACAGTGGGCCTCATCAAAAGGCTTAAAGTCACCCAAAGGGGATATGAAAAAGGCTATGCTCGGAGTTTCCTTACGTGACTGCATCACAAATGAAGATATCTACAGGAGAACCAAGATTGCTGATATAGCCCGAAGAATGGCTAAACTAAGTCGGAAGGGCAGGGCACACACAATTTGCCTGCTTCGGTTTTTCCCTCCAAATTTAATTTAGGTATCTTCAAGGCTAAAGTGAATAGGCTCTTAATAAACTAGTGCGCCTCACTATCAATTATTGCATCACTGCTAACCATCAGGTGGGATTGTAGTCAAGCACTGGTTTATATCAATTAAAAAAAAAACATTAGGGCCGAAAGGTTCTGAAGTGGCGGCCGCGTATCGGAAGACGCAGCGTTGGAACTCCTTCAAAAGATAGACCAATACACTAGCTTCTGACATTTTATAAGTGATGGGCACTTATTAAGTAGGCCTATATGAAATTAAAAGATTTTGAAATTTGATGACATGGGTCGCGGGAATCCGATGGATGCGAGACACACAGGACCGTTTGTTATGGCGATACTTAGGGAAACCCTATGTCCAACAGTGGACATCTTTCGGCTACAATGATGATGATGACACAACAGTATGAATTTCCACTGTCACTGTACTATGTGGAGACTCAGGCATGAGTTAATTCGGTATGACGTCAAATTTCAGAGCAGATCAACGTTATTTTCAGTCCGTCACAACCGATACCTTCCTGTGATGTTTCACTTGGATTAACGTGTGCGGATGTTGAGGCGAGTTGATTTACCGCCGCGTATTCCCAATAGCGTATGCTGCAATGCGGTAGCTTACTGTCACAGCACATTGTTTGAAAAAGAACATTTACATATCTCGGCTGATGGAAGGAACTGCTCGCCTTGAATAAATATATTCTCGTAAATATTTTGTAGAATAGAAAAGGTATGAAGAAAATCTTGTAGTCGAAAGCGGAAAGGATTTTTAGATAGCATTTAAATTGTTACCACGAGGCCAACACTGCTCCAACTTACGAGCATAAGCATAAGCATAATCAGTCTTTTTAATGTTCCTACTGCTGGGACTCAGGCCTCCTCTGTAGGAAAGGAAATGGGCCGTAACCACCACGCGGGCCCAGTGCGGGTTGGCGAATGTCACATGTCTTCGAATTTTTGGTCCTAGGACATGCCAGTTTCCTCACGATGCTTTCCTTCACCGTTTTGAGAGCAGTGGTGATGAAATAAATTACACAAAGTAATGCGCCTGGTTGGGTTTGAACCCGCGACCTACAACACGTAAGTCGGGGCCGTTACCACTCGGCCACCACTGCTACGACTTACGAGCACTGGCGTAACTACCGGAGGGCTGGGCGGGGCAGTGCCACGGAGCCCCCAAGCTCGGGAGGGCCGCAAACCTGATTACACACTACGTGTACGTACACTGGTTGGAACACTATTAATCCTAGCAATATGTTTTAGTCAGTAAAAGTCTGACATTCCCTCTCGCTCAACCCACAGCAGAAGTTATTTGATGATCCACGTAAAAAAGGGGCCTCCATTTTTTTTTTGCCCCAGGACTGTTGTCCATCCAGCTACGCCCCTGCTTACGAGTCTCAAAGTCTTGGGTTTATAACCAGCCAGGCGCATTACTTTGTGTAATTTTTTTCACCACTACTCTCAAAACGGTGAAGGAAAACATCGTATGAAATCTTATAACTAAAATCTAATAACTTAGAACTAAAAATTCGAAGGTATATGACATCCACCACAAGCCTGCGTGATGGATTACGGCCCATTCTCTCTTCTAGAGGGGAGGCCTGGGTCTTAGCCTTGGGAATATTATAAAGCTAAATAAGATTAAGCTATTGAATTAGTAGAAACGCATACATCAAACATCGTTTACATATTTGAAGTAAAAAGTATTGTTGTCTCATTTTTGAGGAGACAGTAATGGTTCAGGACTCTCAAACTGACGCACGTGTTGTAGCGTGTTTTAAACGTACTTACGTACGGCAAGTATCCACACTTACGTGTTGAAACTTCAACGGTCCAGACGAAGCGTTTCGCTTCGTCGTTTATACCGCGTACATCGAAGGACTGGACAATTTTCCTGCTGCAGTCTTCCGGTCCAACTATAATTTAGGTGTCTTCAAAGCTGGAGTGAATAGGCTCTTAATAAACTAGTGCGCCTCACCACTGATTGCACATTGCTTACCATTAGGTGGGATCGCAGTCAAGCACTGGTTTAATTCAATTTAAAAAAAATGTGCTATATTCAGATGTGTTGAACTATTTGTTTCGTTTTTTTTTTTTTTCTAGTGGTACTCATAGTTATCAAATAGCACCTTCTGATGAGTGGGTTTTATTCAGTAAAAGTTTGAGTGTCAAACTTTTACTCATGTTACTTCAGTGACCACTTTCAAACAATACTGTAACCCAAATATGTTATTTTGAAAGCGTTTTAAATAAATCTTGCTTATATCTGGCTTATTTTGCTATTGCAGTTACCAATAGTTTAAATCTAATTTGAGAAAATAAAAATAATAAGAGCAGTAGCATCTCAGTGGTAATTACGCCGACTTCCAAGTTGTAGGTTCGAACTCATATACACATTATCAATCAGTGAAGGGAAATATCGTTAAACCGGCAGTATGTATTAGAAGATATGTAACATCCACGAACCTGCACTGGGCCCGCGTAGTGGGTGGCTCTCTTTCTACCAAGAGGCCGATGTCTAAGTAGTAGCCTACTGGGGCCAAGGGTCTGCTTTGAAAGGAAGACTCCGCCCTGGTATGAAAGGCAATGAAGGAACAGGAGTGCGTTTTTAGTCAATAATAGTCTGGCATACCCTCTCGCTCCGCCCAAGAGCGGGGGATGTCATTGGATGATTTTACCACCGAAAAAAATATGTCTCAGTAGTAAGAACATTAAAAGTTGCTTATGCTATATATATTACAAGTAAGCGCGCCGGATCGAAACACGTCGCTGTAATGTAATGAGGCTACTTTTCGCGTTCAGCCGGATTTTAATTCAGCGGAAATAAAGTAAACCGCTTTGTATGTGCATATTGCGTTCTTCAAGTGACTTAAAAAGTCTCCACATTTTTTCGTCAAAACGCCTCTTTGAATTACAATTATCGCCGCGAGCAACGCTGCATAACAACAAAAATGGCGTCTCAATCGATAACGAAAACAAAGTTAAACTTTAGTCCTCCAAAAAAAATATATTTGTATCTAAAATAGCAGATCTATCACTTACTCCAATCAACAATCTATTATTACACCCGTAATTAATTAATTAGTATTATTACTCCAAGAACGACCGTAGCGATTTCGGAATTTTAGGGCATTCCGACACAGACAGGTTTTTTTTTATTGGGTGGGAAAATCATCGTCGATAGGGGGAGATTAACTAAGCCACCGCTATCCCCTTTGTTTTAGGTTACTTTAGACCCCGCAGACTGAAATAGGAAGTCCCCGCAAGGGACCTCCGTCGAACCTACTCAGGCTTTTTTTTGGATCGGTAATTAATAATTTATTTACTTTACATAAAATAATACATTGACAATAAAGCTTAATGTTGAACGTCGCTTTGTAGATCGTATCGCCACAATCCGGCTAAACGTAAGGTAACCGCATTATATTACAACGAAATTTTTCAATTCGGCGCGATGTCGCCGTTGTCGAAGCAAACAGGCGATATACACATACACGCTAAAAAATCTGCTGCACGTGCGTCCCGATTGAATGTGTGCCATGCCATTACAAGTTGACACTATCGTCCAGCGAAAACTGTGTAGCGTTTTTTGTGTCACGATGTTAACTTAATTATCTCACCCTTCGTCACGCAGCTAGCTGAAAAAAAAAAATAAGGTAAAGGTCAGTGACCAATTTTACCATAGTAAAGGAAAATTTAGCATAGTTGCTACGTACCGACTATAGGTAGATTCTTTATATAGGTAAGTTTTTTTACTTTTATTATAAATACTTTAAAAAAAAACTAGTAACTTTATCCAAAATCGCAAATAAAAAGTTTTTTTTTTAAATCTATTCTATATTTAGTAATTTATTAATTACCTTTCAAATCTGGAGGAAGGAGAAAATATCAAGTAAAAAAATAAAGATATAGACGCTGAAATGTTACGTAACCGCTATTAGGTTATGTGTGCACAAAAGAGTTAGCACACGCCTCCACTCTTTCACATTTCAATATCTATACTTATAATAAATCGGTAGAAGTGAAAATTCTGTACATTGAAAATATAAAAAAAATGTCAGGGGGTGTTACTACACCGACAGCGAACCCAAAAATGTGATTTAAAAAATTTTTGTCTGTCTGTCTGTTTGTTCAGGCATCACGCGAAAACTACCGGTTCAATTACGATGAAACTTGGTACAATTATTTTTGATTATCCTGAGCACCACACTGGGTAATTTTTATCCCGGAAAAGTATATACAATAAAAACACACACTTAATTCTGCGGTTGGATCCCTAGACCCGATTACTGTACCAACTGAAAATAATAAGCTGGTCGTCCGTCACCCGCAGTGGAGTTCACTAAGGGGCGCTGCATACGGCTGAGATACTATAATATTATATCTTAAGATACAATATCGCTCGCCTTACAATTCAATGGACTATCACACACGACGAAGATAATAAATAATATTTCATATTTTCGTATCTCAAAAAACATAATAAAACCATTTTCGACTTCTACGCGGACGAAGTCGCGGGCAAAAGCTAGTTTGAAATAAAATTGCAGCTACTTTAAAAAAAATATTTGAATATTGTTTTCAGGAAAAGTTTTCTTTTTAGTTGTATTTCTTGTTTATTATAAAATATTGTACAAAATAAACACAAACACAGGAAATTACCCAGGAACATATATAAAAAAAAACTGCTCTCTTGACATTTCGATAGCGCGTCCCTATATTATATTATGTTTTAGTTTGTTTGGGCTGGGTCCCTTTTTAAATATTAAAATTTTAATTGAAACAGGATTCCCACTACAGACGGTAGATATCAGCCCTCCTATATAAATATGAAAATACTTAATTATTATTAGTAGTACACATTATTTCTTGTTTACGATGTTAGAGGTCAAAAGATTATACACCATCTTCCATCTTTTACATAAATTCCTTCTTGCTGCAAATAATATGCAGAAAAAATAAATAATATGATGAGGAAAATATTTTCCTAAGTCCCTCAACAAGAGGTTTGTTTTGATGAGTCCAGTTAACTTTTCAGGTCAAGGCTTCAGTAAATTTCGTAAAAACAAGCGTTATTTTTTCAGTTCAATTTATTATATTGCTAGCTTTTGCCCGCGGCTTCACTCCCGTCAACTGACTACCTACCTTACGCTGCCCTACTTACCTACCTATCCTATCTACTTACCCTCCTACCTACGTACCTATTTACCCTACCTCCCTACTTAAACTTTTTTTGCTTTTAAACCTATCCTGTGTGCTGGTGAACCAAATAAAAAACGAATTATTAAAACTGTTCCAGCCGTTCTCAAGTATTAGCGAGACCAATGAACAGTAATTGATTTTTATAAATAACTAGCTGACCCGGCGAACTTCCTATCGCCTAATAGTAATGATAACGCCATCTACTGCCATTACCAGAACAGCATAATTCATTTTATAATGACATGTTAATTAGAGATGGCGTTGTATTCAGATTCTTGTTTTTCGTGTTTTTTTTTAATTTCTTTCTCACCGTTCAAACCTTACCTGGACTATCTCGAATATTTCAAGACCAAAATTAGCCAAATCGGTCCTACCGTTCTCGAGTTTTTGTGAGACTAACGAACAGCTATTCATTTTTATATATAAGAAGATGAAGATCTATAATAGACTAGTACCTGCCAGCGGTTTTGCCCGCGTGGAAGATTTCCATACCAATTTTGGACCCCCGTTTCATCCCCTTAGGCGGTGAATTTTATAAACCCCTTCTTAGTGCTCACCTACATCATAAAAGGAAGCCTTGAGCAAAATTTCACGTTCCTAGATCCGGTAGTTTCGGCTGAGCGTTGGTGTCAGTCAGTCAGTCAGTCAGTTACTTCTTTTATATATATAGATTAATAAAATAGCTCAGCACAAAATTATTCGAGTTGAATGTAATAGTGGTTTCCACCAGGTTATATTCAGTTCAATTAATTGCTTGACGTGTTAATTATTGAACGTCGTTCAATTGGAAAGTTCATAGGAAACGGTAAGGTTACTTAATTTTGATTGAGTTAGTGAAGTTAGTCAGTCAAGTTGAATTAAGTTATTCGTGATGCTGTGATGTGTAAAAATAACTTACCTACGTAGCCCGTTTAATGTACCTGATTTAAATAAATTTGGTTAAGGTTAATGCTTACAGGAAACCCGAGAAATTATTTTTTCATTTTGCAGTTAAGTGTCAAGTGGTATGCTGAATAAAATATGATTGGTGACCGTGGACTATTGAATGGCTGTTTTATAAGAAAAAACATTCAAAAGGTTTTTTTTTCGGTGGGAAAATCATTCAATGACATCCACCGTGTCAGACTTTCACTGACTAAAAATCCACTCCAGTTCCTTTGTTGCCTTTCGTACCAGGGCTGAGTCTTTCTTTCAGAAGCAGACCCTTGTCCCAAGTAGGCTTCGACCCTGCTGGGTCTCTACGGTTTGCTGACATCTGCTTGAGGCGCGCGTGGAAAAGTATGCGCCGTTGACGATTTGGGTTCGGTCCGGACGGTTACCAGATGGTCGGATGACCGGACTACCCATTGCTAGACGTCCACAAGCTCGTGCCTACGGTGGCTGGAAATCGGGATCGAATCCCGGCGGCTGGGGCGCGAGGGCCATTGCCTCGCGCGTGCACTTGCGACCTCCTCCTTTGCTAGCATTACTGCTTCGCAGAAGGAGGCGACCGCATGCCACTCCTCCTTGCTCCGGACGATGGCCTGTACCAAACCCGGCGCGAGAGATCTCTACCGCTGATTGCCCCCACGAGGACACTGTTCATTCAATAGGGTAAGCTGAACTGAGAGAGTTGTATTGATGATTCTATTTAAGTACGAGTAAGTATCTTTTTTATTTCTGTTTTACTTCATATTTGCATCAAGTAGGTATAATTCCATTTTTGTCCTTTTCAGGTTGCCTGGACGAAATCGTTGAATGCGATAACGCAGCTTATAGTATTTTTTAGGGTTCCGTACCTCAAAAGGAAAAAATGGAACCCTTATAGGATCACTTTTTGTCCGTACGTCCGTCTGTCTGTCGGTCTGTCAAGACCCTTTACCTCGGGAACACGTGGAGGTATGAGTTAAAATTAAAACCATATAGTAAAGTTTGCGGTCTCTTGAAGCTGTGAAAATATCGAATTTCTAAGTTAACGAAAAAAAAATATACGGCCGTTTATGTCTCAAAATACTTATATTTCGACACTCTCGAGGAAATCAGAATTCATTGGGTACTTTCCGTTGACCCAGAATTCTGAAATTTTGCATAAAGCAAAGTTTTATAGCACAAAGTATTTATAGGAATCAATTTGAAAACTGTAAATTTGTAAAAAGTCACTGGCAGAAACTAATAAAATTAAACGTGACTTTATATGCTTTAATAACTACTTTATTCAATTTCTGGAAAGTTTGGAAAATAAAAATAAATCTTGTCACCGTTTTTCAACATTCTAGTCTAAAGAATGCCTTATGGAATTGCGACCGCCTATGAAGTTTTACTAAATAAATTCAGAACCCAAACAGATATCCAGCTAGCAATAATAGATTCTCCACAATACGTATGATTTCCCTAAATTATTCTGAATAGGCATTACCCAAACATGTACTGAACCAAGTCCCTGCCCATGCATAGTAAAACGATCATATCACATAATAATATGAGTTTGTTGTGTCATTGTAGCATTGTTCTAGGCAAAAATTTTGCAAAATAGGTTAGATAACATATCGTTCAAACTTGAATATTTTCCACTAAATAACGACGACCATTAAAAATGTAAGCTCCTCTAATGATTTCAAAGTACTATTTTTTTTTATTATGGGCTAGCTTTTGCCTACGTCTTCGCTTGTGTACATAAAATATAGCCTATGTCACTCAGGATTAAAGCAGCTTTCTATCGGTAAAAAAATTTTAGCAATCGGACTAGTACGTTCAGAGATAACCTCATACAAAAAAAAAAAAACATATAAAAAACAAATTCCACCTCTATATAATATTAGTGTAGATAAGCTCGCGTTTGTCTACTAACTCTACCATAAGGTGAGCAATGATGTGGCTGACGATGGAGAAGGCATACCTAGAAGTAACTTATTCATTCTCGTCTTAAAGACCCTTAGGTCATAGCTATTACGAAACACAGAATCCGGCAGGGAATTTCACGCCTTAGCTGTATGAATAATGCTCGAACTTGATATGTTGAAAAATGTTAATAATACTCCAACAGCAGCTGAGAGTCGGCTTTCAGTCTAACCAAATGCGGCTGAATCTATATATATATAAATATTTTTAGGTAGGGAAATCATTTAATGACATACCTCGCCCTTGGGCGGAGCGAGAGGGCGTGTTAGACTTTTAGTGACTAAAACCCACTCTTATTCCTTCTTTTCCTTCATTCTAAAGTCCCAGGTTTTATTTTCGCACAACCCATGGTCGCTGCTGAGCCCCTATGGTTTCGTACCGTATGGTCGTTCCCTCGCGCGTGCGGCCGGCTACTTTGCTAGCATTACTGCTTCACAAAAGAAGACGACCTTCACTCCTCCTCGCTCCGGACCATGGCCTGTCCTGGCGCGAGAGATCGCTGCCTCTGATCGCCCCCAAGAGGACACGGCAGTGCTCTGCCCAGGCGGGGCACACCACTACCTTATGATCCACCGTGTCCTCCGGGCGGTCCACACAATGGAGGCACCCGGGCGTTTCTTGCACAAGAATTCGGTGCAGGAACCTCCCGAACTTACCATGTCCGGTGAGGACCTGCGTCATACAGAAGGTAAGGACGCCGTGCCGCCATAATTGTGCCGTGCCCAGCACTGGGTTGTGACAATCTCTATCGCCATTCCACAATGAGATCCTACCGGAACTCTGTCCACCATGCCGCGACTTGCCAGCTCGTGCTGCGAGGCTCGTTGCTTCGCGGGAAACCGTGCTGTATCCCCACACCAATCGGATGGCCATTACCTCTCTGGCATGCGTTCAGCTTAGCCGCCGGTCACTTTCGCAGTGACAGCGCCCATACAGGCGCTTCATAAAGGGCCTTGGACTGAACAATACCTGCGTAGAGCATCCAGCAGGAAGCGTCTGGACGTCTGGTTAAGCAGGAGCCGCTTGAAGGCCCCAGTCTGATCCAGTTTGGGAGCCAAACGTCCAAAATTCCTCCGGCTGTCGAGGACGAGTCCCAGGTACTTCATCGTCGTCTCGACAATCGAGACCAAAGGCTTTATTTTCAAGCCATGGGGCCGCAGTAATGTCCTAGATAAACTTAAAAGTACATATGAATAGAAAAAATCATATTGAAGTCACCTACTTAACAACAAAAAAGTATGAACGATGAAAATACGTAAACAAAACATACAAAAATGTTATTTTATTTAAAAAACATTGCATTGCAATTATAATCCCATGCACACCAGTCGTACTTGTAAACACTAATCTCACAATACTTCCACTGTTACATTCATAAATCTGCAGTGTATATTTTGTGCTAGCTCTAAATCAGGAAAACAGTTGCGAACGGATAAGTAAATTAATGTAAACTATGTTTTCAATTACCGATTAATTTTCACTTACACCTACAAAGTTTCAAACAATGTTAAAGCTAGGTGCATCTCAAGTATTGCTTGAAGCAACGACGAGCTAAGGTGCTGAGTTTCCAGATCAAATTTAGCATAAAGTTTACCCTGTAGTTGGTCGTGTAATAGACCGCACAGTTAGGCGTAAGTGACGACAAGGGATAACATGAATGGGTAATTTTCAAGTTATTAGGAATATTACGAGATTTCACAGGAAATATTTGAGATAGTTTCCGATGTCGTCTTCCTGCCCTTGTCCCATCCCTTGTCTACTGTTACTTGGTTAAACCTTGGTTTCTTTCTTCAATTCTCCTTTGTCTTATCATCTTCCAGCCCTTGTTTTATTTTATTTGGGGTCGGTGCAATATGTTTTTTTTAAATTCACTACACTATCACTGACTCCCTATTCTTTCATATTATTGAACACGCAAAACATCCATATTTTCCTTAAACCTCCCTCTCTCTCTCTCCATTAATCTACATATTATACTATATTTCTTTTAATAACATTCTTTTCACCTCTTCTCTTCACATGGCTATAACAAGGTAAACAATTCTCTTTCAACTTTTCAGTCACTGGCGCCACTTTCAAACTTACTCACAATTCTTTCATACGTATACTATACTTACTTGCACAATTTATTTAATATTTATTTAAAATTAAATTGTATGTACAGTAGTGGTCTAGTGGTACATATGCGTACTTTATTGAACAAGGCATTCTCTGCCAGTCAACCTTTGGGTTTAAAAAGACTTCACTGTGGTTGGTGTGTTATAAACAGAGGTCGGAATTAGGTAGAGTTTCATATACTTGTATCGAAATATTGATATTAATACGGATCTTCCCGATATTTCTAATAAAAAATCCCGTGTGGCCAACAATATGACAAATAAATAATAATAAAAATCTCAGAGATAGATAAGACAAATAAAAAAAGACAATTAACATAAAATTTTTATTAGTATTTATCATCGAAAAAGATCTCTCTACATCAACTGCGGTAGGTTAACAAAATTCACTTCTAGAATTTTTTTGTGCTATATAAAAATAATCTCGGGATTTGAGGCATGTCCACTTTATTCTTTCGCTGTATAAGTACTTAAATAACTCTACCTAATTCCGACCTCTGGTTATAAATAATATTTAAAATCAAATTAAGTACAATCTATTCATCTTATCTTCGGCCTCCTTTCTTCCCTCTCAATCCATCCTCATTAATAACTCTTTTAGTAACATCAATCACCTGGAATTTTATATTTTTCTGCCAAGCGAAACTAAAAACATAAGAATACCTATACTTTATTCGCGATAGCATTAGACAGAAGTTAAAAAAGGTTGTTTTAGGGTACACTTTCAGTTAAGATTGATGCTGAATTTATTATTATCAACTTATGATTAAATGAAATCATTTGAACTTATTTAGTTTTTACTTATAACATGTATACTAGTAGTAACTAGTGTACATGTTAAAAACCTAAAAGAAGCAGGGGTTGTCAGGACCTGTAACGTCTTTCATTATACTGTATAATATTAGTTATTTATATTCGCATGAATGTTAAATAATTATCTTGTTGCCGTGTATTATGTACAATTCATATGTTTTATAAGGAGGAAATTTGTTGATACGCCATTTAAAAAAAAATAAAAATATTTTCAATTAAATTACGTTTATTTAAAAAAAAATTGCTTATCAAGTTTTTAGTAGGTTTAATTTGCTTTGCCAATAATCAAATTTATCTAAGTTGGTAATGTAAATTTTTTATTTTAAAACCATTATTATTAAAAAAAAAAATTATCTCGAAAAATAAGTGTTGTGCACAATATGGATGAAGTATAGTAGAAAAAATAAAATAAAATAAAAAAGTTTAGTATTTTTATTAAACTTCTTAAAATGATTACTCCTGTATCATGTGTGCGTATACAAACATGTACATCTATCAGTTTCGTTGGTTGGTTAAAAGACCTACTAGTCTCTGGAATGAAAAAAATATTTTAGTTTTGATTAACCCATTTATCGAGAAAGGCTGTAGGCACAAAATATATAGGTACAGAAGTCAATCTCATGTGATTGACTTCTGTACCTATCTATTTTGTGCTTTTACTTTTCCTACCTACGCTCGGCGATCGCGCTAGGGTCAGCGCGTGGCGCCGAACTGTCTAAGTGCGACCGGGCGCGGTGATAAATGCCTACCTAATCTGAATTGTAAAAATATTATTACATGGCCACAAAATCATCTTCTCTTTCTCGGCGCGTGGCCTGCTCTGCGTTACGTTAAAACAAACCATCAAAATAAAAACAAATATCTGCTAACCTCTCTGAAACAACTGGTAGCCTAAAAAAACGTCAATTCACTGTTAAATGTTGAATTTAAACAACAGTCCACTGAATAGTTAGAAAAAGGTTTTTTTTTGATGGTCCATTTTTCCACAAAAAAGTTCACAGACGCGTGTGTCAAACAGATAGCACTCGAGCTCGGATTGAGCTGAATTGAGCCGAGATATCGTGTCCGTGAGCGGTGTCTATGTGTGCGTTGCTCGAGCGTGCTTTGTATGTAGATTAATTTCTGTACCTATTTATTTTGTGCTATAGACTATTCATCATCATCATCATTATCATCGTCATCATTTCAGCCGATAGACGTCCACTGCTGGACATAGGCCTCCCCCAAATGTCCCCACAAAGAACGGTCCTGCGCGTCCCGCATCCATCGGATTCCCGCAATCTTCACCAGGTCATCGGTCCACCTTGTAGGGGGCCTTCCAACACTGCGTCTTCCGGTACGCGGTAGCCACTCCAGAACCTTTCGGCCCCAACGGCCATCTGTTCTATAGGCTATTAACATTATGCAACGATCAATATAAGCGGAGTAGTAACTAAAGACGCAGGTGAAAATGTGAAAGCCAGCTAGTTCACATAGGTGTAAAAGACACCCATACACAGAACAACTATCTATAGGCCATATTTGATCCCTGTGGGAATCGAAACCACGATACGTAGTGCAGCAGCTAATTTATCAACCATTGCGCCAAACGAGCCGACTATTTCTATTTTTTTACTATTTGATTGTTTGTTAAATTTATTTGTTCTTCAAAACGAATGTTTATTAAAAAAAAAAACTAAAAATGTATTTCCTCCACCTCTTTTTTCAGACAGCCATCGTATAAACAGAGCAATTTTACTTGTTTCGACAGTTCGACTGTGATCCTATTGAGAGCGGTGTCAGGTAAAATTATAAAAGCCTTCAATTTTCTGAAATCCTTTAATTACTTGATAGTAGTATTTCTATTTTTAATATATAGTGATGTGCCACATGCTATATAATAAGATGTTTATCAAATGTAGGTATCGCTAACACTATGAAGATTTCCGTTCAATTTCTTCGAAGTTCATTATCAGATCACTATAATATTTATATGGGACCAATTCGAAAGTAAAACCTTCCAATCTAAAAAATACTTTTTTAAATCAGTCCACAATATTGACCGAGAAATCGGTGAACATACATAAAAATAAAAATCATACACCCGAACGTATAACCTCCTCCTTTTTGAAATTGGTCAAAAATAGATCACAAGTTGAATCTATTTCCATAATTAGTCATAAAAATTGCTATACTACAGTTACGATCAATAAAATATATAGATACATTGTCACATTTTCTATCTATCTTAACTTTGTTATTCAAGAAATAAGTGAACGCCAATTCATTCAATAGTACCTTCTAATACTAATTTCTATGTGTATCAAACGACGTTTATCATACACTGACAAAGAAATAAATTAACGGGGGCTACTCGGCGACTCGTAGGGACTGCCTAGCGCCCAGCCTGATACGATAGCATAGCATAGTCGGCCTTATAATGTTCCCACTGTTGGGACTCAGGCCTGAGGAGGCCACCACGCGGGCCCAGTGCGGGTTAGTAGATGTCACATGTCTTCGAATTTTTGGTTCTAGGCATGCCGGTTTCCTTACGAGGTTTTCCTTCACCATTTTGAGAGCAATGGTGATAAAATTAATTACACAAACGATACGATTAATGAAATATATTGTGATGGGACGAGCCCGCGCATATTTACGCACTAATGCGGAAAACAGAAAATTTCGTGCCTAAAAACGACAGGAATTCGGAGTGGGTTTTCGAGTCAGTGTATTGAAAAAATCCTTGTTCAATGATTAGATATGTTTATATCTTATTATTCGTTACTGTACATGAAGTACACAACACAAAAAATAGTTTCAAGTAGAAATAACATTAGTATACAAGTTTTGCGAATCCTAGTACCCTATTTTGTTCAGATGAGTGTCACAGCTCGTAAACGACACGCAGCTGATACAACTCGCTATTTGTGTACCTACTTTGTATATAATGACAGTGTATTATTACGTTTCGTCATAGCCGGAAGCCTTATTTATTTTATGGACCGAAATCACTTATATTAATATAATATAATATTCACACAACTATCATACAACGCCGTCTAGTCCCAAGCTAACTGGAGCTTGTCTTATGAGTACTAGACAACTGATAAACATACTTATATGTTTCTAAATACATACATATTATAGATAAGTTACACTCAGACACAGAACAAATGATTGTGCTCATCACATGAACATTTGTCAGGGCCACTAACCACTAGACCAACCGGCCAGTCTTCTCATATTGGTTTACCTTACAACCTAGGAATCTTTTGGTCAAGAGTGAATTGGTAACTTCTAGAAGAGTACATTATCACTCAACCTCAGGTGAGATAGTGGTAAAACGCGGGCCTATTAATAATAATTAAATAAGCTCCAAACTGTGGACTACAAAAACAATAATTATGTAACTCAATTACTAATAAATCCTCCGACAACGGGGAAGCTAAGATGATATTACATGCCCCGACATCGATCTCACACCAAGCAAACATTGTCTTTCCTGTATGTTTCAGTCACATATCCATCAACACTTCATAAATATCCTCAATCACCGAAAAAAAATGACAATACAAATCAGAAGCCTGAAATCTGACACTAGTCTTTGCAATATGTATTGTTTACCGTAACTGGTTTGTGGAGTTCAGAAAGACGGTCATTCCATGTAAAATACTGATATCCAGTAGTTAGTTCATCTATATTATTTAAGTTATTAATGTACAATAGAAATTCTATTTTTTATAATTTATTCGCAGAAGTGATCATCACCATCATTTCAGCCGAAAGCCGTCATTTATTCCATTTGATATGAAGGAAACTAACTCCAAACGATCCACGATGAAAAAGCCCTCGATTAATGTTTAACAAGCTTTATTTGATTAAAAATATAAAATGATTGAAGACTTGTGAAGGAACATTACTTGTCGCTTTGATGTAAAATAAGTATAGAAAATGACGACTAAAGTCGTAATCTATATTTTGCCTATAGTTTTAGTATATTCTATGACATAATGTTTGAGACGACACAGAGATCGCACGCGCTCTTCAAGAATGCAACAATAACAATTCAGGAACTTTCATTTTTCACCAAAGTCTTTTATGAACTGAATATGTGTGTTTAAAATCAAGTGAAGTATTGGCCTGATCTTCAGCGAAAACAGCCAGACACGGGAGCTTTCTTGACCTTTAGACCCAAGACGTATCTGGCTAGCAGGTAAGGGGCCTTTTATATTAAATTGCGTAGGTTCTGGAGCGTTGCAGCTTGACTCGATACCTTTTTCACCAACAGCTGCCCCCGAATGAACCGTAAAAAGCACTTAACGGTACATTTTAATGATAGCATATGTGTGTATCTATTATAAAATTTATAATAATAATAGTATTGTCAATGACTTGTTCAAGTGATTACTGTCTATTCCATGTCACTTGAAAGAGATCGCGGATTGCGATAAGACCACCCATTGTATGTTTGTAATGATACACAAGTATTTAGTATATATATATTTATATTAAGCCTTTATTTCTCACTAATGGTATGTATATGTTAAAAAAATTCAATTAATAAACAAAATTAGTAATTCATATCAAATATTGTTTGAATATTTGATTAGAATTTTTTTATACATGTCGACATAAAAATATTAAATAATTGAAATTATCAAAATTATTACAATGTATTGTAATAATTAATTTAATAATATTATTTTATATTTTATTAATTATTTATTATATACATATTATTATTAATTATTTGAATTTTGAGTAACTAATTGAGGTATACATTTTTAGACAGGCTTCCTCCAACCTGTTTTAATTATCTCTATCGTAAGCTTCGCGGGTCCAAGCTGGTCCTGCTGAGAAATATCTTCGACACACCTGCGGTTCAGGCGCCCGCGTGGTCTGGTCGCGTCTTGTGGGTACCAGTGCAGGATCTTCTCGCTCGTGCCACATATCTGGCCCATCTCCGATGTCATCTCAACGCTCAGTCACGTGGTCAGAACAAAGGAATAAGAAGCGTAGCCGACTCGAGGCGATCGACGAAAAGAGAATCGAAACGAAACGGTTGTAACTTGGCTAGGGGGGCAGTACTTTTTCCACGCCTTCTTTATTCTTCGTTCAACTTCGGTAGTTGTTGGATCATTGAATGATATATTTTAACCTAAATATACATACTCATCTACGTAAGCTATTGTTTGGGTTTCAGTCGAAATTTGAAGTTTTTCTATATTTGTCATTGCAAAGATTTTTTGAGCGTTCATTCGTAACCCGCACTATCTGCTCGCAATGTTCAGTGTAGTGAGCATATATACTAAGTCCTTGTGAGTGTCAGCTACAATTATTATATCGTCAGCAAACCGCAGATTAGTAAGATACACGCCGTTTACATTTACTCCTAATTTTTCACAGTTTAAGGCTCTGAAAATGTGTTCCAAAAGTAAGTTCGGGGAAATAGGGTTACTTTGTTTCACGCTTCTTTGAATGTTAAATTGGTCCTCTTTGCTCTCCAACCTGACTATCGCCTTGCTATTTCTGTAGATCTTACTGACTATACTTGTAGAGAGATCTACAAGTATGTATGTATATTATAAAAAATAAATTGAATCAAGTCGAGTCCAACTTACCCTATTATACGTAAGCATAAAAGGGTTAAGTAGATATACGGACAAGGTACGAGCCTTCTCAGCATGAGAACAACCTTTGCGCTGCCGTTGAGAGTGAAGTAACAGGCTAGTTTTTGTCACCTAATGAGATTAGGGTTCAGATAATATAATTAGTATCCTAAATTTTTGTCATTTTATTGGAAGGATAGTTAAATCATCATCATTTTACCACTGGGCTGCAGCATTATTAAAAAATAGGTAAATAGTAAATTATTTTTCATTTTTGGGTTTCAGTCAATAGAACTCTGACACCCCCTCTGACTCCACCTATAGCGGGAGATATATATTTATATATACTATGATTACCTACCTAAACATCCTATTACCACTATTTCAATTGCTACTATTGCAAAAATTATTTTACCATGCATCTGTATTTTCCTCAATCTCAGCAAGTAGATTATCGCTTTTCTTAATTCTTAATTCTTTATTGTACACAAAAAAACATACATAGTACACGGAGATAATACAGTTTATGTACAAAGGCAAGCTTAACTCAACAATGAGTTTTCTCCCAGCAAACCTTTGAGTGACAGAGAGAGATCACAATCGAGGGTAGGATCCAGTGTACAACATAAACCTACATAAATACGTCTAATATATATATATATATATACATACTAACAGATATAATATATATAACAATATATACTAATATTATGTCAATTGAGAAAGGAAGTGCTCTTTTAGTTTCCTCTTGAAGACATCCAGAGAAGGGCTGTCGCGAAGGGAGTGTGGTAGAGAGTTCCAGAGACGCACTGCAGTTACAGAAAAGGAACCGCCATAGCGGCTGGAAGTGTGACGCGGTGTACGAAGGAGAAGAGAAGAGGCAGTGCGACAGAGTTTACCCCTAGGTACGAGATACTCAAAGCGTTCACGAAGGTATTGAGGAGCATTAGGGTTATGCAGGATAGTGTAGAGAAGAGATAGTATATGTGTATCTCGCCGACGCCGAATTGGCAGCCACCTTAATCTGGCCCGAAATTCCGACACGTGGTCGTACTTACGGAGACCAAAAATAAAGCGGATGCACAAATTCTGCAGTCGTTCAAGTTTGTTCAGAAGTACCTCCGTAGCATCTAGATAACAGACATCCGCATAATCTATGAGCGGTAGAAGGAGCTTTTTTTTTAAATATCAAAATAATCTGAATCTGAAGGAGGACAATCAGGTTATTAAATTAATGCTTGGGTGTCTCATATAAATATTTATCTTATAAGAATACCAAAAAGATGAGTAAAGATCGTTAGTTACCGGACGCCTGAGGGAAGACATCGCCGTCAAGGTTGCCTATGGCGAAGGTAGTGTAACGACCCAATCATGTTTCAGGGTTAATTTTCATCAGAGATGTTTGGTAACAGAAAGGCTAACAAAAAAAAAAAACAGTGAAATTGCCTCTATTTCAAGCAATAAGTTAGTGGCTGTTCCCTTAGATTTGGTTCAGCAACTTACCTCGTAAATATCATGCATATTTTGATATAGCAAATATGTAATTTTTTACTTAAGAAAGGGTATTCTTAATCGGATTAGCATGTCTAGACATTACCCTACCAAATTCTAAAACCGTAAATCTATATTTATATCAGAAAGTAATTAGTTTTTTCGCAATTCGATAAAACCGGGAGAATCGATTCGAGAATCAACTTAAATAGTTGATATAAGTATTTTTGTACGGGACCACCATCATACTAAGCCATTTTTTTTTACATTTCTCAAGTTAGCGTCAGGTTTAGAATTTATTTCCTTTTGATACAGAATCCAGGCACTTCATTTTCCATTAAAATAAGGATAAAATATATTCGAATATTTGTCAGTATTTGGCAGCTAATGTATCGATACAGCCATCTCGGCAGGTTTTGCTGAAGTTTCATATCACAATATCGATTAGGAATCAATTTGCAAATAATTAAAACAGGCGCTTAACTTGACAAAAACCCCCAAAAATGTAAACTTTAGAACTTTAAAAGCGTGCGAGGAAACGGCCTTCACGCCCCAGCCTGCCAAGCCAGCCAGGATCTCAATCCCGATTTCCAGCCACCGTAGGCGCGGTCTTGCAGACGCAGAGCAATGTGTAGCTTGCCATCCGGCCGTTCGGTAACCATCTGGACCGAGCCCAAGTCGTCGACGGCGCGGAGGTTTCCAAGCGCACCTCAAGGAGTTATCAGCAAATCGTAAATGCGATGATTTCCCACTTAGAAAAACGCTGATATGAAAAAAATTATATCAGTAAATAGGATCAATAATCAGTGGATTGATTGATAATCGATAAAACCTTAAATACTTGTATTTGTAAAAACATTAAAACTAAATCAAGCGATACCAATAACGGTTTATGACATTAATCGGTAATATTTTGAACTTTATCGATGCACATAACGTTATAAATGTATTATAATCAAGTTTATTTAAAACTGCGGACCAAGTTACGAGACTATTTATGTCGTAATAAATATAATGTTAATCGTTTATATGAAGCTAAGCTGCAATGTTTATTTAGTTTTGAAATTGAACTGCACTGTAAAGAAAATATGGATGGATTGTGTGAGGAGTGATGTGAAAGAAAAGGGAGTTAGTGATAGCATGACGGGTGACAGGATAGAATGAAAAAAACAACATACTTACCTTATTTGTTAAACAATATAGTTCAGATTTGGTTAAGTCCAATCTACAAAGCCTCGAGCACAGCCCCGAACATATCAGTATTTCACAGGTTACATTTTGGAGAGTGTGCGCAGGAATTGCATGACTTGATTCCGCCATCTCCTTTCTACCATCGGACAACCCGACGTACGGCGAGTATTCACCCTTACGTTGTTGAAACTTCAACGGTCCGGACTAAGCGTTTCGCTTCGTCATTTATACCGCGTATATCGAAGGACTGGAACAACTTGCTTGCTGCTGTCTTCCCGTCCAACTGTAATTTAGGTGTCTTCAAGGCTAGAGTTAATAGGCTCTTAATAAACTAGTGCGCCTCACCATCAATGATGGCATCTCTGCTTACCATCAGGTGGGATCGCAGTCAAGCACTGGTTTATATCAATAAAAAAAATACAAGCAAGTATAAAAAGGGAACACATTGGGCATAAATCACCTATTCGCTAACGTTGTTTAAAGTTTTCAAAATAGGCAGGCAAGCAATGTCAGTAAAATTGATGAGACCCGCTAGGGCCAATGCTTACTAGAACCATAGATTTTTTCTAAAGAGTTACTATAGTACCGGACCGCCACGGGCAACTGAAGGAACACATCTGGGTAACAGTTTGTTTGTAAAAATTTAACACTCCTTTTTGCTTCACCTAGAGTGGAAAGTGTTTTTTAAGGATATCTCACCCTGAAAATAAGGTAGAAAATTACACTATCGCAGAGTCTCATGGAATTTTGCGCAATATTTATGTATTAAAGCGCATTACTACTACATTCACGTACTAAGGCGAGCTTAACTAAACAATGCACATATTTTATGCGCCAAATTTTGTCCTGTAGTACGTTTATAATTTGTAAATACAATATCTATTACACGCTTATTTCAAAAACACTGAACTAATTAAAATTATATATAAAGGCTACTCCTAACTAAAATATGGCGTTATAAAACTCCTCCGCATCACTGTCGACTGGAAGTGTGCCCAAAAAGCTGGCGGGATTGCCACGTTGTATGACAATGCTTAAGCGTTTGGATAGTTTTTTAAAAAGCGTATGAGTACTTGGACCCCATAGCCCAAGAGTATCAACCCCAAACGGCTCAAAAATCGTCGGCAGTTATCGACGAGGTTGTTATATTTCTGCCGCTTGAAATTCTTCGCAGGCGCAGCGGCAGCACCAACACAGCACGATGAGCTAGGAGGATGGGATGGCTCAAGAGTGTCGATACAGGTAGCGTCTCACACTAAAGATCTACCCATCTTTCATGGAAACAAAGACATACCGTCCAGTCTCTTAAAATCGTCGCGTGCCGGCCATGAGGTTCCAAAACAGCCGGAACGCCGACGGTGACAAGGGCTCGTCGGATAATATCATTAATATTTTCGTACCGCGCTATGCGTCCCGCAATTTGTAAGTTAGTCTTAAAATTACGTCATTTCCCGCAAATAAAATGTTTTTAGTGTTCCGTTCAAAAGGAAAAAACGTAACCCTTATAGGATCACCACGTCTGTCTATCTGTCTGTCAAGACCCTTTATCTGAGGAACGCGTGGAGGTATCGAGTTGAAATTAATAATTAAACCATAAACTCAGGTCTGCAGTTTTCAACTCGATAGATAGGTATGTTTGAATTTAAAGTTACACAGTATTTTTTGGGTTTTTGAGTGTCTAATACTCCAATCATCTGTGCATCAAGCACTGAGGACTAACTCCGGCCAACTTCGGTGGCTTCTATTGTGTACTTTCTAATTGGACGTTTCTTGTTCTAAATATATATAATGGGATACTTTATCGAGATCTCTATGTCAAAAGTTTTAGTTGGCCTTGGTCACGTGACTTTGTGGTATCGCGCCAATTCCATACATTTTTGAGTTTTTAGTTATTTTATTAATGTGTATATGACAATCTGAGTATTGGGTGTGGTGGGTGAATCTTAATATACTGACATCAGTTACAGAGGTGTATTCCTCTGTGACTCGGCAAACACTTTAAGCCGATTGTCATGGCCTTCATTATAATTAAAAATACTTTATTTCACATAGGCCTAGGTACCTACTTACATGGACACATATCTATATAAAACACCAGTGTGAGTCGGACTTACGCACGAAGGGTTCTGTATCGTCCATAGCGAAAAACGGCAAAACAAACACGTTTGTTGTATGGGAGTCTCACCTAAATATTTATTTAATCTGTTTTTAGTATTTGTTTTTATAGCGGCAACAGAAATATTTCATGAAATACATAGCGTGGTGACAGACAGACTGACGGACGGACTGCGGAGTTTTAGTAATAGGGTCCCGTTTTACCCTTTAGGTACGGAACCCCAAAAAGGTGTACAATTGAAACATACTCCAAAGGAGGGCACTCTAGTATCACCAGGTGCTCGACTACTTCTGTTGTGTAATAGAGGCCTACCTGTCGGCTGTGTGTCATGGGGTGTTTCGCAGGGATCGGTACTAGGACCACCCTTGTCGAACTTCGGGTACGACTACGAACTAGCGACACGCGATATTGAAATAGTCTTGGAGAGGATTCAGCAATGGGTTCTTGCCAACCAAACGTGGTAACCGTCCGGACCAAGCCCAAGTCGTCGGCGGCGCGTAGTGTTCCAAGCGCGCCTCAAGGAGACTTCAGCAAGCCGTAGGGGCCAAGCAGGGTCGAAGCCTACTGGGGCCATGGCTTCGCTTCTGAATGAAAAACCCGACCCTGTAATAAAAGGCATCGAATTAACTAGGAGTGGGTTTTATTCAATAAAAGTCTAACACGCCCTCTCGCTCCGCCAAGGGCGCGAGATGTCATTGGATGATTTCCCACCTAAAAAAAATATACTTCTAAAATTCCAAATTAAAGAACCAATAGAACTCTTAACTCCTTTCTGATATCTATGGCTAGTACCGTCCGAAGCTATCAGCCCATTAAATAGCCTCGTCTCGAGGGTCCAAAGTACGAAGTGGCTGTAGCCAGTTCCACTTAAACTTACTGATACCGAACTACGTAGTGAGAGTCACTATTAACATAATTTCACTACGATTCTTACTGATAACATGTACTAGAAAGTACTGCAGGATACTTAGGAAAATTTTGCTAAGTATCTTACTTAGCAAAATTAATATATCAGGAAAAACCGTGATGGTCATAATGTTTGATAGTGAGTTTAATAAGTGCGATACACATTACTTATACAGAAATCATAGCATAATCAGCCTTTGAATGTTCCCACTGCTGGGACTCAGGCCTCCTCTCTGGGAGAGGGAGTGGGCCGTAATCCACCACGCGGGTCCAGTGCGGGTTGGTGAATGTCACGTAATATCTTCTAATTTTTGGTTCTAGGACATGCCGGTGTCCCACTGCTGGGGAAAGGTCTCCCTTTTCCTATTCCAAACTTCTCTGCCTAGTGTGATTTCTCACCAAGTTTGCCTCGCGAACATCAGTCTTGAGTTTGGACTTTTGGGCCTTGAGTTTGGACTTCAGTGCCTTTAAATATCACATGAAAGGTAGCCTTCCGATGACACTCGCCTTCACTACTTCGCCGACACTTCGACTCCACTGACACGATGTACCATCTTTTATACCGTGTTTTTATGCAAATAAATGTTATTCTATTCTATTCTCACTCGAAAAACAAAACTCATTGACATGTGTATTCTGCCCGTCCTGACCTACGATGCACAAAGTAGGTCACTTACTGAACAAAATACCAAATTTATACATAACACAAATATACGAGTATAATACAAACATGAGAGCAACACTGCCAGCGCATTATTTTTTTTTACCAACATTATTATGATTTTTCAGATCTAAATATAAGTTAAAAAAAAACACACCTAAATAAAACCACGGGCAAAACTAGTCAATAAATGCAATGTTAAATATTTTTATCTATGGAAAATCGACATTGGAATTCTAAAGACAATGCAAACCTTGGGAAGTGTAATGTCATAGCGTGCTAAGTAAGAAAGGTCGGATTAATCACCAATAATTATGAATGAACGTTCAATTGTCCATTTAAATATTATTTAAAGTCAAGTCTATGATTTTCTTGCGATTTCCATTGTGACTTCCATAGCAGCATGACGAAGTTTGTTCAGGTATATTTTTGTGTAGTGTTAGCTAAATCAGTGCAGTGCCATTTTCATAACTTAGACTTTAACCATGTCATTCTGGTCCCCAGCTTGTGTTACTGATTGTGGCTGATCTGTGGCTTGTAGCAAACGGAAAACCACTGTTCCAAGGCATAAGTTTCCAAAGAGGTTTCGAAATCAACTTCAAACCTCTACCGAGGAATCCGATAACCTATATAAAGGAGAAATGGTCGCCATTTGGAGTGTTTGGAAGAAAGCATTCACTACAGAAGAGGAATTCAGGGAGTGGTGTTGTACCGGTTGGTCAAGCTACATCGGTTGTGCCACTTGTATCAACAGTACCTGAAGCCCGCCCAGCTGCACCAGTGTTTGAACATGTTGAAGAGATTGATGAACATTTGCGTAATCCTCCTTTTATACCTCACTCTTATCAAACTCCTAGATCTGTTGTACCTTTACCGATATCTTCACCTGTGCCTCCTCTCATTTCTCCCATACAGCCCCAGTCAATTTCTCCCGTACCTCCTATAGTTTCTTTATCACCTCCAGTTATGCCTACAAATGTAATAGTAACTCCTGTACCTCATCCTGCTTTCAATTATGCACCACCACCTTCAATAACTCCACAGGTGGTCAGTATATCTCCAAACCAACCAATAACCAATGAGGTGCCATTAGACCCTCCGCCTGCACGAATGGAAGGAAGTCTTCCCCCTATATCTTCAAATATGGTTATACCACCACCAGGTTCTGGCCGATTTACTGATGTAACACGAGCTGTACCGGTAAGAGAATATGTGAATTCCTTACAACCTAGTCCACCTCCTCTCGCTGTTGAAGAAAAAACTACACCCCCATTAGAGACAAATAGTATAAAACCAGAACCACCAAGAAACGGTATTGTAATAAATGATAATTCGTTAGTCAGAGGCTCCAAATTAGCCTTATATTTTGGCAGCATCTTTCTTCAGCTTATGTCTCAATTTATGAGTAATGCTCGTGCAACTTTTGATCAAATGACTAATCCACCACCAGTATTCAAAAATTAGTTATTTAAAAAAAAATTAGAAACGTTTATTTCAAATAGACCAAGTACAGCCTTTAAAATAGTCAAAATATCGGTCAGCCAAAAAATAAAAGTGAAGCTAAATTGCACGTTCCAAAGCGTACATCTCTATGGAGAAGAATGTGCAAGAAACTCCATGGACACTCTTTTAAATCATATTATGAGTGACATAAATCTTGGTTACATAATTCTTGTCGCTTCTAATACGAGAGCACAATGTAGATAAGTAATAATTATGAAAAAAAAAAATATAAAATTTAATTAAGCCACTGGCAGCTAAGAGATGACCAGTCTCAACTGACGGCACCCGTTCACGAGTATGACGCGTGCATCAACCCAATAAAAGTGATACCTTCTAATCTAAGCAATATTTTTGTGTCTTCTTTCTTTGTGATCTTTGATCCATAAATCATATACAAGCACCTGTTTTGTATATTGCACACAAAATGTAGATTTTAAGGAAATAATAGTTGCAAATCAGAATGACCCAGATTTTTTCTGTAATAAGATTTATTTAAAAACTATAAAAAATGCTATTCTCTAATTTCTGCCCATGGGGATTTTTTTAACCTTAAGAAGGTATCTAAATCTATAAATGTAATAATCACATTTATACGTAATTTTAATAATGTAATAATTTTGTGAAACGGAGCGCAAAAGAGTATGTACGATACTATTAAAACATTGGGAGGCCTAAACAAACAAAAGATTTAAATAAAGCCAGTCCTTCTAACCGGGCGGGTCGGTTCGTGTTGAAAATTGGGGACGAATGGATTTTATATGTAGGAGCGACCCTAGGTTATTTTAGGGTTACATGGAAAAGTTTTGTGGTCATCCTCGTACGGACATGGATAAGGCCAAAAACTTTGTAAAATTACGCTCCAGATCAACGTTGAATGACTCTGTTGAAATAAAATAAAACCTGTTTAAACTAAACAACTTTATGTTATATTAAGTCTTCTTTCAACTTAATTTATTTTAATAACAATTGTATTGACAAACAGAAAAATTTACTAAAATTTTCTTATTCTTAACTTCTCTTTTGTTTTACTCCTGTTTTTGTTGAACAAATCAATATCTTAATCATTCGTACAACCACGATTACTCCAAGAAGTATTAAGGCTATTAGATCAAGGAACAGTTTCTGGTATAGTGGAACATGGAGAGCAGGGGAGCGAAGATGAGGAGCTCCGTTTGTTTCGATGACGTGTTCTATCCAGTGCACGAGGGTTTTACCAGGCTTGTTTTCACGACGGTGGTAGATAAACGACAGCTCTTTAACTTTTTGACTGTATCTAAAAATCAAAAAATAATATTACAAGAGTATCCGGGATAAGACAATGACCTTACAGCCACTAGACGTCTAATAACAGGCCACGAATGTCTGTCAACACTTATGACTTATAGATCTGATGTAGGTCGACACAGAAAACACGTCCGCGATAGTTAGCAAAAAATATTTGAAAATAAAAGTAATAATGACCCCAAATTCAATACTTTGGTCTAGTAACAACAACCAAACTTCGCGTATTCGAAAAGATGGCATAATATTTCATCGGTAAGTTAATTACAATTATGTTGATTTTCTGATATTTTTTATCGGAGTTAAACTTATACTGGTCAGAACTGTAGGGTTGAACAAAACTAGTGATGTACCGATTCTTATGACCACTTCTGTTATCGATAAAGTTAAAAACCTATCGACTATCTTTTTTTACTAACTATATTACTGTAAAGATGGAATTTAATTATGAATCGGTTATTGATTCTTGGTACCCGAAAGATCAATTTAACAACTTTTTACTATCATAATTATTTTATGTACCCATATTATGTTTTTATGAATAGAGAGGATATCTTTTCTTTTTTTGTTGCTTTACTATTTACTGCTCACAATTTATTAATTTTATGTAGTATGTACATTTTATGTTAAAATAATATCAAGAACTAGGAAGGTATAAAATCAAATTAATAATTGTACGAAATATTGTTAAAAAAAAAATATTGATACTTTCGTGAATCATTTATACCTATCTCATCCCTAGTATGCCGTACTGACCTTGGTCGGACAAATCAGTACCCAGCTCCTCCGTACATCGGCTACTTGACAGTTTTTTTTTTTTGATGTGCTAGTTCAAGCATAAGACGTCTAGTGGCTGTTAGTTCGTTGGGACAAGAAAATGAGGACAGTGATAATAATGTAAATTATAATTAATTAAAATAAGTCAAATTTTTTGTCCACTTACTTAGGATTTGACAAGATTTCATTAATAGCAACCTTCAGTTTAGCAGGCGTATCATAACCCAAGTCTACTTGTAGAGCAAACCCTTTGCGAACACCTCTCATGACGTTGATAAACTGATCAGCAAACAATGGTATACCGATGATAGGAACTCCGTAGTGTAAAGTTTCGGTGGTAGAGAGGAGACCTCCGTGAGTGACGAAGAGTTTGCAGTTAGGGTGAGCTGTAAAGAAGACAATATATTTAAAGCAAGACACGAGATGTACAATATTTTTTAATTATATTTTAGACGATTCAAAAAATATTTTTGATCCATTGCATATTTCATATGTCCAATGTTGGCTTAAAAATATTTATTTATCAAGTATTAAAATTCTTCAGTTATTTTATACAGAAACATCAATTTGTGTCAGTTTTTTTTTTTAAAAAAAAGGTTAATTCAATCATTTTACATAATATCTCATCTTATTGTATGCTATGTTACAATTATCTTGGTAATAATTTATTATTATTATTATGCTCTAAGCATTTTTTGTTGGTATGACTTTTTCTTAAAATATTTTATAATAAATGCATATATTACTAAATCTTTACTAATATTGTAAATATGAAAGTAACTCTGAATGTCTGTCACGCTTCCACAGTTAAACTATTAAACTGATTTTGATGTTTGATAGTGAGAAGTTGTCTGCAATAGCCAACATTCTTACAAACTAAGTCGCGGGCAAAAGCTGTTAGTAAATACGTTAGTCAAAACTATTAAGTCAAAAGTATATTTAACTGAAAAAAATAACATGTAAAAATACTTTTGACTTCACAAGTTGGTCAACAGTAGTTTATCATGTCAACTAGCTCATGCAAAATTCCCTACAGATTTGGGCCCAATAAACTCAAAAATCACGAATTTTATTTACAAAGAAAGAAATGGAATTGTAAAAACCGATCGCCACGTCATATCCCCTATTAATCCGTCCAATACATCTGATACTGATGGCATTGTTGCGGTTCTGCGACCGGTGTTATCGACAGATGTGAACGTCAGTAATACTATTGTAAAAGATTATACTGTAAATGGTTCGAATGAAAAGGAAAATGGTTTTAAAGTATGAGAAATGTTTACGTACAAAGAATTTAAGTTGTTGATACTGTGTTTTTGTAGGCTTGCTAAAATTTTGTTAATATATTGTATTCACACTAACATAACTGTATAAATAAAAATGTTTGATCTTATTGTTTTTAAATGTTGAATTATTTCATCCCTTTTTCAAGTTGTAAATTTTACATATGTATATCTAGATTTTATCATTAACTTACCTAATATACCTGGTTGAGGAGCCCATTGAACCATATGGACATTCTTTGGTATATCTGTCAATTCTTCTTCTAGTTTCCAAATGACAGTCTGCTTCAATTGACTGAACATGTTCAGGAAATCTCTCTTCAACTCCATGGGCATTGTTTTACTCTTCATCATTGTACCCATGCTGAAGTAGATAACTCCATGAGGTGCACTGTCCATAAGTTTTTGTAAATTCTGCCAGGTAAGTATATAAAAAAATAATTTCTAATTTTTGTTCAAAAAAAGATTATATACATAGACATGTTTTTTTAAATAATATTAAGTAGTACTTGAGTGATATGAAAGAAAAGGAAGTTAGTGATAGCATGACGAGTAACAGGGCAGAGTGGAAGAAAAAAACGTGTTGCGCCGACCCCAAATAATACGGGATAAGGGCAGGAAGATGATGAGTACTTGACTGTGATCCCACGTGATGGTAAGCAGTGATGTAATCGTTGATGGTGAGGTGCACTAGTCTATGTGTACATATTGTATAGTATAATTTCATATTGTTACATTCAGTATTCGAAAAAATTGATTGATTTATAATACATAAACTTTACATGTAGTAGTCGTACTTAAATA
Source organism: Mythimna vitellina (assembly GCA_949316375.1). Classification (NCBI taxonomy): domain Eukaryota; kingdom Metazoa; phylum Arthropoda; class Insecta; order Lepidoptera; family Noctuidae; genus Mythimna; species Mythimna vitellina. The sequence continues at coordinate 15,275,326 of OX438706.1, forward strand.
GGCGGACTTGAGGCAAAAAGACATTTTTTTTGCCAATCTTTGGGTTAAAAAGAAAAATAAAGGTCTATACCTCAGGCAATGGTGGGACTTCATCTTGAATATGGTATCCAGCAATAGGAACGTAATTTATTGGCAACCTTTGAGCTTCGCCCGATGAAATATGAGAGTTGCCCAAAACCATAGACGCATTATATTTGACTTCTTCTAATGGAGGCAATGTAATCCCTCTTTTTGCTGCGGCCGGACCGTATGAATCTAAATATGTCTGCTGTTCAAAATCCTTTAAAGACCTGAGGAAAATTAATTATTTTTACCCCTTGTTTTTTATTTGTTTTAATCACTGGTAGAAGCTAGTAGGTCAATAAGAATTAAATAGGGCACAATATACTGACCATATAACTCTGTATAAGTACAAAACATTCCATAGTTCCCCAATCCGTTGTGAGAATGTTAGTGGTGGAGATACTGGTGACATGTGATCAGGGAAGTAAGCTGGATTCCCGACCTCGTCAATCAAACTCAGGATAATTGGGTGAGGCTCCATTGATGATGACCAGACATAGGGACAGTTGTAAATAGCTGCAAATCTAAAATTAATGCAATAATGAAATCTGGTTTCTTTACTTAAAACGTGTCGGACACGAAAAAATGTAAATATAGATAAATAATGATAGCAAAGACCTTGAAACATGATATTTTTTTTTTGCAGAATTGAATTTTATTATACTTTTTTTTAAAGAAAAATGTTGTCATTTGAGCAAAACTAGGAGCTTTAGATGAAGTGCCATTTGATCTGTCAAAACTTTGGTCAATTATCCCAAATACATGTGGTTGACAATTATACTCTCTGAATTATCACTTAGCGTATAAATATATCAAAAGTCATGTTGTCAAAAGCCTCAAGTGACACTGACACCACCGTCTATGCTCACGCATTGACGGTATTGAAGGAATATAATAAAAATTTAAAAACCTTACCCGCTGAACATGTGGTGGTACAACCATTCGGCAACCACCAAATCAAACCGCTCATTTGTATCCAATAAGAATTTCTGTAAATTTTCATGAGTGATCGACCTGTTGGCAATTACCATCATTGTCTTGTACATTGTGTACATGTCTTTCAAATCTACTTCATTTGATATGACTTTTGTGAAATCAAGCGATTTTGCTGTAGAAGACAAGGCAATAGATGGTTAAAATTATATTTGAATATAGTAATAATTTAGTAGTAGGTCATCGTGATTAGTAAATGCTGCGTTTGAAAAAGGTTAAGATGGGTTTTTTATTGTTTCTCACATACACACACACATTTTTATAAAATAGACCATGGCCAAATTGTAAACTCCTGGAATAAAATAAATAATTTGAATTATTGATTGCAAAAGCCAATGCAAACTAGCCAATAGTTTGCATGATTTACTTTTTTTCTTTTCGCCAGTAATGTAAATCTAAGTTATATGTTAGAGGACAATACGAGGAATCAATACTAAAAAAAAAACTAGGTCTTTAAACCGTAACCGAACGAAGATAGCTATAGAAGTATTGCTAGTATATTTTTGTCAGGCATTACCTATTTTCCTTATATTAAAATGAAATAAAATAGATTAAGTTGGTTATTACTGTTATACTTTTTCCGACAAGCAGTTTTTTATTTATTTATTTATTGCCAACTTATACTTACAGTTTACACACACATAGGGCTTGGTGCAGAAAGTGGTACTCCTGGATACGGCTCATATTGTTAGGAGGTTCCTTTCTCTGGAGCCCTGACCGCCGGTAGCTTAGACCCTGTTCCCGATACTGGTGGGACATTATTTTTTATATTTTTAAATGCTTTTTTATTTTTTGTTAAAATATAATTTATATGTATATACTAACGAATAAACGAAATAATAACAATAATAATTAAGATCATGTCAAAATTATAAAAATAGTTTTATCACTAAAACTAGTAAAAAAAATATAAGTGATAAGCGAATCGAAAAGATAAGCGTTAGTGTTATAGTGATTGACACTATTTAATTTTTACCAACCATAAACACCGAAACCAAAATTGTATTTAACAATGGAAACCTTAAAAAATAACACAGAGTATTTTTATTGAAGAAAAATAACGCCTGATAAAAAAACTGTAGCAATCTACTAAATAGTCTCTAACTTCGTTTGGTTACTGTGGGTAGACATAATTCTTTTTGTTATTGATTTCTCATACAGTCCATTAAGATATGGCCTAGGTTTCACTACTGGTGAAAAGAAAAAAAAATATGCCAGCAATGTATAACAAAAGTTTCATTCCCCTTTATAAACAAATGAAGTTGTTGCATAATTATTTCCAATTTCAAAAGTCAATATTTAAAAAAATGTCGTTATCCCGATAATAAAGTCATAATTTAATATGACGAGTATATCAATTTAAACAACTTATACCGCAGTACTTTTAAATCTTCTGTTATCTTCATTCCTCTCTTGTTTTCATCATTATTACTTACAGAACTCGAACTTGTCAATGACGCCTTCCGCCACAACTTGTCGTAGGTTTGGATGAGACTTCTTGTATGGAATTGCAGTTAGATATGTCACCTGAAAGATTTTATGTTGTTAGATGATTTTCATTCGGAAAAAATAGTACTTAAGGCTTAAAACCGTATCTATTCAATACAGAAATCAGTGGCTCTCCATAGCTTGCCTGGATGTGGTCACACTTTTTTTAAATTATAAAATCTTTTCATACACAAAAATTTAACATTATAAAAACTATTCCTATTTAATGGCAAGCTTAACTGAACATAGGGTTTTTCCCAGCAAGACTTTGAGTAATAGAGATCACATTTGATGGTAGGATTCACTGTACAATATAAATCTACATAGATAAGCCTAACTATATTTATGATAAGATATCATAATTATACTAATTATCAAAAAAAAAGAAATAGAGAGTTATTGGTTAATTGAGTTATTGGCTATTTGCACTAATATTATATGATGCCAATGTGAAAAAACTTCTCTTTAATTTTCCTTTTGAAGACATTCAAAGATTGGTTGCGTAAGGAGTGTGGGGGAAAGTTGCAGAGAATTGATGATAATGAGATGTTTTGTAGTCACAGAAAAGGAGTCATCATAGTGGCTAAGAGAAGAGAAGTTTTAACGCGAAAAGTTTTCAGGTCGATACGAAGTAGTCAAAGCATTACGGCGAAATTGAGGAGTTTTAGGATTGTGCAGCGCCACATTGACAGCCACTTAAAAATCTGGCCCGAAACTCTGACACATGATCGTATCTGTGGATATCAAAAATAAAGCGAATGCAGAAATTTTATAGTCGGTCGAGGTTATTTAGAAATTCTTTTCTCTCTTTTTTGAAAAAACTTTGCTCCACACTAGGAATAACTCCTGTATCGTGGATGCGTTCACAAACACAAGACATTCAGACCCGAAATACTTATATCTGTAGGCTATACAAATATTTGTACCGTGCGGGAACTGAACCCGCGACACGAAGCACAGCATCCAATCGCTCAACCACTGCGACAACTATACCGTCAAATACCGTCGTGAAATCTTGAAAATAGATTAGTCTATGAAGGGTTAAAGTGATTAAGTGATAGGAATTTGGTGTGAAATGGAATTTTGGAGATATTTAAGACCACCTAACCCGAGATATTTTTCATTATTTTCCAAACTTCTGCTCTTAAGGGATTATAAGTTTATTACACATTTTTCTCTAAATATTTTAGAAACACAAATATTTTGTGGATATTATTTAGGTTTTTATTGAAACCAAAGCACAGTAACTTGGTTATTTTATCATTTAGTGTATTGAGGTCCACCTTACATTCTTACATAGACAACTGCAGAGATTTTGCAGTCTTATAAAGACTCAGTTTTTTCAGTTAGTCGCTTCCTGTGTAAATACCTAGCCTTTTCACGCTGGTCCATCTAGCTTTATATTGCTGGATGTGGCCGTGGTCTATGAAGCTGCTTAACTGTGACCTTTTAAAGGGGATCATCTGCCTCATACAATTTCAACATAGTCCTACTGAAGACTGGAAAAAAGAACTGAAGATTAAAGAATAAAAATAGACACTATGGTATGTCTATTTTTATTCTTTAATCTTCAGTTCTTTTTTAGATTGTATTTAAGCATCGTGCATGCAGCTGGTTGTCGCAGACTAACCTATTGCAATCTATACATCTCATTGTGAAAAATCAAATAATCTTTGATATAAAGTAAATTTTGCTCCTAGAAATAAATCAGGAGTAAAACTATGAAAATTGACATCCGCATGCCCAAAACTTTCTATGACCTAAAGTGTATCATATCCAGAAGAACAAACTTATAAATTTTCATAACAAGAGACCTCGTCAAGTTATTCAGCGGAACGCATAGGAAATTATTCACAAGTGAAATTATACCTCAGAATGGAAAAGTTCCCCGTACGTTTCCCGAATACGAAATTTCTGGAGTCACGGGGCCAGCCACTTCTTATTCATCTACCATTTGTGTTACCGTTTTTGGAATTTTCTTGTACCATGTACTACAAATTGATGGTTAGGGCCAAGCTGTGCCTTTGGGCAGTGTCATTATAAGTTCTGTTGGCCATTTTGGATGTTCCGGACCTTGAATTTAGGTTAGGAAAGCTTTGAATGAATTTTGGATGCTGCCAAAGTGGTACTGGATAAAATATGTAATAAGGAACTTGAACTTTTGGGACAGTTTCGGTTATCTAATTTGCTGGGGCGGAATAATATTACGAAATTATTTTGTGCTTTAGTAAAGATGAAGAAACTTGCAAGCTAATTATTGTAAGGAATTGAAAAGCATAAAAACAAGGCTATCATTTAAAGGTGACAAAATATTTTTTTTAGTGGTCAGTAAATAATGATTAAATTGTCAACGCTGTGTGATATTGGGCAACCATTAAATTAACATCATAGGAAATAAAAAATATAACTGTAACAATAATACCTAGTTATAAAGCAGCAAATGTGGTGTCGTGGTCAAAATATCGGCTTGAATTTGAATTTGGAATTAAAATATCGAATTGAATTTGGAATTTCTATTAGGTTTGTTATTTTTTTTTTATATGATGTTAAGAATTCTGTATTATGCATTTAGTTGCAATGTGCTGACGATAATTCTAAATATGGCAAGCCGAATGCACCCGCATGAACATGTGGATTATAATTTTCTACTGTACAAATAAAAATGACTTCCCAAAAATAATAATACGAGTAGAACAATAACTAAAATGAATTAATGAAATCCAGAATCAGGTCAGGGCACATATTTTTTTTAGTTAAGAAATCATCCAATGGATTCTCCTGCTCCAGGGTAGATCGAGAGGGTGTCTCAACTTTTACTGACTAAAACCACACCTATAATAATTCATAGCCGATATCGACCCTACTGGGCCCCTACAGTTATGCTGTCATCTATATGAGGCGCGCGTGGAAAACTACTACTACTAGAGGGCTGGACGTAGAGCTATAGATTGTTCGTCATCCAGCCAAGCATGTACCCGCAGTGGTCGGGGATTGCCCTGCAACTCCTGACGTGGGGCGTCTCCTGTAGCGGCGACTGTGGCGTGAGGATGTCCGTTCCCTCACGGTTGCAGTCATCAATGTCTGTCTGGTTTCCACCATTTACATCAACGAAATCATAATCCTACTTGATTCTCATTTGAGATGTCGCTTATTAACCCACATTTGCATATTAAATCATTTTCCTCCTGACAAATTGTTGACAAATACCGCGAATGGTCTATAACACGTCTTTTATGTCTGAAGTTAGGAGGCAGTCTGAATATAAATGAACGGGGGCCAAGTTGTTAGTGCTGCCGCTTGACCGAACCTGAATATCACATGAGCTCAAACTTGCGTTTTGACTGCGGACTAAATTTAAAACAGGTAAGTCTGAATTTTGACCTAAATAGTGAACGATTTGAATGAAATGTTGTTTCGTTAGCTATTCATGAAGACGAGAGGTTTGCTCTCATATGTATAGGTAGGTAACTAGGCAGGTTGCCAATTACATGCTTGTTAGGTATTCAAGGAATCTGTTGTTCTGCAACATGCTATTACTAGTATTTTGCCCGCGACTTTATTTACGTGGATTTCTGGTGTCTGTTTAGGACAAGGCACTCAGAGATAGATAAATTAGAAAAACAAAGATTACAAAGACTAGGTTGGTGTTAGTTAATATACCTTTTTTAGGGTTCCCGTAGCCAAATGGCAAAAAAACGGAACCCTTATAGATTTGTCATGTCTGTTTGACCGTCCGTCCTTATGTCACAGCCACTTTTTTCCGTAACTATAAGAAGTATACTGTTGAAATTTGGTAAGTAGATGTATTCTGTGAACCGCTTTAAGATTTTCACACACTAAAAATAGAAAAAAAAAAACAATAAATTTTGGGGGTTCTCCGTACTTCCTAAACCCATAAGTGTGGGGTATCTATGGATAGGTCTTCAAAAATGATATTGAGATTTCTAATACTTTTTTTTTTCTAAACTGAATAGTTTGCGCGAGAGACACTTCCAAAGTGGTAAAATATGTGTCCCCCTCTGTAACTTCTAAAATAAGAGAACGATAAAACTAAAAAAAATATATGATGTACATAACCATTTAAACTTCCACCGAAAATTGGTTTGAACGAGATCTAGTCAGTAGTTTTTTTTTTAATACGTCATAAACCGTAAACCGCAATTTACCTTTCAACTTTGTACGGAACACTCGGTGCGCGAGTCCGACACGCACTTGCCCAGTTTTTTATACGTGCGAACAAAAACTTCTCCTAGAGGTAGTTTTAGATTTTGATTGATTAAAACCCACAGTGTTCCTTCAATTACTCTTTATTGCGAGGGCTGCGATTACTTCTTCGAACAATCTGCAGCCCTGGTAGGCGTCGGTCCTAAGTAACCCCCACAATTTTGTTGACATCTCTTTGAGGCGCTCATGGAACACAAAGCTCCGTCAACCCGGACTTGGTCCTTAATGGACGGCCGGACGGTGAGCTACCCATGCTAGCTGTACAATACCGAATGCGAAGCCGATAACTTGTATAAAAGAGGCGAGTAAGGAAGAAGGTGACGTAATTTTAGGGACACCCCGACACGGATAGGTTAGGTTAGAGGGCTAAGTACTTGTAAGCAAATTACATTAGGTCACTTATAATCGGAAGAATTATTTTATTTCACGTAAATTTTATTATGTATAAGTACTCAGGACCTATTTATGTTATAAAAAAAAAACCACGAACTTCTTACCTAACTATTTCGTGTCAGAGTGCCCTAAAATTACATCACCTCCTTTGCTGCTCTCGTCTCTTACACACACTGATTTCAAGTCATAGAAAATGTTTCATTGGTCCGTGATTTTATTGGTAGGTCGGTTAAAATCGATAAATTATATAGATCAGCATCTATTTATGTTGCACATTGCCGGTGGACCAGCATGTACTCTATACAATCCTTAGGAATTGTATAAATTACCTAGGTAAAGTATATATTTGACAATAACATTCATAAATTGTTGTCTTGGGGTTTTCTTGTGGGTTGCTTTGAAATATCATATCTTTGGATTGACTTGGCATTATAAGTTCAAATAAACTTTATATTAAAGGTACGTTATTGGGTTATATTAGGCAAATAAAAAAAACGTTTTTTCATATTAAGAGTTCAGTTTCAGCGTAAAACTATGCATTTCAAAGGGCAAGCAATATCAGTGACGTATATCTACGGCTTTCTTCTAAAAAAAGAACTCTGTGTTCTTGGTTTAATAGCTTTCGTTTTGGAAATTTTGTCTTGTTCTTGCCCTGGGAAGAAAAGTTATTCATAAGATAAAATTTCCCACGTGAAAGTGATTGAAACAACAATAGACATCCCATTCATTAGCAGTTTTTATTCAGTCCGTATATATCATCAATATTGCATACCTTTTGAGACACATTGTTTCCATGGTAGAACTCATATTACAAAATTATTTCGTGTATGAAATCTAAGAAAAATCCTTAGATTTCATACAAAAATGGTTATAAATACAGCGATATAACAGAAAATACAAAACACCAAGAAACCAATAAATACCTAATTTCGAAAAAAAAAACAACAACGTACATATAATATAAGTCAATCCAGATTCACACTTTAAAGCAACCCGTTTAAAAAAACGGCAATTTCAAAGGTAAAGACCAACTACCTTTCTTCTCCTAAAATCTCTGTCAGTCTGTCCGAAAATCATTATCCATTACACGTTTGCTTCAATAACCATAATGTTCAAAATCCCGAAATTTTGTTATCTTTAGTTCTTAAAGTATTCCAATTATTCCAAAGAATCTCCTTATTTTACATGACCTAAAGTCATATGTCCTAAGTTTTGTTTTAAACAATGTGTATTATTCCGAATGTTCATTTCTATAAATTTATTAGTCCTAAAACATTTGTTAAAATTAGGTTTTAGTGACAGAAACGAATCGCTGTAAATCTGACTCCACGCAGTCTTGTCTGCTCTACCCCTAGAGTGTAATTTAAAATCGCGTAGGCGCGGAGGGGCGAGCCGACCATCAAGCCGGTGCTTCGGTAGTGAGCGTTAAACCCATCTGCGACTGTAAACTCGCATGGGACCGCCGGAGCCCCGCAGCGCCAGAGTCAAAGTCAAAAGTCAAAGTCAAATAATTTATTCGCATAATATGGGTAGAAATACATGGTACATGACTGTTACGTTATATAATATAACAGTAAAGATCCGCATATTCACCATTTCTGGTATGCGAAACTTAAAATAGTATTCAAAAGGAATGATTAGGTACCTAGGTACCTATACATACTCTTAACATTTAATTACTTACCTAAAATTACATAATAACTTAACTGGCTATTATTGCACTAATAGGAACATAGCAAGGTGTTACAGTAATTTTTTATTCTTATAGCTAAGGTATTCCTGGGTCGTATAGAAACATTTATCGACTAACCAGGAGTACAATTTTTTTCGGAATATTGTAATGGGTAAGTCTTTCAGGTCACTCGGTAATTTGTTAAATAATTTAATTGACATGGGATAACAGTTTCTTCGATACAGATCGGTTTTTATATTGGGCAAAGAAAAGCTATTGGGATAACGGGTATTAAAATTACAATAATCACCAAAGGATTTGTATAGGTACTGATGTGTTTTAACGAAAATACAAGACTCAAATATATACATGGATGGTGCTGTTAACAAGTTTAATTTTTTAAACAATGGTTTACATGAAGTTAGTGAATCTACGTTACAAAGTGCACGAATGCACTGCTTTTGAGCTAGGAATACTCTATTGAATTCTACTGAACCACCCCATAATATAATACCATACCGTAGGTTGGAAGCTACATATCCATGATAGGCTTGTAGAGCTGTTTTTTGGCTGGAGATTCGTGTAAGACGCCATAGAGCATAAACATATCTGTTTATTTTGTTACAGATTTTATCTATGTGTAATTTCCATGAGATCTGACTATCTAATGACATCCCAAGGAAAACTATACTATTGGATTGTGCTATATTATTGTTATCGTATGTGACAGTTAATTTGTGGTTATATTGTTTTCTATTGTAAAATTGTATAACTCTGGTTTTGTCTATATTAACTTTTAAATTATTACACTCTAGCCATTGGATAATGTTCCGAACAGCTTCGGTAACTTCTTTATTATAACTGTCAAAAGCGGTATTAGGTTTTTGTGAAATTACTAGCGATATATCATCTGCAAAAAGAGTACAGTGATGATTTATCACGTTAGGTAAATCGTTGATGTAGAGTAGGAATAGAAGTGGGCCTAGTATACTACCTTGTGGGACTCCAACTCTGTTATATGATGATTGAGATTTATAACTGAATTCTATGTCCTTGTTAATATTGTTAATTTCTACATATTGTTTTCTATTAGGCCGTGACAGAAAGCATGGCTGCTGCATGTTGCATGCTTGCTTGTATGCTGCATGCTTGCTTGCTTACAAAAAACAAATGTTCACAATCATACTACATAACAAGTAAACTATCTCATAACAAGTCGGTAGAAGAAATATATTGGCTGCTCGTATCTAAGTAACGCCTGAGAGAAGTTCATAGCAAAAGCTTTGTTATACAAATTTGTTCTAAGAATATTATTATTATAAATAAACATCATATAATTTGAATTTAGGACTTATAACTTTTATTGAAAACGGTTTTATGTCTTTTGTTTATTATGGATTGTAATATATATGACAAACGGATTTAGAGCATATTATATTTAGGGATTTCAATTTTATGGCATGTGATATTATGTGATATTAAGTTCGGGTAAGTTATCATTCGCAAAAATGATGATTAGGACAAAAAAGTTAGATGACACCATAGAGAACCGTAAAAACCTATTAATAATAATATTGTGGTGACCATGGAGGCCACACTAATATTACTAACTTGCAAACTGGCATATTATTATACTTTTAAGGTTTATGTTTTAAAAAGTTTAGGATTGATAGATGTCCAAACAATAGTTAGAGGAATGTCAATAAAATTCGAGACGTAATTTTATATATAAAATGTATTAAAAAGTGCTTCATACAATATAATAATAGTATAATTGAACCAGATGCCTTTCATTTGCGTCTCTCTTATCACAATATTCCACAACTATCACACAACTGTTAGGTTTAGTTAGTTACTGTGTAGTTACTAATGGACCTGACCTGGGTATCGAATCCTGGTCCCAACGCGTAGCCAGTAGACCACGAGACCCATTGTTTTCGTAGGCAGTTAAATATTTTAAATAATTAATAATAAAATTCTTACTATTTGTTTAAATTATTTCATCTTTCACAGTTTTATCATTATACAAAAAAAAAACTAATCATCATAATTATGAGTACATAAATTATAAAAAAAAATGTACAAACCTCATGACCAGCATCCAAAAGATGCCTTACATATCCTTCTCCCAATATTGAATGACTTTTTCCCGGGTATGGGAAAGCCACGAGAATTTTGTAGGCACACACATGACTTAGAAATATAGTCGATAACAATATTAAAGTCCACTTATTCATTTTATTATTTAAAACTAAACTGTCCGGTGGAATACACGACGCTCAATCTATAACTGTTGATGATACGGTGCTCTATCACTAAACGGTTGGGTGCATGGTTGAGGAGAGACAAGTTCGGAACTTTTTCTTGAATAATATCGTATAGTTATTTGAGGAATACGATGAAACTAACATGTAATAAAAACAGTAAAGAGGCTTTATTATTTTTTGCTGACAATCGACCAGTACAAAAAATGTCGGATCTCTTACTTCACGCTGATCTAAAGTAAAAGTAAAAAAATATTACTAATTTTGTAAAGTTGTATTTTACTACTAAATTTAGCTATATTTATAAAACAAAGTCGTGTTAGTTACACACCATTTATAACTCAAGAACGGTTGAACAGATTTTAATGATTTTTACTTTGTTGGAATCGTCTCGAATAGCAGAATCTACACTAATATTATAAAGAGGTAAAGTTTGTGTTTTTGTTTGTAGGAGATAATCTCTTAAAGTATTTGTTGGATTGCTGATATTATTTTCACTGTAAGAAAACTGTTTTATACCTGAGTGACATAGATATTTATATACGCGGGCAAAAGCTAGTACTTAACTATTAAAGCATCGAAAAAAAAAACACATAAAAAACAAAATATCCAAATTCATCGAAAAATTACAGCAACTGTCAAATACATTAATCTCAAACTTTCGGTCAATCGGTCATTCGGTCAATACATTCATTGACAATTAAGCGATCAGAAATTTTCCGGGTTAGCCAGTTTAAAAGAAAATTGTGAAACTTAAAAATTTCAAACGTTCATATGAAATTTGCAATACTTTACAAAATGATAAACGATTTTTGATAAAAAAGAAGGATAAGGAAGTTATAAATAACGTAATAACAAAGCCATAAACATGCAATATAGTACGAAAGATGCAACATTGCATGATAAAATTGATTACTAAAAAACTAACGAACCAATAATGAATATTACGCAGGCACATTCATTTTATTATGTCAAAAAATATCAATGTTGCGTTGAAAAAAAAAAATTCAAATATTTAATGTTGGAACTTGGTTATTTTTTGCAACTGAATTTGACAATTATTATATAACAGAATTGTTGGTATGGTATATAATATCTGCCGTTGTGTAATGATAAGATGAATAAATTAACAAAGAATGAATTTGCAATTTAACTCATTTATACTCTCGACAAATAACTCACAAACTCTTTTCAAGCCTAAAATGCATAGTTTCGTTCAAACCGATTGTTCTACCTAGTGCTCAATTATTTGTATGGCTTTTTCATAATTGGTAGGCTCGCAGTTGATCTTTTGTCTCACCTGAAGGTAAGCGATGATGTAATCGACAATGGAGCACGCTTGCCTAGAAGTAACCTATTCACTCTTGATTTAAAGACCCCCAAGTTGTTGCTGTCAGAAAATAAGATAATAAGAGTGGAATTCCATGCCAGAACTTTTGTATGAACTATAAATGTGTCCTAAAAACGTTTTGTGCGTATGAGTGGAATGTCTACCATGTGGTGCATTGCCGAACTTGCGTCTGGCGGTCCGATGATTAAACGGGCTTGGCGGAATTAAGTTATGCAATTCCGACGCACACTCCTATGATTCTAGGGTAACCAGATGCAGTTGAATAGTTACCGGTAAGTATTTAACATGAAGCCTATATGACTTCCACAATGTCTGACTGTGTGACTGAGTAACACGTTGCCTTAAGGCTAGACAGCTATTATCAGGTGTTCTGGCTTCAGATTACCTGTAATGTCGGCAAATGGCAATCGGGATAAAGCTTTTCTTTTGAGATTGGTAATCATCCAATGACTTTTCTGCACTAGTCCCACCCAGACGTACTGACTGTCCTTCAATTGCCCTTGGTGTTCTAGTACCACAGGTTTCCTTTTCATTAATTCTCTTTTGTCTTCGCGGGTTTGGCTCTGCTAGGTCCCTACCGTTTGCTGACATCTCTTTAATGCTTACGTGGAACACTACGCGCTGTCAACGATTTGGGCTGAGATGCAGCATGGTATGTGATGGATAGCAACCTATCGAGGGATCTGTGTCCGCGACCCAAAGAATTTTTTTAATCTTGAAAATCACGTATCCACAATGATATAATTGATCCACGGGCTCTTTTATAAGCCAAGCTTGTGCATTGTGATTAGCATTAGTTTAGTTTTACTAACAGAACTCATCAGATTGCAGTTTAGTTCTTCAGCACAAAGATCTGGGGATAATTGTATTTTTGTATGAACACGTGTAACTTTTTTTTTTTATTGATATAAACCAGTGCTTGACTGCGATCCCACCTGATGGTAAGCGGAGATGCAATCATTGATGGTCAGGCGCACTAGTTTATTAAGAGCCTATTCACTCTAGCCTTGAAGACACCTAAATTATACTTGGACGGGAAGACAACAACAGGCAAATTGTTCCAGTCCTTCGATGTACGCGGTATAAACGACGAAGCGAAACGCTTAGTCCGGACCGTTGAACCGTTGACCTTTAAGATAACCAAATTAAGAAATGTAAAAAATAACAGTTTATATATAGTAAAGTCGATTAATAGTATTAATGATAAAGGCCAAATGAAATAATCTTTACAATATTGAGTACAGTTGCTTTTGATAAAGTTTGATAAATTTACGAATGCCGAACCAAGCCGATGATGTCATGACATGTAGTTTCCGGGTGCTACGTTAATTAACATATTGGAGTAGTGACATAATAAATAGCTAGTGCGGGAAAAACGTAGTAATTCTAAACTAAAAACTACGTCACAAAATTTGTTGACAATTGCACTGAAAGTCTTATAAACAGAAGTAATACTTTAAGGAATTTAATATTACGATTTATAACACCGAACTGTCAACAAATTTGATGGTTGAACTTTATTTTTTGAATGATAAACCAGCACTGACTCATCTGAGTCCGTACAATACTGTTTGTATGTATTACTTAATAGTACAGTGTTGTACTCACCAAACAGGTTCACACACATAAATAGATAAACGTGTGTCAGTCCCTATTGCATGACGGTCGTTGAACTTGTAATAAGATTCTGGATACCCTTTAAATTTATTCAATGCACGCATATACATAGAGTCTCAGCTTAACACATTAGGCAGATTTAAAAAAAAAAGTAATAGCAGTCATCATTTTTCCAAAATTCTAAAACTCAGTATTTTAGGTGTGATTTTAGGTGTTTTTTTTTTTTTTTTAATTTTTTTTTTATTGGGTGGGAAAATCATCCTAATGACATCCCCGCTCTTGGGCGGAGCGCGAGATAGTGACTCTTACTGACTAAAAACCCACTCCTGTTCCTTCGTTGCCTTCGTCCCAGGGCCCCGGGTTCCGCTTTCACACTACCCGTGGCCCCAGTAGGCTTCGACCCTGCTGGGCCCCTACGATTTGCTGACATCTCCCTGAGGCGCGCGTGGAACAATACGCGCCGTCGACGACTTGGGCTCGGTCCGGACGGTTACCGGACGGTCAGACGGCGAGCCACCCATTGCTCGCCGTCTACAAGCCCGCGCCTACGGTGGCCGGAAATCGGGATCGGAATCCCGGCGGCGGTTGGAACGTAAGGACCGTTGCCTCACGCGATCGGCCGCCTCCTTAGCTAGCATTACTGCTTCGCAGAAGGAGGCGACCGCCTGCCACTCCTCCTCGCTCCGGAGCATGGCCTGAACCAAGGCCCGGCGCGAGAGATCGCCGCCGCCGATTGCCCCCACGAGGACACGGCGTTGCTCTGCCCAAGCGGGGCACACCTCCACCGTGTGCTCTACCGTGTCCTCCGGGTGGGCCACACAGTGGCGACACCCGGGCGTCGTTTCCGCACGAATCCGGTGCAGGAACCTCCCGAACTTGCCGTGTCCGGTGAGAACCTGCGTCATGCGGAATGTGAGGACGCCGTGAGGTCTTTCCAACCACGCCTCAAAGAGGGGACTTACCGCCATAATTGTGGCGTGCCCAGCACGGGGTCGCGACAGTCGCTGTCGCCATTTCTCCATGAGAACTCGCCGGAGCTCTGTCCGCCATGCTGCGACTTGTTGCGGCAGCGGAGTTTCGCCCCGGCGTTGCATCTCCATGCGCCGTTCGTGCATGAGTGCAAGGACTGTTGCCTCCAGATCCCATGGTCGCTGGCCAGCAAGGAGGCTCGCCGCTTCGCGGGAAATCGTCCGGTATCCTCGTACCATCCGTATGGCCATGACCCTTTGGCACGCGTTCAGCCGGGCCGCCGGCTGCTTCCGCAGCCCCGGCGCCCACACCGGTGCGCCATAAAGGGCCATGGACCGAACGATCCCCGCGTAGAGCCTCCGGCAGGAGGCGTCTGGACCCCCAAGGTTGGGCAGGAGCCGCCCGAGGGCAGCCCCAGTCCGATTTAGTTTGGGAGCCAGACGTCGGAAGTGCTCGTCGAAATCCCATCGGCTGTCGAGAACGAGTCCCAGGTACTTCATCGTTGACCCGACGCCGATGTGGACTCCTCCCACCGTTAGCTGGGAACCCGGTGGTGGCGCGTTCCGAGGGCCGTGAAAGCACATGGCCTCGGACTTGTGCAATGCCACCTCGAGTCCCAGCTCCTGGATCCTGCCAACGACTGTCGCAACCCCGCGTGTCGCTAGTTCGACCGCCGCCTGGTACGACTCTCCCTGCGCCAGGACCAGCGTGTCGTCTGCGTAGCAGACCACGCCGACCCCGTCAGGGAGGTCGCCGCGCAGCACGTAGTCGTAACCGATGTTCCACAAGGGCGGCCCTAGTACCGATCCCTGCGGAACACCGCACGACATCTCTCGACGTTCCCACTCCCCCTGGTGACCAGGGTAGGTATGTACCTGTCTGACAGGTACGCCTCGACCACACGACAGAGGTAGTTGGGCATCCGGTGATACCGGAGTGCCCTCCCAATGCTACTCCAAGGCAGGGAGTTGAAGGCGTTGGCGATGTCCAAAGACACCGCCACGACACACCTGCCTTGGGCCACTGCATCCCCCGTCGTGAGAGCTCGCACGCACATGATGGCGTCCACCGTGGAGCGCCTCCTGCGAAAGCCGAACTGGCCGTCCGCCAGATCCGGCCCCACCCGTGTTAGGTGTGCGACGAGGCGGTCTGCAATTACTCTTTCAAAGAGCTTGCCCACCTCGTCGAGCAGCACAATGGGCCGGTACGCGGACGGAGAGTCCGCGGGGCGCCCCGGCTTCGCGATGAGGACCAGTTTCCCCGTCTTCCAGCGAAGTGAAAACTGGCCCCTCTCCAAGCATGCGCTGAAGAGCCCTCTTAGTCGAGGCCCGAGAGCCTCCATGGCCAGGACCCATGCCTTCCCAGGCAAGCGTGATTTTAGGTGTTGAAAAAACAGATCACGTTCAAAACACTACACTGTGATTCAAACCGCAAATCGTTGAAGTGGCTCAAAAAGCTGCCCGACTTGAATAGGACTGAGCAGGATATGTCAGCCGCATGCCTGACGAGTGGTAAAGTCGTAAAACATACTCATAGGACTGATGGTCCTAGGACAGCGACGAGACACGAAGCCGCGGCAGACCACGAAGGAGATTGTAGGATAACCTGAAAGCCTACATCAAAAATTGTAAAGATTATCATCGTGACGGTTGCTTGGTTGGATGGTTAGAAGC
This sequence comes from Mythimna vitellina, assembly GCA_949316375.1. Lineage (NCBI taxonomy): Eukaryota > Metazoa > Arthropoda > Insecta > Lepidoptera > Noctuidae > Mythimna > Mythimna vitellina. The sequence continues at coordinate 15,292,033 of OX438706.1, forward strand.
CTTCAGTCAGCATTGAGACAGTACAGGTTACTAATAGTAATAATAATGCAGTTTACTATTTGAACAAAAATAACGAGTACTCATTTTATGCGGTACTGACAAACGAAAATCTACTTACACTCATGTTGCCGGAGATCATAGTATATTCAACCAAATTCATTAAAATTTATGTCTATTCTCCCCAGCTTTAATCCCAGCTTTTGTAGGTTGTACCCTTTCCCCATAAAGGATCCATGAAGAATAATTAAGATTTTAAAACGTCATGATAAGACCCTTCTAAATTGAGACACCACCTTGAAAACTAGCTCATTAATTTGTTTTCTATTTCTTTCTACGCTTATCTTTTGCTCTCACTAAATAATAATTTGCCTAAATTACTTGTGTGTTTGTACCTATTCTTGATTAATAGTACGCTACACTTTGGCTTGATTAAAATACGTGGAGATATCTACATGTACAAATTACTTGTTACGTCACTTGACCTTGAAATGGTAACGATACTAAACGTAAATATTGTTCGTTTCGATATGAGTAGCTTATATAATAATGACGGACTACACGTCGTACATGGTTGACGTTGTTATTAAATTATTACTAAAACCAATTCATTTTATCAAAATATTATTATCGAATTAACAATGGAGACTAAAATCCTAATAGGAAAATTGTCATTAGCCAATTATAAAGACAAAATATATATATAGCAGTTATTGATTTACTTAGATAATTTCATAACTTTCTTTCAATATTCTTTACCATGTTTTTTTTCAATATTTCATTTATCATCAGATTTTTTTTTTGGGATAGAAGTTTTGCTATAATAAATGTACGATGGCACTGTCTGACAATAGAAAGAGTTCACTTATTCATTTCAACTCATAAAATTTGAATGCCAAGGACACCGGACGACGCACACAGTCGTAATCTAAATATAATATAGCTTGAGGTTGGGAGGCATGGCAGTGGTGAGCCAAGTTCCGTTATAATAGATGATGTAGGATTTTGGGTAAAATTCAAGAAGTAAAAGATAAAGAAAATAAATATTAAAAAAACATTTGAAAATTATTTTAATGACGATTGGTAAAACAAAATGCAAGTAGAGTTGACCTTATTAAGTTTTAACACAGTATTATTATTACAACAATGTACTATTAATTATCTACAAATTGAGAGCCACTCTCTCAATTTGTGATCCACAAGAGCCAAAATAAGTTCCGAGAAAGGCCTAAAAATGTTAAACCTTCTGAAACTGAAAACTAACACTGATGCAAACTTATTTTAAGTTTCTATCAGAAACGTTGTTTTATATATCAAAAATCGTTACTTTAAAAGAAGAAAAATAACTTTCTAACAGTAAAGAAAAAAAAGTGGTCTTCTTTAAATAAAGTTAAAAACAATAGATCTATAGACAGATATTTAAAGGAGGGCTGAGAACTTGGCGCCCAAATATTATGTACTAACGAAATATCTACTGGACCACCACTAACAGATGCTTAGAAAATAACTGTATTTATTTTAAAATAGCATGTTTAACAAAATATACATCTCAAATGATTTCATTACTTAAGTATAAGCATTGAAATCATTAACGGCAAATCATTCAGTGATTCTGTCAAAACTTTGTATTGTCCTGTATGGTTCTTTCTTCGAAAGACCATCTTAGACAAATCTGCATGGTTCTCATGTAATTTTACCATTACATATTAACTGTATGGACTTTAAAAGAGATTTTGACCCCTGAGTTTGTTTCGATGTTTCTTCTCAGGGTAGTCAGCTAGGAAATACCGGTCTCATCTAGTTTAAAATGACGAAATAAAGATTTTGACGTGTAAAAGTGTTTTTTAAACCTACTTATAAAATAAATATAATTTATCATTGTCTATTTTGTGCCTACTTAACAGGGACCCTTTCATTTAAATCGCATTATTAGTTCAGTTCAATTTACAACAACAGTTTATGCAAAAACATTTAAGACAATAATGATGTTTTCATCCCTGCAGCTAACAATTTTCCCTAGATAGTCTCTGCACACAATTCCGTGTTAAAGTACTGGCGAAGTAAACAACTCTTGCAAAATAGCAGGAACACTGCAGCGAAGCGTTGAGTCGTGAATTTATAGCGTATGCATCGATGGCGATATACTGCACCGTGCTATCTGATATTGTCGTCCTGTATTGTAAATTTGTAGCTACATACTTGTTTTCGAGTTCAGATTGAAGTTTTTATCCGATTTCTAAAGTTTTACGAGATTAAATCCTAGTTTCATATTATTAAATGAAGTTATCTCTTCCGTATTTTTTTTTTCGTGTTGGGAAATCACCTATTGACATCCTCGCAGAGGGCGTTTCAGACTTTTACTGACTAAAAACCCACTCCTGTTCCTTCTTTGGCATTGTTTCTTTCGCATCAACCATGGCCCCAGTAGGCTTCGACCCTGCTGGGCCCCTACGGTTGCTGACATCTCCTTGAGGTGCGCGCGGAACATTCAGCGTCGTCGACGACTTGGGCTCGGTCCGGACGGTTACCGGACGATCAGACGGCGAGCTAACTATTGCTCGCCGTCCGCAAGGCGCGAGGGCCATTGCTTCGCGCGTGCATGTGCGGCCTTCTCCTTTGCTAGGATTACTGCTCCTATCTATAATATAGCCCGAAGAATAATCTAACTTGAATAGCAGTGGGTTGGGTATATTGTTTGCAGAACATATAATCGGTGGAGCCGAAAGGTTCTGGAGTAGCGACCGTTTTCCATAAGACGCTGCATCTTATTTTCTTCGTCTTTATTCTCGTTAGAAGGCCATAAGGTAGGCTAATGATCAAGTGAGGGTCTCAGGCATCTGATGGTTGTGAGACGCACAGGATGTTGTGGTGTCGATGTCATTGATTGCCAAAATAATATTCATAGTATCTAGAATGTGCTTTCCCTTAACAGCTTAACACCTTCCCCTTTCCCCTTTCCCTTAGCACCTTCAAGCGTAAAATTCGAAAATAGTACATAAAGTCCTTTCAAGTTAATTTGGCCCTTGTTATAATTGTTATATATTAAATTGTCTTAATTTGATATTTATCATAGTATTTATTCAATGGGCGTAGTGCTAGTAGGGCCATGGGTTTGAAATGGAAATCCCTAGGTTCTAAAACGCAAGGCCAAAAAGGAACATAGGAGTGGTTTTAATCAGTAAAAGTCTGATCCGCCCTAGAGCGAGTGAAGTTATTGAATGATTTTCTAACCTAATGAGAGTATAAATCTAGTGCTTTATTATTTTAACGTATACCCCGTGACTAATCATGAAACTGAAATTCATGTCATATTCACGCATATAGACACAAATATTAATAATTAATTAGTTGGCTCAATTAAATCTAGTAATATTAATATCATTATAAACAATCAAGATAGCACAATCAGTGTCTCGTTAATACACGAAGCTGATTATAAATTATCACATAGCAAATAGTCGTCTTTGCGTAATGATAATCAGTTCTATTAATAATAATAACGATTTTGATTAGACAAGATACGTGTTTCACAAGTACCTCGACTAATTAGCTACTTATTATTAACACCATGTATATGTTTTAAAGGCTGAATTTATACGAGGCCACTAACAAAGCTGTACAGGTCGCCAGATAGTGGCTAGAAAAAAAAAAATGAGTCCGTCGACATCGGTGAAACATCAAAAAAAAAAAATCGTCGCTTAAAAATCGTCCAAGAAACATGTCAGGCAAAAAATATTCTTTGCATTGTAATTTATGAGACAGTTTTATTTATATAAACTAGTGCTTGACTGCGAACAAACCTAATAGTAAGCAGTGATGCAGTCGTTGATTGGGAAGTGCACTAGGCTATTAAGAGCCTATTCACTCTAGCTTTGCATAAATTAGCATAGCATAATCAGCCTCTCAAGCCCCTCGCCCGCGGCGACTTTTTGTAGCGATGCTGTAGCGCGTTCGCCGATACAGTTGCGAGGCTGTAGCGCGTTAGTAGCGCGTTGGCACTTTTTCTATAGCGCTTGCAAATGCGACTAACGTGCGTTAGTAGCGAAGCGTCGCGCGCTTATGAAACGCGCGATAGCATTTCTACAAAAAGTCGTAGTGGGAGAGGGGCCTTACTGTTGACTTAGGCCTCCTCTCTTGGAGAGGGAACGTGCTGTTAATAACCACACGAGCCCAGTGTAGGTTGATGGATGGTGGCGGTCTTAGAATTTTTAGTTCTTAGACATGCCAGTTTCCTCAAGATGTTTTCCAAGACCGTTTTGAAAGCAGTGATGATGAAATTAATTACACAAAGTAATGCATTGGGCTGAACTTGAACCTGCGGCCTACAACTCGTAAGGCCCAATGGTTACGGCTTCGACTTTAGCCTTAAAGATACTTAAATTATAATTGCATAGGGCAAAATCATCAAATACCTTCACCGGCTCCGGGTCGAACGATGATTGTCGGATTTTTACTGAGTTAAACTCATCTGAGTTCCTTCAGTTGCCTTTTATGTATGCCATTACAAGGACATGATAACTCGAAACGGACAATCTCGCAACCGACCAACACCGTAGCGTTATATTTGAACCAAACCGGAAAGTATACCTACGGGTCTTCTTCTTTTCGATTCGATGGTAAACTCGTCAAACTGTTTGGGCCCAATAGGTGGCTACATTAATAGCAGCATCGGTAGCGCTTATCAAAACCTCCAAACTGCAGTTGTATGGGCACTTGGGGCATTCTACTATGTGGCTCATGTTTTGAACAGGAGCACCGCACTCACATTGAGTATCTGACGGGTATACACCCGTTAAAAACATAACTTGGCAAAATGGGGTTTTATACAAAACCCCATTTTGCCAAGTTATGTTTGCAGCGGCCTACCTGGGCTCGCAACCGATTTAGTGTTTTCCATATGGGCCACTGCAAATCACGTCCAGGCGGGAGATGTTCTTGGGGTATATGTATCTGTATGATGGCCCTTTTAAGCCCGTTAAAAGATGCCATAAGAAAGTAAAAATAACATTTACAAATTATAAACATTTGCAATACATTTTGCACATCGTATCTAGTAGGTAGGTAAGTATAGGAGACTTTATAAAAATATTCACTCGTTTTTTCCGAAATGTCTGTTTCCACGAAACACAGGACAACCAAATACTAAGTCCACAAAAGAGAACAGGAATGGATAAAATTCTTGAAAAATACGGGGATAATACGCGGATGATACGTGGGTGATACGGTCACTAAATCCTGCTGTTGACACGTTCTATTCGGCATAGTCAACCCATGATATGTTTTTGCATAAAATAATGGAAAGAATTTGAATAGGATGAAAACATCAGATATTTACGAGTATTTTTCCATAAGTGTGGCCCTTTTAGTGTAAAAATGTTTTACATTAACTAAACGATTAAAGCTAGAACTACATTAGATCGACGCACACGTGTAACATGCCTGATTTGTACGTAGATCGACGTCGCGTGGCGTGGATCAAGTGTAGCTTTACAAGTCTAGTTTCCATAAAAATGTATTGAGATCGACGCGCCCAGATCGGCGTGTGTGGCACACGTGTTCGCAGTGTAGTTCTAGTATATATTTGTGTCACATTTATAAAAGGAAAAAGGTTTTTATTTTCGGTGGGAAAATCATCCAATGACTTCCCACGCTCTTGAGTAGAGCGCGAGATAGTGTCAGATTTTTACTGATTAAAAATCCACTTCTGTTCCTACTTTGCCTATCATACCAGGGCCGAGTCTTCCTTTCAGAATCAGACCCTTGTCCCCAGTAGGCTTCGACCTTGCTGGGCCCCTACGGTTGTTGACATCTCCTTGAGGCGCACCACCTATTGCTCGCCGTCCGCAAGTCCGCGCCTACGCTGACCGAAAATCGCGGTAGCGCGAGGGCCATTGTCCCGCGCGTGCTCGTGCGCTTTCCTCCTTTGCTAGCATTACTGCTTCGCAGGAGGCGACCGCCTGCCATTCCTCCTCGCTGCCGCCGATCGCCCCCAGGAGGACACGGCGGTGCTCTGCCCAGGCGGGGCACACCTCTACCGTACGTCCTCCGGGCGGTCCACACAATGATGACACCAAAGGCCTCCCTCCATTCCTTCCATTGTTCTCGGCTTTGAGCTACTTCTTACCAATTTATAAGGAAGACATTTAAGTCGTCCCGTCATCTCCTTGTTCTACCACGACCCTGTCGTTCGATTTCAGGGCACCAACATACCTACCACGAAAAATGGTTCGTCATATAAGTTTGCATATATCTTGTTAAACAAGGCCTTCTGTCCTCGGACGCGTAGTTTCATAGACGCGTGTTCGTTTGGCGTGCTTAGTTCGTATGTACGCTTGGTGGTCGACACGATGGCACGACGTAGCCGCTTCATCGATAGAATTTCATAGTTTTGTATGTAAGCTTTGCGCAGGTGTACACCAAACGTATAATGAGGAATACGCGTCTAGGAAGCTACGCGGCCTTGTATTTTTTTAGGTTAACACTAGACATGGCATATATAGTACAGGCATGAATGAAAATTATCATTAAAACTATTTTTTAAATATTTGAAACACGTTTATTTATTCATTAAAATCTGTGTTACTGTTGCCCAATTGTTACAACATTGCAATAAATATAATGAATGGGCATAAAAATGTCCGCCGTCCGTCGATCAAGCCGTTCCGTGTGCTGAGATACAGGCCTATTTTTTGTAATCTTTTACTATTGTTTTGATTAAGTAGTTACTTTTTATTTTATTGTTGTTTGTCCTGTGCGAGTCTTAAATATACTATATAGGTAGTATACATTATTAATATTTTTGTGTTATTATTTGTAATGAAAACTCAGACTCAAAAATTATCGGACCGATTTCAATTTTTTTTTTTCCATAAAATGTATTTCGTATATTCGAAGCGACTAGCAGAAAGCACATAACAAAGTACATAACAAATAAGAAATAGTAAAACTTAATAACATTTCTTGCCCGACCCGGGAATTATACCTAGGCTATGCTCACCAGTCCTGCTTGAGACTACGACCAAAGAGGCAGTTAAATAAGTTGAACAAAATATGTTGAATTGATAAATACATTATCATAATAAAAAATATTATTCGAGTCGCTCTACCCACTTGTCTTTGTACCCATAGATTTAAGTTAGTGTAAAAGTTTTTATTACTATTTTGGTGTACAATAAAGTTTATTTTATTCTATTCTATTCTCTTTAGTCTTTAGAAATAATAACATGAAATTCTTATTTAAAATTCTTAAACGTGCATATTGCAGCGAATTTTTAGACGTGAACGAAGTTTATTCCCCTCGTTACGATCCAGCTAACGCGTTTAGTGTTTCAAAAAGATGCTTATGCTGCTTAATGCATGGCATTTACATTGGATGCTTTGCAAACTGCTCACGTACGCGAAGTTCGGAGAAAATTAGCGAAAACGTTATAAAGTCATAAGGCACTGCTGAATTCCCTTCTGTCCTACGTGAGCGGCAGATGCTATAAAACGCCGATGCGACGATATCAAAAATCGAGGAAAAGGAGCTATTTTTTTTCTTACCTTCGTTTCAAATTCCAATTTTTCCTGTGACCAAGTTTGTCTTTTTATATCCTATACATTTAGGCTTGAGACAAAATGTAAAGAAAGAAAACAATGTAGGTATCTTCGGCCAAGTTTTTTTCGACGTGTTTGAGTACATTAATAACAGTCTCCTCTTCTTTTGAATGCATTGGCGTTTTATTTGCACGCTTTTCTTGCGATGCGACGAAATCAAAAGTCGAGGAAAAGGAGCAATTTTTTTTTGTATTTTCGTTTCCTATTACATTTTTTCCTGTGATAAAGTTTTTCTTTCTATATCCTATTCATCTGGGCTCGAGATAAAATGTTAACAAAGAAAACAATGTAGGTACCTTCGGTCAAGTTTCTTGGACGTGTTTGAATACATTAATAATAGTCTCCTTTTCTGTTGAAGGTATTGGCGTTTTATTTGCACGCTTTTTCTTTGGGGAATAACAAGAATTCAACGAAAATATCTGAAAGCGGCACTCTCGTATTAACAAGTTGATGTGAACAAGAAGGCGGATTATAACCCGTCCGATGACAAAACGTCACCTATTAGTGTAAAATGTTTGCAGTACCTGTGGTCTATAATTTAGTAGTATTATATATGTTTTGTTTACCTTTTGTCTCACTGCTCCCTGAATAGAGTATATAGGTACAGTTATCCTCTTATTAACGCTACTAAGAACTAGAATACAATGTGAAGTAGTCTTCACATTGTATTCTACTTCTTAGTAATGTACTAGTACTACTAGTAGTAGTAGTAGTATACTAGTGCATGCAGTAGTGATTATTTCCATCCACAGTATTATTGGTGTGGTAATATTAATCTAGATTTTCTATCATTTTTTTGCACTAGCTTCTGACATTTTATAAGTGCCCATAAAAGCTTATGTGAACTAAAAAGATTTTGAATTTAAATTTTTGAATATTGATTTATACTTCATGTACAGTAGTGGTAGGTACATACGCGCATTTAATGCATCAAGGCATTCTCTTCCAGTCAACTTTCGGATTAGAAAGGTGCACTTATATACACATATTTTTGACATACCTAACCTTCAACTACTTTCGACATTTACCATCTTAATATTTCGGACTGTTGTATTCTACCCATCATGTCTCAAAACCAACAAACAACATTACAAAATATAAAATCGTCATTGCGGAACTAATACGAATTGTTGAAGCATCTAAAAATATGTCTCAAGACTTAAATATTGTCATTAGACAAAATTGTTTGATCTACATATCAATACCACGCGGACCCAGTGATTGCTGGTGGAGGTCACTTATGACTTCGAATTTTTGGTTTTAAGATATGCTAGTTTCCTCACGATATTTTCCTTCACCTTATTGAGAATAGTGGTGATGAAATAGATTATATAAAGTAAAGTAACTCCTGGGTTTGAACACACCACTTACAACTCGTAAGTGGAGGCCATTACCACTGAACCATTATGAAATACATATCTTGTACTACATAATAATTCGACCGAGCCCAAGTCGTCGACGGCGCGTGCTGTGCCACGCGCGCCTCATGGAGATGTCAGCAACTGTAGGGGCCCAGCAGAGTCGAAGCCTACTGGGGCCACGGGTAGTGTGAAAGCGAAGCCCGGCGCCCCGGGATGAAGGCAAAGAAGGAATAGGAGTTGTTTTTAGTCAGTAAAAGTCTGACACTATCTCCCGCTTCGCCCAAGGGCGGGATTTGTCGTTACATGATTTTACTACCTAAAAAAAAAACTACATAATAATAAATATTTCAAATGTCATGGGGAAAACATTTAGAAAAGCTTTAACTCCTTCACCTTCGGTCAGTTTTGAAACAATACAGGCTGACAGTAACCAGTAACATTAAGTATTATGATGCGCAGTACATACCAGGGTTCGAACCATCGACCTACATATACATATTAAAATACATATACATAAACTCAAACATCATCATGACAAAAATAGCGAATCTTCGCTCACATAGGACAACAGGTTTCATAATAATTTTAACGAAGCAAAATTTTTGGTATAATTTTATCAAAGAACATGCTCTTCAAACAAAGAGATTTTAGTGTGTTAAAATTATCGTTATTGTTGGGGAACAGTTGCTACGAGTATATCAAGTCTACGCGACGTCATTACTGAAATTACGTAATGAAATTGTACAGTGACTGTAATGTTTCACAGTATCTTTATGTCAAAATGAATATGAAGAGGGTAACAACTGTTAATTTCACAAAAAAATAAATAAAAACTAGACGCTACCGGTGTGAAAAGTTGAAAGGGACCATACCAAAACAATTGTTCGTTTTGGTATGGTCTTGTAAAGAGGTGGGATGAATCGCATGTTATTAAAAGAGTTATGAGTAGATACATGTGTGGAAAGGGGAGAGAAATCGTGAGGATTTATCACTCCTGATAAAAAAAGAGTTAGTTATGCGTGACGTAACAGGATAGAATTGAAGAAAAAGACGTGTTGCGCCGACTCCAAGTAACAAGACCTTGGCCTCCCAAAAGGTGGACTGATGACCTGGTGACGGTTGCAGGAATTCGATAGATATGAGAACCACAGGACCGATCATTATGGCGACACTAAGGGGAGGCCTATGTTCAACAGTGGACGACTTTCGGCTGAGATGATAATGATGATTATGACAGAGGAGGGTAATCAAATTACGAATTCTTGTAATGTTAACTTAGACACTGAAATCTTCTCTGCCAGTAATGTTCTCATATGAAACAATATAATAAACGATTACTTCGACTTTCCAAAGACCCAAGAGTCAAGTCAAGAGTAAATACGTTACTTCTAGGCAAGCGTGCTCCATCGTCGGCCACATCAGGTGAGATTGGTCTATCCATAAAAAAAACCTCTGCCAATCTAAACATCCCTCTTCACCTCTAAAAACAACTTCTTCCTCCTAACCTCAATACAAAAAAAAAACAACATCATTTCCTACTTATACCTAATTTACATACAAAAATAAACTCGTGCCAATTAATTAAAGCCCTGAGAACAGCCGCGTAAGTTTCCCACTCGCGATACGAACTTTGTTTGCCGGGTGTAATGAATGTACTATGTCACTTGTTTCGACTACCCTCCGTGTGTTCGAGGTAGGGCTTCCATGCTTCCATTATATTGTGGGAACTGTGCTCTGGCTTTGGTTTCCGGAATGTGTTCTTGGAAATCCAATTACACGCCGTAGTAATAATTTAGAGCCATTCTATAATAATAACAAAAAAACACATTTGCAACCTAAAATCACTTTACGACTTTTTTACTACACTATCTAGTAACAAACTAAGCAGATGTTGTGGTATGAGTACTAGACAACTGATAAACATAATAATATATATTTAAATACATACATATATAGATAAATGATCACACACAGAACAAATGATCTTGCTCATCACATAAACATTTGTCCTGGGTGGAAATCAAACCTACGACCTCCGGCATAGCAGTCAAGGCCACTGACCACTAGACCAACAGTCCTGTCAAAAAATAAAAACAATTCATTCAACTATCCATTTCAAAATCTAAATATGAGAAATCCTTAAAAAGTACATTTACCTAGTCAGTCCACTAGCTAATAATAAAAATAACCAATACGATCTCCTTCCATACCACAATATTTAGATGGGTGCTTTTATGACTTGTTTCGTAAAATGGGATCTAATTTTATTACGAGCGCTTTATATGGCTTTCTCAATCATTTATTAATATATATTTAAAAATGATTGAGAAAGCCATATAAATACTCTAATACAATACACATTCGAGTTTTTCACTTCTTGTTTTTACCAGTAATACAAAATTTATTTAAAGTTTTATTTAGTTTTTTCTTCCCAAGTTTACTTAAGGTATCTAAAAATTGAATAAAATATACCTTATTTATTAGGAAAAATTATCTCACATATTTGTTTTCTAGAAGCTTGTCTAAACAGTCTTATAGAAACCATTGATTCAGCGATATTTTAGATATTATGCTGATGAAATCAAACAGGCAAATTCAATAATGTTATAATAGTCCAATACTTTTTGTAAGCCTCTTATATTTACCAACCTAACCTTCTTTTTTTGTTTTTCTGGTTCGATCTTGAGCCTATGTCAGGGATAGCGAACCTACGGCACGCGTGCCAATAGTGGAAATTAAATTCAGGCACACCAATACAATTTTATTTTACCTAGCCCTTATTGTCTCACTGCTAGATAAAAGCTTCCACCAAGCCCTTCCAGACTTTTTACTCCCGCGCCGTCTCAAACCAATCCTCGCGGTGCTCGTCTAAAAATTAACATCATCTAGATAATTTACAATAACAAAAATCACATTGACTTTGACTTAAATTAACAATACATAGCACTGTTAACATTACGACTGCTTTACAATTTTTTGGATGCAAAAAAGTTAAATAGTTATGTTAATTAGCGTCAATTTTTTGTTTTTTTTTTTTTCAATAAATTAGCAAAAAAATATTTGGCAGCACGCTTAAGTTCCTTTTATTTGTATAATAGTTAATGGCACCGTCATCAATAAAGGTTCATCATCCCTGGCCTTTGTTAATGTCGATACTGCCAGTATTTTTACAAGCTACCAAAATCATGGACTCGAAAATAATACTGGCGGGAATTTTTCAACACTCCGGTTAAGAAGATTCGCTGACAAGGGTTGATAAAGGTGTACTTCCACAGTCGTGTCATGTGTAGGGATGAGTGAAAGACGATTAGCAAAAAGGATTTATGGTGAGAATTTGAGTGAAAATCCGGGAAGGGACACTGAAAAAGACATACACTTCTCGCTACCCGTCGGTTTAATCAATTCGTGTCTATATTCCGAAGTGATAAAGGATATGGTTCGGAAAGTAATACGTGTTTAAGTAATTATATTGTTGCGACCTATTGTTTTTTCATCTTTCACTCTTATAGGAAAGTCATCTATCACTCTTTTCATCATCACCATTATGCCCTTGTTTTCTATTACTTGAGGTCGGTGCAACACAAAGACATTCAATATATACTACCAATAGACCGGACATAGCGAACAAAATCGTGATCCGATACTTATTCCACGTTGGTCATAAGTCACTCAGTCTAGTATGACACACCTACACGTCAAGTCGTGTTTGTATCCGTTCTATGCACTAAAAGAAAATCATTTTCTGTGAAAATATGCCGAACTACGCATTACGCTATTGTAAATCTTGCTATGGTAAAATGACTGGACCTAATTTCGGTTTATTTTCGTAAATATTTTTGGTATTTACGAAAGATTTAATTAGAATTCAATAATTTTTATAAATAGTTCCAGAACATTTTCGGATTTTGTGTTAACGCCATCTATTGCTGAAAAGCTTAACCTTTCCATTATCACACACCGAGGATCTACCACGAGCTTATAACGTGATAAATTTTTCGACCTCAATCGGTCTGTTGAAAGGATGGAGCTATATAGGGTGTATAGCTCTATCACTCTCTTTCGCTCGTACGACTAACATTTTAACATTATCATGGTAAGGCCCCTGGCCACCTACCGAGCGATAGTTAAATCATTATAAATTTTGACAAATTTAATTCGCTTGTTTGCTATTCCAAGCCATAGGATGACAGTTTTTCTAAGACATTTTTTCTGATAGCCGCTCTATTGTATCTCTTTAAATCTCTTTGGTGCAACACATATTTCTCTTATATTTTGTCCTGTCAATCGTCACGCTATCACTGAGTCCCTTTCCTATCATATACCTACTCACACAATTTGTCTCTTTTTTCTTTGGACTCTCTCTCTCTCTCTTTTCATCAATCTACATAATCGCTGGCCCCGGGCAATAAAGCGGTAATATCAAAAATCAGTTTTTACAGGAGAAATAAAAGAAGCTAATTTGTTTATAGTGCAGCGTACAGTGATCCAAAACAGGCGTGCAAAACGTCAAATGAAAGCTATTTTTTTTACCTATTTAACCTTTTAAAAATAATTGTATTGGTATAAATATTTAATGAAATAATTGAAAAAATGTATAACACAAATTATAGACGCTATTGTTTCAATTGCAACATCTTTAATGACTTTATAAATACATCAACCACTGAGATTCAGGACTATAAGAATATAATACGACGTATTTTCCGCTTTAGATCTCGAGCGTACCAGCCGATTACCACCTTCTTCAGGGAAATTTTATAGCCAAAGCTTAGCTGTATCATCGGTTAAATTTATTACTGTTACTCTTTGTTTAGAAATGTAGTGTAAAGATGTTCACCGGTTTTTTGTGTTATGGTTCATAGAGTAATGCAATAAAACATTTTTAGTCGTAAGATAATTTTTCATGCAATAAAGCTGTTATTGTCATTTATTTTAAAGAAATATTAATTTTAAAAAATTGAAAAAAATAAGAGTGATAGACTGATACTCAGAGAAGCCAAAAATCAAATAACATTAAAAAGGGCGTAACCGGCGTTTACCGCTTTATTGCCCGGGGCCAGCGATATATACTCATAACTCACTTTACACTCTATTATCATTCAGAAAGACTTGGAATTTAAAAAGTAAATTTTATTCGTTTGATTATAATAATACAGTCTCAGAGCCGTATAGGTCGGAGTGCGAGGTGAGACAGGATAGTCTGACGTCTCCCAGGTCTAACCAGTGGATAATCTGCTAGTTGCTGATGACATGGTGCTGCTGGGTCCGTCGGTGGGAGCAATCAGAGAGCTGCTTAAAAATTGCGAGGCCTACGCTGCCGCACACGGATTAAAATACAATGTCAATAAATGTGAATACATGGTCTTTGAGGTCAGCGGCAAACGTCGTGGAGAAGGACCTGAGCTGCTATTGAACGGGTCATCAATTAGTAGAGTGTCAACTTTTAAATATCTAGGGTATCTTGTGGACATTGAGAGGTATTGCAGGGCTCTACTGGTTCAGAGTAATGTTGTCTCGTAGATTTGCGCGGTGTACAGACCAAGTAAAAGTAACACTTTTCAAGGCTTGTTGCAAAAGTCTGTACACGGGCGGTCTGTGGGTCAATTATACTAAGAGATCGCTGTATGTTTTGCGCGTCCAATATAATAATGCTTTTAGGATGAGGACAGTCCTTCCTCCTCCTCCAGAAGACTGTAGCTGAGAGTTTCGGCTCTCCAATTATTCAGAAGTTTGTGCAGAGATTGATAATTACTATCACTAGGCAATAAGTTCAATCTTTGTATGTTACTAACACTCTATGGATTCTTATGCCCGAAATAAAATTATTATTATTATAATATACTTTCCCTATAATATATCCAATAGCATGCATGAACTTGTGATCTACAAAATCAATCTAAAAATATACTGGTACGCAATTTAACCTGCCACGAGGCAACGTAGGAAAATTGATTGAGTTTTTTTCCCTTATTATGAACGTAACAGGTATTCTCCGATTTCAGTAGGTTAAGGTTAAAGATTCTTTTCAGGAAACGAAAAAAAGGCGACCTCTTCTTACAAAATAATAAACTCGATTGAACAGTTTGTATGAAGAGGCTGATTTTTTTTCGTTTCCTGAAAAAAATCTTGTGGAAGGTTATTTAGTTTCGTCTACTGAACAAGCTCTTAAAGTTTGCGGAGACCTGTCCCTTACACCCTGTATACTAACTTTGGGCAGTAGCTTCACCCGCATGAAAGTACACTCCGGTACCACCAGGTGCCCGACTACCTCCGTCGTGTGATTGAGGCCTACCTGAAGGACAGGTCTCTCCGGTCTATCTACCCCGGTCACCAAGGAGAATGGAAAAAATGGCGAGAGATGTCGTGCGGTGTTCCGCAGGGATCGGTACTAGGACCGCTCTTATGGAACACTGGGTACGATTACGTGCTGCGCGGGGACTTCCGCGACAGCGTCAGCGTGGTCTGTTACGCAGACGACGCACTGGTCTCGGTTCGGGTTCCAGAGCGAGGAGGAAAGGTAGGCGGTCGCCTCCTTCTGCGAAGCAGTAATGCTAGCTAATCTGAAAAGGAAACCCGTGGTCCTAGAACGCAAAGGGTAATTGAAGGACAGAGGTGTGGTTTTAGTCAGTAAAAGTCTGACACGCCCTCGCGCTCCGCCCAGAGCGCAAGAAGTCATTGGATGATTTCCCTCCTTAAAAAAAAACCCGCTTGGAAGTAGACAAATATCTCAAAGGAAATATGTATTCTCGACATGAAAAGTATCCTATGTGTTTTTCCAGGACATAGTCTAACCACGTCCAAAATTTTTGTTCAAATTGCTTATCCTTTTCTGCGTAAAAGAGTAACAAGTACACACACACATACATACAAACTTTCGTTTTTTTTTTACATATAATTTTCATATAATCCATACATAGTTTCATACAACCAGTTTCATTATCAGGAATTCCGGATAAATCTAAAATAAATAAAAAATATGGCCACCACAACGTTACTTTAAAATGTAGACGAGTTAAGAACATCTTTACACTGATATATATTATGTGTACCTGAACCATAATTTGGTTAAATTGTATAACTTCAATCGTATGTTAGTTTGTGGGCGACATAATTATAGGCTTTGCTAGGACTTTTTGAACCTCTGAAATGGGCTTGGGGTATAATAATGACCTTTTAGTTTTATTTACACTATTTTTAACATACCTCAAAAAGTTTATTCGGATATAATTTTTTATATATAATTGTTTCTTGATTTTTCTTTAACATTGGTCCTGTTTTTATAAGTTCTGACAATACGATTCATGAGGAATAGAGGGTACTCCTCAGATATTATAGGCAATACACAGCGATTTTGGTATTCTCAAATATTTGGATTGAGACAGTATCGAATGGATTTCACACTCATTCGTAACTGTTGTTTTGGTCCAAAATTTACATATAGCCTTCGCTCCTCTTATCTTTAGACACACCCACAACTTTTGGAAAAAGTCGATCAAATTATTAGGAACACACTATCTTCGATCCTAAATTTATAATCTATATCGAATATTCAGGAATTGGCTCACTGCTGTATGCTATTTGCCAATGACATTGTGCTGGTGGCCGAGATTAGCCTAGAGATCCAGAGAAGATTAGAGTTATGGTGGCACAGAGTGGTGGTGGAGAGTGTTGGCTTAAAATTGAGCAGAACGAAAACCGAATACTTGTTCTGCGATTTTGGCGGTCTCTCCAGTCCTGTGCCCTTAGCTCTCGCTGGAACGCTCATATCAATCTGCTCCGACTTTCAGTACTTCGGGTTGCTTCTCCAAGGAGACAGCAAGGTAGACCGAGGCGTAAAACATCGAATTAATTCAGGATGGAGGAAATGGCGACAGGTCACAGGAACAATTTGTGACCCACGGATGCCCCTCAAATTGAAGGGTAAAAATCTACAAATTCGTGATAAGAGCTGGCATACTGTATAGATCAGAATGTTGGGCTGTGAAAAAGACGAATGAAAAAAGATTACGTGTAGCGGAGATGAGAATGTTGAGATGGATGTGTGGTGTGACGAGAATAGATAAAGTGAGAAATGAGTATATTAGAGGAAGTTTGAAAGTGGCGCCAGTGACTGAAAAGTTGAAAGGAAATCGTTTGTCTTGGTATGGTCATGTGAAGAAGAGGGATAAAACGCATGTTACTAAAAGAGTAAAAATACATGTAGATGGATGGAGAGGGAAAGGGAGGCCAAAGAAAAGATGGATGGATTGTGTGAAGAGTGACATAAAATAAAAGGAAGTTAGTGATAGCATGACGAGTGACAGGGCAGAATGGAAGAAAAAAATCATGTTGCGCCGACCCCAAATAACACTGAAAAAGGGCAGGAAGATGATGACGATGAGTCCAAATCGACAATTAGAAAACATTACCGCTGTGATGATACTATTATCAACTTCTTACGAACTCTTCCTTTTAATGGTAATACTCTTCTTTTAACGTCAAGTGTAATCTCTAATCTCGATAGGAGCGGGTGTAAAATAGGTGTGCAGCATCTCTAATATTGATAGAATAGATATTACATATTTTGATTACTATGACCTTGCTTTTAACAATGTTCATTTTAAGACTCATTCTTTCGGAAGCTCTACTGAGGTCATCTAGCATTGTGCTGTGCTCTTCCATAGTCTCTATTGACGACAAATTGATGGTCAATATTGACATTAATGCTTATCCCTCGTCAGTCCAAAACCTTGAAGGCATCCTCTATTGCAACTATGAACAGTTTCGGAGAAATGACATATCCCTGCAAAAAATATTAAATAAAATAAATTCATTAAGGATGTCAATAGCCCACTGGTAGGAAAAAAATCTCTTTCTAATTTTACACCTTTCACCGCTGTTATTACCCCACTCTTCAGAAGCTGTCCAGTTCGTCACGATCATTATCATCATCATTTTAGCCGAAAGACGTCCACTGTTGGACATAGGCCTCCCGAAAGTGTCACCACAATGAACGGCCCTGTGCGTCCCGCATCCATCGGATTCCCGCAACCTTTACCAGGTCTTCGGTCCACCTTGTAGAAGGCTTTGCAACGCTACGTCTCCTAGTACGTGTTTGCCATTCCAGAACCTTTCCTTTCGTCACGATATGTTTGGAAAATATCATTTAATAACTACATTGTCTGGCATTATTCCTATATCATTCCAGAATTATGGTGATTTCAAGACGTAATATAGTCCTCGGCAGATGTAAGTAAGAGCCTACAAATAATTGTTTATGATAGATTTTAATGGCGTTTATTTATGAGTTCAACTGGTAATAGCAAGACTGTAACTAGTTAAAGTTTGGGCATTGAGCCAAAAAGCGGCTGTTACAAACAATACACATTAATATTGCAATTAATTAGCTACACTCACATATGCTCATAGTCATAATAATACTTTATAGGACTTACCTATGCTTTTTAATCCTTGTTGAATTATTTTACGCTGTAGGTGTGTACAAATTTATGTACACTGCAAGAACATTTTTTACAATTAGGTTAAATTTTATTTTTAAGTTTACTGGATCGGAAGGATTTAATAAAAAAAACATAATAAAAAGCTTAAAAACTTTTTATAGGTACTTAATTATGTATTATTGATATGTTGTAGTAATAGTGGAAACATTATATGGATGAAAATTATGAGAATAAGTTTAAAGAAAAAAAAAGAAAAATTTTTTTTTGGCGACCGTCACCAGGATCACAAAACACAAATAGAATAAAACAAGTGTCGGCCAATTAAAAAATTGGGCAAATGAGAGACAGACTCGCGTATTTTACGACATAAACAGACCGCCGTAACTTGTTTTTTCGTTAACTCAGAAGTTTAATTTTTTCACAGCTTCAAGGAACTATAGATTTCAGTATATGGTTTTAATTTCAACTCGATACCTCCACGCGTTCCCGAGATAAGGGGTCTTGACAGCCAGACAGACAGATGTACGGAAAACAAAGTGACCCTATAAGGGTTCCATTTTTTTCTTTTGAGGTACGGAACCCTAAAAATAATAACTTTTAACATTTTGACTTCCATTTTGATCAGCGAGCATTCTTTCTTTGACTGCCTCTTTGGTCTCGTGGTCGCAAGCGCGACTGCTGAGCGTGCGCTCCCGGGTTCCATTCCCTTGTCAGGCAAAAAGTGCAATTTGGTTTTCCATTAGGAATTACTCTATAGCTGCTCGAAATTTGGAAGTTGGTGGTATGATACCTCACGAAAGCACGTAAATCCGTTGTTTTTGCACTCGTACTCTTTCCGGTTATGTCGGATTGTCGTCTCGTCGGAATATGAGAGTAAAGGAACGAAGGGTGCACCTTAGTTTGCGCACGAACTTGCGCACTATAATTTGTCCTACATAGCATAATCAGCTTTTTAATGTTCCCACTGCTGCGACTCAGGCCTCCTCTCTAAGAGAAGGAATGGGCCTTAATCCACCACGCGGGCCCAGTGCGGGTTGATGAATGTCACATGTCTTCGAATTTTTGTTTTTGGACATGTCGGTTTCCTTACGATGTTTTCGTTCACCGTTTTGAGAGCAGTGGTGATGAAATAAATTACACAAAATAATGCGCCTGATTGAGATTGAACCCGCGACTTGCAACTCGTAAGTCGGGGCTATTGCTACTCGGCTACCACTGCTCTCAACACTCTCTCACCTCTGTTGTCCTACGTAGGTACTTGACTAATCTCTGTTAAGATTGATCACCTTGATTATTCTTTACTTGCTGCTTAGGTGAGAGGAATATAGAGCGTAATTAGAGACATAATAGAAAGACAATGACCGAGCGAACGCCGGCATTCGCTCGGGGGTTAATGAATTAAAGTATTTTACAGAACCCAAGAATCATCATCATCATCATTTCAGTCGAAAGACGTCCACTGCTGGACATAGGCCTCCCTAAGTGCCGCCGCAATGAACGGTCCTGTGCGTCTCGCATCCATCGTACTCCTGCGACCGTTACCAGTTCATCGGTCCACCTTGTAGGAGGCCTTCCAACGCTACGTCTTTCGGTACATGGTCGCCATTACAGAACTACAACACGTAATTATAATAACCCAAGAATAGTTTATTATAATTACGTCAAATGAGTCCTCAGCTTATAAATTAATTAATTAAACGTGCATGTACACATAAGTATTCTAATACGAATAAATGAAATTGACTCGAACACATATCTTGACAACAAGTTCTCTTAAACAAGTTATTTGGTTGACGGTACCGACAAAGATAATAAAACTATACAGAAGTGAATCTCTTGTAACAATGGAAAATGATTAGTTGGACTTTTTTTTTAGGTGGGAAATCATCCAATGACTTTTCCCACTCTAGAGTGAAGTGGGAGGGCTTGTAAGACTGGCCTTCGTTCCAGGACCCCGGGGCTCTCTTTTGAACAACCTATGACTCCAGTAGGTCCACCTTACGGTTTTACTGACATCACCTTGAGGCGTGCGTAAAATACTACACGCCATCGACTCGGTCTCGGTCTAGTCGGTTATCGCACGCCCGGACGGCGAACTACACATTGCTCGCCGTCCGTAAGCCTCCACGCCTACAGTAGCTGAATCAGGATCGAGATCCTGGCGCCTGGGGCGTGAGGAAGTACGTTCCCTCAGGCGTATATTACTGCTTCGCAGAAAGAGCCGACCACCTGCCATACCTCCTCGCTCCGGACCATGGCCTATACTAGGGCCTGATATTAGTTGAACTTAGTATACATATATAGTTAGTTAATATTTATTTTTCACAGGTACGTACTAAAATTATTTTACATGTGAATAAACATAAGTTGCTAAAATATATTACAACTTCGAAACATAATTATTAACATAGTAAAAAATGATGTTGAACTTTTCTTTGTACTTGTGTGTGGCATGTCAGTTCCAAGAAAAAAACACCCTTTGGTAGTCACAGAGATATTGAAATTGGTTTCTAAGAATATGAAATTCTTACTTTCACTACTTTTTCATTTTTATCTTATCTCTCTTATCCAATGACATCCCCCGCTCTTGGGCGGAGCGGGAGATAGTGTCAGACTTTTACTAACTACACTGTTCCCTCGTTGCCTTTCACACCAGGGCCGAGTCTTTCTTTTCAGAATCAGAGCCTTGGCCTCAGTAGGCTTCGACCCTGATGGGCCCTTACGGTTTCTGACATCTCCTTGAGGCGCGCGTGGAACACTACGCGTCGTCAATCTCGGTCCGGACGGTTACCGGACGGTCGGAATCCCGGCTAGGGCGTGAGGTACTTTCACTACTTAGAGAAGCACCACTCACCCAAAGAATTGGTTAGACCAAACAAATAGCAGTATTGCTATATCGTGATCAGGTAAACTGAATCTGGACAATCATGAATTATAAACCATCCAATATTTATCTCGTGTCACGATGTTTATGGTCGCACTCCTCCGAAACGGTTCGACTCATTTTAATGTTTTTTTGTGTATCCCACCACGATTTCGCCCTCCTAACCCAGGCAGAGTTAGAAGGGCGAAAACCGTGTTGGGACCATTTTTTAATTCGGTATAGATATTTGAGTTCGATTTCTTTGATATTTTCCACGTCAGCTAGTATTTATATATAGATATTTATTTGATCATTTTACCATTTTCAGAGATTAAGCATCGCCATACAACGTGGCAATGCCGCCAGCCTTTTGGGTACACTTCCAGTCGACAGCGATGCGGAGGAGTTTTTTGACGCCATATTTTAGCTAGTAGTTTTTGATTTAAGTGTATATATAGTTTTAATTAGTTAAGTGTTTTATGTATTCATTTTTTAAGGCTTAGAATAGAATAGAATAGAATAAACTTTATTGTACACCAAAATAGTAACAAAAACTTTTACATTAATTGGCTTAGTTGTTGAATAAATAAACTTTTCAACTTTGATCATAAATTCAGTATTAAACAATTTCCTGCGTGTGAGCCTCAGAATTGACATTATGATCGCAGATAGGCCACAAATCTGATCTGCATAAGCATAAGCATTATTAGCGTTTTAATGTTCCCACTGCTAGGACCCATTCCCCCTTCCCTCTCCTAGAGAGAGGATTCTCTAGGAGAGGGGAGGGGGAATGGGCTGTAATCCACCACGCGGGTACCACCACTAGTGCGGATTGGTGAATATCACATGTCTTCGAATTTTTCTGAATCTGATCTGACAATCTAGTTAAAGTAGCAATCAAGGTAGGTGCAGGAGACCTAAGACCGGATTGTGTCCTGTCGTGTAATGGAGAAGACAAACCTAAAAATGTAATTAAAAAGTTTGTGACGAATGTAACTAGTGCAGTCTATATAAACTGTAGGTATAAAAAAACCGTGACGTAGTGAGTAAGCCAAAAACTTCCTATCTCTCCCTTTTTTCATTCTATGGCATCGTCTACGACACGCATTCCGAGGCACTCACGCATTCTCCCCGCAATTCTATTAAGTTCTCACTCGTTATCCGAAAGGGATGTAGTTTATTATGCTGACTGTACCCATATAATGTGAGATAGGCACATTTTTGTCAGGCTTCATTACTGTACACATTCTTACACCCTTTATTTACGTGTTTAATTTCGGCCTTTAGTTTTGTGCTAGAGAAATGGATTCGGATAAAAGCATTGTTGTACCAGGAATCCTAAAATAGAAGCAGTGTCGGATTACTTTTTTTTCTAGGTTTTTTTTTACTTTTGGTTCAATAATTATTTATTTACATTTTTCTCCTTTTTTGTGACATTGTTTTTGTATTTTTTTTTTTAATATTATTTAAACCACATCCAACTTAACTTCAGTGGTGATTTATTATTGTATACATCTCATTTATTGATAGGGTTATTTTTATTTTTTGATACCTCTTATTATAATGGTAGAGTGAGAACACTGTAGACTCCGTGGATTCATAGATTACTATTTTTATTGTGTTTTAGATAAAAAGTTGACCGGTCTACATTGTTCTCTTATACCTATTAATATGTAGATATTGTAGAATCAATATTTTATTTAAAAACAGTAACTATGCCGGTTCTTCTTCAGGTAAAGATCAATTGGAACCGGGCGCTAGCCTCTGACTTTTTATAACTACCCATGTAAGCCTATGGGAAATAAAATTGATTTGTTATTGCCTATTACCTACGGTTTATTTTCAACTTGAAGGGAAGTGGATATATGATTATTTTTGAGTAAAACTCCCAGCTTTTGTGCTTGTCTTATTCAAATTCTCCTAATTTATTTCACAAAAGTTGTGTTTTGGTTACAATGTTTTCATAACAACCTGGAAAATAATGCCAAGGATTCTATTGTTAACGAAACCGTATTACAAAAGCAAAATCAATATCTGGAAACATTCAGCGGTTACCGAGCCGTTTCTTTGAAACTAATCAAAAGTAGTTGGAAAATTCACAAATGCCTATAGCTGGTAAACTTTGCGAACCAAATTCCTTGAAGAATAATTTATAAAAATACTAATTGTGCCAAGTTTTCCTTCGAAGATCTATTTAATTTTTTTCAATACTTTATTTGAAACTTAAAGTCACCCGAAGGGCAGTAGAATAGGCTACGCTCGGAGTTTCCGACCAGAACCAAAGTAGAGTTGCTACTCCAACCGTTCGAAAATGCTTTGAGTTGCAACCCAGGGTCGTTCTTTTATAACTCGAGTAGCTACCCTAGAGTTAACCCAACTAACTCTAACTCCGAGCAGGGTAGGTTCGTGTAAGCGGTCATAAATGACACTTGCTTGGCATTGAAGTTGAACTCTACGTCCGCGTTCAAAAATGCGAGCGTAGAGTATCTACCCCGATGACATCATTAGAGTTAACTCTAACTTCATTTTTTAATGCAGGGCTGCGTGATCGAATCACAAAAATGTACAGAACCGTTCAGTGTGGTGACACTCGGACCGTTCAGTGTAAAGAGACGTCTACTATTAGACACAGGCATCCGCCTGTGTTAAACAGCAGACGTCTTTCGGTTGAAATGATGATGATGATAGTGAATTTGAAAGATGCTACAGAGTTTTGTCGGTTTTAAAAGAAATAGTAGTTTTGTAATAGACTCAAAAACAATTAACTTTCAAACACTTTTTAGGGTTCTATACCTCAAAAGGAAAAAACGGAACCCTTATAGTACAACTTTGTTGTCCGTCCATGTGTCAGTCTGTCTGTCCGTCGGTCAAGATCCTATATCTCGGGAACCTGTGGAGGTATCGAGTTAAATTAAAACCACACACTCAGTCTGCGGTCCTTGAAGCTGTGAAAAATAAAACCTCTTAGTTTACGAAAAAAAAAAGATACGGCCGTTTATGTCGTAAAAAACGTGTTTTTCAAAGTAATCTAAAATTCATAGGGTACTTCCAGTTGACCTAGAATTCTGAAATATGGCATGAAGCGAGGTCTCATACCACAAGTATAAGATAAAATCTGAAAACTGTTAATTTGTAGTTACATCATAAAAAAAAAAAATTGCAATACGGAAAAGTCTTCGTAACTCAATTCGGGAATTTAACTGTTTTCATAGGTAAGTTTGTACGGAACCCTCAGTGCGCAAGTCCGACTCGCACTATAATTGATTGTTATCATCATCATCATCATTTTCACGTTTGTCTTTTTGCAGAACCAGACCCGGCAACAAGCGGTCATCGCAAAAGCGAAGAACATAGGAAATACCTGTACCGAAATGATGTACGAGAGTCAAGACCGAACGGGATGGTGACGCACTGTGGACGCCTGGTGCCCCATTTAGGGACCCAAGGTACTCAGATAAGTCATCATCATCTTAGGCTAAATATTTCCGCTGTTAGACATAACCCTCCTCCAAGTATCGCCACATCGGTTGGTCATCTAGCTGTGTCTCGCGGCCTTCATCAGGTCGTTGTTCTTAGCATGGTCAAATCATAAATGAAGATATACGTAAAAGAATCAAGGTCTGACGTAGCCCCAAAAATCTTGAGTGGCAGTGGTCAAGGCACATTGCTCGCAGAATAGATGGTCATTAGGACTGAAAGGTTCTGAAGTGGGGATCGTGTATGAGACGGCGCAGCGCTGAAAGCCACGTCGATGGGTTTTAGTTAATATAAATTTTTGGTACACCAAAACTTAGCATGATACCTATACTGTGAATTTATGTACAAAAGCGAGCTTAACTTAACGATAAAAACGATAAATAAATAAATAAATAACAATAAAAAATAAAAATAAATAACGATAAATCCAATATATTGTAAACAGAAAATATTGTATCAATAAATTCTTTTTTAAAAGAGTAACCATGGAGTTTCTTGCCGGTTCTTCTCCATAGGAAACGACCAATTTGGAACCGTGCACTAGCTTCGGACGTTTTATAAAAGCCCATGTAGGCCTATGTGAAATAAAAATCTTTGACTTTGATAAGTTTTAAGAAAAGAGTGATGGAGAAGGATCACCTTCGAGGGTAGATTCCAGTGAAATCCAGGGAGATATTTACGTTAATGAGTTTATAAAAAATATATTAAACATACTAACTTTATATATTCTGTCAATTATAAAATGATTTTTATTTTTGAAGATATTCCAAGAAAACACTCATTTGTATTTATTTAAATAAAAAACTAAGGATGCGATAGATGCGAGACGTACATGACCGTTCGTTGTGGAAACACATGGGGGAGGCCTATTTCCGGCAGTGGACGTCTTTCAGCTGAAATTATATTTTGTTGACGGCGAGCTACCCATTACTCGCCGTCCGCAGCCCGCGCCTACGGTGGCCGGAAATCGAGATCGAAATCCCGGCGGCAGTTGGGGCGTGAAGACCGTTGCCTCACGCGATCGGCCGCCTCCTTTGCTAGCATTACTGCTTCGCAGAAGGAGGCGACCACCTGCCACTCCTCCTCCCTCCAGATCATGGCCTGTACCAAGGCCCGTTGCGAGAGATCGTCGCCGCCGATCGTCCCCACGAGGACATGGCGTTGCTCTGCCCAAGCGGGGCACACCTCCACCATGTACTCCACCGTGTCCTCCATGCGATCGACATAGTAGCGCATGAATCCGGTGCAGGAACTTCCCGAAGTTACCATGTTCGGTAAGAACCTGCGTCATGCGGAAGGTGAGGACGCCGTGAGGTCTTTCCAACCACATCTCAAAGAGGGGACTTACCGCCATAATTGTGGCGTGCCCATATATTGATGACGAAAAAAAAAACTATATTTATGATTTAGTCCCTGCTCCAAAGAAAATATAATATCTAATTTAGATGTATTTTATTATACATATTGCAAAGTTGTTTCCAATGCTTAGTCTGTTTTATAACCGACTTCTAAAAAAGGAGGTTTTTTTTATGTTTGTTCGCGCATAACTTCGTCGCTTGCCAACCGATTTGAAAAATTCTTTGTTTGTTGGAAAGGGTATGCTTCCCGAATGGTCTTATAGTCACCGAGTTGGGATCTGATGATGGAATCTTGGCGAAATCGAGGGAACTCCTCAAATATTATAGGCAACCATATAGTGATTTTGGTATTTTCATCGAGAAATTAATTATTTACAGTCAAAAAATAACATTTGATGTCTGTTTATAAGTGTATCGCAACTAAAAAGTGTGAAATAAAAAACTTTTTACAAAAAAATATAACCGACTTCACTAAAAAAAAAAACACTATAAAAGGATAAAAATAACTTTAATTTCGCAAGTCGGTGTTAAATAAGATACAAATAATACCGAGAAACACCGACTTCCGAAATTAAAGTTATTTTGATCCTTTTATAGTGTTTTTTTTTAGTGAAGTCGGTTATATTTTTTTGTAAAAAGTTTTTTATATAATGTTACATCTTAATATCGAAAAAACTAATTAATAATATTTACCACAAACAAATTGCATATGTTTACCGTTGGTAAATTATTTACTGTACAAAATGATAGCCAAATATTTAGTTTCAACAGATTTGGAATACCTGTATCAAATTGCCGAACGGCCATAATAAAATACGGTGCTTGTAATTTGGACACCAATCGGCGTACTGTTCAAAATAGCAGCTTTTCGTGTATAACGGTAGTGAACATTTAAAATGAAAACATATATTTTATTTTGCTACGTCATTGTTTTGGTACCTGTTATTTATTTTTATTACAGACTTGTATTGTCCTGTAGGGCAAAGGCATTTCTATTCTTCTTTCAGTTTTCTTTGTCCAGGGTTACCAGGGGTATGAATAAAAAAATAAACCTTTATTTTAAATATAAAGCCCTAACGTAGCTTCTTCTCATCTTTAAAGAAAGTGTGAATGGCCAAATGTAATTTTGATCTTCAACGCAATATTAATTTTAACGGTTTTTAGTTAGTTTTAACTAGTTAAGGGGTTTTATTATTATTTTGTTTTAGTGTATATTTTTATATATGTATACATTAGTTTTAGTATAAGCAAAACCCAAAACACGTGCCTAATATTTTTACGTAAAGAACTTTACAACAATACGGTACAAAATTTCGGGTTGTCCACACAAATACATGGTTACCGGGAAGTCCGGGTGACTGAGAGGGTGTTTTGCTCTTGTACCCAGCTGTGCGCTGGCACCAAATGCCCGGTATGACCTGCCGTGACCTGTGTTGTACTTAGTATCGGTGGTATACAACTTGTGAACTTTCTTTAAATATTTTTGTGAAAATATATATATATATATATATCATGGTGTAGAATTTCTGAAATCTATTCAGTTACTGATTCTGAACAAACTATATTCAGGTTTCGCATACACTAAAAGTAATGTTGTATATATTTTTTTATACGTGTATTTGTCACTTAACACCTCCTAAATAATTTGACCGATTTGGCTGAAACTTTGTGTATACTACTCTGTCAAGAAAGTACCGGGAAAAGATCAATAATACACAAAATGTCTGTTATTCATCCAAATTTATTTTATCACCTTCAAAGTATGCTCCTTTAGAAACGATACACTTGCGCCAACGAATAATCCATTCATCAAAACATTTTTTAAACGCTGCTTCCGGAATTGAGTTCAGTTCTCGCCGCGAATTCTCCTTTATGTCTTCTATCGACTGAAAACGGGGGCCACGAAGTGGTAATTTGAGTTTAGGAAAAAGAAAAAAGTCAGCAGGAGCCATATCTGGTGAATATGGTGGTTGCTGGATGGTATTTGTTGAGTGTTTGGTCAAAAATTCGTTCACAATGATAGCCTTGTGCGAAGGCGCATTGTCGTGGTGCAAAATCCAAGAATTTTCTTTCCACAAATCTGGCCTTTTTCATCGAGTTCGCTCTCTTAAACGCCGCATAACGCTCAAATAATATTCTTTATTTACCGTTAGACCTTCCGGTAAGAATTCAGAGTGCACAACACCACGATAGTCAAAGAAAACAGTCAACATGACTTTGACTTTTGATCGACTTTGGCGTGTTTTTTTCGGTTTCGGTTCAGTTGGAAGGCGCCACTCCGAAGCTTGTTGACTAGTTTGCATGTCAAACTCGTAAACCCACGTCTCGTCACCAGTAACAATGCGTTTCATGAATGTTGGGTCCGAACTGACTCGTTCTAGCATGTCCTCAGCGACTTTCATGCGATTGAGTTTTTGGAGAAAATTCAGATCTTTTGGGACTAGCCGAGCAACAACATGTTTCATACCCAAATGATTAGTTAAAATGGTACGGATCGACTCGTGAGATACAGAAAGTTCGGCGGCTATCTCTCTCAGAGTTGAATGGGGATTTTAAGTCACTATTTTCTTCACTTTTGCGATGTTAACTTCAGTTGCAGACGTTGACGGCCTACCAGAGCGAGGCAAATCTTCCATCACATCTCGACCGCTTTTGAACGCTTTGAACCACTCATAAGCAGCACGAGTTTTTGATGAAGTCGATTCACCGTAAGCCTTCTGTAACATTTTCAGTGACTCCGAACACGAAATTCCATTGGCGATGCAAAATTGAAGACAAACTCTTTGTTCGATATTTTTGTCCATTATGAAATTCGCAATACACACTATATATGATATTACTAAAACCAGCACTGTATTTAATATAAATAACAGATGCAACTCAAACTCTGCGCCAAAATGGAAAACAGTTGTGCCAATCTAACAAATACAAAAAAAAACAAAAATTTGAATTTGGAACCATAAACAAATCATCCATTCCCGATACTTTTTTGACTGAATGTATATTTGAAATACAATTGGACCCGTTGGGTGGCCCTGCAATTGCGTTCTTATTTTTTTTTTTTGATAAAATTCTGATTTTTGGGCAGGAAAACGTCTGCGGGGACCGCCAGTATTATTATAGTAACTTAAGCACTTTAGTATGAATAAGAGTATAGATTTCTGTATACTAATACTGACAATATTATAAATTTAGCCTATACACCCCTATTTTTTAATTAGAAAAAAAAAATGGGCTCTATCCGTACCCGTTACTGATTTTATTTGTGTAGACAAAAGTAAAAGAAAACGAAATCCCAAAATTGTTTACGAAAATTTGTAATAATTGGTAAATTCATAATTGAATCAATTATTCATAACAATTGCTATCAGAAATGATATTTCCATAAACTGAGTGACATTTTGGGATATAAACAAACTCTAATAACGTTGCTGTTTATAAATATTTTATATTGAGACTTTACTTGAATAATAACTAGACCTTTTCTAATAAGCCCTTTAAATATTTGTACTAATTAAAAATTAGTGGTGGATATATAAAAATGAATACCTGTTCGTTAGTCTCGCTAAAACTTGAGAGCGGCCAGATCAATTTGGCTAATTTTGGTCTTGAAATATTCGTGATCGTCCAGGGAAGGTTTAAATGGTGCAAAAAAAATGAAAAAAAATCACGAAAAAAAATATTTGAATACAAAGCCATCCGTAGTTAAAATGTCATTATTAAACGAATTATGCTGTACTGACAAAACCAGTAGTTGGTGTTATCCTTACTATTAAGCGGTTCGAAGTTCGCCGGGTCTGCTAGTAGATTTAATATATTTTTGTTTGCAATAAACAAACTCAATAACTATTGGACCGATTCAAGAAATTCATCCACCTGTAAAACGCCAGTTTATCAAGACTCTATATATTTATTTTCTACTTTCAAGCGGACGTAGCCGCTGGCAGAAATTAGTTTCTGGTAAAAAGTAAAAAAATCTCTCTAGGAACAAAAAAACTTTATTTAAAATAAATTAAATTAATTAAGAAAAACCATCAACTATTGTTAGATTTGACAAAAGAAAATTGAATTACCAATGAAGTTACTTTGAAAATATTTATTACTTCGAAAATATTTATTAAGAGAGATATTGGGCAATGTATTTTTCGATTGCTATGGCACAGATAAACTAGTCAATTTAGCCTATCTTTTACATCAAAATCAATTCTGATGAAAACATTTGTAGAATCGTAGATTTATTATAAATTCTGAGCTCCTATTGATAGATGAGTTCTTTTGAATTCGATTAACAGATTCATTTTAATAATAGTAATACAATTTTATTCAAGTATAACATTAATTACAAACGAGAAAATTTAATTCTAACTGTAATGTAGACTGCCTGATCAAGGTTAATGAGAACCTGTGTTTCAGGCCATCAATTTACATTAAACATTTAAAAAAGAAAACAACAATAAAATTAGAAGCTAAATTAAAAATAAGACTATATTTCCAATGGCTTAAAAAGTAACTATTTATAAGTAGACTATTTTAAAACTAGATTATGTAAGATATACTTATTATGACTAAATAAAAGACTTTAATCACATTAATGTGAAAGTTTTTGTGTGTGTATGTTTGTAACCCCTACACGCTCAAACGGTTGAATGGGTTTGGATGAAATTTAATACCAGGTCAGCTATAGCTTATATGTTGGATAAACACATTTGTATTACGAAAAATGCCTATTAATCGAGGACGTACATCATATTCTAGTGGAGTGAGAGCGGGGCGAACACCTCAGATTGCCTCCTACTACGAACCAGTAATGCTAGCAAAGGAGGCGGCCGTGCCACGCGGGAGGGAACGTCCTTTGCACCCCAGCCACCGGGATCCTGAAACCTTAGGGGCCCAGCAGGGTCGAAGCTTACTGGGCCCATGGGTGATGCGAAAAAGAACCCCGAGGCCATGGAACGAAGGCAAAGAAGGAACAGAAGTGGGTTTTATGCAGTAAAAGTCTGACACGAAAGGGCGGGAGATGTCATTGGATGATTTCCCTACTAAAAAAAACACAGCTAGGACATATTAATTTATTACAGAGTTTCAGTACCTACTTTGCGGCTTCATCATCAGATCAGTTCGATGTATCCCCTCCCGCTCTTCCTTTAGCCAATCATCGACTACATTTATAAATAAAGCAATTTTACTGTTTTTAAAGTTCTTATAGAAGAACTGTGACCGAACGGAACGGAACGCTGGATGTGATGGAACGGAACTCTTCATAGAATCACAAGTTCTTATGAAGAGTTCCGTTCCATTTCTTCTAAGTTCATCATCAGATCATAACAACATTTCTATGAGACCAATCCGTGAGTATAATCTTTAAATAAAAAAAATCAGATTTGGTCTACAATTGACCTAGAAATCAACGAAAATACAAAAAAAAAAACACTAGTAAATAATGCTGGTATCTGGTTTGGTAGGTCCTGTTGATGCCATGGAAACACTCATGGAACAAATAAAAAGAATAAAAAAATACTATAAATAATTTAATCAAAATCTAAATATTCATTGACGCCTGATGCTCCAAAAAAATTTGTCTACATCACAGATAAATGATAGGACGTGCGGATACAAAAATCAGTAAAAGCGGTTGTTTGGAAATGTATCTCGAATCGGATGTTCTTAAAAGAAAGAATCTTAACCTTGACAATCTGCCACGGGTAGTGTGAAAGTGAAGCTCGGAGCCCCGGGATAAAGGCAAAGAAGGAACAGGATTGGGTTTTTAGTCAGTAAAAGTCTGACACTATCTCTCGCACCGCCCAAGAGCGTGATTTGTCAGTAGATGATTTTCTCACCAAAAAAAAAAACCTTGACAATCTATCACCAGGCCCTGCTGTATCCACAACGGTTTATTGAACAGTTAATAACAAGAATTCCACCTTTTGTTAGTTCCTCCTGAGCCTTTAATTGGATCTCAAGTAATAGAGAACAATGAGGATTGCTGTCTGGATTTCCACAGAAACAATAAAAGATATATATAAATACCATCACGAATTCTGAAAACAATAGGTTTTCTCAGCTCTAGGTGTCTTTATTCGTGACTTTTCGTGTGACTATTTCTTATTTTGAAAGAAGATTTAATTAAAAACTATCTGTATAGCTTTTTGTATAGCTTTTGTGACTTCTATCTATATTTAACCTTCATTAGTTTTGACTTTGGTGTGTGCAGTCGTGGCCTAATGGTAACAGCCCAGATTTATGAGTTCAAACTCAGCCAGGCGCGTCGCTTTATGTAATTTATTTGAGCACTGTTCTCAAAACGGTGAAGGAAAATATTGTAAGGAAACCGGCATGTCCTGGAACCAAAAATTCGAAGGTATGTGACATCCATTTATCAGCACTTGGCCTGCGTGGTGAATTACGGGACCATTCCCTCTCCTAGAGAGGAGGCCTGAGTTTCTGCAGTGGGAACATTAAAAATGCTGATAATGCTTTGGTTTTTACTGCGGCTGCTGCCATATAACGTGGCAATACTGCCAGTCTTTTGAGCACACTTCCAATCAATAGCGATGCGGAGAAAATTTTGGCCGCCATATTTCATTTTTTTACTCAGGAGTCTTTAAAGTGGTATACTACATATATACAACATTAGTTTTCCATTTTTGTCCAAAAAGAAAAGATTCTAGGTACAAAATTTCATAACTATATCATGAAAAATCACCAAGTTATTATAATCTTGCTATATTACCTGATTATCCGCACAAATATATGGTGACCGAACCATCTGGGCGACTGAGAGTTTGTTTTGGTCCCACGCCCAGCGCGTCCAATACGTAGGGCGAATTTCCGGCGCGTATTGTTCCACGCGCGCCTCAAGGAGATGTCAGCAACTGTAGGGACCCAGCAGGATCGAAGCCTACTGGGGCCCAGGGTCTGATTCTGAAAGGAAGACTCGGCCCTGGTACGAAAGGTAACGAAGGAACAGGAGTGGGTTTTTAGTCAGTAAAAGTCTGACACTATCTCCCGCCCCGCCCAAGAGCGGGGGATGTCATAAGATGATTTTTCCACCGGAAAAAAAGGGGGAATTCCCATCTTTGTAGCAGGTATTTCCCCAGGAATCCCTGAATGAATGAAATGCAAATTATTAACTCTTAACGTCTAAATGTACATTCACTGTGGTCTCATTTAAAATATATTTTTCATGATGGTTATTTAATAGTTTATTAGTGTGTTCTGTCATACTGTATGGATCAGAATGTTGGACTGTGAAAAATACGGATGAAAAAAGATTGCATGTAGCGGAGATGAGAATGTTGAGATGGATGTGGTGTGACGAGAATGGATAAAGTGAGAAATGAATATATTAGAGGAAGTTTGAAAGTGGCGCCAGTGACT
The DNA here is from genome assembly GCA_949316375.1 of Mythimna vitellina. Lineage (NCBI taxonomy): Eukaryota > Metazoa > Arthropoda > Insecta > Lepidoptera > Noctuidae > Mythimna > Mythimna vitellina. The sequence goes on from OX438706.1 coordinate 15,325,502, forward strand.
GAAAAGTTGAAGGGGAATCGTTTGTCTTGGTATGGTCATGTAAAGAGGAGAGATGAAACGCATGTTACTAAAAGAGTTATGAGTATACATGTGGATGGGTGGAGAGGGAGAGGGGGCCAAAGAAAAGATGGATGGATTGTGTGAACAGTGATATGAAAGAAAAGGAACTTAGTGATAGTATGACGGTTGACAGGATAGAATGGAAGAAAAAAACGTGTTGCGCCGACCCCAAATAAGATGGGACAAGGGCAGGAAGATGATGATAGTGTGTTCTGTTGTTGTTTGTGTTCTTTTTTCAAATTGTAAAGTAATAAACGCGATCTTATCCGTTCAAAGTAATTTCATTAAAAAGCGTATAAGTGTTTTTGTATAAGCGTATTTTTGTTGCGGTATAAAAGTAAATGAGTTCAGAGTTGAGTTAGTGCATTTTCGAGTATCTGGAAAAAGTAAGCAATTCTTCGTATAATTTAGCCTAGAATAGAAATTATATTCTTATCTGATCTTCTCATATTATCAATAACACTAATAAATTTGCCTTTGGTTTTTGTGAGTGGTGGATATTAAATCCTAGAATATCACAACATGAACCATCATAAACATCTATAAAATTTAGAAATATAGAAAACATTGATAAATGGGCTTGAAACTTAATAAAACTATTAAATAAGACAACTATAATAATCTTCAATTGTTATTAACGGTGAAACTAAGAAATGGAGAAACATTTTACATCGCCTTTTAAATGTAGGTAAAGCTATTCTTAGCCCAACAAAATCTTACCTTCCGAGGCCACCGTGAAGATATTTCTTCATAAAACAGAGGAAATTTTCTAGAATTATTACAACTGTTAGCGAAATATGATCCAAGGATGAAAGAGCATTGACAAAAGGAATACAAAATGAATTTATTCAATGTTTGGGTGATCATGTAAGGCAAAAAATTATTAAAGATATTAAAAAGGCTAAGTACTACGGAATCATTTTTGACAGCACTCCTGACGAAAGTAAAATAGACCAAATGAGTCAAATCATTAGATTCGTTCATATAGAGAATGACATTGTCAAAGTACGAGAATCTTTCTTGGTTTTTTTTTTTAATGATTGGAAAAACTACTGAGGATATGTCAAAACATATTCAGCAAAAGCTGGAAAAAGATGGACTGGATATTGCGTTGTGCAGGGCTCAAGGACATAACACCGCAAAACATCAACATCGAGAAACGAGGAAGAAGGAAGGTAAAAAGAACGATGCCGGGTTAATCAGCTCATTGAATGATGCTGGATTATCAATTCAAGAAAAAATACTTCGGTCAATGTATGAATGCATAGACTGATTTATACAAGAATTATCGACACGATACGGGGCCAAGAAACAAATCAATAATATTTTCCAAATTGTTGAAACAAATTTTATGCTAGAAGCTTCAGATCACGCTCTGATTGTAGTGATTGACAATCTGGTACAAATTCATGGCGAATTTGACAAGGAGCAAGTTTTCTAAGAGATACAAAGATACCGCAGGCTTTCAGTAACAAAGATATAAAAGCCACCGATTCTAGTATGGACGTTGCTGCCAAATGAAAATGCCCAAGAAATCTTTCAATTTATAATAAAATGGGACTTTAGTGAATCGTTACCCTGTATATCGTTTATACTGCAATACTCCTTGACCATTTGCATCTCGATTGCATCATGCGAGAGGAGTTTTTCCGAAACTTAAATTAATTAAAAATTATGTTCGATCTACAATGGGTCAAGAGCGACTGGCTAATCTAGCCGTGTTTTCAATATAAAAAACGATTCCACTAAAGTTATTGAGGGGTTCAGTATAATGAAGGCACGAAAATACATATATCAAGCTACAAAAAAAAAAAACTATCTTTTATTTATTTATTTTGTCGATTTATTCTCCTCACCACACGTATTTTATTTTCCTCACCCATATCCATTCCATATTGCAGGTATGTAGGTTTATTTAGCCTAAATAATTGAAGCCGAATTTAAATTTTACTTGCCAGATTTAAACTAAATAAATATAAACACACAAATGTAAACTGAATAAAAAGCTTGTAAAACTTCTTTTTTTTTTTAAACCACTGGCTACTGATTCTGAAAAAAATATATTCAGGTTTCGCATATACTAAAAATAATCTTGTATAAATTCCTACACAATTTTTTTTCGTCAATTTATACTAAATGAGGCCGGTATTTGTTTTTCTTAGCTTTTAATACTAAAAAGAAACACTAAAACAAACAAGGTCAAAGTCTCTTTTCCAGCCTATACAGTAAATATGTAATGGACATATCATACGAAAATGCAGTATACTTAGTTAAGTTTTGTCCGTAACTAGATTGTAGTTATATTTTATTGTACATTAACTTTATCAGTACCACTGGAAGGTGTTCAATTCGAAAGCCAACGAAAAGCATTGGGCCTAGGTCTGTCTTTCGTAGACTCGACCTTTTCAAATACATCGTTTTATTTTCATCACGTAGTAGGCAACCCATTATACATGATAAAAATAGTACGACAGTATTTGCACAAAGTTTCTTTAACTAAAAAAATCGGTTAAGTGCGAGTCGGACTCGCACATGAAAGGTTCAGTACCGTCCGTAGCAAAAAACGCCAAAAAAAAACACGTTTGTTGTATGGGAGTCTCCTTAAATATTTATTTTATTCTGTTTTTAGTATTAGTTATTCTAGTAGCAACAGAAATACATCATCTGTGAAAATTTCAACTGTTTAGCTATCACGGTTTATGAGATACAGTCTGGTGACAGACAGACAGACGGACAGACAGCGGATTCTTAGTAATACGGACCCGCTGTACCCTTTGGATATGGAACCCTAAAAACACTCGTGTTCAGACTTTGGATTCCCTAGACAATTCGGTAAAGTTTGAATAATGTTTCTTAGTTTCGAGCTGCGAATATCCACGAAGAGGAATCGTTCTTGTTTCGTTAACTAGAAACATGAATTTTACATGTTATTCCATCGTTTATAGTAGTGAACTTTTCAAGACCTGTTAGTGCTTCGAAAGAGAATAACGTATTATGTTTGAAAAGTAAGAGACGTCTGCAATTTTCTCTTGGGTCGTACTGGAGGAAAGAGATTGGATTCAGGGAATAAAGTGGAAAGCACTTTCCATAATGGTTGTGGCTAACTGGTTTGTGTTACAAGAGGCATAGCTAACAACTGTAATAGGAATTTTTACCACCTGATTTATTTATTTATTACTAGCGACTCACCCCGGCTTCGTACGGGTACAATGCTGATCACGTCATAGTATGACCTTTTTAAGGTGTACAATACTTTAGTACCTTATTTTGATCTATCTCTTAGGGTTCAGCCAGCGTTTGCAATGTAAGCGCAAAAAATGTGTTTGTTTACGACATCACATTAGAAACCACTAAAATCTCTTGAATCACTTTATCTAATAAACAAAATTGCAACAAAATCCGTTGCGTAGTTTTAAAGATCTAAGCATAAATAGGGTCAGACAGACACAAAAAGCGACTTTGTTTTATACTATGTATGTATATACTTTATTGTAGGTAATAAAGAAAAACATATCCAAAACACATACAATATGCGGCCTTATCGCATTCCGCGATCTCATCCAGGCAACCTGGAATGGACAGTAATTGTTAGAACATGATATGGGGCTGTCATTAGTTTGATAATAAGCACCAACATTTATTACAATATATTATAATAGATATACTAGATACGCAAATACATATATCCAAAATATATAGGCAATAAAAAGAAATGGCGACTTTCACTAATCACGGAGACAAGTAGATAGATAGATATTCTTTATTGTACTCCAAAAATGCTAATTACACTAGGGAATTAAAATTAATAGGGTGTCACAATGGGCGGTCTTATCGCTAAAAGCGAATTTTTTACAGACAACCTTTGGATGGATTTGACAGAGAAGGAGAAAAAAGATACGCAGTTAGTTCATGGTGTACTATTTACATATATACAATACATAAACTAATGAATTACAAAATAATACGAAGAATATAATATATATATACAACTAGTGTTCTGTACTAAGTCTTTTGAATACAAGCAACGATTGAGCACCTTTTATAGGATTGTTATTTTGATTATTACAAACTAGTCCAAAGAACAATGCTAGTAGGGTTATAGTTTCAAAGAAATATTAAGAATAAAATACATTTTTAGAGTATGGTAAAAATACACAAATTTTAATCAATAAGTAAGTTATAATAAACGGAGTTGTCTTTCAGGAAGTTTAAACAAAATTAAGCAATTTTCAGCACTTGAGTTAGCTTTTAATTTATTCACGGAATATTTTATGGTGTTGCCTTTAAAAAGCTAATGAAAAACATTTTGTTGCTTATTCAAATAAGACATTGAGTTGGTATATAAAAAAGACCCGTTTCGAGCATTATTCAAATATTGACGTAAAACAGAATGTGCAAATGAAGCAAACGAACAAAGGTACGCAATATTGCAATGTTTATGCTGATTTTCTGGTCTATTATTTTTTTAATAACACAACAGGAAACTCTCTCGGTCTTTAAAAGTACAAATAAAATTACTTTATTTGAAACAGTGATAGGACAAAACTTCAAAGAAAATAGGTGCAAAACAATGTTACTAAAAGAACTACTTACTCTGTACCCAACCATTCAAAACTTCAAGGAATTTCAATTTCCATTTTATAATGTAGCTTTTGTCACACATTTCTCTTATTCAAAATTAGTAAACCCACTAGAGTAGTCTTGATCAAGTGGAACCGCAAAAGCCTTACAAAAAGCAAGTGCCTACATCCTCGGAATCCTTAGAATTTCAATATGACTCCTCCATTTACATGCGAATAACGTAGTCTGCCTCTCACACCGACGCGTAACATCACTACACGAAGCAAGGAGATCTGTTTGAAGTTTGCCATAAGATAGTTCCTTGTGGGACTCCATCGTATATTGATCAATATATCGTGTATATCTTTGGCACGTGTTTTGTCATATAAAGAGAGTGCATTTTCAAGTAGTATTAAAAGTTTTAGTGTGTCATCTCAAGTCAGAGCTTATGTAGCTTTAAGTGCAGCAGTAAACGCTAGAAGGATGACTCTGGCATCTAGCATTTTAGAGAGATGTCTGGTGTTAAATTTGCTTTTTACAGCTTATGTGGTGTAGCTATCTCATTACGAAGGTCTTTCTCTCGTTTCGTGTCTCGGTCTCGTTTTCTCTTTATGTTTAAATAAGTATAATGTAACTGTCGGGAAATTAAAGTTTTAAGATACTTATTTCACAAAAAAAAACACAAAGAATCTTATTTGAACATTTTTTTCCTTGTGCTAAACTAATACATAATGTGTACGAGTATGTTTGTTTTAGTCATTCAATGCATTCAGTCTTTAAGTGGGTATTTTATAATTGTTTTTTTACATATTGAGCCAGTTGGTTCTTGAATGCATTGAACGTGTGTACTTTTTTATAAATACGAGTATTTTTTTTATATAAGGGCGTTCTTCAAAAGTAATTTTTTTTTTACCGAACTTTGTTCTCATCTTTGGTAAGATTCGAAAACTAGGCCCTCGATTGTTGCGATGTGTTATTTTTTTAGTTTAATGTACGATCGCGGTTAGTCTGTATCATTTTGCAATTTTAAAATTTTATGTCATATTACAGTTCGGTACAATTAGCAGTCATCTTAAAACCTAGCAGAAGGAAATCCCAACGGACTGTCGGGTTATGTGCAATCCGTCCCGACGTATATCCCAGTTTTTTTTTTTCTAGCTAAATGTCGGATAAGGTTTGTTGTATACTTAAGTATACCAAGGGAGATTGAATTAGGTCGATCGCGGAAATTCATACATCTGTGTGCGGTTCCATATATTTTGCTTGCAAATATTTTCATTTACATCTGCATATCATTTGTTAAATTTGTTCAAGAATACTTGAAGAGTTGGTTTGATGAAATGCTGGATATTACGGTAAGCCACACGTCTCCTTTCTTGTTGAGCTGTGTAGCCGTTTCTCTCATCACGTCCGTTTCTTTCATCTGCCACGTTATATGATGCAAAATTGTGTCACTTAGTGATTGGTACAATATATCTACATAATTTTGAAAGAATAATGAATTGTTTTGTTCACAATTTACATTTATATAGTTTCTGCCGGTGGTTCTGTTCCAGTAAATGTCGGTAATTGAGGTTACGAAGTTGAAACCGGAGGTTCAGTAGTTTAACCGTGAGTGTAACAGACAGACAGAGTTTCTTTGACACTTATAAATTTAGCATGAATTAACATGTATATTATTATTTATTTTTTAATTTGAATATTTTGTCGTATAAAATGTAAACTCCATAGGATTACACAATTTCTATTACATCAGATTGTTGTTAAATTTTCTCGATGTTAATGCTACGTTAGGAGATTTCTAGTACATTATAATATTCAAGCTAGCTCAAACACTGAATGGACACAACAATGCATTTGTAGAGACAGACTGACAGCCCAGAACTGACCTATTCCCTCCGTTGAATTTAAATTATGTAGGCAGCCATATGTACTTATATTTGCCCGTTTTGCTTTTCTAAACTGGTTTTAGATGTTACATCTTTACTGTTCAAATTTGGGTCAGTTGCGTTTATTTTTATGGCTCCTAAGAGAAATACAATAATAAAAATACGGAATGTGTATAATTTACCTGAGAGGAATTTATTGTGATATATAAATGTTACTCGATTGACAATTTCCATAATGTAACATCACTTTGCGCTTAAAGACTCGGGATTTAGAAATTTTGGAATCGCATGTTTGCATTTATGTTCTATATTTGCTTAATTTTTACTGTAACTTGTTGTCTTTCACTCTAGAAGCTGTCCCTTGCAATTTTAGATTTATATTTCTTTAAACTATCGTAATTGAAAAAGTATGAAAAATAACGATGAAAAAAAGATTGCATGCAGTGGCGATGAGAATTTTGAGATGTATTTGTGGTGTGACGAGAATGGATAAAGTAAGAAATGAGTATATTAGAGGAAGTTCGGAAGTAGCGCCAGTGACTGAAAAGTTGAAGGGGAATCGTTTACCTTGATATGGTTACGTGAAGAGGAAGGATAAAACGCATGTTACTAAAAGAGTTATGGTTATACATGTAAATTGAGATGTAGAAGGAAGCCAAAGAAAAAATGACTGGATTTTGTGAGGAGTGACATGAATGAAAAGAGAGTTAATGATGGCATGATAGGTAACAAGACGGAACGGAAGAAAAAAACCATGTTGCTTTGACCTCAAACAACACGGAATAAGGACAAAAAGTGATGATAATATTGAAAACGTCTAAAATAAACTTATACTCCCTAGCAACTATCAACTTGGATTTTAACGGCGTCAAAATTCCTTTCCATTTCAACGCTATTTTCCTCAAAACTTCTCATCCGACTCCAACACTGCTCCAATCGTGTTCGTCAATAAATCTACCCGTATCATTGAGTTGCGGCGAAGGTAGGCCATACCTCGAGCCTGTGAAGTAGCTGTTAACTGACGCTGAAATTACCTGCCAAACTTTACGGCACCTACGTGGAGTATCAAGGTTAAGATAACTGGGTGAATCGAAAGTTATAAGGGCTTTTCTTGATAATAAACAATAGTCAGTGAATGTTGAAAGATATGAAAGTAGAATAAATGCCGTAGAAATGTGTCCCTAGCGAGGTAAGTATGGTGTAATTATGAATGATAGTTTAAAAAATTATGTGAGTAACATTGCAGTTCAGATCAAAGTTGTGGTTAAAAAGAAGATAGCATAGCATAGTCGGCCTTATAATGTTCCCACTGCTGGGACGCAGGCGTCCTCAGGAGAGGGGAAAGAAGATGAAATCAGATAAATTTAAAAGAGTTTGCTTCGATAGTTTGGTCATATCGCATCTTCGGAATAAAGTAACCTGACTCAAAATTTCTGAAACTTTTTTAATATGTGCAGCGAAACCAAAAACCCTGAAACTCTGGTAAAAAAGTCTGATTGTGTGAAAGAAAAAAACACGGTAGAGATACATTAAAATTTATTCTAATCCGAGATAAATAAACGGTGACTAACAGAAGGTATTTACAAGGTAGATAGTAGTATAGTGAAAAGAATGATATACCCAAACATTATTGGTGATGTTCAGAAAAGTTACAGAACTTGTAAAAGGTGTGGATGTAAACTAGATGTGCGAATTTATTTCATAACTTTTGGCAACGTATTTAGAGTGAATAAGGTGGCTTTGTAGTTTGTGCCTACTCCCATAGTAGAATAAACTGAGTCATAATTATATTTGTTATAAGTAAACACTTAAGCAAAGTTTTGATGCCGTGAAAACTTTTGGCGTCATATATTATATGATATTAAGTAAAGTGGAAGAAAAAAACGTGTTGCGCCGACCCCAAATAACACGGGATAAGGGCAGGAAGAAGAAGATTAAGAGAAAGTATGGTAGGTATAGTTTAAGTATTATTGTTGATTGATTACAAAGAAATGTATTATTTCTTTGTAATCAATTAGTTTAAAATTTATTAAATTTAAAAAAAAAAGTTAAATTAACCTAAAAAGCATCAATAAAGTTAAAATTATTATTTTAGTTCATGTTTTTCATTAAAACCTAATCTAAGAACCAAATTACATAATAATTGGGCATTATTTAATAATTGGGCATTACATTATAATTGGGTGTTACATAATAACTTTACGAGGGTCGCGTTAGGAGGCTGGATCAAGGGCTTGAAACAGAAAGCGGTACTCCTGGACACGGCTTGTATAGTTAAGAGGTTCTTTTGGAGCCTTGACCACCGGTAGCTTGAACCCTGTTTCAAGTATATCAGGGGCAAAATATTTTTTATATTTTGAATTTTATTTATTTAACAATTTATGCACACACAAATAATAAAAGACAATAAAACAAAATAATAGGTACAAAGGTGATTTTTTTTTCATTGGTAAAATCATCCAATGCCATCTCTCGCTCTTGGGTTGGGCGGGAGTTTGTGTCAGACTTTTACTGACTAAAAACCACTCCTGTTCCTTCGTTGCCTTTCATTACAGGGCCGAGTCTTCCTTTCAGAAGCAGACCCTTGGCCCCAGTAGGCTTCAACCCTGCTGGGCCCTTACGGTATGCACAGTACGCGCCGTCGGCGACTTGGGCGCGGTCCGGACGGTTACCGGACGACTGAACGGCGCTACCCATTGCTCGCCGTCAGCAATCCTGCGCCTTCGGTGGCCGGAAATCGGGATCGGGATCACGGCGAATGAGGCGTAAGGGCCGCGCACTCGCGCTTGCACGTGCGGCTTCCTCCTAAGCTAGCATTACTGCCACAGAGTACTTTGTATTATACTGAAAATTACAGCTTTGCAGAAGGAAGCGACCGCCTGCTACTCCTCCTCGCTTTGGACCAAGGCTTGTACCAAGGCCCGGCGCGAGAGATCGTTGCCGCCGATCTCCCCCACGAGTTACTGAGCCCCTATGGTTTTGCTGACATGTGAAGCACGCTACACGCTGTCGATGACTCGGACTTGGTCTTTACTGGACGGGGGACCGCTCCAGCCACTCTTCAAAAAGTGGATGATTGTGGCGTGTCCAAATCTTGATATGTTGCAGATAGACATTGGCAAAAATTGTTTAGCTTTAGACTTCATTCGCGTAGAAGTTGGGAATATTTGTAAAGTCTAAGTACATTAAGAAACTGTTTTGGTACTTCACGCAATTGTGAGTAGAATTTTAAATGAAAGAATAAGATCTTTACCTATAAAATTGCCGTTTTCAAAACAGATCATTTTGAACTGTGTTGTTTTCAGATTGACTTAATAAAGTATTTATATTAAAGGCACATTTTATTTGCCGGACGGCGAGCAAAGGACTCCTCTTTCTCCTTCCAATCTTCTCTGTCTAAGGCGATCTCTGGCCAAGTTTGCACCGCGAACTTGATCAGATCGACACACTACCTTCGCCGCGGTCGACCTCGACTGCATCAACCTCCTTCAGGTGTCCAGTGAGTGACAATCCTAGCCCACTTGTCCGGGTGCATTCGTACGACGTGGCCAACCTACTTTTTTTATTGACCAATTTAAAAATATAATTTACTAGCTGGTGCCCGCGACTTTGTCTGACAATATCTTTATAAATTATAGACTATGTGTTATTCTGATGTATAAGATATATAATTGTAAACTTTCATTAAAATGATTCAGTAGTTTTTGAGTGAAAGAGTATCAAACATCCATACACACAAACTTTCGCGTTTATAATATTAGTAGGATAATATGTAAATATAGACGAATAAATGTAATCGACAATGAAAATCATCTAGCAGCCTTCGAATAAAAGCTTTATCTCGTTATTTTCCTAAAGTTTTCAAGAAAATACCACCACATCCGCATATGAACACAAAACCGTCTGTTCAGCTAGTAGGTAATTCTAGGCTTCCTGTTACCCTCACGTTGCTCCGACCGTTTGGCGGGCAATTTGTGGCTCCGTTTACTGCAGCGTTGGTACGTAGACACGGCTTGCTTACTTCTTAGCTGTGGTTAGAATGTAGATTAAAATGTTTAACGTAAATGGTATACTGATTAAAAGTGGAACTGGTTTTTAGTGTTGAAAGTTATAAATTAGTAGCTCAGGCATTTTCTTTTTTTAACTTAATTTAAGAAGAGAATGTTTATAAAAACCAAGACTAATCTTTATTAGTGGGAATAACTTTGCTTCGTAACAAGATATCTATACTTATAATAAATCTGTAGAAGTGAAAATTCTGTACATTGAAAATATCAAAAAAATAAATGGCAGGGGGTGTTACTAGACTAGATTTTTTGTCTATCTGTCTGTCTGTTTGTTCAGGCATCACGCAAAAACTACCGGTTCGATTACGATGAAACTTCGTATAATTATTTTTTAATATCCTAGGCACCACACTGGGTACTATTCATGCCGGAAAAGTATGTTCAATAAAAAACCAACTTAATTTTGCGGTTCGGTCCCTAGACCCGATTACTGTACCAAACGTAAATAATAAGTTTGTCGTAGGTTATGTCACCCGCAGTGGAGTTCACTAAGGGGCGCTGCACACGGCTAAGTTACTACAATATTTTATCTTAAGATACAATATCGCTCGCCATACAATTCAATGGACTATCACACACGACGAAGATAATAAATAATATTTCATATTTTCGTATCTCAAAAAACCTAAAAAAACCATATTCGACTTCTACGCGGACGAAGTCGCGGGTAAAAGCTAGTTATCAATATTAAACGTTTTCCTTCCGTCTTTTTTCGGGTCAAATAACTTCTCCCATTTTGAATAACCCCACAGCCTTGGCAGGTATCGGCGCACGTGAATCACGAAGCACTTTTGGAAGTTGAGTCTACACGTGGTTCCCGGGTAGTGCAAATCAGGTTTTTTTTTATTGGGTTGGGAAATCATCTTATGACAAAACCCGCTCTTGGACGGAGCGCGAGATAGTGTCATACTTTTACTGACTAAAAACCCACTCCTGTTCCTTCTTTGCCTTCGTCTCAGGGCCCCGGGTTTCGCTTTCACACTACCCGTGGCCCCAGTAGACTTCGACCCTGCTGGGCCCCTACGATTAGCTAACATCTCCTTGAGGCGCGCGTGGAACAGTACGCGCCCTCGACAACTTGGGCTCGGTCTGGACGTTTACCGGACGGTCGGACGGCGAGCCACACAATTCTCACCGCCCGCAAGCCCGCGCCTACGGTGGCAGAAATCGAGATCGGAATCCCGGAGTTCTAATCAGGTGACACTAACTGGTAGTAGGTTTCAAACAATGACTTGCGACCCTTCAAATTAGAATAGCCTTGCAGTCCATACCTGGAACAAAAATAGGTATTAACTGTATAAAAATTGTTTGCTTTGAAGTAAAATAAATAAAGTTGTAAATCCAAAGTAGGTTTCGTTTCATTTCACCACCACCATTATAATTGTTGATATTTTTATGTCGTCCCTTCTCAAAAGCTAACTTCACTAGACACTTGAAACTCGGACGAAGAACAAGTAAGTTAAGTGAACGAACTGTGTGTCAAGAAACATAATGTTCAACCAACTTGGTAATGTGTTTTATTGTTTTGACAGAGAGTACAATTTTTCCTATGTTTTTAATTTTAATAAAAATAATAATCTTTATTCTTTCTTTCTTTCTTTTCTTTTATTCCTAATAGGTTCGCTCTTGACCGCTATCTCACCTGATGGGAGATAGCGGTAGATCTCTCTTTATTCGTTCAAACGTAGTACAATAAATATTATACATAACTTAGCTACATCGGTGATGATATTTATTTAACAGAAACTTAAACCTAATCTTAACGTAATTAAAACTAACTTACAAAATAAAAATAAAAGCCCTAAAGTACTAAAAAAAGCAATCTAAAATACGGCGACAAAAAATTCCTCCACATCGCTGTCGACTGGTAATGTAGCCAAAAGACTGGCGGCATTGCCACGCTGAATGGCAATACTTATCCTTTGTCCGAAGTAATTTACAAATTGAAAATATCGTTAGTAGTTGAACATTTAAAAGACATTTCATACTTAGTCTCTTTACTTTATTGTGTCCTCACGCCCCTGCCATCGAGATTCTGAAATCGACTACCAGCCACGGTAGACGCGGGCTTGCGGACGTCGAGCAATGGGTAGCTCGCCGTACGGCCGTCCGGTAATTGACCGGATCGAGCCCAGTTGTCAACAGCGCGTAGTGATCCACGCGCTCCTCAAAGAGATTTCAGCAAACCGTAGGGGCCCAGCAGGGACGATGCCCGCTAAGTAGGACCGCAGGGAATTTCTGAAAAAGAAACCCATAGTCCTAGAACGCATAGGCCAACTGAAGGACACAGGTGTGGTTTTAGTCAGTAAAAGTCTGACATGCCCTCACGCCCCGCCCAATGCGGGAGAAGTCATTGTATGATTTCTACACTTAAAAAAAAATAGTCTTTTTATTTTATTTTACCCAAAAGTTTCAACGTCTATATTGTTAAAATCGCTACGTGTAAAACAATTCAGTTTAATTTCCCTAATTTTATATTACCTCTATATAGTATATAATAAGCTTTATAATGTTCGAGAATGAACCACAATCCACCACGTGGACCCAGTGCGGATAACTGGATATCACATGTCTTCGGATTTTTGTTTTAGGATGCTGATTTCCTCACGATGTTCTACTTCACCATTTTGAGAGGAATAGTGTTGATATAAGTACACAAAGTACGGTGCCTACCTGGACTAGAATACACGACGCAACTCGTAAAGGGCCTATTACACTACTAAATATTCTGTCTGAATCTGTCTGAAGTCTGAATATCGTGTAGTGTAATAGGCCCTTAAGTTAGGGCCGTTATCGGTGGGTAACCACTGCTAAGTCATATCACGCCACAGTAGACTATTTACTATGTTCAATTCATTTAATCGTATATTCTTTCGATAAAAAACCTTATTTCCATCTCAAGATATTACACTATTTCGTCCAGCCTACGCAGCTTTTCCTAAAAAAGTTACTTTTAATGTGAATTGTAATATAGGCCGTTGTTCTTAAATTATTTTTGCCGCTTTGCATTATTCATAAGTATGCCTAATAACAAACTCAGTGGGAGCGTTCTCATCATTTTTATTAGCTTCACAGACCCTTCAATAACCTATTTAGAATTCTAGCTAAGCGTGAGCTGGAGAACTGTTGACTCTTGCAAAAACATAAGAAATAAAAGATTTAATCAATTTAAATCAAGCTTGAAGACCTTCATCTCGACTTATACTTTGGTCATTGTGCCTATTAATTTTAGTTTGTATAAAAGTTATATTTTTTTTTAATTGATATAAACCAGTGCTTGACTGCGATCCCACCTTATGGTAAGCGGAGATGCAATCATTGATGGTCAGGCGCACTAGTTTATTAAGAGCCTATTCACTCTAGCCTTTATATAATTATTTGAGTGTACAATAATGTTTGTTCCATTTAATATTTAAAATATTTATTTTGGAACTTGCATTAACTAACCTGATATATTATGCGACATTATAATAATTGACTAACATTATTAATTTGTTAGTTAATTTATTATTTTTTAGCTTTTGCCCGCGGCTTCGCCCGCGTACATCAAATATAGCCTATGTTACTCAGGAATAAAGCAGCTTTCTAACAGTGAAAAATGTTAGCAATTGGATCAGTACTTTCAGAGATTACCTCCTACAAACATAAAAACAGAAAACTAAACTACCTCTTTACTATAATAATATTAGTGTAGATTTAATTGAAGTAACATTTTTTACCAGCATAGATTTTTAAGCAATTTGATCATTGGTTGGTAATAATACAAATAGCTTAAAAATTTAATCGTAAATAAATCTATTGTCTATATTTGGTTAAAGGTGGACATTGAAGTAAATGAGTTTATTGTTATTGTTATTTTCTAGATTCAAGGAACTCACAAAAAAAAACTGACTTTTGCGACTTTTACCTCCCTGGATAGGGAGGCCAAAGAAAAGATGGATGGATTGTGTGAAGAGTGATATGAAAGAAAAGGGAGTTAGTGATAGAGTGACAAGTGACAGGACAGAATGGAAGAAAAAAACATGTTGCGCCGACCCCAAGTAATATGGGATAAGGGCAGGAAGAAAAAGAAGAAGAAGAAAAACCTCGTATATTTTAAGACGCGCAAATAATATTTTTATCGACTTTCGACGTGCCATTTAGAATGTTAAAATAAAGTTTCAGCTTTTTTATCTTTATTCCCGTAGTAAGGAAGTAATCTATTTATTCCCGTGGTGATAAGGTTGCTGTTAGAGAAAATTATCGTAAACGAGCTTTACGTCAAAATATAATGTACCACTTCATTACGGAGCCCTATAAAAAAGCGTCATCGCTAATGGTCTCTCAAATGCAGCGATTTAAATTAAAATAATGATAATAATGTAATAATAATATTCCACAACTATTAAACAACGCTGTCAAGTCCAAAGCTAAGTAAAACTTGAGTTATGAGTATGTTAGAAATATAGAGGTAGTGGATAAATGTATATTTATATCTACCTACATATCGTACTAAAATGTCAAGATGGATAACGGTTATTTACTATGTATCAAAGTTCCTATGACTGGTGTTTATGGAAAGGGTGTTATGAAGAAAAGCACAGAAATACAAGACTTAGTATTTACTAGCTTTTGCCCCCGACTTCGTCCGCGTAGAAGTCGAAAATGGTTTTATTAGGTTTTTAGTGACACGAAAATATGAAATATTATTTATTATCCCCGTCGTGTATGATAGTCCATTGAATTGTATGGCGAGAAATATTGTATCTTCAGATAAAATATTATAGTATCTTAGCCGTGTGCAGCGCCCCTTAGTGAACTCCACTGCGGGTGACTTAACCTACGACAAACTTATTATTTACGGTTGGAACAAAAATCGGGTCTAGGTATCGAACCGTAAAATTAAATTGGTTTTTTATTGTATATACTTTTCCGGGATAAAAAGTACCCAGTGTGGTGCCCAGGATATTAATTTTAAGAATATTATGCCAAGTTTCATCGTAATCGAACCGGTAGTTTTTGCGTGGTGCCTGAACAAACAGACAGACAGACAAAATTCTTTTTAATCACAATTTTGGGTTCGGTGTCGGTTTAGTAACACTCCCTGCCATTTATTTTTTTGATATTTTCAATGTACAGAATTTTCACTTCTACAGATTTATTATAAGTATAGAAGATTTCAAATAAGCTTGTCAATTATTCGAATAACTAGTTGCTTGTTCCAAAATTAGGTCGGTCATGAGGAAGAACAAGCAAGAAACCAGTAGTTTCAATTATAGTATTTTCTAGACACATTTTCATTAATTATAGTTTGTCACAATAACATAATAAGAAACGAGTCACAGTATGATACGTAGACAGAATCAATACAAACATTAGCAATAATAATATTAATATATCATAATAAATAACTTACGTGGGATTTCGTAGTCAGTAAAGGTCTAAGTTCGGATAGCAATTGAGAGGACTTCAATAGAAACCAGTCGTATTTATAGGAAAGGGTCAACCTGTGGGTTGACACTTAGATTTCAAATACAATATCTTGCTACCTTCTACAAATCTCAGGTTGTCATAATTAAAAGTACTTATTGATTGGAGCCGAGTCTTCCTTTCAGAATTAGACCCTTGGCCCCAGTGGGTTTTGACCCTGCTGGGCCCCTACAGTTGCTGACATCACCTTGAGGCGCGCGTGGAACACTACGTGCCGTCGACAACTTGGGCTCGGTCCGGACGGTTATCGAACGGTCGGACGGCGAGCCACGCATTGCTCGCCGTCCGCAAGCCCGCGCCTACGGTAGCCGGAAATCGGGCATTAAAGTAGCATTATAGAATCTAAGATAAATATCAAAGATCATTAACAATCACATAATAATTTAGAGAATTGTCATCATTGCTGCTTTATATAAGTTTACCGTACACACGACAATATTATCCTTGGTAGGTACATCAACATTAGATTCAAGCTTTATAAATGTTACCCATGTACGCTCCAACCGATTTCCAGCCACCGTAGGTGCGGATTTGTGGACGGCGAGCAATGGGTGGCTCGCCGTCCGACCGACCGGTAACCGTACGGATCGAGCCCAAGTCGTCGACGGCGCGTACTGTTCCACGCGGACCTCAGGGAGATGTAAGCAAATCGTAGGGGCCCAGCAGGGTCGAAGCCTACTGGGGCCACGGGTAGTGTGAAAATCAAACCCGGGGCCCTGGGATGAAGGCAAAGAGGGAACAGGAGTGGGTTTTTAGTCAGTAAAAGTCTGACACTATTTCCTACTCCACCCAAGAGCGCGATTTGATATAAAATGATTTTTCCAGCAAATAAAAAAAAAACAAACCCATGTATAATATTTATATTCGTGAAAAATGAAAATTCATGATTTAATTCACAAATAATCAAAGCTCAGTGCGTGATGGCCATCGGCCTCCACCAAAGAACCGCAGGTGCATATATGAGGCTCGCACACCTTACAGCCTAGGCGGAGAGCCACCGCCACACGCAAAGAGTCATTGTCGAGTAGAGTGCCCAAATGAGGCGAAGGAATCGCCTGTAACCACGCCCCGGACTCGGGTTGCGACACTGCTCGTAGTCTGGCCTTATCGACTCCCAATGCACCCTCTAACAATTGCTCTTGAAGCAGCTTCACCCCAATGTCATCCCACGCCCGCTGAACATGTTCTGATTCTGGGATTGTCGCACCCGAGTTGAGGGTCAACCAAGTTGAGACAGCACCTGACGCAAAGGGCATACTTCCCCCGTCACCATTAGTATTGAGTAATACAGTGACTAGGTTGGCAACCCCATGCGCAGACGCCAAGAAAGCCGGCAGACCCACATCCCGTGCGCACCGCACCCCGAGACCACCACAACGGATAGGTAGAGCTGCCTGCCTCCACTGGGGCCCATCTAGGGAGACATTGAGAACAGACTCCACCACCACCTTCAAGGCATCGTCAAACGAGGAAACTTCCTCGGGACATAACCAAGTAGGGGTGGTCCGCAACATATATGTGATTTTTGGGAGAGCGAAGCACATGCGCAATAGGACAATCGCAACGTGCGCGGAAAGATCTTTAAGACGCTCGTGAGCAGAAAGGAGGAGCCGAGTTCGAGACGTAATGGCTTCAGGAACTGCACTAAGGAAGATAGGGGATCCTAAGAGATAGAAGTCGGAGCATGAAAGTTCTCTGAGGCCAGGAAGAAAGGAGTTAAAGCGAGAAAAGTGTGTACGAGCTTCAATACTACAGGGGAAAAATTCGCACTTCGAGGGATTCAACTCCAGACCCAGGTCTCTGAGGCGAGGGACTAGAGCCTCTAAGTCCTGAAAAACATCTTCCGGTCTGCCCCCGATAGTGCCATCGTCAAGGTACCACACATTTAGGCCAGATTTCACCTCGACAATCGTCTTATGAATGGCCAAACTGAAAACGAGTGGCCCGAGCGGGTCCCCCTGTTGGGCTCCCACTTTTGAAAGAATAAGACTGTTATCGGAGAAAAGATTAGAAGGCAGTCTATAAACCTGATGAAGGAAGGGGTATAAAGATGGGATTTTTTCCTATTAGTTTCTATATTGTAATATCATTGTGTGTACCTGTGTGCCAAATAAACGTGGACTGTCTATAATAAATGGAATCGACAATGAAAATCATCTAGCAGCCTTCGAATAAAAGCTTTATCTCGTTATTTTCCTAAAGTTTTCAAGAAAATACCACCACATCCGCATATGAACACAAAACCGTTTGTTCAGCTACTAGGTAATTCTAGGCTTCCTGTTACCCTCACGTTGCTCCGACCCGCAGCTTTGGCAGGTATCGGCGCACGTGAATCACGAAGCACTTTTGGGGGTCGAGTCTATCTAGTAGTAGGTTTCGAACGTTGACTTGCGACCCTTCAAATTAGAATAGCCTTGCAGTCCATACCTGGAACAAAAATAGGTTTTACCTGTCTAAAAATTGTTTGCTTTAAAGAAAAATAACACCACCATTATGCGCCACAATTATGGCGGTAAGTCCCCTCTTTGAGGCGTGGTTGGAAAGACCTCACGGCGTCCTCACCTTCCGCATGACGCAGGTTCTCACCGGACACGGTAAGTTCGGGAGGTTCCCGCACCGGATTCGTGCGGAAACGACGCCCGGGTGTCGCCACTGTGTGGAGCGCCCGGAGGACACGCCCAAGCCCCGCTTGGGCAGAGCAACGCCGTGTCCTCGTGGGGGCAATCGGCGGCGGCGATCTCTCGCGCCGGGCCTTGGTTCAGCCCATGGTCCGGAGCGAGGAGAGTTGGCAGGAGGGGCCGATCGCGTGAGGCAACGGTCCTTACGCTCCAACCGCCGCCGGGATTCCGATCCCGATTTCCGGCCACCGTAGGCGCGGGCTTGCAGACGGCGAGCAATTGGTGGCTCGCCGTCCGACCGACCGGTAACCGTCCGGACCGAGCCCAAGTCGTCGACGGCGCGTACTGTTCCACGCGCGCCTCAAGGAGACGTCAGCAAAAAGCGGGTAGTGTGAAAGCGAAACCCGGGGCCCTGGGACGAAGGCAACGAAGGAACAGGAGTGGGTTTTTAGTCAGTAAAAGTCTGACACTATCTCCCGTTCCGCCCAAGAGCGGGGATGTCATAAGATGATTTTCCCACACAATAAAAAAAAAACACCACCATTATAATTGTTGATATTTTTACGTCGTCCCTTCTCAAAAGCTAACTTCACTAGACACTTGAAACTCGGACAAGGAACAAGTAAGTTAAGTGAACGAACTGTGTGTCTAGAAACATAATGTTCAACAAACTTGGTAATGTGTTTTATTGTTTTGACAGAGAGTACATTTTTTTCTTTGTTTTTAATTTTAATACTAATAATAATCTAATAGTATTTTAATCTTTATTCGTTAAAACGTTACTACAACACATATTGAAGGAGATGTCAGCAAATCCCGGGGCCCAGATACGAAGGCAACGAAGGAACAGGAGTGGGTTTTTAGTCAGTAAAAGTCTGACACTATCTCCCACAACGCCCAAGAGCGAGATTTGTCATTAAATGATTTTCTCACCTAAAAAAAAAACTACAATAAATATTATACTTAATTTAGGTACATCAGTGATAATATTTATTTAACAGAAACTTAAATGTAATCTTAACGTAATTAAAACTAACTTATAAAATAAAACTAAAAGCCCTAAAGTACTAAAAAAAGCAATCTAAAGTGCGGCGTCGAATAATTCCTCTACATTGCTGTCGACTGGTAATGTACTCAAAAGACTGGCGGCATTGCTACACTGAATGGCAATGCTTATCCTTTGTCCGAAGTAAGTAAGAAAGTACATCAGTTGACTTAGATTTAAAAAAAAAATACAATATATCTCTGGCCCTCACACTAGAATACTCTGTCCTGATTTCTAGGTACAAGAAATTTTCATATTGAAAATTTTTAAGTTTGAAGCCAAAAATATTTAATACACATTATTATAGTTGAACGTTTAAAAGACATTCCATATTTAGTCTCTTTATTTTGTCCTCACGCCCCAGCCGCAGAGATTCTGACGCTGGTTTGCAGACGTCGAGCAATGGGTAGCTCATGGGAATAGTGTTGATATAAGTACACAAAGTAAAGCGCCTACCTGGACTAGAATACACGACGCAATTCGTAAAGGGCCTGAAGTCATTCCGCCATGCCGCGACTTGGCGTGGCAGCGGGAGATGCAGAGCAATGGGTGGCACGCCGTCCGATCGTCCGGTAACCGTCCGGACCGGGCCCAAGTCGTCGACGGCGCGTACTGTTCCACGCGTGCCTCAAGGAGATGTCAGCAACTTTAGGGGCCCAGCAGGTTCGAAGCCTACTGGGGCCATGGGTGATGCGAAAGAGATCCTCGGGGCCCTGGAAAAAAATGGCAGAGAAGGAACAGGAGTGGGTTTTTAGTCAGTAAAAGTCTGACACTATTCCCCACTATCATCCTATTACTAGGAACAAAAAATAAGACAGATATCGTGTACTGTAATAGGCCCTTAAGTTAGGGCCGTTATCGGTGGGTAACCACTGCTAAGTCATATCACGCCACAGTAGACTATTTACTATGTTCAATTCATTTAATCATATATTCTTTCGATAAAAAACCTTATTTCCATCTCAAGATATTACACTATTTCGTCCAGCCTACGCAGCTTTTCCTAAAAAAGTTACTTTTAATGAGAATTGTAATATAGGCCGTTGTTCTTAAATTATTTTTGCCGCTTTGCATTATTCATAAGTATGCCTAATAACAAACTCAGTGGGAGCGTTCTCATCATTTTTATTAGCTTCACAGACCCTTCAATAACCTATTTAGAATTCTAGCTAAGCGTGAGCTAGAGAACTGTTGACTCTTGCAAAAACATAAGGAATAAAAGATTTAATCAATTTAAATCAAGCTTGAAGACCGTCATTTCGTCTCATACTTTGGCCATTGTGCCTATAAATTTTAGTTTGTATAAAAGTTATATTTTTTTTTTAATAGATATAAACCAGTGCTTGACTGCGATCCCACCTGATGGTAAGCGGAGATGCAATCATTGATGGTCAGGCGCACTAGTTTATTAAGAGCCTATGCACTCTAGCCTTTATATAATTATTTGAGTGTACAATAATGTTTGTTCCATTTAATATTTAAAATATTTATTTTGAACTTGCATTAACTAACCTGATATATTATGTGACATTATAATAATTGACTAACATTATTAATTTGTTAGTTAATTTATTATTTTTTAGCTTTTGCCCGCGGCTTCGCCCGCGTACATAAAATATAGCCTATATCACTTAGGAATAAATCAGCCTTCTAACGGTGAAAAAATGTTAGCAACTGGATCAGTACTTTCAGAGATTACCTCCTACAAACATAAAAACAGAAAACCAAACTACTTCTTTACTGTATTAGTGTAGATTTAATTGAAGTAACACTTTTTACCAGCATAGATTTTTAAGAAATTTTTATCATTGGTTGGTAATAAAACAAATAGCTTAAAAATCTAATCGTAAATAAATCTATTGTCTATATTTGATTAAATATGGACATTGAAATAAATGAGGTTATTATTATTATTATTTTGTAGATTATATAAGGATTTAGATGAAAACAAACCTGCGTTTTTATAGGTCACATTAATTTTTTTCTTAGGCACCATCCTACAGTCAATTAGCATAAAATATTTGATTGAAACAAAATTCTAGAGAATTTAATACTAAGCAATTTTTGTAATAAGTTTAAACATGATTTAAAGCATAGGATGCGAGGAATTCACAAAAAAAACTGATATTTGTGACTTTTAACCTCCCTGGAGAGGGAGACCAAAGAAAAGATGGATGGATTGTGTGAAGATTGATGTGAAAAAAAGGGAGTTAGTGATAGTGTGACGGGTGACAGGACATAATGGAAGAAAAAAACATGTTGCGCCGACCCCAAGTAATATGGGATAAAGAGCAGCAAGAAGAAGAACAACCTCGAATATTTTAAGACGCGCAAATAATATTTTTATCGACTTTTGACGTGCCATTTAGAATGTTAAAATAAAGTTTCAGCTTTTTATCTTTATTCCCGTAGTAAGGAAGTAATCTATTTATTCCCGTGGTGATAAGGTTGCTGTTAGAGAAAATTATCGTAAACGAGCTTTACGTCAAAATATAATGTACCACTTCATTATGGAACCCTATAAAAAAGCTTTGTTGCTAAATATAAAATAATGATAATAATGTAATAATAATATTCCACAACTATCAAACAACGTTGTCAAGTCCTAAGCTAAGTAAAACTTGAGTTATGAGTATGTTAGAAATATAGAGGTAGTGGATATATGTATATTTATATCTACCTACATATCATACTAAAATGTCAAGATGGATAACGGTTATTTACTGTGTATCAAAGTTCCTATGACTGGTGTTTATGGAAAGGGTGTTATGAAGAAAAGCACAGAAATACAAGACTTAGTATTTACTAGCTTTTGCCCGCGACTTCGTCCGCGTAGAAGTCGAAAATGGTTTTATTAGGTTTTTTAGATACGAAAATATGAAATATTATTTATTATCTTCGTCGTGTGTGATAGTCCATTGAATTGTATGGTGAGAAATATTGTATCTTCAGATAAAATATTATAGTATCTTAGCCGTGTGCAGCGCCCCTTAGTGAACTCCACTGCGGGTGACTTAACCTACGACAAACTTATTATTTACGGTTGGAACAAAAATCGGGTCTAGGTATCGAACCGTAAAATTAAATTTGTTTTTTATTGTATATACTTTTCCGGGATAAAAAGTACCCGGTGTGGTGCCCAGGCTATTAATTTTAAGAATAATTATACAAAGTTTCATCGTAATCGAACCTGTAGTTTTTGCGTGATGCCTGAACAAACAGACAGACAGACAGACAAATTTTTTTAATCACATTTTTGGGTTCAGTGTCGGTTTAGTAACACTCCTTGCCATTTATTTTTTTGATATTTTCAATGTACAGAATTTTCACTTCTACAGATTTATTATAAGTATAGAAGATTTCAAATAAGCTTGTCAATTATTCGAATAACTGGTTGCTTGTTCCAAAACTAGGTCGGTCATGAGGAAGAACAAACAAGAAAAATCATGGTAGCTTCAATTACAGTATTTTATAGACACATTTTACGGTATCATTAATTATAGTTTGTCACAATAACATAATAAGAAACGAGTCACAGTATGATACATAGACAGAATCAATACAAACATTATCAATAAGAATATTAATATATCATAATAAATAACTTACGTGGGATTTCGTAGTCAGTAAAGGTCTAAGTTCGGATAGCAATTGAGAGGACTTCAATAGAAACCAGTCGTATTTATAGGAAAGGGTCAACCTGTGGGTTGACACTTAAACTTCAAATACAATATCTTGCTACCTTCTACAAATCTCAGGTTGTCATAGTTAAAAGTACTTATTGATTGGAGCCGAGTCTTCCTTTCAGAATTAGACCCTTGGCCCCAGTAGGTTTTGACCCTGCTGGGCCCCTACAGTTGCTGACATCTCCTTGAGGCGCGCGTGGAACAGTACGCGCCGTCGACAACTTGGGCTCGGTCCGGACGGTTTCCGGACGGTCGGAAGGCGAGCCACGCATTGCTCGCCGTCCGTAAGCCCGCGCCTACGGTGGCCGGAAATCGGGCATTAAAGTAGCATTATAGAATCTAAGATAAATATCAAAGATCATTAACAAAATAATTTAGAGAACTGTCATCATTGCTGCTTTATATAAGTTTAGCGTATACACAACAATATTATCCTTGATAGGTACATCAACATTAGATTCAAGCTTTATAAATATTACCCATGTACGCCCCAACCGCCACCGGGATTTCGATCCCGATTTCTAGCCACCGGACGCGGACTTGCGGACGGCGAGCAATGGGTGGCTCGCCGTCCGACCGTTCGGTAACCGTCCGGACCGAGTCCAAGTCGTCGACGGCGCGTACTGTTCCACGCGCGCCTCAGGGAGATGTAAGCAAATCGTAGGGGCCCAGCAGGGTCGAAGCCTACTAGGCCACGGGTAGTGTGAAAGTGAAACTCGGGGCCCTGGGATGAAGGCAACGAGGGAACAGGAGTGGGTTTTTAGTCAGTAAAAGTCTGACACTATCTCCTGCTCCGCCCAAGAGCGGGATTTGACATAAGATGATTTTCCCAGCCAATTAAAAAGAAACCCATACTTATATAAAATACTACTACTATTTATATTTATGAAAAATAAAAATTCATGATTTAATTACATTATAAATAATGATGAATCTAACAAGAACTAGACAACTGCAACATACTTATATATTTATAAATACATAATTATGTACATGTTAAAGATAAATTACAGCCAGACATAGAAAAAGTGATCGTTCTCATCACACATACATTTGTGCTGGGTGGGAATCGAACCCACAACCCTCGGCATAGTAGCCAGTGCCACTAACTAAGTCAAATGAATGTATTACTCTTGGTACCAAGAAAGAAACCCTATTGTTTGAGAATTGTGAGTTTGCTTTGATGTTCGGTTGAAAGAAGCGAAATATGACACTTTTTCTTGAAAATAATGGAAAAAGATAGTTGAGGAAAATGGTTACGTGTAGATATTGAAGAACTCGTAGATCTGCTTATACTAATATTATAAAGCTGAAGAGTTTGTTTGTTTGGTTGAACGCGCTTATAACTACATGCTAATCTAATTTGAAAAATTCTTTCAGTGTTAGTTAGATATAACATCAAGCCATGACCAATTGGAGCGGAGTATCGACGAAAAATGTAGCAAGAACGGAGGTAAATTATTCCTTTTGAGAGCTTCTGTTGCATATGCCGCGTAAACGGTTAAAGTTATAGAAAAATTATATAGTACAAAATTATTCTCCTTTAAAAGTCCTAAAAAAAAGTCCGCGACAGCATATGTCTATCTCATATTGTTGGCTCACTATAACCTTTTTTATATCAGTCAAATTCGTTTTAAAATAATGCATTATTTGGGAAGGTGTTTTTACAAACATAACATTAATCCTTCACCCCTAACCAAGTTACAATCGTTTCGTTCACGCCGAACATCTCGAGTAGGCCACGCCTCCGATTCCTTTGTTCTGACTACGTGACTAAGCGTTGAGATGACCTCAGAACAAAGCAATCGGAGGCGTGGCCTACTCGAGGCGTTCAGCGCGAACGATACGATTGTAACTTGGCTAGGGGGGCTTATCCAAATAAATACAATAGTCATTCTAAGTATTTAATTTTGGACAATGTAATAATATTTATAGGTTTTTTTGAACGGGCTACTTTGAACTGTGATGTTTTCAGATTGACTTAGAATTATAAATTCTCATAAACTTTATATTAAAGATACGTTATTCTTTTTTAGAAATTACTTATTTATTGTTTTCTTTATGTTTTGCATATAGTATTTATAATCATAAAATCTAATAAAAGAATATTTTTTTTTATAATAAGAAACTAATAAATTTAATAAACTAGTGCGCCTGACCATCAATGATTGCATCTCCGCTTACCATCAGGTGGGATCGCAGTCAGGCACTGGTTTTATCAATAAAAAATAAATAAAAAATTAAGAGTTCTAACTTGAAAACGTTGCATTTTAAAGTGCAAGCGACATCAATGACGTCTACATAAGACTTTCATCAAACGAACAAAATCTGTGTTATTGGTTTATTTTCTTTTGTTTTGGAAATTTTGTTCTGTTGTTGTCTAGAGAAGAAAAGTTATTCGTGAGGTGCCTTAGTGAAAGCGATTGAAACAAATATACATATACCATTCATTAGCAGTCCTAAGTCCGTTTATTTTAGCAATATTGTAGGTATACCGTTTGGAACGCGTTGTTACCACGGTAGAATTCATATATAACATATTACGAGTTTTCTTATATTACATACAAAACTGGTTATAAATATAGCGATATTACAGAAAATACAGCAACAAACAGCTAATTTTTCGACGGCGCGTACTTTTCCACGCGTGCATCAAGGAGATGTCAGCATACCGTACGGGCCCAGTAGGGTCGAAGCCTATTGGGGCCAAGTATTTGTTTCTCAAAGGAAAAATCGGCCCTGGGACGAAGGCAAAGAAGGAACAGGAGTGGAGTTTTTAGTCAGTAAAAATCTGACACGCCCTCCCAATACGCAAGAGCGCGGGATATCATTGGATAATTTTCCCACTTCCAAAAAAAAGTGGCTCGGTCAGACTATGACGTTTTTTGAAAGAGTCACTGTGGTTCAGGGCGCTTGTTTAGTTTCAGTACCAGTTGTTAAAATTCAACTGTTTGGATGGTGCAGTGTTTGTATACTTGTCTCAAGGGCACGGGTAGTGAAAGTTGACAGTTGAATACGGGCCTATGACTCAGGCGGACGTGTTGAACCTAACTACTGGTAACTTAATGAGCCAATGTGTTTACCCCCTGTGTTAATACGTCTACTACAGATGGGATTCTCGATTGGTCTGTCATTTGTAGCCGTGGAGGCAGTTATTTTGACTTTAGAAATGGCTGTCGTCTTCTGCCAGTAGATAAGGCATTAGTTTTGGTATATTTACGATCGAATTATTATTGTAAGAATTAATTTGGTCGTTTTGAACATGTACTGATTTATTTAAACAGTTTACCGTTTCCACTGAGGTGATGTACATCCAGTCCCCACTCTGTATCTTTCTTATGTATTGTGCTTGCTCTGGAAAGCAATTGATTGTTAACAGTGTAAAGACCAAGTCAAAGAAATAAAAAAGAATTAGTGTGTATAAAGTTTTTTGTGTTGGAGTAGCTATGACGATATTCGCATAAGAACGAAAAGTTACTAATATAGCCCGAAGATTCGTCAAACTAGAGCGGCCGCTGTCACTATAAGTATCTATAATTTTCTTCTATATAACGATCAGTGAATATAATAAACGAATGATGTAATTTTTATAAGCATAACAGCCATTATTTAGTCTAATATGCAAGAACGAAAGCTAAACAAACATCGTGAGGAAATCGACTTATGTACGTCCTAGAACCAATAATTCAAAGACATGTGACATTCAATAACCCGCACTGGATGCACGTGGTGGATAACAGCCCATTCCTTCTCCTAGAGAGGAGGCCTGAATCCCAGCAGTGCGAACATTATAAGGCCGACTATGCTATGCCACTTTAAAGGCTATATTAGGGTTCGCCCACTAAAAACGCAAGGTTCTACAGTACAGCGACTACACACCGGAAGACGCCCAACGCAGCGTTGGCAGGCTCCCCACAAGTGTAGCGATGAGCTGGTGAGGATCGCGTAAATCCGAGTAGAGTAGAGAGAGAAATGAGTCATCTAATAAAATTTACTTCAAGTGATTGAGTACATTTAAATACTCGTAGGCACCTACTAAGGCAACAGGAAGTATGAATGCTATTCATTCATCATTGCCTTAGTAGGTGGACTGGAAAAATGTCGTAAAGAATATATTTTACAGATAGCGGCACGAATCTTGAGCGCTCGGCGAAAGAGCAGGGATCGCTTTGCGCATCGTACACATCGGCGAGCCAATCACTGTACAAGGATTGCACTCCCCGCCCCCGCATCTCTTTCCATACCACTAAAGAGACCCGATATTTCACTTCTGCGTGCTTCTACATAAGTAGAACTGTAGAAGCCATCGCTCAAGATCCGTGCCGGTATCTATACTAACAAAAGTAAATTCTTTATTTATTCTATTGCAAAATGTAACTCAGGGTTTTCGCTTTCTATTTTTAACTAAAGTAACAATTACCAAGTGAAGTCGAAATTTCGCAACTTTTAAACTTGAGTAGGACTTCAAAGGGCTATTGAATTCAATTACTGATTGTTTTAAATATAAATTACGAAACAATTCGATAGACTGCTCTGTATTGTGGCGAAGCAATCAAATTAATTGTGGATTGATCAAAACATGGGTCAGCTGATTCGTAAGGTGATGGTTAAAGGACTTTGTAGTAGACACTTTAAATGTGCCATAAGCTGAAATTTCTTGTTTTTTTTTTTTGTTTTCGCACGTTTTGTGCATTTAGCCAATGTCACGTTTAGAAAGTATAATTAGCTTTTACAGTCTTTTATATTCCATTAGAATGCAAATACGACTAATTCAAATGTTTTTACAGTATTTAGCAGTAAATGTTTCGAGTCGGCCTACTCGGCAAGGTTCGCTGCGGTAATCAATACTGAATTAAAAATTTTAGCTTCAATTTACCTTGATCGCGCCTGTTTCAATAATTAAACTACGTTGCCACAAGAAATTAATTTGAGAATAATTAAAAAAGCCAATGAACTTCTTTAAAAAATATCCCGCTAAAAATTAGAAATCACTTCATTAGTAGTCAATTAACTATAACTAACTAATTCAATAAACAATAACTTTAAGAAGCAAGACAAAATTAATAAACGCGATTAAAAGAATCAGGTTAGGTTAGGTTATGTCTGCAGATTGGAGAATGATCAATGGACAAAAAAATAACGGAGTGGATACCAAGAGAAAAAAATAGAAGTAGGGGCCTACCAAGACTACCTAGCACTAAGAAAGGGTTTTTGAAAATTCAACTGTTAAAGGGGTGAAAAGGAGCAATTCTAGCAGGACTCGGTGGAAAGGCGTGCGGAGAAGCTAACTGGGGATCCAGATTTGGTTAAGTCCAATCTTCAAATGAGGCCGAAAGGTTCTAGAATGGTGACCATGAGCCGGAAAACGCAGCGTTGGAAGGCTTACCACAGGGTGGACCGACGACCTGGTGAGAGTCGCGGGAATGTGGTGGATGCGAGACACACAGGATCGGTCGTTGTGTGTGCGTGTGGACGTTTTTTGGCTGAAATGATGATGATGAATCTTCGAAGCCTCGAGCACAGGCGCAGGGTAGCCAGCCTTTCGATATTTTACAGGATGTATTTTGAAGAGTGTGCGCGGGAATTGCATTACTTGATTCCGCCATCTCCTTTGTACGACGTACGGTGAGTATCCACACTTCATCATCATCATCATTTCAGCCGAAAGACGTCCACTGCTGGACATAGGCCTCCCCCAAGTGTCGCCACAATGAACGGTCCTGTGCGTCTCGCATCCATCGTACTCCCGCAACCGTTACCAGGTCATCGGTCCACCTTGCAGGAGGCCTTCCAACGCTACGTCTTCCGGTACGTGGTCGCCATTCCAGAACCTTTCGGCCCCAACGGCCATCCGTTCTGCGAGCAATGTGCCCTGCCCATTGCCACTTAAGTTTGGCGATTCTTCGTGCTATGTCGGTGACCTTGGTTCTCCTGCGGATATCCTCATTCCTGATTCGATCACGCAAGGAAACTCCGAGCATAGCCCTTTCCATTGCCCTTTGGGTGACTTTGAGTTTTCTGATGAGGCCCATTGTAAGCGACCACGTTTCAGAGCCATATGTCATTACTGGCAACACGCACTGGTCATAGACTTTCGTCTTGAGACACTGTGGTATATTGGACGAGAAGATACCGCGCAGCTTCCCGAACGCTGCCCAGCCCAGTCGGATTCGACGATTGATCTCTTTCTCGAAGTTAGACTTTCCCAACTGGACCGTCTGTCCCAGGTAAACGTACTCGTCCACAACTTCGAGTGTAGAGTCCCCGATCTTGATAGGAGTGGGTGCTACATGGCTGTTTACCATGACTTTGGTTTTGTCCATGTTCATTCTAAGTCCCACTCTTTCGGAAGCTCTACTGAGGTCACCAAGCATTGTACTGAGCTCCTCCGTAGTCTCAGCTATGACTAATATGTCGTCAGCAAACCGAAGGTGAGTGATGTACTCGCCATTGACATTAATGCCTAGCCCTCTCCACTCCAGAACCTTGAAGACATCCTCCATTGCTGCCGTGAACAGTTTCGGAGAAATTACGTCTCCCTGCCTCACGCCCCGCTGCAAGAGGATAGGTTTCGAAGTCTGGTCTTGTAGTCGGACTGACATAGTGGCGTTTTTGTACAAACACTTCAGCACTTCGATGTACCTATAGTCAATTTGGCACCGTTGGAGAGACTGCAGTACAGCCCAAGTCTCAATCGAATCAAAGGCTTTCTCGTAGTCCACAAACGCTAAGCAGAGAGGCTGATTATACTCCTCAGTCTTCTGTATAACCTGCCGCAGCGTATGTATGTGGTCCACGGTGCTAAAGCCTTTTCGAAATCCGGCTTGTTCGGGAGGCTGGAAGTCGTCGAACCTGCGTGCAAGACGATTCGTGATGACTCTGGAAAACAACTTGTAGACATGACTCAGAAGCGAGATGGGCCTGTAATTCCAAAGCAGGGCATTATCGCCCTTCTTAAAAAAGAGTACCACCACGCCTCTGCTACACGCCTGTGGCGTTTTTCCTTCGAGTATGACGGAATCAAATAGCTTCTGAAGGGCCTTAAGGACCGGTTTTCCACCCGCCTTCAGGAGTTCAGCCGTAATTCCGTCCTCACCCGACGCCTTGTTGTTTTTTAGCTGCTTCAGAGCCATCCTAATCTCGTACAGGCTGACGTCCGGGATATCTTCGGTATAGTGTCGAGTCAATCTAGCTCTTGGGTCGTTTGCTAGATTTGCCGCGGGTTCAGTGATAGACGTGTATAACTGTCCATAAAAAGTCTCGATCTCTCCCAGAAGCTCCGATTTGGCGGAAATGACTCTGCCATCGTCGGTCTTCAGTTTCGTGAGCTGGTTTTGCCCAATAGACAGTTCTCGTGCAAATACTTTGGAGCCCTTATTCCGCTCAATTGCATCCTTAATCCTTGCGGTATTAAAGCGGCGAAGGTCGCGTTTCAGGGACTTCGATATTTGTCTATTGAGCTGCCGGTATATGCACGCATCGTCTGAAGACTGCAGAATCATCTCACGCCTCTTCTTCATTAGCTCGAGGGTCGTATCCACACTTACGTTGATGAAACTTCAACGGGCTGGACTAACTACATTCTCGTTTCTAACTCTACTATTTCTCGTGATACACATCATCATCGTCCTTTCTTATCTCAACTGCATAAAATTGCTTGTTCCTTACATGGTCTTACATCTGGTATAAACAAGGCAGCATGACTTACTAGGCCTTAAAATTTTAATTTATAGATACTAACTGACCCAATTGAGGTCGTTTTGTCTCAAACGTTGTATTCAAGCACTTGTTTATATGATTAAAAAAAAACGATGTGTACAAGAAGAAGTATCAAATCAAAGAAGAAATTAATAATCCTAATATTTTCAGCAAGAAACCGTTTGAATTAAATAAAGAAAAATATGCCCTTTACAGTTTTTCATATTTTTCTTCATAAGAACCTACCAAAGACTCAACTCAAGAGGGTCTCAAGAACCTTCTTATGAATCTCTTGTAAAAAAAAGTTCATTCAAATCGATCTAGTCAATCTCGATTTTTGCGATTAGCAACTTATTTAGCCACTTATTTGTATTTATTAATATGAGATGTAAATGACTGGTAATCATAGTAAAAAACCAATAAGTACCAATAGTAGTAGCCTGTATACTACGGCCTTCAACGTTAAAGCATGTATTTGTATTTCATCACCGTTCAAACCGCTATCGATTTTCATTCACACTGCTGCCAACAAATTAATTGCGTTTCTGTGCTATGATTCCCAGCCATTAGCAGCAGTAAACACAAATTGTTAGTTAACACATCTAAATTTATGAAGCGAGTCATGCATAAATTTAGTCCGATAGCGCAGTGGTCAGACTTTCGAGTGTTACATCGATGATATAGTAAATGGACTTCTCTTTTTTCTTCGGTGTTAGAACAGTATACCAAGTTGCTAACCCGTCGGTTTTCTATCGTTTACATTTTGGAGAGTGTGCATCGGAACTGCACAATTTAATTGCGCCAAGTCTAAGCCTACTATATAGTCTACCCCACTAGCGAAGTTACGATCGTTTCGTTTGCGTCGAACGCCTCGAGTAGGCCACGCCTCCGATTCCTTTGTTCTGACGTCATTTCAACGCTTAGTCACATGGTCAGAACAAAGGAATCGGAGGCGTGGCCTACTTGAGGCGTTTGAAGCAAACGAAACGATCGTAACTTGGCTAGGGGGGCTGATGAAAAGTCATCATCAGACCACCTAGTAGTAAAAGTTTTTCCCACCAGTTTGATATCTATTACGGTTCATTTACACGTATTTTACACAGCCTCGCTTAATGCCTATGGTAAAGCCAGCTAACATTTATTCAAATCAACGTTGATTCAACATCTCTGATACTACTTGCCAAGCGTATAACGGAATGTCACTGGAAAAAAAGATCAGGTTTTTTTGTTTCTGATGTGCAGCTTTCCGTATCTAATTCCTCCATTTCTTCTAACTCCATGTACCTACAGTACACATGCGGCTAATAAAATTATTTAGTTCATAATTGAAATTATTCGCGTGAGCGACAGCTGCAGTGGGTTGCAAAAATTTTGTTTTGAATTTGTTTTGCTTTAGTTTTGTTATAGTTTATTTTAGCAAGCGAAATAAACGACGATTTAATCAAATGTGATCTTTTGAGAAAGATCAAATGAAAACTTATTTGTTTATCCTAGCGAGAAAAGAGATGCAAATGAATTGACCAAACCAAGTAAAATAGTCAAGAGGGTAGAGACTGTATACTTTAGCATGCAATAAATTAATATATACATTTATAATAAATTAATAAATGATTTAGCAGCACTTCTAGTAGATGTTATCTTCGAATACGAAAATGGACTGCTATCAGAGTGCGGCGCGCCTTATTTTAAATCATCAGTAATCATCAGTGTTGCCGCACTGTGAGTGAGTCGCAATTTGTGTCGCAAGTTGTCAGTGCAAAAAAATAAATTTCAATGCTGCTGATACAGTGTATGTAAATTATAAAAATCGCTAACACAAATAAATGTAATAGAACAGTCTATATATATAAAATCATATCCCGAAATAATAAACCTTATTGGACTAGGAGCTGAGTTCTGACTTCATCGACGTCTGATTCAAATCGAGTTTCGTTCGAATAAATGTCAAATTGACATTAATATGATGTAATTCAGGACGTGGAAATGACGAGAGTAAGCTTGCATATTACTGAACCAAATGCAAATAAGATTTGTATATTACAAAACAAATTCTACATTGTTTAGGAACCAGAGGCAGTACTTTTACAAATATTGTTGTTTTAATTAATAAAGATCAATTGTACTGATCACATACCTACGTTGAATTTTTGTTTTTATCCACAAAAGTATAATTTTCTACTAACTTCAGGCCGCGGCTTCGCCTGCTTGAAAGTAGGAAAATATCCCAGAATTAATATCCTATACTGTGCTATTTCAGAACATAGTCTATCTGTGTTCAGTATTTCATCCAAATCCATTCGATCGTTTGAACATGAAGGAGAAACATATATACTTTCACGCACAAAGACGAAATTAGTGTGATAAGCAGGGGTCGAAATTAGGTAAAGGTAAACATGTACTTACACCGATTTCATACAGCGAAAGAATAAAGTGGATATCGAGATTAATTTTAAAGTGCAGGTTTTTTTATGACACTATCAGAAATATAGCAGAAAAAATATTCTTCCTGCATTAATGACTTTGTGTGTTAGTGTTAATTATCTTTGTTTTATTTGTCTTATCTAGCTCTGAGGTTTTTATTATTATTTATTTGTAATATTGTTGGCCACACGGGATTTTTTATTGGAAATCCCGGGAAGATCCATATTAATATCAACATTTCTATGCAAGTACATGAATAACTCTACCTAATTCCACCGCGATCTCTCGCGCCGGGCCTTGGTTCAGGCCATGCTCCGGAGCGAGGAGGAGTGGCAGGCGGTCGCCTCCTTCTGCGAAGCAGTAATGCTAGCTAAGGAGGCGGCCGATCGCGTGAGGCAACGGTCCTTACGCTCCAACCGCCGCCGGGATTCCGATCCCGATTTCCGGCCACCGTAGGCGCGGGCTTGCAGACGCCGAGCTATGGGTGGCTCGCCGTCTGACCGTCCGGTTACCGTCCGGACCGAGCCCAAGTCGTCGACGGCGCGTTTTGTTCCACGCGCGCCTCAAGGAGATGTCAGCAAATCGTAGGGGCCCAGCAGGGTCGAAGCCTACTGGGGCCACGGGTAGTGTGAAAGCGGAACCCGGGGCCCTGGGACGAAGGCAACGAAGGAACAGGAGTGGGTTTTTAGTCAGTAAGAGTCTGACACTATCTCTTGCTCCACCCAAGAGCGGGGATGTAATTAGGATGATTTTCCCACCCAATAAAAAAAAAAAAACCCCTGGTGATAAGTTACGATATTTGTTTACTATCCGATTTCTTTTGTTCTTTATAATTATTTTATTTGTCATGGGGTCGGTTGGGAGCTGGTCGACTTTTCGCCTGACCAGAGGTCTGGGCTTTTCTTCAGTCAACGATTCAGCATTGCAATGCATATCCAATGTGGCAATGATGCCAGCGTTCTGGGTACTTCTTCCATTGATATCGAATCGATGTGGATGAATTTTTTGTTGCCCAATGAGTTTTTTTTCTACCTGTTTGCAAATATTAGTATTTTTTGTTTGTGTAAGGCCGCATTCTCACTATGTCGTAACGTTTAATTTATCATCGAAAGACCGATTGAAACCGAACAAGATCTTTAGCTGTTCCCATTATAACAAATGTTTGTCGTGGCCACGACAAACATTTGCAACAACGACATAGGATTTACTGTCGTGCTAGCCGTTCCAATTATCATGACAATCTGTTGTCACCGCAAAAAAGTCGTAGATGACAGTTAATCATGTCGTCCCATATGTGAAAATCTCGATTTAAATATATAAATCACGACACTTAAAACTTCACCATTATCCGTCGTCACGACCAAGTGGGAAGGCGGCCTAAGCTATAAAATTTAATAGTTTAGATGTTTCTATGTAGTTATATAATTATGATTTTATCGATTGATAAAATTCTCTTATTTTTAATTTTTTATTTCGTTTTTTTCTTCACACATGTTATGCCTGCGCCAAATGAGTGTTTTCTTTCTTTCTTCACTATCAAAGCCTTTCTTATAATCTTCATTATTAAACCATTCTCTTTGCTATTCTTAATAAAGTCCTTCTGGGATCTGTTTACCCTACAACCAATAACTTGAGCCGTGAGCGTTTCAAAGATATGAATTTTCCTATCATCCCGGCAGTTTTATCGAATCGACTCGAAATAAGACGACGGCCTCATGAATAATCAATTGCTACGCGCAGATCTATTATTATTTATATGTACTGCGGATTCGACGATCATTACCGAAGTTTTTCCTTAGAGTATTTCAATATCTTCAGTCGTTTGTACCAAAATATTTGCACTAATAAATATATGAAGCCATCATTTGGTATTAGTGAAAGAAATTAGGTCTGTCTTGGCATGTTCAAAAAGTACTGCAGCATAAAAAATAGTAGTTGCCGTGTATTTTGGAGTAAATGTCTTTAATAAAAGTCCTTTTCTTCTTTCTTTAGACTTCAACAGGAAGTTGAATAACCATCGGACAACTCGACGTACGGCGAGTATTTGCCTTAAAATTGTTAACACCTCTACTGTCCGGACTAAGCATTTCGCCTAGTCGTTTATAACGCGTACATCGAAGATCTGGAAAAAATTACGTGCTGCAGTCTTCCTGTCCGATTATAATTTAGGTGTCTTCAAGGCTAGAATGAATAGGCTAATAATAAACTAGTGCACTCAATTGCATCACTGCTTACCATCAGGTGGGATCACAGTGAAGCACTAGTTTATATAATTAAAAAATAATAATAATGTGTTGTAATACGTTATTATTAAACTTTAAAAGTACCTGTCTACCTCGTCAAAAAATAATTACCTACTCTAGATTACCTACGAGATTGCCACTATTATTACCCGAGCCAGAAATCCCGTAATAAATAAAGTTAAAAACCACCTTAATAAAACTGCTGTAAACTCAATTTACAGGAAGTCAGATTTTGATATCGTTTATCGTAAAATTAACCTGTCATGACTGGATGTTTCTATATGAAATATGTCGCCACACTCTTCTTTGACTTTGTTAGTTTTCAAACTAGTAATTTAAAATGGTGAAAAGAATTTTTCGGTAGGATTTTCTTCAGTCACTCTTCCGTTGATAGGTGCCTAATAAGTAAGTGAATGATAAAACTTCATAAACATAATATTAAGTATGAAGTTATTGTGAGAAATGACTTGGGAATTTATTATTTTGACTAAAAGTGTTGAAAAATCTTTTTCACACTTAATTGAAAACCTAAGGCATAACCTTAACACTTTTAGGCTCGCAATGCAGTGTATTCCGCACTAGTGCGGAAAAGCGCAGCATTCAGTCACCACCTCAATTTATCATAACATATTTATTGTATCAAGCACTAGTTTTTATCAATTAAAAAAAAACCTCACAATAATTTATTACTGAATATTATTAAAGAAATTTTACTTATTATTTTCAAACAATTATGTTATAGAGAGTCTTTTGATACACGTTAGCAATAAATATTAAAACAAAGTAAGCCTCAGTATGTTTATTTCATATCCTTCAAAATACTTCCACTCAAACTAGACTAAGTACATTTGATGAAAACGTGAACTCAATAGCACAACCGTGTGTTCCTAAATAAATTGTTCAAAATAAGTGTACGGTCTATTGAGGGTGACGTATGGGTCGATTTCAGTAAATGTTTGTTTCCCAAAATATTTGTCGGCCAAGGGACAGGGTCAGACAAACATTATTAAAGTGACCTCGTGAGATACGAGCGTAAGTGAGAATTCTAGGATCTAGCGTTTGATTAAAATTTTATCAGTGTATTTTATTTGGGTTGCTGTTTATGCTCAATTTTTCTGCGTGAGGCGACGCGGTCGTGAGGAAATGTATGAAAATTGATATTGGTTATATTGGAGTAAGGAGTGTGACATATATTTAAAAATAAGTTTCATCCTTGATGAGTTGTTATATTATTATTACTACCAATTTTTCAGCGTTAATTTAGGTTGTCGTGATGGCCCAGTGGTTAATGCCGCCGCACTGCAAGTTCGAAACTGAGCAAGCAAAAAAATCAATTTTAATTTTTTTTTATATATTTTTCTAAGTTTATCTGGGCCACTATAATATCCCGTGGCTCAGAAAGCATGTAAAGCTGTTAGTTTCGGTTGTCAATGGTAGATCTTTGGCAGTCGTTACAGGTAGTCAGACGACAGAAAGTCTAAACATCAGTCTATCTAGTCTATATATATATGCCCAGTCTCCACTGGGTTATGGAGGTCTGATAGGCAATCGCTCCATGTAAAACTTAAGCTAGAACTACACTGTGGCTTCGGCTTCTATATATTTTATATATATAGCAACTAGACTTGTAGAGCTACACTTGATCCACGTCATGAGATGCCACGCGATACCACGCGAATACAAATTAGGTGCGTGTTACACGTGTGCGTCGTTTTAATGTAGTCCTAGCTTTAGTCTCCATGCGTGCGTAACGTAAAGTAGTATTACATCTGCTATTACTGCGTTGTGTGCGCTACTGCTGGCTGTGGCAGAGAGACTTGGCATTCCCGCTTGACTCACTACTGTCGTCGATCGTAGGCACCTTGTTCGACGATACTACTATCTGCCTTACTGTCACTATAGCGACATTTTCAACAGTGTCAGTTACTACGGTCTGTATTGAAGGCATTGAACCCAAAGTGCGGGTCACATAGCGCTGTTCGAGAATTTTAATGCGCGTTCTTGTCACTGTTGGCGTTCCGGCTATATTAGAAACCCAAGACCTGACATATCACGATGGCAAGAGACCAGACGATTTTTGTTTCCAAGGAAAATGGTTAAACGTTTAGTGTCAGAGGCTACTTGTGCTATCTTGCGCCATCCCGTCTTTCTAGTTCGTCGTAATATGGTGGTGCTGGGGCTGCAGCTGCGGATAACTTTAAGCCTTAGAAATATAACAACCGATACAGAAATAATGGTAATGACATATGGCTCTGAAACGTGGTCGCTTACAATGGGCCTCATCAGAAGACTTAAAGTCACCCAAAGGGCAATGGAAAGGGCTATGCTCGGAGTTTCCTTGCGTGATCGAATCAGGAATGAGGATATCCGCAGGAGAACCAAGGTTACCGACATAGCACGAAGAATCGCCAAACTTAAGTGGCAATGGGCAGGGCACATTGCTCGCAGAACGGATGGCTGTTGGGGCCGAAAGGCCCTAGAATGGCGACCACGTACCGGAAGACGTAGCTTTGGAAGGCCTCCTACAAGGTGGACCGATGACCTGGTAACGGTTACGGGAGTAGATGGATGCGAGACGCATAAGACCGTTCATTGTGGCGGCACTTGGGGGAGGTCTATGTCCAGCAGTGGACGTCTTTCGGCTGAAATGATGATAATGATGATGATCTGTTCAGTACATTGAGGCATTTGATAATTGAAACTCTTGGGCCGTGGAGTCCGAGTGCTCTCACACTATTTTAAAATTTATCCTTATGCCTAGTTGACATTTAGCATGTTACAAGGGTTGGCTTTTCCCTTGGCATACGTGGCAATGCCGCCAATGTTTTGAGAACACACCTTGAGTCGACAGCGATGCAGAGAAAATTTTTGACATCTTATTAATTAGATATTCGTATTTAGTTTTTGTTTTAAATGTATAAAATATTGTGCAGTTAGTTAAGTTTTTTTTATAATTTTAAGTTTGTCAGCAAAAAAATAAATAAAGCTTAACATATGTGGGATTAAGAAAGATATGTTTGTTGCGTGCCCGACATATTGTGAACTAAAAGTAGTACAAAATTAGTGCCTTGAGAGAGTGAGACGTGATTGCGGCGGACCACGAAGGAGATGGTGAGACTAACTGGACTAATTTCACCGAAACTGGAAAGAGGATGCGTGGGCTAGCATGGAAGTAGGTGTTTACCCAAGTAAGGGACAGAATATGCTAAAAAGCTGGGCAAGTGCGAGTCGGACTCGCGCACTGAGGGTTGCGTACAAAATTATCTATGAAAACAGTTCAATTCCCGAATTTACAGTTTTCAGATTTTTTTCTATACGTGTGTTACAAGACCTTGTTTCATGCAATTTTTTAGGATTCTAGGTCATGGGAAAGTACCCTATGAATTTTGATTCCCTTGAGAGTGCCAAAATACACATTTTTTGTGACATAAACGGCCGTATCTTTTTTTCGATAACTCAGTAAATTGATTTTTTTCACAGCTTCAAGGGACCGCAGACTTGAGCTTTAATTTAAACTCGATACCTCCACGCGTTCCCGAGATAAAGGGTCTTGACCGACAGACAGACAGACTGACAACAAAATGATCCTATAAGGGTAGTAGTAGTAAGTTGTGCCTAAGGCATTAAGTTCGCCTTTGTACCTTTGTGTTGCATGAAGTTTTAATAAATAAATAAATCCTATAAGGGTTTTTTTTTTTTCAGACGGGCGGAAAACAAAGTGATTCTAAAAGTAAGCAAGTGTAGTGTGTGTGTGTGTTGTGTAAGTAGTAGTAGTAAGTTGTGCCTAAGGCATTAAGTTCGCCTTTGTACCTTTGTGTTGCATGAAGTTTTAATAAATAAATAAATCCTAATAAGGGTTTTTTTTTTTTAATCCTATAAGGGTTCCGTTTTTCCCCCCTAAAAAAAGTGGTTATATCTAGAAACAACTACACATCAAACCTTTCATAGGTTTGATGTGTAGTTGTTTTTTGAATTGCTTTTTGAATTGTTTCTTTCCAATTGCCACATCTAGTACCATGATAAAACCTCATCAAAACAATCGCGTTTTACCTCCATCAAACCCCTTAACTGCATTGTAATCCTCATTTAAAACAGCAATCACATTAACTTTCAATAGTATTGCGGACAAACAAACAGTAATTAAACTCGTGCAATCCGCTAACATAAAATAAGAACATACCAATTGTAAATCACTAATATTGCATCGAATATTCAAATGAATATAATTTTCCTGTGTTTCGTTACATAAATTAAGTACTCCAGTGAACAATATTGGCTGAAAGCCAGGGTGCTATAGGGTTGCCGTCCGGTAACCGTCCGGAACGAGCCCAAATGGTCGACGGAGTGTGGTGTTCCACGCGCGTCTTAAAGAGACATAAAAAAAAACAGTAAGTGCAGTAAGACTATTGGGGCCATGGGTTGTCTACCGAAAGGGAAATGGTCCTTGGTCCTGGAACGCAAGGGTAAAAAAGGAACATAGGTGTGGTTTTACTCGGTCAAAGTCTGACACGCCCTCTCACTCCGCCCTAGAGCGTAAGAAGTCATTGAATGATTTCCCACCTTAAAAAAGTGTGGAATAGGTTGTGGTAGGCTTCTTTCGTTGTGATTGAAAATTATCAAATGTGTCAGACTTTTACTGACTAACCAACTTACGTTCCTTCAGTTGCCCTTTGGGGTCCAAGGCCACAGTAAGTCTTTCGAATAATCCTGCAGCCCATTGGAGCTTCATACATACCAACCCTGTGTTTGTGATAATTTTTCATGTGGAATGCTGAAACTTTTTTTAAAGTGTTTTAAGTTTTTTACAATCGAACGGGAAAATTGCAGCAGGTAAATTGTTCCAGTACTTCAATGTAGGTACGCGATATAACGGACAAGGCGAAACGCTTAGTTCGGACCATAGAGATGCCAACAATACTTACCTAAAATTTATGAATTAGTAATTCCATTGTTTTAAATATTAATAAACACTGAAAGCTGATCTAACAAAAGTTATCTAGTCCACATTTTTATATTCATAGAGCCTATAGAGAAATAACGATAATCAAATTTAATTGATTTCTTGTGTAATGTTTCCTTCAATTCGACATGGTTGATAGATTACTGTTGTACCCTACACTTTAAATAACCCAAGAGGAAAAAAAATCGGAGGTGTGAGGTCTGAGTTCTATAAGGGGGATAAAGAAAAACATAAGATAACAAATCAACAACATTCAAACTCCACTTCTGTGGTGCGTTTACATTTATGTTAGAGATCGCTTTCAAAAGTCAAAACGTTTATTGCGAACTAAGTGTTTACAAAGTTGTTATAATACCATGATAGTAGAAGCGTGCCAGAGCTGCGAGAGACGACATTTGAGTTCTTTAAGTCAAGAGTGAATAGGTTACTTCTAGGCAAGCTACTACTAAGCGCAGTGGTGGCCGAGTGGTAGCGGCCCCAACTTACGAGTTGTAGGTATTCAAACCCAGGCGCATTACTTGTGTATTTTATTTCACCATGACTGCTCTCAAAACGGTGAAGGAAAACCGGCATGTCCTAGAGCCAAAAATTCGAAGACGTGACATCCACCAACCCGCACTGGGCCCGCGTGGTGGATTACGGCCCATTCCCTCTCTTAAAGAGGGACAACAGTGTCCATCCAGTATCAGAGTGATCCAGTATCTGAGTCTGTCTGTCAATACCCTTTATCTCGGGAAAGTGTGAAGGTATTAAGCTGAAATTAAAACCATATACTCAAGTCTGTGATCACTTGAAGGTGTAAAAAAATCAAACCCTATGATAGTATAAAAAAAAGATACGGCCGTTTACGCCGCAAAAGATAAAACAAATATTACGATCCTCTCAAGGAAATCAAAATTCTTAGTGTACTTCCCGTTGATCCAAAATCCTGAAATTTGGCATAAAGCGAGGTCTTATAGCATAAGTATAGGAATAAATCTGAAAACAGTAAAATAACTGTAGCGTCACCAAAAAAAAAATTGCGTTTCTGAAAAATCTTTGAACTACATAGGTAAGTTTGTACGAAACCTTCAGTGCGCGAGTCCGACTCGCACTTGCTCAGTTTTTGTATCTATTGTACTTTCGATCATATTTATTATACTTGGTAAGATACTATTGTACTTTTTTTTCTACAAAGAAATAATTGTACATTGAAAGATTTCCTGATAAAAATGAACGTTGGACCCTAATAAAAGTTCGCTATAAAAGTTCCAGTCGTTACTCTGGTAAGGTAATTAATAATAAATTTTGTGAAAATTACCAGATTATGACATTATGCTTTGTGAATGACGTGTACGATATAGTTAGTTAAACTTAGTTAATATTACGGTACTTTTGAGTACTTTATGTTCTTACTAGCACTCTGCTAGTGACTTGGTTTGTGAGAACTTTAATACCCCTTAAACTATATTTGAAAAGCAGTGGTAGCCGAGTGGTAACAGCCCCAACTTACGAGTTGTAGGTTGCGAGTTTAAACCCAGCCTGGCGCATTACTTTGTGTAATTTATTTCACCATCACTGCTCTCGAAACGGTGAAGGAATACATTGTGAGGAAACCGGCATATCCTAGAACCAAAAAATCGAAGACATGTAACATTCACCAACCCGCGCTAGGCCTGCGTGGTGGATTATGGCCCATACCTTCTCCTAGAGAGGATGCCTGAGTTCCAGCAGTGGGAACTTTGAAAGACTGATTAAGCTTATTATGCTAAACCATATTTGAGGGCAGTTTATTAACACAAGAAATAAGAATCCTCCATCCCAATCTTTAAAAGCCTATAAATTGTTTTGGGGGGGAGAGGTAGTGTAGTGGGGCTGGCTCTGGGCCAGAGCATTTCGACCCTTCTGGATCTTTTGTGCTGGAAGGGGGGGGGGGGGGAGGTCTTAAAATAAATAATGGCAAGGTTTATTTTTTACTTAGTTTACTATTTGTGCTTGCCTAGGTCATTAAAGGAAG
This sequence comes from Mythimna vitellina, assembly GCA_949316375.1. Lineage (NCBI taxonomy): Eukaryota > Metazoa > Arthropoda > Insecta > Lepidoptera > Noctuidae > Mythimna > Mythimna vitellina. The sequence goes on from OX438706.1 coordinate 15,368,214, forward strand.
CCTTGTGCAAAATTTCATGTTTCTAGTTCCAGTAGTTTCGGCTGTGTTGATATGTCGGTCTGATACTTTCTTCTTTATATACATACTAGCTGACCCGGCGAACTTTGTGCCGCCTAATAGTACGAATAACGCCGTCTACCAGCGTTACCAGAACTACATAATTCATTTTATAATGACATTTTAATTAGAGATGGCGTTGTATTCGGTTTTTTTTTTGGTTATTTTTTCCACTTTTTCTTACTGTTTAAACCTCTCCTGGACTATCACGAATATTTCAAGACTAAAATTAGCCAAATCGGTCACGCCGTTCTCAAGTTTTAGCGAGACTAACGAACAGCTATTTATTTTTATATATAGATTATGTTGCGATAAACGGTTAAATAACATCTGGCTCCATCGAGGATTTTCTTTTGACGGAGGGAAATGCTCTTTGGAGAGCAAGAGAGAGCTTCAGACTAACGATTAAAATCCACCTGTATGCAATCATTTGACCCTGGCATCCGGTCTCGTTTCTTTTAAGATAATCTTAGCTATAGCCAGAGCCTGAAGGTCCCGGTGGAGCCTACGGTGGAGGTGAGCTCCGGTTGAGCACCGCCGTGTCCTAGTGGGGGCGATCAGTGGCGGTGATCTCTCTCGCCGGGCCCTGGTAAAGGCCATTGTCTGGAGCAAAGGGTGGTGATCGGCTTCTTCTGCGAAGCAGTAATGCTAGCGATAGAGGCGGCCGCACACGTGATGGAACGGCCTTTCCTAAGCCCCAGCCGCCGGGATCCCGACCCCGATTTCCAGCCACGGTAGGCATAGGCTTGCTGACGACGAGCAACGAGTAACTTGCCATCCGGCCGTCCGGTAACCGTCCGGGCAGAGCCCGAGTCGTCGCCGGCGCATAGCGTCCCACGTGCGCCCCAAAGAGTTGTCAGCAAAACCGTAGGGGCCCAGCAGGGCCGAAGCCTACTGGAGCCATGGGTTTACTTCCAAAAGGGAAACCCGTTGTCCTGGAACGCAAAGGGCCAAGATGGAATATAGGTGTGGTTTTAGTCAGTAAAGTCTGACACTCCTTTCTGAACCGTCCTAGAGCAGAAGAAGTCACTGGATGATATCCAGACAAAAATAAGCCATGTATTCAATTGAACAACAAATCTCAAAACAAAAAAATACTCAAATATCAATTGGTATGTATGTCAATTGGGACTAACAAATTCAGAGTAAGCTTCACTCAAATTAAAAACTAAATTGGAGTCGACTAAAGCCAGTAAATGCTAGTAAGGCATAAACTTTATGGTAACTGCTTGATGAAATTTTTTGTCGAATAAAGTAGGTAATGAGAACCGCAATCAGCCAGTCGTTGAGCGAACAAATACTTTAAATAAACCGACTTTGCTTCATTTTACTACCAATTAGTGTCACTTTATCTTTGTGATCATCTGCCATAAAGGCGCGCGATATTACTATGATTACAAGTTCAGAGTCTGTGTTTCCGGGTAATTACAAATAGGGGTCTATAAATAAAGAGTGATTAGGTCAGGTTCTTCTATCTTCCAAGTTCTTTTCATCATGGGCCCACTTCTGTCACCAGTTGAAGGCAACATTATTCCTGAGAGATATATCTTAAGTAAAAACGTTTGACATCTAGCGAAGTAGACATGAGTTAGCTAGTCCTTATATAAAACGAGTTTTTCCAATTGTGCTACGGGCGCATCGTGGTGTTGCCACTTTATATAAATATATTTGTCACCTCATTTACTTATTTAATTTTCTTATTTTTTAAATTTAGAATTCATATGTTCCTATTTTTTATTTCCTTTTACTATACAAATCTTTTTGTTTTTATTTATTTATTTTTTACACTGCACCATCCTTTCGTCTTTATGTCGACACCGACACCGGCCCACGCTGAAAACCAGCGCTGTGAGCTTATCTCATTATGCGTGAGTCCGCAGCTTTATGCTGAGCGTTCGGCCGTTTTGCGCGGATGTGAAGCACATCTTACCTATCAATTGATTATGTTTGTTACCTAGTTTTAAGATTGCGTCATTTCGCGCGAATAAACTGTTTTTCTTTCTTTCTTTCTATATACCTATTATAAAACAAAGTCGCTCGTCTGTCTGTCTGAATTTTGGCGATAAACTCAAAAGAAATGAACGAATTTTCATGGGGTTTTCACCTATAAATAGAGTAATAGGGAAAGGTTTTAGTGTATAATTGCATATTATAGCAGAAAAAAAGTTGAGCATTTCAATGATTTCTAACACTGATGCGAAGATTTGGCGCGTCGCTAGTCAAAAATAACAAAGCACTGGTTTGATTTAAAGATTTTGCTTCAAAATATTGACTCTTGTCATTGACCTACCAGGGATACAAGCAAACTTATTCTAATGAAAATACAACTGTCGCCCTTTTGCACTCCAACATACAACAATACAGCCAAACTAAATCCTAGAATTTATTCGACACTACTACAATCTAAATGCACATTGCTACTTATCCTTTAATTTCGTATCTTTTAGGTTTAAATTCAACTCAAACTGTGACACAAGCATTCAAGCACGAAATAAGAAAACCACAATCACAGAGAACGACACTTTAAATGGTTTAAAACTAAAGCAACAATATTGAGATTGTATTTTTAATATTCAAATAAGAGGCAGATTACTTCAAACTAGAAAACTGAACCTTTGCATAATTCAAGAAGCACGCCGGGCTCGGTCTGTTGCGATAACAGACAAAACGTATTTACGAGGAAATGGCATTTGAAGTCTACCACAAACGGGGCCATTTCTCGCTTATCTTCGCTTTCGCTTGGTTCGCAAGTCCTTGTCTTAGGTCTCACAGCAAACTGTTTAGCTTTGGACATTCCATTAGAAGCATAGTTTTGAGATTCTGCAGTGTTTATGTGTGTTATTTCGTTGTCTGTGCTTGTATAATTTAGGTATATTTGTTTATTTTAATATTTATATATGTCATCGAAAAATTGCCGTAATATTGTAAAATATCGGGAGAAATTGTAAACAATTTTTTTTTCTAAATAACATACGGTTACGTTGGAAACTAATGAATTTAGATGTGATCTATTCAAAACGATTTTTTTCATAGTATAAGAGAAATTAAAATTTAATAAAGATTTATTACAATCATACGAAGCCCGCAATTTTTCGGTACGTACAAGAAACAGTAAAAGGTAAATACAGTATATGTACAAATGTACTTCTTATTTCTAATGGTTTTTTTTCAGTATATCTGCGAAAAGACAGATAAAAAGAAACAGAGACGTAAACAAACGAGATTTAAACCTAAAAGTATCAAATTTTATTGTAATAAGTAACATTTTATGATCTCTTTCAAAGAGTGAGTTGCACTAACTGTCGGTGACGGTTTTGACAAAACTTTAGCGTTTATATGATGGTGTAATAGCAGATGATGATATTCAATGGTCATTGATAATGTGTTAATGGGCTACTCCAACTTAATTTTGTTCAGACTGATCAGTTTTTATTTCCCTGTCAAACACGGTGGGGACAAGATGTAGCATGCCAAACCGGCAGAAACGGTAAACTATTTATTGAAATCAGTGCAAAAAATGCACTCATTTCAATAAATAGTCCAACCAATCTTATCTTTATATATAATTCTTCTGTACGTGTGTTTATCACCAACTTGTCCTTAGCGGCTTGACCGATTTAGATGAAATTTTGATTGGATCTCTAGTTGGTATGAAAATACAAATTGAATCCGGTAAGTGGCGATGCAATAAGGTTCTAAATTTTTATTCTGACGAAAATCTAGCTTACAGTCTGTCGGGACCGCTAGTAAAAAAAAATATCTGAAACATTATTGTTTTATGTTATATTAAATATATCAAATAATTAATGCACAACTTTAAAATATAAAACCAACATTTAACAAGAATAAATGGATCTTAAATATACCGAAAGGATGGCATCTAGTGATAAAGAACGACAGTCATTTCTTACATCAAAATAATCGTCATCACGCACTGCAATAAATGACAGATTAATCAGGAATCTTATTTAATTAACTTAATCCTTAAAAACCTGGACAGAAGATAAGCATTGCTATACAGCGTGGCAATGCCGCCAGTCTTTTGGGCACATTACCAGTCGCCAGCGATGTGAAGAATTTTTTTGACGCCATGTTTTGTTCTCATATTCGTTTTTAGTTTAATTAGTTTAGGGTTTTTATTATTATGTTTTGGTTTTTCTGTAATTATAGATACTTAAACATTTAAATGTGAATTGTTTCTGTATCAAAAAAGACAAATCTGTAAAATGCAAAAAAAAAAATCTAACAAATGTTAACATTAACTTTGACGGAAATTGTAATGAAGCTCTTGGTGTAACTCACTCTAATACTATTTCAACTAAAGTATCTTTGGTGGTAGGTATCTAAGAATAGAATGTTGGCTTTTAATTTAGTGAGTTCCAGTTATCTGTTTTTATATGACACACAGTACAAAGGTTTGGCTGTAGGGCAAATGTCTGGCTGTGTAGGTGTTCACCTTAATCAAGCTTAAGGCTTTTGATTTGGTATAATACCTATTCTTTTGACTGGCCTGTTGGTCTAGTGGTTAGTGACCCTTACAGCTATGCCGGAGCCCGTGGCTTTGATTCCCACCCAAGACAAAGGTTTGATGAGCACAGTAATTTGTTCTGTGTCTGGGTGTAAATCTAAAATAATATATAAAATCTAAAAATATGTATGTATTTAGAAATGTAGTTACTACTAAGTAACTAAGCAAATATAGTTTGGGACTAGATGGCGTTGGGTGAAAGTTGTGGAATATTATTATTGCTGAATAGCGATAGTAATATTCCACAACTTTCAACTTTGTATGAACATAAGCCTGAATAGTATATACAATGTATTTCCTCGCTACCTGTGTAATATTTATTTTTCATTCTGTGTTGAAAATTTGCCTTACTACGATCAACTTCAAACTTGTTTAGCCCCTCAAATGTCGCTTGATACTACATAGGTTAAGAAGAGAGAGAGACAATGGTCAAAATGTCATCAAAACACTATACCTCAACATAGGTTCATAAGAGATGTTTACAATACCTTCTCATCAAATTTTTTATTTGTTTAATACAAGTACTGTATAGTGTTAATTTTGGTATAATATCTTTAGTAGCGTTATTTATCCGTTCACAAAAATCAGAAATCATTATTAACAAATTTAATGAATAGCTCCAATATTTCTTGTTTACAAACATCGTCAAGCTCGTTCATTCTCACTCAACTTTAACTGAAGCCTCATAGCCTTCTGAATTTAATTCAATCTTCCTGTTTGAATAGTCATTATCATTGAGTTTCTCAAAGTAAACAATGGTTTAATAGCTTTACAGATACGAAAGCACGTCCAACGTTGTTTCGTGGTAGTTCAATTATCTTGGAAAATAATTTGTTAAATGAATGTTAACGAATTGTTGTCAGATACATTTGTAACAAGACTTATCTATGTGAGAGTAGCCCCCCTAGCTAAGTTACGATCGTTTCGTTTGCGTCGAACGCCTCGAGTAGGCCACGCCTCCGATTCCTTTGTTCTGACGTCATCTCAACTTGGCTAGGGGGGCTACTCTCACGAACAGTGTGTGAGTGAACAGTCCATGGATCCCCTCGCCTACAGCGACTTTTTGTAGCGATGCTGTAGCACATTCGCATCGATACATTGGCGATGCTGTAGCGCATTAGTAGCGCGTTGGCATTTTTTCTATAGCGCTTGCAAATACGACTAACGCGCGCTACTAGCGATACAGTCGCGCGCTTACGAAACGTGCGACAGCATCGCTACAAAAATCGCCGTGAACGAGGGGCTTAATTCTTGTTATAGTCGAGTTTCGTTTGCGTCATTTCAAATCATTTAATGTGACTGTCAAGTTATCAAATCATTTGATTTTAAAGTGAATTGACTGTTTAAGAAGTTGGCGACATGAGGCAGTCGACACGAGACACCGACGTGATAAGTTAAGGTTAGTAAAATAGTGTTAACATGTACTGAATTATGTTTGATATTGCTAAAAAATATTTTAATTACGTTGATTTATCTATTGTTTTAATTCCTTCTGTAAGATGTAATTTACTTACATATTGATAAAAAAATCGTGATTTATTTATTAAATCTTCATGTAATATAAACATATAAAGGCGGCATTAATATTTTGAGCATTCTCTACAACGCGGTTACTATTTTTATTGGAGCATAATTCGATTATCGCGTCTTATAACACTACTGCTTTAAATTCAACTTAAATAATGAAAACAAGTACGTTAAAATTTTTATAGTAACAACAAAAATACTATAAAAATTTCATTTAAAAAAATCCTGAGTACAAATAAAACGCCCAATATCCGATAAAGTGAAACCATAAAACCGATTAAAACCATTTCGATGCTTGATACAGAATGTACAAACGAAGCAGATAGATGCAATTAATTAAGCCCCCATGAAATCCAGCTATTCAATCAGCGAATTGCTGAGGACATCGCCTTTATAAGGGCACATAATGGTTTTATTAAAGCTGTAATTTGTGATTCAGATTTGCACATTTGAAGCGACTATAGGAGTGGTAGTGATTAAAAATTGTGGTAATGAATTGAAGTCTGGGTTTTACGTTTGCATATTGAACATAAGGTGGACCGATGACCTGGTGAGGGTCATGGGAATCAGATGGATGCGAGACCCACAGGACCGGTCGTTATGGCGATACTTGAGGAAGGCCTATGTCCAACAGTGGACGACTTTTGGCTGAAATGATGATGATGATGATGGCACTGGGAAACAAAATGATGTGTCGTAAGATTACTTGAGTATGGCACGCCGCAATCACAGCAATAAATCCCCTCAATGATGATTGGTTACAGAGGCGCCATGGCATCCTCAGTTTCTATGTGACACGGGTCCTTACCGGACACGGTTGTTGAGGTTCCTGTTCTGGATTCTCAGGAAGATACGCCATGGTGATACCACTGTACGGATCGCCCAGAGGACACAGTTGAGGTAGCAAACTTGCGGACGGCGAGCAATAAGTAGCTCAACGTTCGCTAAGGAACAGGGTTGGGTTAACGACTTTTGTGTTATATGCGTGCCTCAAAGATATATATATCAGGTTAATTGACGAGGCCGAAACACAAAAGGGCACCAAATGAATATGAGCGGGTTATGGTCAGTAAAAATCTGGCATTTGCTCTACCCAGAGCAAAATTAATTAATTTTGGTGATTCCCTAACCTGATTTTTTTTTTAACAAAATAAGGACTGGCTACTTTTTTCCTTAAATCGATAAAAGCTTTCATCTTAAGTTTTTTAAAGATTATGATTTAACTGACAAGATCTTTTACAAATACTAAGAACACAATAAAAAATTGGTAAAAGTGCCAAGGTAACTCAATTTACAGGTCAGTGGCTGTGTAACATATAATATATATATAATATTTATGAGTTTGTTTTTTTGTCTTTTATTGTATAATAGCTATACAATATAATTTTATATCTATGTATAGTCTAGTATATATTTTAATGAAAAATTTAATTTAGATATCACTGTTAGCTATAAAACCGCCATTGTACCCGTAGATTAAGTTAGTTTAAAAGTTTTGTTACTATTTTGGTGTACAGTAAAGTTTTATTCTATTCTATTTTTCTTTTATAGTGTCAAATTGTATGATACTTAAAATACGATTAGCGGTGGTTCAACGTACTTATTCATAGAATGTTAATCATTAAAATCATTATTAACCCTCTCAATTTCTTTCAACCCTATTGAATGGCAATTTCATGACAAAATTATTAAAAAAGGATAACTTAAAAATATTTGAGTTTTGCAGGTTACAGCAAAACTGAAATATTGTTAAGTCTAGGAGCCCTGGCCCTACCTTGAGGCAAATGAATGCGTCTTACAAAGACATGGTTGTAATTCGTAGTTTATACCAACTCAACAAAGACATCTGAAGTCCACAAAAATATTCCGAACCCCGAACATATTCGAACAACATCTGGAACTTCCGGGAACCTGGATTAGTATTCGCTAGTCGTATTTATACGCGGAGATATGAGCTCTTCCGTCATGGTAATGATGTGGCACGTGACGTCAAGGAATAAAGTACCTCTGTTTTAGGTGGCACGATATATATGTTATAACATTTGATATACTTAACGTTCTACCTCATACGTCTTGGGAAGCCAAGACGAATGGTAAAAGATTCCCATGAGCATCAAAACAGTGCTGTAGTAACATATCACATACATAAAATCACCCCCATGATCGTGGGCAGAAACTAGAGTGCAGCATCTGATAAGTTTTTCAAACACTTCTTTTGTTTTTTCTAAGTACATGTGCGCATGCCAGTATTTTAAAATAAATACATTCTATTTTTAGGGTTCCGTACCTAAACAGGAAAGAGCGGAACCCTTATAGGATCACTTAGTTGTCTGTCAAGACCCTTTATCATGGGAACCAAGCCATGTACCCAAGTTTGCGGTCCCTTGAATTCGTGAAAAAAACAAATTTCTGAGTTAACGAAATAAAAAAGATACGACCGTTTATGTCGCAAAAAACGTATATTTCGACACTCTGAAGGGAATCAAAATTCACAGGGTACTTCCCGTTAACCCAGAATCCTGAAATTTGGCATAAAGCAAGTTCTTATAGCACCAGTATCGGAATAAATCTGAAAACTGTAAATTTTTTGTTATGTCACATAAAAAATAACTTTTTTGTGTTTCGGAAAAGTCTTCGACACTCCATTCAGGAATTGAACTATTTGCATAGGTTTTGTATGTACGCGAGTTGCCCAGTTTCAATCTTAATTTGAATTTCATTTTATTTATTTTTTCTCGCCTTATTTTACAGTTTGATGGCGAGGAACGCTCTTTAAACATTTACAGAAATTACGTTGGTTTACTGTCTCATAATATTTACGTTATGTGAACACAACCTATAATTAAAACTTATTTAAAAACTCAATCTCAGATAATATAATTAACAATGTTTTACCGTTGTTCGAGTGTATAAAATAAAAGACTGACATCAAGCCCTTGTTCAAGACTTGAACAAAAACTTGCCAACCACCTGAAATAAAATTCTCTTATAATCATTATCATCATAATCAGCCAAAAGACGACCGCTGATGGCAGCCTTGAGGGCAGCACTGGTCCGTTCCAGTTTGAAAGCCAGACGTCGGAAGTGCTCCTCGAAATTTCACCAGCTGTCGAGGACAAGTCCCAAGTACTATATCGATGACCCGACGCAATTGAAAAAACTTGGGAAAAAAAAAGTTAAAGATGTGATGATAATGTAAATTCAAACAATACTTGTACCATTGCGAGATATGAGTTTATAAAATAAAAGACTGACTTGAGATTGACTTTAATAAAAAAGCCAAGTATCTTAGAACCAACTTAAATAAAATGATTTATTACTACTAGGTATCTAACCTTTATGATGACTTTATGTTGTTGACTCTCCCGGTGTTTCCATTTTCATCTGTTCTCTGAATCCCTCTCTGTAGGCGCCTTTTATGCATCTCATTTTATCTTATTTGCAATCTAGGGTTTTTCTGGTGCTTTGAATAAATGTTTGTAAGTCTACAAGTCTGAAGAAACTAATAACCGCTAGGTACGACTGTACCTAGCGGTTCGTAGATCGGATGATCTACGAAGATAACTTTAATCCATTGAAAGCTCGGACTTAAAGATTCTTTTGTGCACTAGAAAAAAGTGCCAATGAAATGCCAACCTGGAGTCTTATAGTTCTTTATAAAATTTGTGACAAGCTGGTGAAAGCTCGTATGTCTTGTAAACATACATTGCACGTACAGCTAAGGAGTGAAATTCCTCGCCGAAATCTGTATTTCCTGATAGCCCCTGCACCTGGGGATCTTCAAGTCAAGAGTTAATAGGTTACTTCTAGGCAATCGCGCTCCATCGTCGACCATATCATCGCCTTCCATCAGGTGAGACAGTATTCAATTGCGAGCCTATCGACAATAAAAATAAAATCTGTACCCTGAAGATGAGAAAATACTTCGGTTGATAAATAAATAGTTTCTTTTCTTAAGTAGTTAGTCCTTCAATAAAATGGACTTCTAGATTACTGCTGTGGAATTTATTTTCACTTTTATAGGCCTCTATTCCAACAGATTTTCGATGACAATGTTAAGTCTGATAGAGCGAAAGCTTTGCGCTATTTTTTGGCGCAGTTCCAATTGCAGGAAATAAATTTAAAAAAATATATAGATGTATTGCGAGGTCACGTGTGTTCTAGTCTTTTATCGACTGGTTATTGTTCCCGATTCTCTTCATTTCATTGTTAGGTTTTGATTGTGACCATGTTGTGTTTTGTCGTGTGTTCCTTAGAAAGATTATGTGTTAAAACTTAGCGAAAATCACGCTTTTCGCCTTCAGAGTAGCTCCTTCCTAGATAGAGTCTATTAAAATAAACATTTCAACAAAATATATTTTAAAACACAAAATAAATGCCGTCATAACTGCCCAGAAACACTATTATTCTTCTAAAAATATTAATTCCTAAAACGAGATAAAATATTATCTTCAGTACAATTTTCATAACAAATTGTCTGAAAAAAAAACAAAGACAGACATCTCATTGAAAGACTCGAGTCCTTGAGAAGCGTTTATTTTTTCGTAATGTCCTTTCCAGAGATGAATTAACACTTTCAAGTTTTTTAATTAATCCATTTTTAGATTCTTGAGAGGTTTATTCCATGAATTATGCCATTTTCCAGATGGCAAGATAATTATGTAAATTGTCGGAATTTCATGTGAATTATAAAAAAATCTTAGCTGAAATTCTGTTTTTATTTTTTGTATTAGAACTTATCCTATCAATAAGAATCTCTTCTTTGAACTTTTGATATATTGCATACGACGTGTATAGTAAAACGTTTTCAGCGTTCATTTATCTTTGTTCATAATTCTTTAAAACTTATAAATTGATCGACGATGTAGTTATTACTAATAGAGTAAATTTAAAATTACACACTGGTTACTTTCATACATACTTTTATTAAAAATCTTATTTTATCACAATATTGCACACGTAATAATTAATATGTTCATTTCATGATACTTATTTTGTTATATAATATTATATATATAATTACAATTAAATCAACAGTCAACAAAAGCACCGATATGTTAAATGTTTGATAAAATCTTACAACCTGTGACATCTCCATTAAAATGTATAGTAATATTAGGTGTATCATATAATTAAACATGATCAGCTTAGGAAGTCATTTAAATGAGACTTTATAGCATCCAAAAATAAAATAAAATTTAACAAAAATAATATAAAAATTTTGGAGTTACATAAAACTAAGAAATTTTTCAACTATCTCTTTCTGCCAAACAAAAAAAAAAAAAATTCATGATAATAGCGGTCACAGATTGTACTATAAATGTTTAATAAAATATACAATACATTTATAACTAATCACAAATATATTTTTCTCAACATTTTATAACGAAAACTGAAGTATTTTAATACTTACAATTATTTTGTAAATATAAATCATTACAATATACACCACTAATTTTTAATTAGTACACATACTTAAAGGGCTTATTAGAAAAGGTCTTGTTATTATTTAAGTAAAGTCTTAATAAATAATATTCACAAAAAGCAAAGTTATTAGCGTTTGCTTATATCCCAAAATGTCACTCAATTTATGGAAATATTGTACAAGCTATTGATCAAGTCTGGTCAGATTTTGGTGCCGCCAAATTTGTAACTGATTTTTAGTATAATGGATGCCAGGATTACAACCGCGTACTTATTTTTTTAATGCTACGTGTAGTTTCGGAGATACGAGATATGTCTCGAAAAAGCAAAATAAGCAAATTTACCACATTATTTTATAGGTTGGAAGCTTCTTTATTGTTCTTTTTTACAATGCGCATATGTTATCAATGTCAATGCGTTATGATACTCTCGGGTGGTAATCCAACAGTAATCTGCCGTCTTATGCTCACCATAGTGACCTTAGGACCCATCTTCTATCATTTTTTTATTCAGATGGAAGCGCTCCCCGTGAACTTTGCTGTAGGTACCAATATTATAGGGGTACTTATCCAAATAGCTGTGTACTTTTATGCTCATATTGCAGCCAACCTTTTTAACGTTATCTGAAAGGTCCTGAACTAATTCCACGTAATTTTCTGCCTTTTTCTTTTCTAAGACATTTTTGACGACTTTGACATAAAATTTCTAAGTCGCTGATTCCAAATTATTTCTTAAAATTATAAAATCTTATTTTTCATGAAAATTCTTCTTTAAGGCTTATCGAAACTACCAGTCTTTAACTAATTCGAACAAATAAAAATAACACCCATAATTTTAAATTTATTTTGGTTCTGATTAAGTCATAGGTACACCGAACGTCAATCGAGCTAGTTTACCATTCGTCCACTATCCTAAATAAGCAATTCATAATAAATTTTTTTGAAAGCCGTTTTCGGTTTTTTTTTAAATCTTTTACCACATATTCACTCTAAATGTAAAAAAACGTATTTTGCATTATTTAACCAACTCCTCCTAGACTACTAAATATTGATATTATCTGTTAATCACATAAATTGGCGGAATGCGAACATAGTAAACATACAAAAATCGGTATTTTTTTTCAGATAACAATAATTTTGAAATTACACCTAGTTTCAAGGTTCTAAAACTTCTAGAAGACTTATCAAATTATTCATCCAATTATATTATAAAATTACCAATATCAAAAACTTTTCTATTTTTTGAAGACTTGTGAAGAATGAATAAATGACGAACAAAATGGTAAAACACTGCGCGTAGTATTTTCTAGAAGCGATTGTTATGAATTATTGATTTTATTATGAATTTACCAATTATCATAAATTTTCGTGGACAATTTTGGGATACATTTTTTTTATTTTTTTTTTCACTACACAAATATAATCATTAACGAGTACAGATAGAGCTCCATTTTCTTTTTGTAATAATTAAAAAATAGGTGTGTATAGAAAATCATTAATCGTTAAAACCTCATTATTTTTAATGAATAAAAAATAATCATTACAGAATATTTTCATGCCTTACTGCTTATCTATTATTAATATTTATTTTTAAGTTAAAGGTACATATCATGAAAAGAAGGTATGTATACATTGATATGTTATGAGATATGTAAAAAAAAAATAAAGAAGTGAAACTTTCTAAAGTTAGACCAGTGAGGAAATATATAAGACAAGTATATGTTTGCAATAACTATAACCTTAAAACCTGTAATAATATTATTTAAAATAATGAAGGACAGTACGGACGAAATACCTTGACCGCTCCGAACTTTGAACAAGTGGTTGCACAGTAATTCTTGTTAGGAATCATATGGCAAATGCATTTAAAATATAATACATAACATAATCATCCTTTTAATGTTCCCATTGCTGGGACTCAGGCCTCTTATCTAAGAGAGGGAATAGTCCATAATTCACCACGCGGGCCCAGTGCGGGTTGGTGTGTCCAGTGAATGTCACATGTCTTCGAATTTTTGGTTATAGGTCATACCGGTTTCCTCACGAAGTTTTCCTTCACCGTTTTGAAAGCAGTGATGATGAAATAAATTACACAAAGTAATGCGCCTGTTTGTGTTCGGGTCGTAAGTCGGGGCCGTTACTACTCAGCTTTCCGTATTTATTTGAGTATGAGCATAATTTGGAATGCTTAACTTCAAAGTAGCCAACATATTTTGACCGTACTGTAATAGATACTTTAACTCTTTAGCCACTTACGTCGAATTAGTCCGACGAATGGCTAAGTACTCCATTTCGTTTATCTCTTTAACCCCCATAGGTGACAGAAGAGCTGACGAGATGTAGTATTCGGTCGTGCGTGTCAGGCGGGATAAACACGAGAGTGTTTGTCGGATATATCCGACGTTGGCGGTTAATGGGTAAAAAAAATAGTTTTGCGCAAAAAATTTTTTTTTATAGTAGAAAGTAATTGTCTGGCGACAAAACAGAACACAAAAATAACTGCTTTTTGTGACATAACATAAATTATTTAATGATGATATATTAATTTTAATTATTTAATCCATATTATATGAGTATGTACATAAATATCTACAAACTAATAATGTTCCTGTTAAAAATAAAAATTATATTGAAAATTTTTGTGCATATAGCGAAGTGATTATAGTTATATTTACAGGAAAGTGCTTAACATGGAAGTTATAGAGAAAATATACTGTTTCACTACATCATTATTTAATGAATGTAATTATACTAGCGAACAATATATCGTACCATTTTCGGTGGCGAGAAATAATGGAATGAAATTTAGGAAAAACACACAACAAGAAATAGCAAGAAAAATATAACACAAGTTTTGAAAAAAAAATGCTAAATAAGAAATCCTATTGTTGTGTTATTTTTATAATAAGAAAGAAAGAAAAAGAATTTATTTGGTACAGCACAAGGCACAAATACATTATAGGGTAACACGAAACAAAAATAAAAAAAGAAACATAAGTGTAGTTGTGTGCCTCAAGGCTGCATCAAAATAGGTCCAGCTTCAGCATGAATGTCGGACATTTTATATTTTTCCCAAACTAGGAATTACTCCAAAGTCGTTCCAAAACAAATAAACTCACACACAAGACATCCAGATCCAAAACAACTATATGAAGCCATTCTTATTTGTTCCGTGTAAAAAAAAACTTAATATTGAATACACAAGGTAAAATTAACTTTCACAACTTCACTTGGGTATCGATATCCAATGACGATAATTACGCATCACGTCTTTGAAGTTTCACTCAGGTATTTTAATTAGATTTTGTTACAATTATTTAACTAATATAATGACTGTCTAGTGCGACACAGATTTGAGCACAAAGGAAATCGGAAAAGCCGTCGAAATACGAATACAGTAGAATTTCATTAATCCGGCACTTCAATAGACCGACACGTTCAATAATCCGGCACCCTCCGCTCGCACCTACGCCACGCACAGCGTGTGTGCTATGTCGCCATCGGACAGTCTAACCTCAAACAGTTTTTTTCTATATTATCAAATAATCCGAACATTCCAATTATTTGGCACCCTCTGGTTTTTAATACTGCCGGATTACTGAAATTCTTCTGTAGTTTTATATTGGAGTCGAGGTCCATGTCTTGAAGTAAACACAAGAAATAATTCCATGTTTCATTTGACACAAATAATATCTATCTGTATTTATGACAATATTGAGAGCTAAAGTAGTGGCCGTTGTCCCAAAATAGCACAACAAATTCTAGTTATGTAAAATACCATTCACAGTTTGATATCTTCAATACCTCATTAATAATGGGGTGAATATAAACGCAGGGGTAAATAGAAACAAAAATTTGATTAAGCGCACATTATTGATTTCTAACAAAACATATAAATAAAAGTTACGTGTATTTTTATGATATCAAAATAATTATATTGTCAATTGGTCGTTTTTTATGGAGGATAACTGACCAGAAATTCCACGGTTAATCTTTAAAAAAAAAGATTGATATTAAAATATTTCCATGGACTACACTGTTCTCTCATACCATTTAATATTGTGATTAAATGGTATGAGAGAACAGTGTAGTCCAAAAAAATAAAAAAACTACTTGAAATTGTGACCAAATGAAAACGTGAAGTCGCAGGTAACAGTTAGTTTATTAATAAATCAGAGTAATTAAAAAATATAATATTAAAACTGGAAGTACTTTTCAAAGTTTTGTTTTTATTTACTCCTGTATCCCTATTCATTCCGTTTACCGATACTCGTTACAAAAAATAATGATTTCGCTAACCTTTATGATCCTTTTAAAATAAAATTATGCATAAGACGACCTTTACGCAATATTCTTCCCCGGTCAACAAAATAAATTTATCGAAGTTCAATTCTAATGATATTATAAATCTACTTGTCAAGTTTAAACGTGAATGATATTTTTACAACAATGTTTTGATATGAATTTATCTTATTGAATATAACAGCTAAAAATGAACTTACAGTTCTTAGTAATACATCAATATTTTGCGAGTAAAATAAAATCTGTAGAAAAAGAGTGATAGTGCATTCAAGTGATATGAAGAGATATATTTGTGATATGTATCCTCTAAAGAAGTGATTTGGAAGTCAGTGGGTATCCCAAGATTTGCGGGGTGGTTTAAAGAGTTTCCTTGGAACGTAAAAGGAAACTGAAGGAACACAGAAATCTTTCTCACTCCACCCAGAGTAAGAGGACTTATTTGAAGATTTTCCACCTCAAACAAAAAAAAGTAGATATCGCATTATAGCTATGTAAAAACTACTGATAGTGAATAGCTTCAAGACTAATACAAAAATTATATAGAACTGTTATCATTAAAACTTGCCTCTACTTATGAAACATAAAATGTGCTAACAATTTCGGTAACTAATCCACAGGCATCTATCATGTTCAATTTCAAGGTCGATCAATGTAGAACAAATAATCTAAATTCGTACCAGAGGACGTAATGACATTTTGCTTGACTAACCTCGTAGTTCGTAGGTCATAAATTTAATGCGTAAAACAAATCCATAAATATTTATGAAAACGTTGAAGTTACTCAAGTGCGAAATTGAATTTTCTTAGACATATCAGTATTCATTTATTTAGTCTATCCAAGGTCACAGAATATTTTCTACTCCATTTCGTGTCTACATCACTAAGTACTGGGAAACCGACTGACTTCGGTATAATATGCTGTTAATACATATTTTATATATTACATTTATAATTTTGTACAATGTATATACACTCTCACTAATGGTCCTTTTACCCAAAGATCCTTGGACGGTTCAAACTTCATTTAAGGATCTCACACCAGGACTGGATAAGCAGGAATTAATTTTTAGAATATCCCATAACAGTTACCCTTCACCTTAATTAAACTTTTGCTACTAAAATTAAAACAAATTTCTACGAAATTAGGAAAATTTCGGTATTCGATGGACTAACTAAATAAAATTATCATTTGCTTCGTTATTATTTTTTAGGTTAAAATAATCTGCTCCACAATTGTTTTGTTAACTTTTTTATCTTGGACACTAAGTCCTTTAAGCCATGTCTTCGTATTAATAGTTAACTTGTTTACGATTTGAATATGGATGTACATATTTTAAAGTTTTTTTGCAGCAAATGTATCAAGTCAACTTTCTCGGCAAACTTCGCAGAGGTAGTCAACACTGCGATACAATTCACAGCTCAATTTTACTGAGATCGAGCCTGTTTCAAAGATTCCACATATTGTCCAGTTACGCAGAAACTTTAGATACAAAACTACAACAATTTTACATCACAATTTCCACTAGGAATCAATTTGCGAATAATTAAAACAGCCACTGAACTTCACTCGAGGAAATCCCACCAAAAACTCTCAACTGCTCCATAAAAATTTATAAAGAAGGTTAGCAAAAAAATAAATAAGGAGCGTTACTTCGCTGCAGCGGATGCTACATAAAATATAGTGATCGATGCTGAAAACCAGTGAATATTTAAGAGCTCTCCAGACAAAAGGTGGTTACAGACCGGAACGAGGCTTTAATGGAGCAGGACGTTCTTTTGGTCCAAGCCAGCCCCACGGCGGGATATCTCGTTAGCTAGTCTAACGTGTTTCATAGAAAGATGAACAAAAACCTTTCTGACAGCTTTTTGTGCGAAGTACTCTGTGTTACGAAATTCATTTCGGTACGACAACATTAAATTAGGGCAGTAGACGCTCTGTTGCAAATTTTGTGAAATATAATAACGTTTCATTATGTCTGAGAATAAGTTGCGTAACTACTTTTGGAAAGTGGACAAAGAAAATTTGGCAGAAGGTGCCTTGTTTGGGACGCAAAGACCAACTGAAGGAATGCAAGGCAGGGTTTTGGTCACTATAAGTCTGTTACTCCCTCTCGCTCAACCAAAAGCAGGAGAAAAAATGAAATGTTTTAAGCGTAATGTCTCACGCGCGTCTCAAAGAGATGTCAGTAAGAACGTAGGGGCTCAGCAGAGCTGAAGCTTAATGGGGCATGGATCGACTTCTGAAACAGTTACTCATGGCCCTAGGACGCAAAAGGGCTACTGAAGAAACATAGGCGTGGTTTTAGTCAAATTGGTACACCCTCTAGAGCGAGAGATGTCATTAGATGATTTTCCTTTACAACTTAAAAAAAAGCATAGAAAGAAAAATTTTGGCCTCTTGTACCTTTTATACCATTTATTTACTCTTAATCTAAATATTGATTCTTGCAATCCATTCCTTCTAAACGAATTCCCTATATCGTCTAATTAGGTCACCTTATATCTTCATACCGTGTACCCAGTGCTACCAATAGTGAAATCAGTAGCAAACTCAGGTAGCTCGTAGTGGTTTTTACACCGCTTTGTAGTTCTGCTAGGCTTGATCCTGTGAACAAAAGAAATATTTAGTATAGGTTTGTAGGTGGGTGAATAGGTGGTTTTAGTATAGGTACTGGGCAAGTGTACTGGGCGAGATAATAAGTCATCCAGTGTAAAAAAAATGGTACTGCTAAGCTCTTTAGAGTTTTCCGCGTAATTTAATCAGTTAAAAATCAACTATCGGATAGTTGCCCAGACCAGACACAATATCTATCTAGTCGGGGGATCTTCCCTCTAACAGAGGATTATAGGACTTTACACCGTGATTCGTGTACCGCGCGTACCTCTAGTCCGGCTCTCAGATTAAATAAAATTATGGTTTTAAAAATATTAAAACCATTCATTAACTTTTCACGCATGTTCAAAGCTGCTAGTGTTAATAATTACCCTTAATACAATTAAGCCTTTTAAACTGAAGCGTTCATTAAATCAGTAATGAATAATTTATTAACACCTTATTTCATGTTGTTGCCAAAATAGGTAATCACGGTGTCATTAGCGTTAATATTAAATAAATATAATCATATAAGCAAACTCAGCTGACAGACATAGCTCGAATAATCGCCAAACTTAGGTGGCAATGGGCAGGGCACATTGTGTACATTCACAAGGTGGACCGGTGACCTGGTCAGGGTCGCGGGAATCCGATGAATGCGAGACGCACAGGACCGGTCGTTATGGCAACGCTTGGGGAAGGCCTACGTCCAACAGTGGACGTCTTTCGGCTGAAATGATGATGATGATGATGAATCATATAAGTAGGTAGTGCAGATTGCATTGTATTCGGTCTGAGACTGTTTGCATTTAGTTAATCGTTTCACCTTCATACTTTATTTTATTTTTTGAATGAATGAATTTTTATTACAGGCGTTTGCACATATTATTTTCAGGTTTGTGTTCATTCCCTTCATTTGCAAAATATAATAACACTTATCTTCTATTTTAGGTAAAAGGCAGTCCTTGGGTCATTTTTGACCAGTTAAAATAATAATATTAACAAAAAACACCCACATTTCGCTAATTTAGATCTCGTTATTTAATATAATAACAATTATTAAATTCTTCCAGCGGCTGCGGAAAAGTAAAATATATATATATATATCGTGCATTTAATATAGATCAATACAGCCCTTTCCAGCATGTAATTTAAATGAATATTTCCGAATATATTACAGAT
Organism: Mythimna vitellina; assembly: GCA_949316375.1. Lineage (NCBI taxonomy): Eukaryota > Metazoa > Arthropoda > Insecta > Lepidoptera > Noctuidae > Mythimna > Mythimna vitellina. Next base: position 15,387,826 of record OX438706.1, read on the forward strand.
TTAAAATGCAGGGACATAAGTGGTAGAGGTGGTATCAGCATTGTACCCATGCGAAGCCGAGGCGGGTCGCTAGTTCAAAATAAACAAAAATACAATAATCCAAACATCCAAATCTTTCTCTTTACAGTATTGAAAGCACGAAGAGAAAGTTAAACTTATAATAAGTTACATACTCTAGTATTACATACATACTCTGGTATTGATTGACGATATTTGAAATAATGTTGTAATAATAATTAGGGAGCAGTGGTGGCCGAGTGGTAACCACCCCGACTTACGAGTTGTAGGTTGCGGGTTCAAACCCACCCGGTTTTTATTTCATCATCACTGCTCTCAAAACGGTGAAAGAAAACATCGTGAAGAAACCGGCATGTCCTAGAACCAAAAATTCGAAGACACGTGACATCCACCAACCCGCACTGAGCCCGCATGGTGGATTACGGCCCAATCTCCCCTAGAGAGAAGGTCTGGGTCCCAGCAGTGAGAACATTAAAAGGCTAATAATGGTTTGCTTTGAAAGCAAAAGTATACAGGGTGTACACGTCTTGGCAGCTTTACTTGCATCACCTTCCCCGCTACGTACACTAAATAAGTTTCTGGTCGAATCTTTCCCTAAAGATAATAACAGCAAAAATTTAATTCTAGTTACCTCGATATTTTTATATCTGACTTCGCGTTCGCATTTGATAAAACCCTACTCTTTTAAAGAAGTGAAGCACAAAGGAAATCAAATGTCAGGCGGAGGAAGAAAACAAAACTATTTTAATCGATCACCAGCAGAGATACAACGCGATGTTTAAACTTTGAAGCACCGTTGCATATGTATTGCACAAACATACAGACTAAATGAAACATTTTTTATACGTACTCAAATATTTGAAGAGCCTCATGATTGCAAATACCGGTGCATATAAATGGCTGGCTAAATTGTAGATATTTTAAATCCTGTTGTTTTTGTTACAAACATTTTATTAGTATTTTTCAAATGGCGACATGGTTTGTTCGAAAGGATTACTGCGGTTCTGGAATGCAAAGGGCAACTGAGGGACCATAGGTGAGGTTTAGTCAGTAAGTTTGACACTCCCTCCCGCTTTACCCAGGTGGGAGCAGATATTTGAAAACATAACCCTTCTTGCAGTCTGTTAATGAATTCCTACTTTAAAAAGAAAGGTTAGTACGAAGTTTTAAAAGCAAGGGAACAAAACATGATAATAACTAAATAAATGATTTCGACCATTTTTATTTGCCTATCCAATTATATATTTTAAACTAGTGCCCCAGTTTCGCACGAGTATTATAAATCGTTGAAATTCTTGTTTTCTTCTATTTAAATATAATAAATCTTTATTTCAGACGACATCCGTAGTTGTTACAGATAAAGAGAGCTATACAATTTTTGAATATTTGAGTGCAACTTATCCGCAATGACCTGTAGAATGCTGTTAGTGCTACTCCGGACTCTGCTCAATAACGAAGCGAGCCACTTGCGCACGATGGTATGGAAACCATTTACCTTTACGCGCATGCCCTCATGCACGTATTGTACTCCTGAACCTTCTTCATAAATCACTGTGTTTATTGGTGAAAACCAGATGAAAATCCGTTCAGTATTTTCTGAATTTATGCTTACAGACATACAGAAAAACTTAGTGACTTGTTTTATATATATATATATTATTTAAAGATGTAATGATAACAGCTAGACAGGCTTCGAAAAGCCTTCCAAGCTTATACATGGCACTACAGTCCTTTCAACTACAGTGTTTTCGTCCTCTTTCGGGGACGTTAGAAGAGCTTTGTGATGGCGTGCCGTTAAGTGTCATATGGCGGGTTCTCGGTTTATGATGATTCAGTCAAAATATATCTAGCGGTCTGTTTAAGCTACTCCGTTTATACTACTACTATCGATAGTTTTCGACATAAAATAAAAAAAAAATTCAAAATCAAACATATTTTTATTTCACATTGGCCTACATGGACACGTCAGAAGCTAGTCGCGGTTCAAAATTGGTTGTTTCCTATGGAGAAGAAGCGGAAAGAAACTCCATGGTTACTCTTTTAAAAAAAATGGATATTCTTACAGTATAAACAAATAGAAACACCGTTGAGTTCCCTTAATTTCTTTGTAATTCATCGCTACTTTTTGTGCGCAATCCAAAATGTCCAATAAAAGCATTTTAGCTTGAGGACGGCTGTGAGGAGGATGTAACCCGATATTACTATATATAAAAAGTTCCACACTAATATATATATACTTCACACTCTACCAAAAGCTACCATTGTGTTCAGCGAGTTATCCGGCAGGAAATCAGGTGTCAGTTCTAACAAATGGACGGTGTGCTAAATAGAGGTGAAGTTAAGTGAGTTTAATCGATAAAGTCACCGATTGCTGCCGAAAGAATTTGAGCCTGTCCCAAATTCTGACCTGGGCGTTAGGCAATTAGGTGAGGAGCAATCTATTAACTTTTTGCTCGGTTATCACTTTTAACGTGAAAGGAATTTGTGGCACAGGTCACTGAGTTTAGTGTCTAGAAGTGATCTCCTAGACAATTAACTATCTACTTAAGATAACTATATAGGTTATCTTACCTTAATTTGTTTTATTATTTACTAGTTGACCCGGCGAACTTCGTACCGCCTAAGGATAACGCCATCATTGCCAGAACATCATAATTCATTTTACAATGACATTTTAATTAGAGATGGCGTTGTATACGGTTTTATTTTTTCGTGATTTTTTCTATTTTTCTCACCGCTTAAACCTGCCCTGGACTATCACGGATATTTCAAGACCAAAATTAGCAAAATGGTCCAGCCGTTTTTGAGTTTTAGCGAGACTAACGAACAGCTAATATTTTTTTTATATATAGAGTTATTTATCGCACACAGTGTACACATATGCAGATATTGACTGGTCTTAATGGAGACATAAACCTAGTGCCCGCCACAGCTTTGAACAGGTGTTAGAAGTTTTTTAAGTCATCTATCCATTTGCATAAAATTTTAAGACCTAATATAACTTAGCATAATTTTGTTTGGCATAATTATATTTTCGCATAATATAATTACGCATAACAGCTTACGCATAATTTTTTAAGCATAATTTCTCTAACCATAATAATGATTAAGCATAAAATTCTTATATTCTTATAAATTTCGGTGTGTATTTTTTTATTTCGCTGTAGGAAGCATGAAGCAAGCAAGCATACAGCATGCAAGCAAGCATGCAGCAAACAAGCAAGCATGCAACATGCAAGCAAGCTTGCAATGCTGCAAGCAAGCATGCGGCATGCAGCATTCAAGCGAGCCTGCAACATGCAGCAGGCAGGGTTTGTGTCACAGCTCCGGCGCTGCGGGCCTCCGGCGGCTCCGCGCGTGCTAATTGTCGCAGACGGCTTTCGCTCACCACCGCAGCTTCGGCTTGTTGGCCGGCTTCGCCGGCCAGCCTCAGCCGCGGCGCCTCGCTCGCAGCCGCCTGCTCCTCAGCCCGCGGGCCGCCTCGCCCTTACGCGCCTACGCGATTTTAAATTACACTCTAGGGGTAGGACAAACAAGCCTACGTGGAGTCGGTTTTGCAGCAATTCGGTTCTGTTGCTAACTTTTGTTGCACAGCATATTAAATTTTTAACCAACAACATTATTTAATTGTTCATCACTAACGTTATGCTAATAGTCATTAGGCCTACTAACTTTATGCGAATCAAATTTATGCCAAAACAAATTAGTCTTTAAGATGATTATGCTAACATAAAATATATGCCTCAAAAAATTATGCCGAAGTATTATTATGCCAAAACAAATTGTGCCAAAATCGTTATGCCGAAGTATATTAGGACAAAGAACATTATGCGAAAAGAAGGGATCCCATAAAATAATTTAGACTTAAATTATTCTTTCCATCATAACTGTTGCAACTGTTGCAGTCAATATGTTTCGTATTAGAATTTATCATTTGTTTTATTATATGTGTTGATATGTTTTTCTTTTCAGTTTTTATTTAAAGAATTTTTTTTACTCGGGCCCGGTTTTTTTCAAATTATTATTGTTAACATATTATATATTCTAGTTATAAGAAAGGGTAATTGATCTCAAAAACAATTTTGGGTTAAGAAATGAAGATTTCTTTCTTTATTTTATTTCTAGAAAAAAAATTTGTTATAATGTACTAAATGCTTTCATCATATAATTCAATATTAGGCACTTTTATTGAACACGTAGACTTTCCCTTACGTCCATGTTATAATAGACAAAAAACTAAGAACTGTCTATTCGCCCTTTTCTTTTGTTATTTTTAGTAAAAGAGCAAATATTACGAATGCCTTCTTAACGTCAATTCTGATAAAACCCAAGAGCACTCCGATACAAATCCTGTACAATATGGACGCTTAACACAAAAAATGTCGAACACAAACCCAGCTGAAACTAACATTTGTTATACTTAGTACGAATTTATCGAGTCTTTCAAAATGTTCCTTTTATAGGAGTATGACATTGGAAATGAAATGTGTTGTCTACTTTAAAATTGACGTGGAGGGAGTTGTTACTATTCATGTTGGTATCATTGACATCATAACAGAGGACCAGGTGATACATTGTGAGAAGTGTATGTAGATGTATGTTTAGAAGGTACACATTGGTGCTTGTATTTGCATGTACTTAAAAGTTTTATAGGGACCAGAAATGATTTAAGAAGTTTTTATATTCATGTTTGAATTTTTATTTACACTTACAATTTTCTATCAAAATTATATTTTGGAGTAGTAAAGAAAACAATAAAAAATAAAATGTATGATGAATATTTGTAATATATAGAAATCTCGTGTTACAATGTTTGTAATCAAACTCCTCCGAAAGACTTGACTAAAGGTCTGAAAATAGGTCTTAGGCTATTTTGTATCCTACATCCCATTTTTTCTTTAATGATTTATATGGCAGAACAACGTTTGCCAGTTCAGTTAGTATACTATATTGTAGTACAGCATAGTATAGTCGGCCTTATAATGGTCCCACTGCTGGGACTCAGGCCTCCTCTCTAGGAGAGGAAATAGGCCGTAATCCACCACGCGGGCCCAGTGCGGGTTGGGGATGTCACATGTCTTCGAACTTTAGGTTCTAGGACATGCCGGTTCCCTCACGATGTTTTCCTTCACCGTTTTGAGAGCAGTGGTGGCCGAGTGGCAACGGCCCCGACTTACGAGTTGTAGGTCGCGGGATCAAACCCAGCCAGGCGCATTACTTTGTATTATCTATATTGTATTTTAAAATATTCACTGTACATTGTGATCGTGTGAAAACGATATTTGCTACACATTACACCACAGGTTTGATTTTTAGAACACGATAATGTCAATATCAAACAAGTGAATGCTCCTGGCGTAACAATAGCATCATATATCATGTTCGAAAAAAGAATGTAGTGTCGTATAAGGTTTTAAAAACTGCTTCTATCCATCAAAATCAACTTTCTTTGAAGAAATATTATACATTTTCCAACTAAAAATTTTATTAACTGCTGACAGTTTTATATTGTTTTTTAAATTGATTATTGTTATGGGCAGAAGCCATTTTTAATAAAATTATAATCAACTTTTCTGTAACAGAATAACAAAAAGACTTTTGAGATTCAAAATTGAGTTGTTCTCCAAAATATAAATAACCTTAACAAATCTACATTAATATCATAAAGAGGTAAAGTTTGTTTTTTTGTTTGTAGGAAGGCGACAAAGTACTGGTCCGATTGGGAAATTTTTTATACCCATAGTAAGCTGCTATATTCCTTAGTGACATAGGCTATATTTTATGTCTGCTGGCGAAACCGCAAGCAAAAGCTAGTCAATTAAAAAAAAACAGATTTACACCAATAGTAAAGGTGATTACGACCAAAACAATGTCTGTATTTGATCCTTGTTCCCATTTATCGGTTGTATATATTGTAGAACTGTTTCCATCATCTTTTCCTTTTTTTGAATCTATAAATCGAATTTTTTTATGAATATAGTGCACTATACTGCTGCGCCACATTACCTATGCATTAGTACAACACGTAGATGTAAATCGTCATGGAAGGACGCCAAGTCACAATTATTCTTTTAAAAATACTTGCCTCCGTAAAACTAACGAGTCAGCATAATATACGGGCGCTTTTAGGCAGTTTTTCAGCCTTTAGCTAGCGACCTCATTTGGCAAAATAATGGGACATACGCTTCTTAACAAACGAACGGGCTATCCTCCATTTTGTACATTGGAACAACCAACCATTTATCTAAGACGTGACGCTTGTTTAGTTGCGCGAAAAGTAGTTTTACGACCTTTGATCAATTATGGTTGGGTAATTTTCATTAATGGGCAAACATGTCCTAAATTGTCAGGATCGAAAAAACCATGGCGAGGCGCGGTGATGAAAGGTACGTTTAACCGCGAAGAAGGTTGCGAGGCCATCTGATGCGGTTCACGCGAAATTGACGCGACGCGGCTGTTCCTACATGCGCGCGAAGTCGCCGCTTCAGCTGCCATTAATATAAAATAAGTCACCGCACCACAAGAGTTCACGCGAAAATATCAAACTAATTAACCGCGTCCGCTTCGCTTCGCTCGTTACAATTATTTGTTATAATCGCGCCGAATCGCTTCGCGTTTGCATTGTATCACTTACGTAGGCCACCGTGTAAGATGTTGAGGAGACCAGGGTTGCGGGATTATTTGAATAAAATACCGTGGCCCTAGAACTCAAAGCGTTATTAAAGGAAAACAGATGGATTTTAGTCATGAAGTCTGGCACTCCGTGTCGCGCGAAAAGAAAAAAAATGGTTGAAAAAAGGAATGTGGGTCATGAGACTGGCACAGGGAAATGGGAATTGGCACTAGAGAAGAGAGGCCTATGTTCAGCAATAGCCGAAGTTGGGTTGTGGACGATGATGATGGCTTAAGAGTGAAAATCTTGGCTATGCAATTTTAGATTATTTTATTTTTGGAAAGAACAGCTCGTTAATACACAATGTTGTATCACGCATTTTGAATTGATGCTTGTAGCATAGTCATATATTAAATGCGTACCTAAGATTGTCTGGTCACAGTCAGCGATAAGACCGCCATTGTACTCAAAGATTTAAGTTTCTGTGAAATTGTTACTATTTTGGTGTACAATAAAAATGAATCTATTCTATTTTTACTCGAGTCAGTTTGCTGTGATAATCACGCGACGGCGCGTCAAAAAAAATGAAGAACAAGAGAAATAAATGTTGGAAATAAATCAATATTTCTATAAAACACATAGAAGAACATTTAAATCAATTTTAGATCGAAGATCTAATTTGGTTTAACCTATTGAAAAGTACCAATTTTGTAGTTACCAGGTATACATATAAGCTATCAAAATTGAATCTAATAAATTTCCTAAATCGATTCTCTAGTACAAACAAGGAAGCAATTTTCATTAAGCCAACCTCGTATTCAGTTGATTACAAAGACAAGTAATATCCATTTCGTAATTACGTCTGAGTATCCAAACTAGGATTGCGGATGCTTTGTATTTCTATAGGCTATTATCAATGTTCACTGTACCAGTCTGTTACTGTCCGATTCACGCCATTTAAGATGATAGCATAAGATAAATTTTGAGTCGAGCAAAACTATAAAGTGTAGTTCCTTTGCTAGACGTAGTGTTGTTATTCTATAGCTTTTCGTACGTAAACTAACACCATAACTACAACGCATTTTCTTCATTACATTTAAGATCATACTAATACATATTACAGAGAGGCGAAAGTTTGTCTGTGTGTGTGCATGTTACTCCTTCACAGTTATTTTATGGGGTACTGTGTAAAATTTTATAATAAAATACCAGTTGAGATTTTACAACTAAATGAGTCCAATTTCAAAGCATGCATACACTGGAAGATTATATCCTTGATAAAAACGCTTGGCTAAATGCCGGTCCTGCTCCACAGCCACAGCCACTTTTATCTTCAGATTAGTTTCTTTTTTTATAAATTTATTAATATTGGAAGAAATACTATTCCCCTTTTTGTATTGTTGTTTTCGAAATGATTTTTTTATTTTATTTTATTTTATTTCTATAGAGACATGATAACTTATTCCCTTTTGTATTTGGAAACAATAGCATTGTATAATGTAGAAGTACTTTTTTTATTCAAGTTTTGTGAATGTGAAGTACCATAGTGCATTTTTATTAGGTTACAACTTGTTTGAAATTACGAGCATGGCAGTTGAAAGTTTGTCATGCTCACTCAAATGTCTCGCTGATGGTGGCACGTGTTATGGGGTTATTCAGTTCCCTTCAAAATGGTTGAGCTGAGTGGGGCTGATGGACGCGTCATGCTCGTGAACGGGTGCCGTCAGTTGAGACTGGTCATCTCTTAGCTGCCATTGGCTTAATTTAATTTCTATTTTTTAATTCGTTTTTTTTTTTAAATTATTATTACTTACCTACTTTGTGCTCACATTAGAAGCGACAAGAAATATATAACCAAGATTTATGTAGCTCATAATAAAAGAAATAAAAGGTTAAGAATAATATGCTGGCTCGTAGGTTTGCTCGTTGCAGCGAGCATGTTAAGATTTCACTTTTTAAGGCGTACTGCCAAACCTTCTACACGAGCAGCCTGTGGATTAGTTATACACAGAGATCGCTCAGTGCCCTGCGCGTTCAATATAATAACGGTTTCAGGATGTTGATGGGGCTGCCCCGTTTCTGTAGTGCATCTAGCATGTTTGCGGAGGCTCGCGTTGATGGTTTTCATGCCATTATACGCAAGAGAACCGCCTCCTTACTGCGCAGAGTGCGGGGCAGTACTAATAGCATCCTGGAGGTAGTCGCTGACAAACTCGACTCAAAAATAATGCAGGCTTTCATGCGGGTTCTTGTTGGACAGAGTGAAATGTGTAACTGAGCCTGCATATTTAAGCAACATTTTATTATTTTCGTTAATGGTATTTACTAACATAGGTTTTTAAGCAATTTGTACTACTAACAAAATATGGATATTTGTCCGAAATAAACTTTATTATTATTATTATTATATGATTTAAAGGAGTGTCCATGGAGTTTCTTGCACGTTCTTTTCCATAGAAATCTACGCTTTGGAACGTGCAAACTGGACCTATTTTGGTGCAGCCGTGAGGCATACAACTATATTTTTTGCTACTGTTTGTTTTTACATTTTTTTTTGTGTTTCGTGTTATCTAATATTATGTTTGTGCCTTGTGCTGTACCAAATAAATTCTTTTTTCTTTCTTTCCTACTTTTACGCGGACAAATCCGCTGGCAGAAGCTAGTTATTTTATAAACATACGAGTGAATTAATCTGAATAAAAAAACATGTTCAAATCACATCCATCCTACAGACGCTTCGAAGATTTTCTGACAAAATCAGGGCATATGTCCACGGCGTTATGAGGTGTCATCTGATTTACGCACCATACCTCACAATGTTCGCCCCCACCTACGAACTACTGACCCAAATAGGCAAGGACAACTTATGGACGGCATTCATTACCACAATCCTTAATGAACGAAACTACAGCGGTAGAAAATACTTATTCTAAATTACAGAAGAGAAAATACTAGCAAAACAATCCAGATGCCAGTTGTATATTTGGACTAACTTAATGACATGATATTAGAACTCCCCTGTTATAAATGACTGCTTTTATTACGGAGTATTACAGTCGAGACTAGAAGCAGCCAAATTTACATAGCATTAAAAAGCTCATTAAGCTTAGACATTTCTTAATAATGTCCTCGATGAACCATTTTCATTGTACGTTTTTTGCAAACCAATAAAGTTTTAAACGATGCGGGACGTGACGATTCGTAATTCTGTGGTCTTGAATATAAAAATATTAACCCCGAACATAATGGTTCTCTAATGCTTAGAGTAGTCGAGGGGATTATACTGAGAAGACAGACGGAGCCGTACTACTAATCAACCTGCGAAGCGAAGTGATTGATTAAGGATAATTAAGGTCCCCTCCCACCAGTTGTGGATCAATTGATGGGAGATCAATGCCGAGTTACAGATGACGTAATAACCCACCTTCTTCAGGTGACTTGCTTGATGCTTAATTTATTACTTCTATGCTTTTTCTGGAGGCTTAAGTGGAGTTCGGAAAATTTATAGCCTAGCCTATTCTGGTGCGAAACGGTGAAAGAAAACATCGTGAGGAAACCGGCATGTCCTAGAACCAAAAAATTCAAAGACTTGTGACATCCACTAACCCGCACTGGGCCCGCGTGGTGAATTAAGGCCCGTTCCCTCTCCTAGAGAGGAGGCCTGAGTCCCAACAGTGGGAACATTATAAGGCCGACTATGCTATGCTATTTTGGTGTATAAGCTGAAATACTGTATAGTATCCAAAATGCCTTCAGTAGTTTTTGCGGGTAATAGGGACTAACATTCACCCGACATTGTCATATATCTACGCCGTCATCCACCGTCACTGTATGTTTGCAGAATATGTATGTTTTATACTTCTACACGCCAAAACGGTTGAACGAATTCAAACGAAATTTGCCAAATTCCATTTAAATCATGGGTTTTTTTTTTAAATTGATATAAACTAGTGCTTGACTGCGATAAACAGAGATGCAATCGTTGATGGCACTAGTTTATTATTGGTTGATTGATAGAATATTTTTTATTCCAAGAGTGTTTTCCTTGTTGTTGCTTTCGTCTTTCACGTGGGCGAAGCCGTTGGTAGAAGCGAGTATCTAATAATAAAATATTGGTAGTAGACTTTTCAAGTTATTCTGTAGCATCACTTAATGACTGTTCATCAATCTATATACAACGGGCAGCATAAAGGTGAAAGCTATAGGCCCAAGCGTGGCCATGATTTTGCTAAATGACGTAGAACTTATTGAAATCAAGAAGTCTATGTAACCATTATTAAGTCATGAAAATAGTATTTACTAAAATTTTGGTATGATCATGTGAAGAAGAGATATGAAAAGCATGTTACTAAAAGAGTTGAGTATAGAGGGAGAGGGAGACTAAAAAAAATTGGATACAATAGATTAGTATAAACTTTATTGTACACCAAAAAAGTAACACAACTTATACATAAACTTAAATCTATGGGTACAATGGCGACAGATTATGTGAAGAGTAATATGAAAGAAAAGGGAGTTAGTGACAGCGTGACGGATGACAGGGCAGAAAAGAAGAAACGTGTTGCGCCGAACTCAAGTAATATGGGACAGGAAGATGATGATGATATTTGCTGAAATCAGACATTCTACTTTATTGAAATTAGTCTAATAATTACATCAAAATCCATTTCTAAGTATAGTGCTTAAGTAAAGCTTCTTTATTCTACCAGTAGCTTCTACCTGTTAATATCTATTCACACAAATTCAAAATATACGGACGGTCTACCTACATACGAGTATGTCATTGAGTGGAAACTTCCTCAATAACACCTATGAACAGAAATGAGATGCAATATGGTGAATATGCAATAATACTATCTAGATAATATGCACTATTCAGTGAATATAAGCATGAAAATACTTTATGACTCAATCTTGGAACAGGTGCACTAAAACTGCAGAGCGTGGAAACCTTGTTCTGTAGTTCTCATTTGTAACGCGAATTCCGGACTCAGATGGTGTTTTCTGTTGCTCTTTAAAGGCAACGAAATAAATTACTGCTATTGTTGCTTGTCGCTTTCTAGTACTCAAGTATACCTTGCACTATAATTTAAAATTTTTAGGGATAACTACCTCAAAAAAAAAACAGCACCCTTATAAGATAACTTTGTTGTCCGTCTGTTTGCTTGTCTGTCTGTCTGTCTGTCAGTCAATCTCGGGAACGGTTGTAGGTATCGAGTTGAGATTAAAACAATATATCAAGGTCTGCGGTTCCTTGAGCTGTGAAAAAATCAAACTTGTAAGTTAACGAAAAAGAAAGATACAGCCGTTTATGTCCCAAAAAACGTGTATTTCGACACTCTCAAGGGAACCAAAATTCATAGGGTACTTCCCGTTGACCTAGAATCTTGAAATTTGGCGTTAAACAAGGCCTCACAGCACTAGAATAAGAAAAAATCTGAAAACTGTAAATTTGTAGTTGCATCACAACTAAAAACCTTTAAAATCTTCGTAACTTAATTCGGGAATTGAACTGTTTTCATAGGGTAAGTTTGTATAAAACCCTCAGGGCGCGAGTCCTACTCGCATTTGCCCGGTTTTTTTTTATTTGTAAAGTCATCAAATACGTTTTCAAGCTTTGAGTAGAGCAAGCAGTAGAATTCTTTGATAGGAAAAAGAGTAATTAAAATTGTTGTGAGATGCCTCTCAATAAGTATTATCGAACTGATACAGTAATTGGGTTTATCTGAGGGGTACCATAACTAAAAAGTGAAAAAAAAAGAACATTTTTTCAATTTTTTTTTTTGTAAACGTTATTTTCACATATGATTATGAACACTTTTAACCTTATTTTTTTTCTTAATGCATATCCTATACCTTTATACAACTTTGAGGAACAAACAAAGACAAACGACAAACTTTTTACATCCTCATTTGTAAATACGACACAAAGGACCGATTTATTGTTATAAATAACCCTATTTAGGACAAAAAGTAACATAAAGACTCTATCGTTTGGAACTCGACCAAATTCCTTAGGACAAAGTAACATTTTGTTTATTTTATCGTCCACTTTTGGCACAGGTGTCTAGTCTTCCGAAATGTGGGCTCTAGTAGTCGCCTCATTAATTCCAGCAATTTTAGCTTGAGTCCATGTGCAATTTCGCAATTTCCATTTCTTTTACTTACCTAACTCAGATTTTATTATTTATTAAAGTACCCTGTCATTACCATTGTCATTTTAGCCGACCTCTCAAGAATTTTTAATACTAAACTTTATAACTGGATGTGTGACAACTGTGTTTTTGCTCAGTAGATGAATTAAATTATAATAATTTGATTTAATTTTGAAACCAAATTATAATAAAATTATTATAATTTGGTTTCAAATGCACAAAGCTGTTCTGGCTTTACAAGATGCAAATTTAATATATTATATGTCATTGCTAGATCTTAGAATTAATCCCTTCATGAAATGGCCAACTAAAACTGGCCAGATCGTTTAGACGTTCACATTTAATGATAGGTCAATCCTCGTTTGGCCATATCATTGATGTAAGATTTCTATTATAATGAAGGGCATAAAGAAAGTAGGCCAAACGAGAATTGATAAATCATCAAACTTTAACGTTTAAAACGATCTGGCCAGTTTTAATTGGCCATATCATGAAGTGATTAATTTCTAAGATCTGGCCACGACATATACATAAACCTTCCTCGTTTACGGCTCATTATATATATAAGGTTTTCACTATTAGTGACATCTGTATTTATTAGTTTATTGTTGTAGCATGAATATGTATTTAATTATTACAAGTAGGTATCTAATCTCAATAATTTATCATCCCCTGCCTGAAGAAGCGTTCTTATTTTACAAACTACTTTCGAAGCAGGTGTACTAACCTTGCAAAACATGTACTCTTGTAGTAGCCTTCATCTGAACAGGCGACACCAGGGCGCAGGTGTAGTTTCCAGCATCCTCCACTTTGAGTCGCGCCACCTGCACAGAGATACAACTATATATCCGAGGTATCGAGCTTGCTATTTGTGGATTGTACTTTAGTAGTTCAAAACTTGAATTAGATCTTTTGTTTATACTTTTCTTCAGATGGAACTATTCTGTTCAAACTCACATAAAAAATGGACTTAGATTTTGGCTATGGACATTACGAATTCAATTTGAGTTCTATGTTTTATATGAAATAGCAGAGTGTAGCAATATTTTACCTACAAGGGGTGTAAATGAATAAACAATCTATAAAAGCATAGCTTAATAAAAAAAAACCGAAAAAATGTACACGTATATATTTTTTTATAACTTATACAAAAAATTAAGATGATACAGGGCGTTGAAATTTTTTGTGATGTACTTTTACACAGGTGTGCACGTAAAAAAATATATAGTACCGTCACAAGCACTTCAACTTTCAATCATTTTATCTTCGTAAATTCTAAGTGATTTGATAAAATAAAAAATAATGCATCCAATATTTTTTATGTTCCATTGACTGAATCTAGAAAATATCTACATTTAATGTAATAAATTATTAGATTTATAAAACACCTGTGACATATTATAAGATAGCAGAAATGAAATGAAAAATATAATTCATTACATTTGCAAACATTAAAAAAAATGTACTCGGGTTTTTTTAAATAATCAGGTAATTCTCTAATGTTGTAAGTTAATGAAAAAAAAATCTTAATTATGTAGGCACTAGGTACTCTGTTTTATTATTATAACAGTAGAAGTGTAATAAAACTAAGTTATTGTGATTAAAATCTGCGAACTGTAACAAATTTCTGCTGAGTAAATATTTGATCAAATCAGGCAGATTTAACAAACATTTTATACGGGTCGCAGAGCATTTGATGTAACTAACATTTTGATTGTTCCCAAACCTACAAAACTTATTGATGTAGGACTTTACATTAGTCAGCTATTGTAAAATTATAAATTACATTTGTGATTTAACTTCTTATTTCCTAATTATACTTTTATTGATAGACGTCTTTATTATTTGACAATGTTTAATAATGTAATTTAAAAAAATATTTTTAATTTTTTATTAATATTTTAAATTATTTTTTGACTTTAATAATTTAAAGCTTTGCTTGCGTGAAAGTAGAAAATTATCCTGGAGTATAAAATATTCTATAACCTATATCAGGACATTTCATTTCATTTTACCCCGTTCAGCCGCTTGAGCTTGAAGGAGTAACAAAAAACACATAAAAACATATAATCATTTATACAAAATTTCATCTTTATATTATTTGTCTCTACTCGTGATAAACAAACGTTCGCCTTTACATTATTTGTGTATGTGTTTCCTAATAGTTACCACCTGGGGTCTTTAAGTCAATAGTGAATATGTTACCTAGGCAAGCGTGCTTTATCGTTGACCATATTATCGATTTCCATCAAATGAGATAGTGGTCAAGCACGGATCCATCAATAATAAAAAAAGTGTAGCTATTCGATACTTATTTTAACGGAAAAAACATGATATCCGATCATATAATTATGTTACTTAAGTTTTTGAAGAAATATTTTAAGTTTTTACTTTAAAAATATCATTGGGATCGGTTAGAATAACTATTTTATTCAGTTTAAATTAAAAACGTAAAGATTTTTTTTTAATTAGGAAAAAGTCAACGAAAAATTCCACTACTGGGGGATCCAAAATCATGAACTGGATCCATGGTATTCGTTTGTGCGTCGATTTCATAAACATCCTGTATTAAATCAAAAGATTTAGTAAGGTAGTCTCGTAAACATCGGAATTTCTGATTATGTTGTAATTAAACGTAATTACTTATTTTGTAAGTTAATTTTGTTCACTAGTATTTCACATTAGCATACTTTGGCAGAACATAATTTATATTCATTCGTATTCAAGACCCAAATACACACAATGATTTCTGATTGAGTAATTAAGTTCTCTGCTTTATTTCAGCATTATAAGACATTGTTTTTAACCAAGTTCTAAATCAGTTTTTACAACGACACGTATTTTATTAACCTTTTGATTAAAAAAATAATTAATAAAAAAAAAAAACTAAATAAATAAAAATCCTTTTTTTAATTTTGTTTTTGAATATTTAAGAGGCAGAACAGAATCAGTCACTGACTCATCAACGCGCAGTTCAAACCCTTAGACTTAGAACGCTGAAATTTTACACAGAAGTTTCTTTTATAGTAAATTCAAAGAATAAGAATGGATATTATAAAATTCAACCCTTAAGAAACGGGGCTCCCAAGTTTGTATGGAAAAACTTACTTCCACGCAGGTAGTGCCGCTGGTATAAGCTAGTCTTCCAATAAAATTGGCTAATATTCTTTGAAAAACATCGAACAATGACTTCTTTACAACTTTGACTTACAGTATATTCGGTAAAATATTTTCGTTTACATGACAAATATCTACGTGTATTTACTTCCCACATTAGTATTTGTATTCCGGCCGAGCACAACCTACGAATATGGCACAATAAACATACAGAATTTTAGAAATATGTGAATATATTCAGAAGAAGGAAAACGCGACTGATCCTTATTCGATTCTTCCCCCACATGTGATACAAATGGTAAATAATATCTACCAAGTTGGGATATTGGGAAATATATCGAATGTTATATTAATTTCGTACTAGAAATATCTTGAGGAGGTTGTGGCTAAAGTTATAGTGGCCTTAAGGGTCGATGTCCAAGGTTAAGTAATGTTTTTTTTATTGTTTATAGGTTCGCACCAATATTGAGATATTGGTCAAGCGTGATTTGATGAGCCAAATGGAAAGCAATGATGTAGTCGATGATGGAGGGCGCTTGCCTAGAAGTAACCATTCACTTTTGACTTAAAGATCCTCAGGTTATAGCTAGGTATCAGGAAACACAGACTCCGGCAGAGAATTCAATTCCTTGCATGACGCAAAATGTATGAACGCTTATGGTTTTTAAGTTTATTTATTACAAACATAAATACAACTCAAAAAATACAAATCTTTTTTCTTTACAATATTATAGAAGATTATTAGTATAGACAACAAATACGTAAAAAAGACGGTATACTTGGAACCTACTCACGTTTATCATTCACAGAACAATTTACGTTAAACAGGACCTGGCATTAAGCCAAGATAATAATGACACAGAAAAAATAAGAAGAATGACTAATTTCGCAGATAAGCAAATATTAAAAAAATTAACGTTTTTAATAAAACACCGCCTAACATGCGAATATCTTAAGGCTCAGTCGTTACGTTTTATCTTAACATTTTTTTTTCAGATTGCATTTCTGTATCACCACTCAGACCGTAAGTAAGAGGGAATATTTAAGTCTCACTTATACTTTAGCTGGCAAATATATTGCGGCAATTTAGACCAAACGGGGAGGTAGAATTACTGGGCCTTGAGGGTGTAGTTGCAAGTTGGGGTGGCAATGATAGCTATGTGGATTTAGGAGAATTAATAGCTGGTTAAGTAGCCTAATCAGCCTTTAAAATGGGGCGTACTTTGGCAAAAGTTCCGAAAAATGCAAGGAGCAAGCATTTACGATGACAAAGCATTAGCTAGTGAAGCCAACATATGGCACAACAGAAGACAAGATTGTTATTGATACCAAAAATCATAGAAATAATTACACACACTTTTTTTTGGAAATTCATACTGATATAAATTGTTTCTTCAACTTTTATTTAAACTGGTACAAACCGGTTTAGGTTTATTAGTTCATAGACTATGAATTTAAGTTGTCTCCATATATGTTCACTATGGGGCAAAGTTTATATGAATAATAGACATACCCTTTTACGTAACTGAAATCGTTTATCTAATAATAAATTACCTTAGAAATCTCTTACATGCACAAAGATTGTTATTCATTCTTCAATATTATCACCTGGTAATAATGTATTACAGCGTAAACTGTAATAACTTACGTGAGATTATAATATTTTTCTGGAGTAAAACGAATACATTGTAAACTATCGAATTATTCGAGTGGGAGTTAATAATCTCACGAGTTTTATTATGAACTGATGATATGTGCTGTACATAATTATCCAGTGATATTTAAAACATCATCATTTTAATTTTGTAAGCCACATGCGTTTATTTACGCTACTACTGCGCCCCCAACCCACCGTACCACTTAACTCATGGCCATCATACGGTAAATATCATACGGCCTGTTATCTCCTTGACTATAAACGTTTACAGACATAATTATAGCATCCCCGTGAGGGACAACCCCACTAAGTAACCCTCATTTGGTCCGTTAAACACAATTTTTTCTAACCTCTCCGAGAATTTAAGAAAAAAACAGTTGATGAAATGTAAATAAGCAATGCGATTTTTAGAAAGATATACTTTGTCCCTAGGCTTTTCGTAAATGGAAAATGGGCACGTTGAATTAACTAAGTTATTTTTATACTGGTTTGGAATAGGTAATGGGATTTTTTCTCGAGGGTGTTGCACGAGGTAGCTCAGTTGATTTTTTTATGTGGTTATTTGTTGTACACTGCTTTTACATGAGTAGATAAATGGAACAGAGGCAAAACTTCCTAAGAACGTGCAATATTGTTAACTATTTTGGTAGGGTTGTCAAATTAGGTGAAAACAAATTAAATAAAACATTTGTTTATTAGTTTTGTTTTAAATGTTGGGCTGTGAAAAAGACGGATGAAAAAAGATTGCATGTAGCGGAGATGAGAATGTTAAGATGGATGTTTGGTGTGAGGAGAATGGATAAAGTGAGAAATGAATATATTAGGGGAAGTTTGAAAGTGGCACCAGTGACTGAAAAGTTGAAAGGGAATCGTTTGTCTTGCTAAGGTCATGTGAAGAGGAGGGATGAAAAGCATGTTACTAAAAGAGTTATGAGTTTACGTGTGGATGGATGGAGAGGGAGACCAAAGAAAAGATGAATGGATTGTGTGAAGAGTGATATGAAAGAAAAGGAAGTTAGTGATAGCATGACGAGTGACAGGGCAGAGTGGCTGGCTGGCGGCTGTATGAAGCTTTTTCTCTGTTTCGTTTATCTACTCATGTGCTGCTTTATTGTATTAACAAAACAAACTTTGATAGGCCTGTTGGTCTAGTTGTCAGTGTCCCTGACTGCAATGCCGGAGCATAGCAGTTAGGACCTAACTAACGACCTCCGGGTCATGTGTTCGATTCCCACCCATGAAAAATGTTTGTGTGATGAGCAGGATCATTTGTCTGTGTCTGGATGTAATTTATCTATAATGTGTATGTATTTGGAAATTTATATATTTCTAATTACATACATATTATAGATAGATGCTCATCAGTTGTCTAGTACTCATAGCATAAGCTCTGTTTAGTTTGGGACTATATGGCGGTTTGTGAAAGTTGTGGAATATTATTATTATTATTACATGGGTTATTATATCTTAGAATCCTGGGGTCCTGGGCCTTTGGAAGGCCTACGAGGAGTCGAAAGCAACCCGTAGAGGCCCCTTTGACGCTTTTAATGGAACGTGGTATCAACCGGCGATTATCCCTGTACGCGCTGTATTAGTGTATCCAAGGACAACCCCCGTTTGGTGGGAAACTATTGCAACATATGGTAAACAAAAATAATAGGGCTATGGTTTTAGGATTCTTAAATTGACTGGTTACTAGCAACTATGTTGAGATTATGGCCCCTGCCTGAACAATGTTTTTAATTTCCATCGATAAGAAGGAAGGGGGTGACTTGCACACCCAACAAATGTGCTCTAAAAACGGTCGCTAGCACTAAGTGATGTAGCAGCTAGAAGACAACATATCCTTAAGTGCTTTAGGAGTGGAGAAGTATAGATAGATAGATAGATATTCTTTATTGTACACCAAAAATACAATTAAATTAGGAAATTAACATTCATAGGGTGTCACAATGGGCGGTCTCATCGCTAAAAGCGATTTTTTACAGACAACCATTGGATGGATTTGACAGAGGAGAAAAAAAAATAAACAGGTAGTTCGTGGTGTATTATTTACATATACCACAGCTATCAGGACAGTCCCGGAAGTACGGTCAAGATCCCTACCAGCACCATACTGGACTCTGGACTGAAATCGTCAAAGGAATATGCCTATACATAATTATATTCACCTCTAATAAAAAAAATCTCATATATTTTTTTTACGTTTTCAAATAAAACAAATCGCAACAACACCGTTAAGGAAATTACTCGTTTCGCATGAGATTGATTTGAAATTTGCATTCGTATTACAAAATAAAACAGTATTTTAAGAAAATTAAGACCGTATTAAAGAAAAAATATTTTTTCAATCTTGCCGCTATAACTCTGCCCGCAGTATTTGAACGATTTTTAAAAGCACCCATTCTCAATTCTTTGCCAGTCTCAATGGTTTTTCGATATTTTATTTATACCGTGTTGCGTGAAAAGCCTATAAAGTCTCGTTTAGCAAGGAAACAATGTTCCCTGAAACACAATAAAGTGGAGATTTTCTCACAGGTAATCTGAAGGAGGTCGAGGTCAAAAAACGTTTTATTTTAGGCGTTACTTGAATGCGGAGTCGGCAAGTGGCGAGACCAGAGTTCCTACTACGAGCTACGTGATCCATTTAAAAAAACTCAAAATTAGTTTATTTCACATAGGCCTAGATGGGCACTTATAAAACATCAAAAGCTGGCGCACAGTTCCAGTTGGTTATTTCCTAAGGAGACGAACCGGCATGAATCTTTATGGTAATTTCATATTACAATATTTATAGATATGAGAGGACAATGCAGACCGGTCAAATTTGTACCTAAAAGCACAATAAAAACAGTGGTCTATAAATCCGCGGCCTCTACTGTCTCTACTACTCTCACATTCACATTTATAAAAAAAAGGCTATATAAAAATAAACCTATCAATAAATGATCGATATCTACAATAATAAATAACTAATGAAATTAAGGTAGCTGTGGTTTAAACAATAAAGTCAAAATCAAAGTCAAAAGTTTTTTATTTCATACATGGCCACTTATAAAACGTCAGAAGCTAGCGAACGGTTCCAAATTGGTCGTTTCCTATGGAGAAGAACCGGCAAGAAACTCCATGGTTACTCTTTTTAAAAACATTGTTGTTACAATATTTCCATATTACAGCATAAGTAGATATTATGTAAGGACAGTGTAGACTGGTCAATATTGAACTAAAAATTACAATAAAAATACTCATAATAAAAAGTAACCTAAGAATTCGCAGTCTACAGTGTTCTCACATTCACATTATAAAAAAAGAGGCTATATAAATAAAAGCAAGTAAAATAAATAATTACAATTATTAATAAATGATACGTTAACAAAATACAAAATAATAAAAAAAATATTGCAAAAGCAATGTGTTAGAAAGAAAAAAAGTATATATTACAACAATATTAAAAAAAAGTAAAAACAATGTTAAATGTCTCAAAAGAAGAAAAAACAATGTCAATATAAATAATGAAGTGTTTGGCGACCTAAATTAAACTGTAAAAGAACTAACTCACTCGCAGACTTGACATTTTAACACGTCATGGTAAGGCCCCGGATGACCTGACCCGGGGATGGTCGTAAGGTTAGATGTGAGAATTTAGAAGGCTTCGACGGAGAAATTGAAAACGTTTTCAGACTGCCTATTATTCAAAATGTTCAGGATAATATTGTTACGGTAAGAGGTCGGTCTGGCTCAGCAGCTCTTTTATTTTATAGTAATATCAAAAAAAAACTTAAGTTAAAAGAGAGTAATATATTACGTAAAAGTATTTTCAACTAAAGACCGAGGTAATATCTACCTAAAAGCTGTTAAGTTTCTTACTTGGCAATATTTTTCTCAAAATGACACAGATAATTGCTGATATTTTTGTGAAAAGATTAGCTGACAACTTACTTCGAATAAGTATTTATATGGCTCGATGAGATATGAATGGCTATAGAAAGTACAAGAATAATGTAACGAGAATGTTGTAAGAACTACTATTTATCTATATATAATATATATAGATATATTAGTCCAAGATCCTAGAGCTTTCTGACATAACTTATTTTCACATGGATGAAACCTTAGGTTCTTAGTAGCGTCTCATGTGCTTTGAATACTTGTGTGCTTGTGGAGCTCTCCCCTGGGAGCCCCTGGGCAGGAACCAGGTGAGAAAGCTAACTAAAATAAAAGAGTTATTTAACTTAATTTTTTATGGTTGATTTTTATATATGTTTTGTAGAATATTATTTCAAAGTGTAGTATCATAAGTGTCAGACACATTCCATTGATCTAAACTTCTGTCAGACGCTTTAAAGCTCCACAAAAACTTTACTTATTTACACATGTCTGATTTTTAAATATGTTATCAAGGTAACTATTACAAAATTATGTTTCAGTAGTCAGACTAATTGTAGAATTGCAAAACCAGTGGCAAAAGCTAGTTCAACATATAAATTTTCTGTGCATGTGTATGTCCTGAACGACGGCAATGTGAAAGAGTACTAATAGTTCAAAAGCGCTTGCAAATGATTTTGTTGACATACCTACATGGAGTTTGATGAAGAAAATTATTAAATATCCAATTTACCTGTAAATGACTCGTCAAAGTCAGTTGATCAGTTTCGATGAGCACTCCTCCTCGGATCTCATCCAGGAACACGGTGCTGTTTCCTCGAAACCAATGCATCTCTGGAACTGCTTCACCAGGATGCAGGTGGAGTATGGCACATTTGAGGGACAGCGTCTCCCCAGTTTCTAGAAACGCCTCTTTACTCATTTTTATTGAAGGCGCTGTGGACAAAAAGTCGAACTGTAATACTTGGTTTTAGACATTCGAATATAATTATATAAGTACTAGCGGACCCGACAGACCAGACGTTGTCTTGTTCGGAAGATGGGTTATCGTCAGAAAAAAAAAAGTGAGAACACAATTATTGCAGCGCCAACGAATTCAAATATATTTTCAAAACATCCAAGGATCCACTCAAATAAAGAAACAAAATTTCATCCAGATCGGTGAATTCGTTTAGAAGGAGTTAGATGACAAACGCACGTACGAAAGAATTATATACATATATATATAAAGATTATTAGAATCAGGGGTAGTACTATGACGTGTTATAGACAAAATTGGTCCAGTGCAAGAAAAAGATGGACCTATAGCTATACAAAACAGCACTTTTATCATTCAAAACAAGATACCATTTACACGTCTTAGTACGGCCTGTGTTCCCAATTTAAAATTTTGAAGTTACTAAACGCACACACACACATACACAGTAATTTAAAAAAAAACAGTTTACGATATTCCCACCGGAAATTTGGTAGACATATTTTAAAAATAGCTAGACTAGATGGTCATAAACATTCATCTCGATATCGCCCTTGTAAAAATTCCTAAATAGTTTTACAGTAATTGGATAATGTAGAATAATTGGAAGCTTTTTTTGCTGCTGATAGATAATTATACAATCTTTGAGATATTTAAGTCAAGAATCAAAACGTTACTGTGATATCGAAGGAGATCGCATGGGTTATTGTTCTTATTAGCTGATGGACTGGCTTGGTAAATGTACTTTTGAGGATTTTGCATATTTAGAATAGGTTCTGAAATTGGAAGATTGAAAAAAAATATATAAATCCTGCTCTTGGGCGGAACGGGAGATAGTGTCAGACTTTTACTGACTAAAAACCCACTCCCGTTCCTTCTTTGCCTTCGTCCCAGAGCCCCGGGTTTCCTTTTCAAACTACCTGTCGCCCCAGTAGGGTTCATCTAAATCGTAGGGGCCCAGCAGGCATCGACCCTGCTGGGCCCCTACGATTTAGATGAAAAAAATATTTTTTGCTTTAGAAGTGAAGTGATTTTTGGTTGCAAATGTGATTATTTGAAGATAAAAAAATATATAAATTATTAACCACGACGAATAGTTTGTTTCCTTTGAGAACACACCCCGGGAACTGGAACCTACATATCTGAGTACGGTTCTCACCATACCTACTTATAACATCATACAATCATAAGGTCGACTACATCAATATATTTACATGCTCCATAAAAAAGTTTCGAAGACTTTGTACGAGACACTTGGACGCTTAAATTATTAATATTTTTAATTTTATGATTAAGTAACTTTTTACTTAATTAAATTTTATGAAATTGCATTTATTTAAGGAGTGTGCGTCGGAATTGCATAACCTAATTCCGCCTAGCCCGTTCCATCATCGGACCACCAGGCGTACGGCAATGCGCCACCAGTACATGGTGGATATCCCACCTACACGCACAAAACGTTTTGGGAACACATTAACACATTACATTATTTTCGTTTCTTTTATACATATGTATTAGTTTATTATTTTCTAAGATTATTTGTGAATTTTATCTATGGGCCTTAGTTGCCTGATAATAAATGATTATTATTATTATTATTAATTGTGCGTACAGCTGTGGAGTGGAATTCCTTGCCGGAATCTGTGTTTCCGGGAATCTTAAAGTCAAGAGTGAATAAGTTACTTCTAGGTTAACGCGCTCCTCGTCGACCGCATCGTTGCTTTCCATCAGGTGAGGTAGCGGTCAAGCGCGAACCAATCAAGAATAAAAAAATAAAAAATAAATTTGAAATACGTGATACAACTGTCATGCACGAACAGTTTATGTCCTAGAAATTTAAAGTCTACTCATAAATCATAATCGCAATCTGTGAACAGCGCTGTGGGCTATATTATTATTTGTTTATTTATTTAAAACTTTATGCACTAATGAAACATTGTACAAAGGCGGACTTAATGCCTTAGGCATTTTCTACCAGTCGACCTTAGGGTGGTGCAGAGATATAACATGGCAGGTGCAGCTTAAAATAATTATTTAAGGTATGATACTATGTTTTTAATATCGCATACTGTAGCTGTTTTTTGTTTTTTTTTTAATTGATATAAACCAGTGCTTGATTGCGATCCCACCTGATGGTAAGCGGAGATGCAATCATTGATGGTCAGGCGCACTAGTTTATCAAGAGCCTATTCACTCTAGCCTTGAAGACATCTAAATTATACTTGGACGGGAAGACAGCAGCAGGCAAATTGTTCCAGTCCTTCGATGTAGGCGGTATAAACGACGAAGCGAAACGCTTAGTCCGTACCGTCGAAGTTTCAACAACGTAAGGGTGGATACTCGCCGTTCGTCGGGTTGTCCGATGGTAGAAAGGAGATGGCGGAATCAAGTCATGCAATTCCCGCGCACACTCTCCAAAATGTAACCTGTTAAATACCGATGTTTGTTCTTCCCATTTAATGTCAACCGTTTCATCACTTACCATCAAGTGAGATAATGCTCTAACGATAGCTTATTAATAACGTAAAAAATATAATAAGAACTTACGATGCACAGTCAATTTGTACCGCCTCAGCATTGGAGGGTGTGTGGAGACATGGCAGCAGTAAACACCAGAGTCTTGGACCTTGGCGTCTGCTAGTGCCAGCTTCCAATTTTCACCAGCTAAGTCTACCCTGTACCTGCAAAAGAAACATTTGTGAGACATAACAATAATTTATTAGAAATTACCCTTTTAATCAACTTTTTTATGTTATCTCAATATTTACAAAAAAAAAATCGGCTAAGTGTGAGTCGAACTCGCACACAAAGGGTTCCATTATTTTCCATACAACTTGTTTTTACACAATTTCTTTTATTCTGTTTTTAAACTGCCAAGAAATTTCAACTGTCTTACTATCACAGTTCATGAGATACAGCCTGGTGACAGACAGACGGACAGTCAAATCTTAGTAATAAGGTCCCGTTTTTACCCTTTAGTTACGGAACTCTAATAAGACTGATTGATACTGTATCAACATAAATCAGTTTTTTTTTATAAAAACAATAAAAAAATTATAATTTATACTATAACCATTTTAATAAACTTATATAAAAAGAATTGATAAGTATTACGGCCAACGCTACGTTAAGCGGGCGTTCACGCGGACACGTTGCGCGTGTGTCGTGTGTGACGGTCCCGTAGCAAAAAACGGATTATTACCTGCGCAGTATCGCTAGTTCAACTTGAACGGTATGCATGTAGTCATGGCGATAGAGAACTTTAATATGTTATTAAGTAGCAAAAAGGGCCCGCGACAGAGTACTTTGTTATGGGCTCGCGCGGCCGCCCACTTAACGCAGCGGCCGCCCTTAGGTGTGTAGAATTTTTGAATTCAAGATTTAACAAGAACTAACATGGGCTACTGCTAATACGAACTATGCTTGATGTTATTTTTCCCAATAAATTTCCTTTTTAGGCAGACATTTTTTTTGCCTGCTTTCAAATGAATACATTTTTAAAACCAAATACACCTTCAATTTTTGTAAAGCTACCACAAAACAATGTTTTTTTACACAAGGTACTGATACCAACGAGCCATTCCGAAAGCAACCAATATTTTAGCACAAACACACATCCTATTTGGATTGTGGCACGCGTAAATAAGAAGTTATATTTATGAGCGAGTCCTCCAATGGAACCCGCGTCGATATTGTGGAACCGTGAATGGACTTCGGCTTTCAATGCTACTGAATAACTGATAAGTATATTAAAAGGGAACATGAATCGGGTAACATATCTGTTTCGTAATAATAAAAAACAATGTTTTAATAACTCTTATACAGAGACAACAGTAAGATCACTATATTGGTTTTTTTTTTTTTGTAAGTGGCCAGTTTGATATTATAATGATTAAAATTCCCTTAATATTTTTTTTCCAATGGTTTTGACGTTCGAAATTCAAATCGTATTATTCCCTATAGAACGCCCATACAACATTTATTACATCTTGATACAAAAAATCAGATTTATTTAAAATAATTTACTGGTTTGCATAGATGATATTTGCGTAATGAAACCATCATGGATAAGGCGATAATAAATCTTGCATAGGTGCAAAAATCTAAATAATTCAATGCTTACAGATTTACAGAGCTTTCCAAGTTTAATTTTGTTACTTAAGTACATACCGAAAATCTGTCGTGTGAGTATCCAAATCAACTGTTAGAAGCTCCAAATTTTCATCTTCCGATACTCTTATCCAAGATACCTGTAACAAAATTTCTAAATAATTTTCTTATCCTTATGAAGGAAAGTGTAATCCCAAAGTATCAAGATTTTTTACCGTTTTATCTCTTAATGCAGTCACTTTACAGTCAAAGATGACAGTTGAACCCGTATCAGCGTCAATTATTGTATCTTCTGAAGCGGTGCCTTCAAATGATGGCGGACGAAATCTGTATGAAAAAAGAAATTATTTCAATGAAGTTTTAAATTGTAAGAGCACTAATAAACATGTGATTTATAGAAAACACCTTTTGTTTTCTATCTCTGATTGCACCGACACAGTCGGAACAAACTGGGCAAGTGCGAGTCAGACTCGCGCACTGAGGGTTCCGTACAAACTTTCTTATGGAAATAGATCAATTCCCGAATGTAGTCCCGAAGATTTTACAGAATCGCAAAAACAGTTTTTTTTTTGTGACGTAACCACAAATTTTCTGTTTTTAGATGTATTCCTATACTTATGTATAAGACCTTGTTTTATGCCAAAATTCAAGATTCTGGGTCAACGGGAAGTACCCTATGAATTTTGATTTTCTTGAGAGTGTAAAAATATACGTTTATTTTTTGCGACTTATACGAGTACATCAGTATCTTTTTTTGCGTTAACTTAGAAGTTTGATTTTTTCGCAGCTTCAACAGACCGTAGATATATATGGCTTTGATTTGAACTCGATACATCCATGCGTTCCCGAGATAAACGGTCTTGACAGACAGACGGACAATAAAGTGATCCTATAAGGATTTTTCCTGAGGTACGGAACCATAAAAAAAACCCTGGACTAATATAAATAGACTACAAAGAATACCAAATTAATTGAATCGAGTCGAAGAAATAACTTAGAATGTAAAAAGAAAGAAATAAACATATGGGAAATGACGCAATCTTAAGACTTATTACAAATTATAAACATTCTATAGGCAAAACAATCGAACGCTCATCATAATGCCGGGGCCACATATATAATGCGTCGAGTCCACAGCACTAGTTTTCTTCGAGGGCCGCTGACGGTGTTGACACAAAGACGTCGGAACACTATAGTATACAGTAGGAATTTGTGTTCCAATACATGGAATTGTTCAGTATTTGAAGTCAATACGATAGAACAGACGCAAACAAAAAGCTATTAGGGAAGTAAATACGAAGCTAATAGGTCGGACCCTGAACTTATTTCTTTAATATTTTTTTTTTACAATGTCGTCCTATGTAGATTTTAAGTCTAGGCATTCACCAGTATTTACATAGGGCAATTCAAATATTTCACAGAGTACCTGTGGTACCATACGAAAGAAATAATTTAACCTTTTAAGGGTTTCTTTGTTCCAATTTTAATGCCCAGTGACCCGTATCTTTAATATTTCGTGGACTTTATTTGCTAAGTTCGATATTGAAGAAAAGGCTTGTATTTGATATATTATATGCTTTCTGCGAGACGAAATTATGATTTCAAGGATTTCTATGTTTAATTTTTATACGTATAGACATATAAATTGTGTTATTTTGTTTTTGTGAGGAAAATATCCAATGACTTTTCCACTCTAGGGTGGAGTAAAAGGGCGTGTCCGATTTTTAGTGGCTAACTCCCACCAGTATTTTTCTTATTTATTTATTTATTACATACTTCATACACATAAAGGTACAGAGGCGCACTTAATGCCTTAGACATTTTTTACCAGTCAACCTTTGGGTGATGCAGAGAAGAATAGTGGTAGGTGCAATAAAATAAAGAGAAAAAAAGAATAATATAAAAATGATATACAAATGAATCACAGATACAATACAATATAGGTAAATATAATATATACATAAATTAGTTAACTAAATATATATAATCAAAAAAAAAAAACAAGAATTGGTCCAAATCGACAAACAGAGAAACATTAACGTTGTGATGATACTACTGCCAACTTTTGTAACCATCCTGACCTCTTGGGAGAGCGCATTCCACAGATAAATAGTCTGAACAAGGAAAGAACAGTGAAGAAAGTCAGTGCGATGAGTAGGACATAGTAGAAGACGGTTATAAAATGAGCGTAGGTTTTTATTGTGGTTGGCACAAATGTATTCAAAGTGAGGGGCTAAATAACTAGGGGAATTGGGAGAATTGAGAAATGAAAACCAGGTAGTGAGCGCCCGCTGCTCTCTGCGTTGACGTATGGGCAACCACTTTAGAAGCGTTCGATGCGCAGAGACATGATCATATTCTTCTTCCCTTTGCTTTTCAGGACCACAGTATCTTTTCAGAAATTCATCGGGCCCAAGCGGGCATCGGCTCTGCTGGGCCTCTACGAATTTGATGACATCTTTTTAAAGTGCGCGTCAAGCATTACGCGCCGTCAAACACTCGGACTCGTTTCTGATCGGATAGCTGGACGGCGAGCTACTCATTACCTGCAAGCCCGCGCTTACAGTGGCCGGGGATTGCCTTGCGACTCTCAAGCCTCGGCATCTTTAGATATTTAAGGATAAATAAATAAATCAATCCAATCAAGTGAAAATGTCAACTGAACGTTAAGGTCGCTTTTCCTACTTCCAATTATTTTCGTAAAAGCATTAAACATGTACGAATTAACGATCCCTTTCTGTTAGGCTACCTAGCTTTTGTATATTTAACTAAGTGTGTGAAAGGTTCTATCCAGACGGTTCTATATTTGCATGCATAAAACAACCATTTGTATCGGATTTTAGCTTTATACGGCAATGTGTTGTCTCAGACATTACGTGTGAACGCGTTAGGGAATTCTCGTATGTTGACAAATTGTGTATTTTGTTTGTCTGTTCCAATTCCCGATGCTGTTCTGATATTATGTTTATTTGTTTACTGCGGTGGTTGGTTTGTCAATATTGTATAGTTTATAATTATTATGACTACCATGTAGGTAAACTAGCTTGTTAAAATGTATGGATACACATTCATTGTGTGTAATTCCCGGCTGGAGACTCTTTCTTGGTAGCTTCGACGTTTTCTAGTCAAAAGTAAATAGGTTACTTCTAGACATGCGTGCTCAATCGTTGACCATATTATCGCTTATCATCAAGTAAGTTAATCGTCAAAATCGACTCACAAAATAAAAAGAAAGGAAAGAAAGAAGGAAACATAACATATGTGTGTATGTTTGTTACTCCACCACTTAAACAACTAAAGGAATTTGGATGAAATTTGGCACACGGGTAGACCTTTTTTTGAAATAAAATATAGGGTACGTACCATATGTCTCGGGAGTACCTTACCTTACGTCTCGCTCTGGATCATAGCCTTGGTGTAGGCCATGGTCCGGAGCGAGAGAGAATGGGAACCTTCCACCTCCTTCTGCGAAGCAGTAATACGAGCAAAGGAGATGGTCACAACTGTGAGGGAACGAACATCCTGCCTACCCAGCTGCCACCGGGTGTTGGAACATCCAGGGCGATGATACGGGCTTGCTGACACTGAGCGATGGGTAACTCGCCGTCCGTCCTTCTGGTAAATCTCGAGCCCAAGACGATGAAGCATAGTATTCTACGCGCGCCTTAAAGAGATGTAAGAAAAACTGAAAGCACCTAGAAGTGCCGATGCCTGCTAGGGCTAACGTTTGAAATAATTACCGTGGCCCTAAAACGAAGGGGTTAATGAAATAATATAGGTGGATTTAGTCAGTAAAAGTCTGACACGCCCTTTCTACACCTTAGAGCGAGAAAATTCATTGGATGATTCCCCACCTCAAAAAAAAAAACAACGTTATCTACAAACACAAACGTATGAAAAGATGATCGAAAATCTTTTCAAATACCTTGCTAATCCATATCTAAATGGTATACATGTATCTGAAATATTTTTTCTATTCCTTTCATAGATGTTATCAGAAACTACAAAAGGCCTCCTGTTACCATCCTGTCCTTTTCCTTACTCCTAATCCATTTATCTAAAAATAAACTTAGAGCAACTGAGCAAGGATATATTAAAAGGACCTTAGACAACCGTCATGAATCGTCAATAAGTTACTTAATTATGTTCCTGCTCAATTATTGAACTTTAGTCCAATAACGTGGGAGATCACGCCCCGGTTTTAAACTCCACGTAAATTCTGTTTAAGTTTGATGATTAAAATCCCGGCCCAGGAATTCCCTTCAATAAATTTCAGAAAATTAACTAGCTTAATGAGATTCCTGGATTCAGTACTGTCGGTTAGCAAAATGAATCAACAGCCACAATACTATATTTAGATACAAGTGGACAAAGTTTGTCAATGCGATCGAAACGGCATTTGCCTGAAGCATAGGCCAGAGCGACAAACCACGTTTATCTAACGACGTTTTTCAATACACTTACGAAGAAATAAGTAAACGGGGGTTGACGCGGGATTCGTTGGGGTCGCTTAACGCACAACCTGATACGATAAATGTAACAAAATTGTAACGGTGCAAGCATGCGCATTTTTCCGCACTAGTGCAAAAAATAGTAAATAACGTACTTAAAAGCGGTGTGGCTAGGAGCGAGATTTCGAGTAAGTGTATGGAAAAAGTTTTTAATAAAATTATTTTGAACTACATAATATTCAAAATGTAAACGACATTCTCTGAAACTAAACCAGGTTGAGCATGAACACTCTTGTTATATTACTTTTGTTGGTGAGTGTACCTCTGGCAATTATAACAGGTGACAACTCCGAGTACACTCCCGCACACGCACGTTCCAGTTTCGTTAGCTAATTAGGTTGCCAACCTACTATTTAGGATAAAGGACGGACTCCACAAAGGGAAAATAATAAACAATTTCATCCCACAAATTTTTCTTCTTGCATTAAATAAGAAACATTTTAATTATTTATATTCAAATTGTTTTTATTGTTACAAACGTTTATTATATTTCTTTGTTTAAATAGAGCGTTACACGTGACATAAAAATAATGTTTTATATCAAAAGTAAATGGGAGAACGATGAACTAACAATGTTTTATGTTTATTTACTGTTACTGAAGACAGAATACTCGCAAGTGAACAAACTGAGAAAAATTAGATTATTATAACATAACTTTTGTCCGCGGCTTCGGCCGCGCACTTAAAATATAGCCTATGTCACTAAAGCAGCTAGAATAAAGCAGCTTTCTATCGGTGAAAAAATTGTAGCAATCGGACTAGTACTTTCATTGATATTTTTGTTTTTTCCTACAAACAAAAATAAAGGATAAAAATAAAAAATAATACGCGCGAATTTTGTTTTTTTGTTTGTAAGAGATATGCAAAAAAAACAAACTTCGCGCGTATAAGGGTATTATAACGCGTTTTTACGTAAATTCACCAAAAAAAAAAGAAATAAAAAATTATTTTTCTGGATTTTTCTAGCAAAAACGAACGGAACGAATAAATTTCGTACACCCGTGTGTACAAAACGATAATTAAGCGTTTTTCAAGGTCACTCATGTTGTACAGACGTATGTACAATCGGCCCTCGAGGGGTTAATATTAGTGAAAGTTTCTCGCCACTAATCAATCTGCCCCCCCCCCCCCCCCCCGTCTTTTCGCAAATCTCTTAGGGCCTAAAAAACATTTTATTTTAGGTGGGAAATCATACCACGACTTCTCGCGCACTAGGGCGGAGCGTGAGGGTGTGTCAGAATTTTACTGACTAAAGCTCACTTTTATGTTCCTTTTTTGCCTTGTGTTTCAGGACCCCGGGTTTGCCTTTCAAAAGCGAACCCATGGCCCCAGTAGGCTTCGTCCTTGCTGGGTCCCTATGGTTTTATTGACATCTCTTTGAAGCGCGCGTGAGGGTCAACAAACCAGAACTCGGATGCAATACAATACCAGTATTTTACTTGGAACGACCACCGACTTTTACAGCCCAGAAATTGAATGACACGGTAGCCCTTGGCAAGACTAGCGTCAGAATCCCTAGTTTCAAGTGGTTTCTGACTATCCATAATGACTGATAAAGATATATGACTACCAAACGACAGGCGGGACCAATAGCTTAACGTGAATTTTCAGATTTCTCACTAACAATCATTTGCGTGAAATATTTGAATGATAATTCGAGAAAAACCATCTAATATAAACGTAACATATAAAAACTTTCGTATCGTTTGCCCTTTTTTTTTTTTTTTTTTTTGTGTTTATGTGGTTTGGTGGCAATTTTTTCGACTGTCCGATAACCGTCCGGACCGAGCCCAAGTCGTCGAGGGCGCGTACTGTTCCACGCGCGCCTCAAGGAGATGTCAGCAAATCGTAGGGGCCCAGCAGGGTCGAAGCCTACTGGGGCCACGGGTAGTGTGAAAGCGAAACCCGGGGCCCTGGGACGAAGGCAGCGAAGGAACAGGAGTGGGTTTTTAGTCAGTAAAAGTCTGACACTATCTCCCGTTCCGCCCAAGAGCGGGGATGTCATAAGATGATTTTCCCAACCAATAAAAAAAACCCCAATTTTTTCTTAGATAATTTATATGGCAAAACAACGCTTGCCGAGTCAGCTGGTAATGATACAAAAGAGTCGAGACTTAGATAGGTACTTGATATTACGTGAAACGGTATTCATAACATAATCAATCTGTAGTATCCCCACAGTTGGAATTTGAATTTGTATTTTTTTCTCTATATTAAAGAAAAAAGGCCTAGTACCTGTTGATTGATGTCATAAGTTTTTGTTTTTCTTTACATTATAAGTCAGCTGAATATAAATTATTATATTTAGCTTTCTGATAATGTCATTCAAAGTTTTATATTATATAATAATACGTTTATATTTAGTTAGTAACAATTTAAACTTAAAACCAGTGTTAGTAACATTAAGAACACATAGATCCTTGTTACAAGCTGGGTGAGGCACACCAAACCTGGAATTTCTATTTGACTGCGTGCAGTCGTATGCACCGCCTCAAAGGTCGGATCCACTCATATGCAGTTGCGTATTAATAAAATTATTGATAATTAAAAAAAATTAAAAGGAGGTCAATATACTTTATTATTGATTAAATTCCGCCTGCTAATACAAGTTTAACTTTCCAAAGATCCGTTTAATTATTTCTCGTTAAATACCTTGTTGGAAATTGAGATAATCTTTGTAAACGTTTCATAAACTAATTGGAGTAACGACTAGAGGAAATAATACCTGTAAATTGGCTTGTTTACGTTTTTAGGCAAATGAAAATGAATTTATAAGGTTTTGCAATTTAGTATCAGAATTTTTGTGTTAAAATCTATGAAAGCTCTTTAAATGTTTGCGCAGTAAGCTTGTTATGGATTTAAAGGTCTCATAACCTAAACTTTGAGTTACAAGGAGAAATGTTTTCACCACTGAAGATCAGGCGAGCTAAACCGGGCGGTTCATGAAAGATTAACCGAATCGAAAGAGCAAAACAGGAACGAGACAGCCGTCACCCACTATACGGGCACCAACTCCCACCTGCGCGATTAAAAAACCGTAGAAGCTTTCGGACCAGTGACGGGAGCTGTGGAGGAAAAGATATCCCCACTCCCCCAAATTTCATCTCTCCGGTAGAACATCTGCCACCGGGTCACAAACTGCAGTTGCTAATTTGAAAATCTTTGAACCGACTGCGGACTCACGTTGGCGGCTGCAAAGATAATCTGGTTAAATGGGGTATCCTTGACCCTTCGCAAATACCCTTTGCAGGATATGCGTCACCTCCTTTTCTGCCCAGCTTGCACAACTACCTGTACCTTTCACAACTTATGTGAGGCCAACAACAGAGCGGTCCAGATGGCTAAAATTTGTCGGACCAAATTTAAGCCAGATCGACACGAAAGAAGAAGAAGTGAATAAAGTTGTATATCATTGTGTAAAGGCACAGTTAAGTACATATATTCATTATATGTTTTTATTGTACTTGTATTATTTTTTACATTATTTATGTTGTTGTAAACTGTCAGCCCTAAATCTTTTCCTTTGGTTCAGTTTATCTAAAGGTTGTCTGTTACAGACAACCTTTAGATTTTAAATTACACTGTGCGATAAGACCGCCTATTGTACACTTATTGTTATAATTTTTTTTCCTGTGTTAAGGGTAAGGTGTGCAACAAAGTAAAAATAATAAAAATATACTTTGACATAATAAAGATATGTAAAACGTTTTACAAAAACTGTCTATGACAAAAAAAAAATGAACACAAAAAAGAATCATATATTCTAAAAACCAAAAAATCTTTTTCATATTCGCGTATTAAACAGCAAAAAAATATACCACATAGGAATAAATAGAGAGTTATGATATTATTCCCAGTCTAATTTACAACAGAAAGGAACAACTCTAACATATGTTAAGTCGAAATGCCGTATATTTTTTTACAAAAGAAAAAGTGTGACCCGACGAGGCTCATTTTATTCAAACTGCTAACTTTTGTAAGGACGTGACACGCTTTCAAATTAAAGGGATGCACCTCACACCGTCGAGTAAGGTAAAAGATGTAATTTTTTTCTTAGAATTGTTTATTTCGACATTTTTCGAAATATTATTCGATAGAAATTGAGTGATAGTGGGCAGGGTACATAGCTCGCAGAACAGATAGTCGATAGAGCCGAAAGGTTTTGCAACCGCGTGTCAAAAGACGCAGTGTTGAAAATCCTCTCAAAAGGTGGATGACCTGGTGAGGGTCGCGCTAATCAGATAAACGCAAGACGCATAGGACCGTTCGTTGTAGTGACAGTTGGAGAAGACCGATGTCCAACAGTGGACGTCTTTCAGTTGAAATGATGACGATGAGAAATTTAACAAACAGTTGAATAATTTTATAAGTAGTTATGAATGTTGACGCCAATAAGAGTAGGGAAAGACCAACGATGGATGGAATATATGAAAAATGATGTATTTACAAACGGGGTGACCTGAGATGAAGACTAATGGAAAAAAGAATGACAAGAGAAAAAGACAAATAAACGTGGATAAATGTTAAAAAAAAACTGGGCAAATGCGAGTCGGACTCGCGCACTGATGATCCCGTACAAACTACAATTCCCGAATGGAGTCTCGAAGATTTTTCTGAATGGCTAAAAGTTTTTTTTTTTGTGGCGTAGATAACAACAAATTTACTGTTTTCAGATTTATTCCTGTGCTTGTAACTTGTGCTATAAGATTTTGCTTTATGCCAAATTTCAGGATTCTAGGTCAACAGGACCCTATGAATTTAGATTCCTTTAAGAGGGATGCGTCTCATATCATCTATACTTATTTGTTATATTTTCATTTCAATAACATTCACAAGATATGAATAAACGTGAGATATACCAACTGTTGATATAATTTCTTTACATAATATAACCTCTAAAACTTATTTCGTATAACGTTTAATTCATCGAAAATCATCAGGTACATCGTTAAAAATACTCATATATTTGTCGCAGCTGTTTCGTATAACACACTGTTAGTATTACAAGTTGACGCGGCGTATTGAAAAAAGTTACTGCAATATAAATAATAACTATTCAGATCAGGTTAGAATAGTGACCATTGGAACGCAATGGCGAGCGAACGAAACTATCATATATGTTGATTAAGTTGGGTTAGAACAGTGACCATTAAAGCGCGAAGGTGAGCGAAAGAAGCGAGCCTGCCGCGGCAGTAGCCGTCGAGCGCCAGATCCCTTTCTAATGTCAGTGAATCATTAGGGTTAGGTTAAGTTAAAAATCGCGTCTAGATTAGGTCAGGTTAGAATGGTGACCGTTAAAGCGAGAAGGCGAGCGAACGAAGCGAGCATGCTGCGGCAGCAGCCGCCGAGCGCCAGATCCCCTTCTAATGTTAGTGAATCATTAGCGTTAATTTAAGTTAAAAATCGCGTCTGGATTGGGTCAGATTAGAATAGTGACCATTAGAACGTGATGGCGAGCAAACGGAGCAATCATGTGGGTTGGTTAGAACAGTGACTATTAAAGCGCCGGATCCCTTTCTAATCTTAGTGTTTCATTTAAATTAAGTTAAGTTAAAAGCCATTATGATTTATAAAAAGCATTGCATATTGCACTAAATAAGTTTCATGTCTTTTGAGTGGTATATCTAAAGATTTTATGATCAATGTATGTTATGCTTGTAAAAATTAGTTATTTGAAAATTATATCAATCGTTTACTATATTATCTGATCGTTATATCAAATAAAATTATAGATTCAGTTGTTATATCTTGTAAGTATTAGAGATTTTGTAATTATAACATATATTACTTACCCCTTTGAGAGTATCGAAATATGCGTTTTTCGCGATATAAACGGCCGTATTTTTTTAATCGTTAACTTAGAAGTTTCATTTTTTCATAGCTTCAAGGGACCGCAGATTTGAGTATATGGTTTTAATTTCAACTTGATACCGCCACGTTTTCCTGAGATAAATGGTCTTGATAGACAGACGGACAGACAGATGGACTACAAAGTGTTCCTATAAGGGTTCCGCTTTTTTTCCTTTTGAGGTACGGTAAAAATGGTGATGACGACAAGTAATTGAATAAACGAAAACCTACACGTTGTTGAAAAATTTAACTAAATATACTATGTACGAGTCATGCTGAAAAATTGCAAACTGTAAACTATCGCGAGAAATTTTATACTATTTTTTCTAATTAAGACACGATTATGTTGGAAACTAATGAATTTGGCGTGATTTTTCATATACAAATCGATTTCTTTTACAATAGATCGAGATATTATAATCTAATAAACATTTATTACATTCATACGTAGTCTGCAATTTTTTTTTTTTCATATACAAAAAATCAAATACTCCTTAAATATCTTTAAATATATACGGGTCTACTTTTTGATTTAACCCCTCAAGCGCCAATTGTTCATACGTCTGTACAACGTGAATGACCTTGAAAAACGCTTAATTGTCGTTTTGTACGTACGTTTGTACGAATGTTTTTTAGCCGAAAATCTTTGTTTTCCCTAGAAAAATCCAGAAAAAGTTTTTTTTTGGTGATTTACGTAAAAACGCGCAAATACGTATTAATAATACCCCGGGGCGCCCGAAGGATGTGCCTTATAGAGTACCTATAGTCGATGCCGCCTGTTTTTTGGGTACACTTCTAGTCGACAGTAAAGTGGACGAACTACTCTATATCATATTTTATGATAATTACAAACAAAAATTATAGTATTCTCTAAGTATGTATAATATCTCGTAAATATATCTAAACCAGGAACTTAGTAGACGAATTCTCAGTAAGTTGCAAATAACAGTGACAGTAGTTTGAGATCTGTGTGTACAGTTTACATACAACTTAAAGCCCCACAATGTGCTACGTAAGTTTGAGAAACATAGTAATATATCAAGAGGTGGATATGTGGAGTGACGAGACTGGATAAAGTGAAAAATGTTTATATTAGAGGAAGTTTGAAAGTGACGCCAGTGTAGGAAAAGTTGAAGGATATCGTTTGTCTTGATACAGTCATGTGAAGAGGAGGTATGAAATGCTTGTGAGGAATAGAGATATGAATTTAAATGACATGAAAGAAATGAATGTAAGTAAAAGCTGGACTGTTAACAAAAAGGATTGGCAGAAAAAAACTTGCAACAAACGGCACGGCAAGGAAATAATGAAAAAAGACGGTCTGTCCTTAAAAGAGTCCTAGTACCAAAATGAAAAAAAAAATACTATGCGAAAAAAATCCATTGCTCCGTACATTCATGTTCACACAACTCGACAAAATATATGGAAGAGCTGCTTTTTTTATGATTTCAGGCTTGGTGGCATTGTAAAAGTTGTTCGTATTGATGTGTACAATGACCCCATTTAAGAAAAGCCTTTTTGTTATTTCGACGTTGCATAATCAAGTTTCATAATGTTATAAAACCAAATGATAGCGAACTAAACGCTGAAGATATACCAGAGGGCTTAGCCGATTTGATAATCAGCAATTGTTAATGCTAGTAGCTTCAAATGTATGGGAATGATATCATCTCAACGTTAAGTCACGTGGTCAGAACAAAGGAATCGGAGGCGTTAACGACTGTAGAGAGAATAACTTAGCTCGGCCCGCTGACAATTCAAAGAGACAGACTGAGATAAAAATTCAAAGAATGAAAAAAATTCTATTATAAAAAAAAAAAAATTAAATCTTAATTGAATTCTATGTGTCTTGAGTAACTTAATCAAACTAAATAGCAATACGTGCGAAAGTCAATCGTTTATAGCTTAAAATAAAGAAACCAAAATAATAGTTGATTTTATACAATTTCACTATAGAAGTACAGCGGTTTAGTTCTATAATAGTTCTGATAGATATCGTTGACAGCGATATCTACCAGATAACTTTGGAAGAATAAAATGAACATAACATAGAAAAAGGAGTCAGTTGTGTACTTACATACATAATTCAGATATCACATTAATATTTTTAGGAAAAAGTTAGTATTATAGATATGAGAAATGTATTGTGTATATCTTTCTTGGTACTTCACCCAACTGAACGGAATTGAATAAACTTTTACAATAATGTGAATAACAATAACATATAATTATGCTAAAATTTACCCCGTAATAATTCTACGCGGGCAAACCTGTTGGTAGAAGATAGTATCACTAATTTTATAAAAATGAAAGTTTGTGTGTATGTATATGTATTCCTTCATGCTCAAACAGTTAAACAGATTTGAGTGTTTAGCGAACGGGCAGAACATGACCTGGAATAGGATGCAGAATACTTTCTAAGCCGGCTGCATATTTGTGTATTTTTCTACTTTCAATCAGACAAAACTGCAGGCAGAACCTAGTATCAAAATAAAGCCAACAACAACTATAAGGGGCCTTACCATGACATATTGAAATATCAGTCGTGTGAGCGGGAAGAGGGATGGAGCTATACACCCCATATAGCTCCATTCCTTTAACAGTTCAGTGTAAGTCGTCAAAGGGATCGCGTTAAGTCGGGTACAGACTGATGTAATGTAACATGCAATGTAACACGCAATGAAAGAATTTGAAGTCCATATTGTCGCGATGGTTTTTTTTTTATTAATAATAGGCTCGTGTTTGACCACCATCTACGTCGACGATGGAGCACGCTTGTACCATGCAATGTAACAGAATTGCCATAGTATAGAAGCTTTACGCGCGCGAACCGTGCACACTACGCGCGTGAACAAAGTGTTTCAACTATGTGAGTAGGTACATGCTCGGTATGTGCGCGCACTGCGTGTTACGCAGCAGTCTGTGCCCGGCTTAAAGAGCTCTTATTAGCTCTGGGCACCAAACACGTCCCACACACAATCGTATCAACAAACAAACCACGAGCATCTAATTCAGAATCTAACAAGTTTAGCGTTCGGTGTAACAACAGCCTTTGACTTGGGCCCGAAAAGGATCTTCATTAAGGCGGACAAATGAGATACCGCTGGGCAGTATTACCGAAATTAGTTTCAGTGTTTAACAGAACGTGTTTCTTCACACCAGAATGTTTCATTTGATCGGTATAGTGATTTTTGGAAGCTCTTTGTTGATTAGTGAAGTTTTTTGTTTGAGTAGTATTTGAGATAATAGCTTCCGTGTTGTTTGAAGGTTAACAAAATTATTTGATTTTTTTTAATACGGATTTATACAACACAATAATATATATTGGTAGTATTATTTTATTCGTTTTTTTTTTTGTTAATCGTTAATAAGTTAAATTTGTATTCTTTCTCTAAAATTTTAATTGAAAAGTGCTACCTGGTGACAATAATATAATTAGGTCAAGTTTGAAAGTGGCGCTAATGACTAAAAATTTTAAAGAAAATCGTTTGTCTTGATGTGGTCATGTAAAGAGGAGGGATGAAAAGCATGTTACTAAAGGAGTTATGAGTAGGTACACATTTGGATAGATTGATAGAGAGAGGGAGGCCAAGATAGTGGTCAAGAGCGAACCTATCCGAATAGAGTGATTTGAAAGAAACAAGGATTCAGCGATAGTGTGACTATTGACAGGACAGAATGGAAAAAAAAAGTGTATATGGCAAGCCAAGGTCAGGAAAATGTAGGGACGATGCTAATGTGATATATGCGAACGTTTAAGTTAACGCGATTGAAACTCGCAATAGGCCATCAGATCACTATAACAGAAACTCATTCATTATATTCGAAAATGAATTCCTACTGAATATTGTGATATAAAATTGTTGCAGTTTTGCATCTTAAGTGTCTGAGCACGTGGACAATATGTAGAATCATTGAAACAGGTGTAATCTCGGTAAAAATAGAGCTGATTTTTTTTTTGTAGAATAGGCTACTTCAGTCTGCGAAGCTTACTGAGGTGGCCGACTCGATACCCTTGATAAAAAAAAAAATAGAATGTTATATATCCGCATTCTAATGGAACTGAAAGGAATTTAAAGTGAATATAAAAAGTAAATACTTTTTAAACTTGACAGTGGGAAAAAACCGGGCAAGTGCGAGTCAGAAATGGCGACAGGTCACTGGAACAATTTGTGACCCACGGATGCCCCTCAAGTTGAAGGGTAAAATCTACAAGTCCGTGATAAGACCTGTCATACTGTATGGATCAGAATGTTGGGCTGTGAAAAAGACGGATGAAAAAAGATTGCATGTAGCGGAGATGAGAATGTTGAGATGGATGTGTGGTGTGACGAGAATGGATAAAGTAAGAAATGAATATATTAGAGGAAGTTTGAAAGTGGCGCCAGTGACTGAAAGGTTGAAAGGGAATTGTTTGTCTTGGTATGGTCATGTAAAGAGGAGAGATGAAACAAATGTTACTAAAAGAGTTATGAGTATACCTGTGGATGGGTGAGAGGGAGAGGGAGGCCAAAGAAAAGATGGATGGATTGTGTGAACAGTGATATGAAAGAAAAGGAAGTTAGTGATAGTATGACGGTTGACAGGATAAAATGGAAGAAAAAAACGTGTTGCGCCGACCCCAAATAAGATAGGACAAGGGCAGGAAGATGATGACTTGTGCTATGAAAGCTTGCTTCATGCCAAATTCCAGGACTGTAGGTCAACGGGAAGTACCTTATGAATTTTGATTCCTTTGAGAGTGTCGAAATATACGTTTTTTTTGCGTCTGATTTTTCACAGCTTCAAGGGATCACAGATCTAAGTATATACTTAGTATGGTTATAACCATATACTTAGATCTGTGATCCCTTCAACTCGATACCACCACGCCTTCCCGAGATAAAGAGTCTTGACAGACAGACAGACGAACAAAGTGATTCTACAAGGGTTCCGTTTCTTCCTATTGAGGTACGGGACCCTAAAAAACATCAAGATGTATCGAAAAATAGGTCTAATGGCATAAATAAACAGCGTGTAAGAAAGCCATCAAAAGAATATTACAGCAGTATCTAAATGATTTGATCTTCATCAACGTGTAAATTCCACTGTAATGTTTGATCTTTTTAGCATTAGGCTTTCTTTTAGGTATCCAATAAAATTTCTTTGTTGAAAGTAAAAAAAGAAATTCTCTAACGAGGCTGTTTTGTTGTATATTAAAACGTATCTGAGAAATAAAGTTAACTAGCTTCGGGAAACGGTTTCTCCCGTTTAAAGTCAAATTATCCCCAGGGAACATAGACTCGGAATAAAAATTAACCTATATTCATAAAGATAATCAAATAAATCTATTTATATAAATAAAAAAAATTATAGGTATTTTCGGAAAAAAAAATGTCTTATTTGATTTCAATTTTCTATGTAATGTATGGATTATATCTGAAATAAATGAATAATAATGGCGAAAGTTTGTACCTATGTTCCATTTCAGGACTCAGTGCTCAATTTCATTCAAATCCATTCAGGAGTTTGAGCGTGAAGGAGTAACAAACATATATGTACAAACATAACATTAGTTTCATATTTAATTTTCCAGTCAGGCATAAAAACTAAGTTTGATCCTAAATCACATTTATATTCTAAGTGCTTATTTCAGCTGAAGCATGCCTAAAGTGTTTAAAATGAGCCATAAAAAATCACAATGAATAGCTCTAAAACTCCCCTGGTATCCATAAAACTAAATACCTATTAAGTTATAATATTTAATAGTTAAGATGTATATATTAACTAGTGACCCGCCCCGGCTTCGCACGGGTGCAATACTGATACCACCGCAACCGCTATGTCCCTGAATTTTAAATCTGTAATATCTTATCTCATAAATTATTCACTTAAATTACATGCTGTAAAGAGCTATATTTATGTATATTAAATGCGCAATGTATTTAATTAAGGTACTTAATTGGATAAGGAATAAAGCTGTATTGCTTAAAATCGCTTCGTAAATAAGCCATTA
This sequence comes from Mythimna vitellina, assembly GCA_949316375.1. Taxonomy (NCBI): domain Eukaryota; kingdom Metazoa; phylum Arthropoda; class Insecta; order Lepidoptera; family Noctuidae; genus Mythimna; species Mythimna vitellina. The sequence continues at coordinate 15,430,713 of OX438706.1, forward strand.
TTTCTCGTAAAAAGTAAAGGATAAAAAATGGTTATTGTGGGTTTTTCCTAAGAGATAGATATATACCATTGCAGATTTTTTTTGTAGACCTTTTTAAGGTGTACAATACTGTAGTACATTATTTTGATCTATCTCGTAAGGTTCAGCCAGAGTTTGCAATGTAAGCACAAAAAATTGTGTTTAATTTCGACAACACATTAGAAACCTCTAAAATTATCAGTGTTTCTCTACTATATTTTGCATGTAAATCTTTCTTTTAAATTATTATATCTATTAAAAAAAAACCGTATCAAATCCGTTGCGTAGTTTTAAAGATCTAAGCATACATAGGGACAGACAGCGGGAAGCGACTTTGTTTTATACTATGTAGTGATAAAGATTGAAATTAAAAAAAAAAAAAACATTAGTTTCGCCATTATAATAAATGTTAGTGTAATTATTCATTTCTGCCAGTGTCTTCGTTCGCGTAAAGTTATAAATTTGCCCCATTAGAATATACTCTCAGGAATAAAAAGTATCGTATATGCTAATCCAAAACATGGTTTACCCTTGTGCTTAAAACTGTTTAACAGTTTGATCGTGAAACAGTAATAAACATACATACACACATCGTCTTTTCAATATTAGTGCGAACAGCTTCTGCAAATGGTTTCGATCGCGTATAATATTACTTCAAACAGCCACCTTTATTGGTGAATTGGTAAAGAAATAGTTGCTGGCAAAAGAATAGCCAGTTTCAGATTCAAGGCAAACGGCTAAAACAGTTGCAAAAAAATATTTGTGAAACCTAACATCTGCGCCACTACTTTTCCAGGGAAGCGTAAAAACTAACTTTGATCCTAAATCACATTTACATTTTAAGTGCTTATTTCAGCTGAAGCTTGCCTAAAAAGTGTTTAAAATGAGCCATATAAAATCACAATGAATAGCTCTAAAACTCTCCTGGTATCCATAAAACTAAATAGCTGCAACAAAATACCTTATCGTGATCATTTTGTTTATTGTTATCACTTTTATTGTGCATTTTAATGGTTAAGATAGGCCGTTATAGTGTTTGTTGGTTCATGTCAATGGGTCTCGTAGAAAATTTATAAATAAAAACAGGTAATTGAATTTTTTTTCCGCTTAAGTTGTTTGTCAAAATGATTGAAACAGTCACACCTTTTTTTACGTCAAAAAAATTATCATGTGCCTTCTCTCGCGCAGGGTGGAGCGAGAGGGAGTGAACACAAATATATTATTCTCTTCAAAGTAATCCTCTAATACAATGCACTTATGACTGCGCTTTTTCCAGTCTTAAAAACACTTCTGAAATGCACTTTTGAGTATTGTCTAGAACTCCTTAAGCGATGTGGCCTTAATCCCCTCAATCGTCGTAAATTTTTAGTCCCTTGAAACTGAAAAGTCCAGTCCACCAATCATTGTGAACGATGGGCCTTTTTAGTTTCGGGAAGAAGCAAAAGTCGCAGGGGTCCAAGTCTGTTGAATACGGTGACTGAGATTTTTATTGACTAAAATCCTGTGTCTGGTAACTCTTTCGCCAATACGCAACCCTAGAAAGTATTGGCTTTAACTAGCCCCAACAATCTTGCTGACATCTTTTAGGTGCGCATGGAATATTACGCACCGTTGACCACTCAGGGTTGGTTCTAACCGGATAGCCGAACGGTGAGCTACCCATTGCTCATAGTCCGCAAGTCTGAGCCTAAGATGGCCAGGGACCACCCTCTGTCTTCCAATGCGCACCTGCAAAACCACGAACTGTCGACCTAGGCTTGGTTCGTACGGTGAGCTACACATTGCTTTCCATCCGCTAACGCTACTCTTCGGTGGCTGGGAATCATCTTGCGACTTCCAAAGCCAGAGACACAATCATATCTAAATGCATAAAACAAGAGTTCGACTAATGATGGCAAATTACAGGCTACAGAACCCCATGACCGAATTTTCTCATTAGGCGTTCCATTTTGTTCTTATGATTTGCAAATGCAAATTTTCTGGGCCAAGGAATGAGAGCATCTGAGAATGCAATTTCGTGAAGGATTTATGAATAGAATTGTAGATGAGGCACGATTTTAATTAAATTGTACGATGCTGATTAAGAATTAGTACGGAAGAGGAAGATTGAAAAAAAAAAATTCAGAAAAATGGGTTATCAGAGTTCGTTCGCTCATAACGAGCCAAAGGTTTAAAAACTGTTATTAAATGATAAGAATGCTAAATATATTAAAACAGGGCAAGGACAAATTAAAATAAAAGTATATTCATATTTTACATTGTTGACATTGTTTTATGAATGAAAACATAAACATAGCATAAGCACAGTCAGACTTTTAATTTTCCTACTGCTGGGACTCAGGCCTCCTTTCTAGGAGAGGGAATGGGCCGTAATCTACAAAGTGGGCCCAATGCGGGTTGGTAGATGTCACAGTCATGCCTTCGAATGTTTTGTTCTTGGACATGCCGGTTGTCTTACCATGTTTTTTTCTTCACCGTTTTGAGAGCAGTAATAATGAAATAATGGGTTTGAACCAACGACCTACAACTCGTAAGTCGGGACCGTTACCACTAGGCCACCACTGGTCAATAAAAATTATAGCTTTATAATTATCAAAGTCAAAACACAAAACTTACTTGTCATGAAAATGCTTATTGCTAGTCGCATACGAATCGAATATGTAGTTGAGCATCGGAGAGTCCACTTTCCCGTGCTTCATCCCTTTCCTTGGTTTACTGGTGACCCTGAGGTTCCGGAAGACTGTGGGGGGCGGCGTCATCATTGTGGACGATGGTTGGCTGCTAGGTTCGGTGCCTGGTGATCCTGGGTGGAAAGATTTTTGATTAGTTATGGTTTTTTTCAGGTTTCTTTGCAAGACTGGAGCTCATGTACAAACCCCGCGGTGATGAAACGTTTTTGGAAATAAAGGAGAAGATGAGGCAAATCAGTTTTATAATTATCGTTATTATTATATTTAATATCCTATTGTAACGGCTAAATAAAACTTCGCCCGTTGCATATGGTGGAGCATAAGGCCCCGCTTGGGTGGAGTATCGTTGGGTGCTCTTGGGGGATGATCGGTGACGGCGAACTTCGCATACAGCCTTTTTTATTTTGGTGGAAAATCATCAAATATTTTATCCCGCTCTGGAAGTAGGACTTTTACTATCTAAAACCACCAGTCTTCCTTCAGTTGCCCTTTGCGTTCCAGGGTCGCGGTAACTTCGCATGCGGCCCTATTATTATTATCTGGGTACTTTTTGAGAACGTGGTTCTTTACCACGAATCACTTCTAAAATAGACATACATAATCATAATTATGTATTTACCTACACACCTTTTGTTTTGTTTTCCTCTTCTTTTGATAGTCGATTCACCGTACGCTCGCGTTTCTCCATTTGTCTATGGTAATGACAAATGATACATGTTGGAGCATCAGGCGTCGGTCGATGGTTTATTATTTATTCTTGTAGTTTACAGTATTTTAAATATAATTGTTTATAATTTACATTACACACATAAATTTAAATTCACGAATTTTATTTATCTCTTCATTACGTATTATTTTAGGTTCTTAGGTTGTCTGGTACATATTGCTGTCAGCAATAAGACCGCCTTTGTACCCATAGATTTAAGTTTGTGTAAAAGTTTTGTTACTATTTTGGTGTACAATAAAGTTTATTCTATTCTATTGTATTTTATTTCGATGGACTATTTAACGTCCGTAAGTGTGTTCGTGGCATCACAGCGGGCACTAACAGAATACCAGCGCTGCGTTATTTATCGTTTTAAATAACGCAGCATATGCTGAGTTAGGTGTCTTTTTGGCCTCACATTGATTATAACTTTTTTTTTATTGTGTATCTTTAGTTTATACGACTGTGTGAGTCACAAAGAAACGTTTTTTCTTTCTTTACAAACTAGCATAATTATACTGAAAATGAATAAGAAGATCCTATAATTAAACCTAACATAAAAATTGTAAAGGCTAAAAACATGGTTAGCTTTTAAATTGAAATAGCGTATCGCGTTTTTTTTTTAATGATGTAATCTAGTGCTTGACTGCGATCCCACCTGAAGTTAAGCAGTGACGCAATTATTGATGGAGAAGCGCACTAATTTATTAAGAGCCTATTCTCTAGCCTTGCAGACACCTAAATTAAAATCGGATAGGAAAACCGCAGCAGGCAAATTGTTCCAACCCTCGTTTATATTTATAATTTTGTCAATGTGCAAAAAAATAACCATCTGAAGTTGAAAAGGATAAATTGAATGTCCTTTGCAAAACCATCTGATTTATTACTGGATACTGGTAATTGTGCTTCTGTGACTTTAGGCGACGTTAGTCTTAAATGATTAAACGTTTCTACGTGTATCTGACTATGTATAATTCATTTTACAATGATTGAATAGGAAATTGATTACCAGTCGCTAGCTTCTTTTAAAAACTAGTTAAAGATTTAGACCTTTATCTATAATGCTATCCTGGTTCTACTTAATTTCTTATCTTCCTCCAACCCACTTTTATACTTTTAATTTTTTCTCTTTTCTTTCTATGAAATTGCGTACACATATAATATGTAGGTATGATATGAAAGTGATGAATTTACGGTTTTTATAAATATGTTTATTTCATTTAATAATTTATACTTATAATGTAATACGCAGAGTTCAGAATAGAACGCACATTTTTTTAGTTGGAAAATATTCCAATGACTTCTCATGCTCTAAGGCGGAGCAAGAGGGCGTGTCAGTCGTATCTTGATGACTACCCAAAAAAAAAAATCCCCGAGAATTTTAAATCTTACGATCCTTCTAAAGGTTTCTGGGTAGATATCGCTGTCTGCGATACGACTGCCATTATACCCTTAGTTTTTTTTTGTGCATAAGTTATTATTATTTTGATTTAAAATAAATTGTATTCTATTCTATTCTTCGCCTTATGTACTTACGCATTAGAAGAGCTGAATGAATTTTCACTTCACTTTACTATTTTTGTTTCGTTTTATTTGGGTAACAATTCCCTAATAACTTCTACTACCCTGGGAGGAGCAAAGAAGACCCACACGTGTTTCTTCAGTTGCCCTTTGTGATCCAGGGTGGCGTGGTGGTGGACTCTTCCAAAAAATCCCACTGCCCAGTTATCGGTAAGTCCCCTCTTTGAGGCGTGGTTGGAAAGACCTCACGGCGTCCTCACATTCCGCATGACGCAGGTTCTCACCGGACACGGTAAGTTTGGGAGGTTCCTGCACCGGATTCGTGCGGAAACGACGCCCGGGTGTCGCCACTGTGTGGACCGCCCGGAGGACACGGTGGAGGTGTGCCCCGCTTGGGCAGAGCAACGCCGTGTCCTCGTGGGGGCAATCGGCGGCGGCGATCTCTCGCACCGGGCCTTGGTTCAGGCCATGGTCCGGAGCGAGGAGGAGTGGCAGGCGGTCGCCTCCTTCTGCGAAGCAGTAATGCTAGCAAAGGAGGCGGCAAATCGCGTGAGGCAACGGTCCTTACGCTCCAATCGCCGCCGGGATTCCGATCCCGATTTCCGGCCACCGTAGGCGCGGGCTTGCAGACGGCGAGCAATGGGTGGCTCGCCGTCCGACCGTCCGGTAACCGTCCGGACCGAGCCCAAGTCGTCGACGGCGCGTACTGTTCCACGCGCGCCTCAAGGAGATGTCAGCAAATCGTAGGGGCCCAGCAGGGTCGAAGCCTACTGGGGCCACGGGTAGTGTGAAAGCGGAACCCGGGGCCCTGGGACGAAGGCAACGAAGGAACAGGAGTGGGTTTTTAGTCAGTAAGAGTCTGACACTATTTCCCGTTCCGCCCAAGAGCGGGGATGTCATAAGATGATTTTCCCACCCAATAAAAAAAAAAACAGCCCAGTTATTATTTCCATTGATTGGTAATTGAATGAAGTGTTCTTAGTCGTGCACTCTTGACAGAGTGGTCATGGTCATGTCTTGGTCGAGTCTTGCGCCACCACCTCTCTCGCTATGCGAAGCCATGCAGCTCTGTGTTTGGTGGCTTGGGAGTTGTCGTAAATGCTACGGTATGCCATAAATTTAATTAGTTCTGTCCACCGTGTAGGAGAGCTTTCACGTGATATTTTGCACAGCATGCCTTTCCGGTACCAGATTTACAGTGCGTCAACCTTGCGATGGTTACACATCCTTAGTATCCACGTCTCAGTTCCATTTAGAAAAATTTGAAAAACAAACCACTTCATCAATCAAACGTTTTGTTTTGGGTTATTCTGCGGTCCTACCAAATTTTTGTGACTTTTTCCACTACGACATTCAGTTAAAACTTGAAGGTACCAGTCTTTAGCTGTGGTGCTCAGCGAAGGAATGTTGATCACTTTAAGATATTTCCGGAAAAGATACGAAATCGCGCTTTATTTTTGTTAAATATGTATCGGACAAAAACAAGTCGACGATTCACAAATATAAAGTTTCTAGAAACGTTGGTTTTCTCTATTTCGACATTCAATATTTTACTCTTGAAGCCTTCCGTTACGCTTTACCTAATTGCAATTATTCGTACCACACACCCATTTGAACTTGTAGTATTATTTCAATTTACTATCGTGAATTTGTGCTTGACTATTTGGTTGAGTATAGTTATGTGTTTCACTTTTATTTTTTAATAATACATAGTTGGATTTGCAGTACAAATTTATTTTCAGTTGCTTAAAGTGAGTAGGAGAGGTCCAATTAAATCCATCTCATCTTAGCAGCCTCTTCAAAGATTTTAAATAATCTATTTGCAGCTGTATAATTATTCTGTTTGATAAAACTAAAATGATTAAAAATTAAAATGAAACATTAGAAAGTGACTAAAAAAGGGCCCCATTTTATTTTGGAACTAGCTTTTTCCCGTGACTTCGGCCTTGTGGATGTTGTTTATTATCGACAACAATCGTTACTAACTACAATCTAACTTCAAAATGTTTTTTTTATTATTATTAATATCGATAGGTTCGCGCTTATCCATTATATAACGTGAAAACAGGGATGAAGTGATCGACTATGGAGTATGCTTGCCTCGAAGTAACTTTGGACTTAAAGATCCCAGGTTAAATCTACCACGAAACAGACCGCCGCAGAAAATTCTACTTCTTATCTGCAAGCACAAGTTATTTGTTTTCAAAATGGTTGGTGCCCATACGGTGGGATGTTCACCGTGGACGGTTGGCGTATCACCATAAAGCGAGAACTTCATTAGACCGATACACACGTGGACCACGCCTGATTTGTACGTAGCGGCGCGTTGCGTAGCGTCGCGTGGCGTGGATGTAAGTGTGGCGTGGGTCTATAAGTTTAGTTGCCATATAAAATGTATGGAGACCGACGCGCCCAGATCGGCGTACGTGGTAATGTAGTTCTACTGCTGTCCGATGCTGGAACGGCTAAGTGGAATTGAGCGCAAAGCAATTCCAAGTCACACTTCTAGAAATGCAACCGATGGAAAACCGACAGGCTAGCATCTCGGTGAGATGATGCACATTACTGATGACTTTTTGGGTTATTTCTCAATGTATTGACAAGCACTACCGAATCGCCACATTGTCAATTAATTGCATTTTGAACTTTAGATAATCGTCAATGATACGTTTTGCAAAGCATTTGAAGCTTATGTAAATATACATAAAGGTCAAATATTCCTACTAGGCTTGTTATTACGCTAAAACATTGTTGTTTTATGATAACTACTGCAATATGATTTAATGACAGACATTATTTTATACTGTCGACGCATTCAAATGCAACTGATCGCACGCAACTAGATTATCTAGCTCATACAGCTATTATTATCCTAAGCGCTGTTATTAATGAATACTAGACAATGACTGTTGAATTAATGTCATTATCGTGACACTAACATTAATTAATCTTAATATTCATTATCATTGGACTTGGTTGGATTAGTATTTTGATATCAATTGATATTAAATATCTTGGAACAATTACTATTATACTAAGATCCCAGGGCGATCAGACATTACTTATTTTCTGTTGTCAGTAGCGTATCATGTGCTTTGAATACCTTTGTTCGTTTGAAGCTCCCCCTTGGGCCCCTGAGCAGGTACCAGGTAAGAAAGGGAACTAAAAGTAAGAGTTTCTGAACTTCAATTTTTATGGCTAATTTTTATATGTGTTTTGCAGAATATTACTCTAAACTAGTATCACAAGTGTCAGACACTTTCCATGGACCAAAACTTCTGTCAGACGCTTTAAAGCTCCACAAAAAATAAATAAGCTTTACTTATTTTACGTCTGGTTTTTAAATAAGTTATTAATCTATTACAAAGTTCTGTTTCATTAGTCAGACAAATTGAGTGACCAAACATCCAGTCAATGCATGAAATCGCTTCACTCGCTCTGAACCGCATGCGTGCTCTCGCGCTCATACTCTCGGCTGAATATTTTTTGTTTTAGGGGATGTTTGGTCACTTTTTTAAATTTAAATTGTATTATAATTATTAATTTATTGTTTTTGCATGTATGTATGTGTAATAATAAATAAAAAAATTGTAGCAGCCACGCCTATCAAAAGATTTATTTATTTATTTTTTACAAGTACTTGTACAACGTTACAGAGGATGTCCAAGGCGTTGTTCAGTAGAAACTTACAAACTAATGTAAATTATGTTTACCTGTAGCGTTAGACCCATAAGATGAATCGATAACCTGGAGAGCGTCGCGGAAATTCGATGGATGCGAGATGCACAGGTCCAGTCGTTGTGGCTACCTTTGGGCAACAGTGTAAGTCTTTCGACTAATATAATGATGATGGTCAATGATTTTCTAACCTGTAACGTTCGCATGGGGGGCGATGGCCCTCGTGAGCACCGCCATTAGCAGCACGATGCGGTGCATGCCGCTGCATCCTACCCGCTCAGCAGGTTTTCTGTGAACAAGACAGTTATTACTCGTTATTGGATGCACAATAAATGTGTCCCCAAAACCGTTTTGTGGGTGGAATGCCCACCATTTACCAGTGACGCATGGTGCAGTCCAATAAATCCAGTAATGTATTGGATAAAGGGTATAAATCTATTAAAATGGAGGCTTTGTTATTGGTAGTGCGTCGTTTAAGATTATGCCTGATTTACGATTTAAAGTTGAGTTTTTCTCATAAATTTACTATATGACGTTACTGGTCCTTTGTATAATATATCGGAATAAATCGGATAGTAAGAAAGCGTTTCTTCCCCCTCTTCTCAGTTAATCCCTTATAAAATGGATCGTAATTCAAGAGTCAAAGAATCAAAGCATTTATTTCAAATAAATCATTTGCAGATACTTTAGAATTATCAAAAAGTCAGTCAGATAATCAGAAAAATGCTAATTGCACATTCTAAAGTGTAGATCTCTATGGAGATGAATATGAAAGAAATTCCATAGACACTGTATTACAAATATCTCAGTTCTTGTCGCTACTATGCGAGAACAATGTAAATAAAGTAAAAAAAAAAAACAAATTCTAAATAGGTACATAAATTAAAATAAGCCACTGCCAGCCAGTCTCAATTGACAGCGCCCGTTCACGGACATGATTACCTGCCCCTGAAAGTTAGTTAATTAATTCAATAGCCTGTGTGTAACCTACATATTAGGTTATCGTGTCCCACCGATTGCGGTACGGTGTACGGCACCGGATCATATTCTGTTGTTATTTTGACCTGTAGGTTATCCGGCCGTTCCAGTTCCACTTTGATTTGCCAATTTTGGCAGCTGTCTGACCTACGTCGTGTTAGGTATTAAAATAGAAGTCAACTACCTTCAAAATTACCTTGACTTCCCACTTTCTAGTCGATCTACCTAAATTATAGCAAGAAAGGTCATCCTGAAGGTTGACATCAAAAATGCTTTTAATTCTGTCCAATAGTGACACTTTGTTGACAGAAACTAAACAAGAAATACCTTGAGTCTAGTTTTCTCTGACAGTGTTATAGACAGCCATCTTAATTACTATTTCGAGACAACCGGAATTTACTGTTGGCTGTCAACAAGGCGACTCCCTCGGGCTAGTGATCTTTAATTTAGCTAACACTTAATTATTCAAAAGCCAAGTTCTAAATTTAACGTTTGGTAACTCGTTAATGGAATCTAGGAGGCGATGAGTTGATCTCAGCTTTTTAAAATGAAATAATTCCTATCTGATATCTAATAGTACTGACAGATGCTTGATATAAAAATTACACTTTGAGAATTCCTTTTTCAGTTTTGTGAAGATAAGATACCAAAATGCAATGGTAGGAAAAAATTACAACACATTAACGTGCCTTAATTCGTTATTGTTGATTCGGCTCTAAACTAACCTGTTTCCTGAATAGAAGCACCGTCACCTTGGATCAAATTATCCGACAAACTCTTATTTCAATTTTAAATGTGGTCATGGATGATCGAGCCTGGGTTTAGCTTTTAAGCTACCCTTCACGTCGGAGCGAGAGGCCTCGGCGTTCTCAAAATTACCAGTATTCGTTTACCTTGTGAGATGACATTCGTATCCTCCTTTCATAGCCCTTATAAATTAATCAGGAATATCCCATTAGCCACTCATTCAGCTCACTTATTCTCCACTCTTATTAATTTTGTGAGCATGAGTGTGTATCGTGTTGGGCCGTTTTCTTTGTTTCAGGTGCTTGAGGCAGCCGTCAAAGTATTGGCTCAATGACTGTTTGATCAAGTGCTTGTCAGCCAGAATAATCACAATTTAAATAATAGTGCACTCGATCTGAAATCCCTTATTAATTCATACCGTGATTCACTGAGGCTGTGGATGCTTGAAATTCTATTGTCCGAATATAAATCCGGCTAACAATCCGTTTTCCTAAAGATGTTGATTTGAGTCGCTCTGTCAAGTAGTTGAGGAAAATCTAATTGCCACATCTGCTACTATTACGAAGCATGCGCGCCTTTGGCTATTAGAGAGTGAGTGTTGGTTCTCTGGCTTTATGCACTACTGTCATAAAACATATATAGGCAACTTGTTCGACAATACTACTTTTGGCCTACTGCTTTCCTATTCCTAGGCGCTCCCTGATGTTCTCCTCATCGCTGCTACTGTAGCGAAGTTGTCAACAGCCGCAGTCCCTATGGCCTGATATACAACCAACTCGTCGGTAGTAGTTACGAGCCGTTTTGGGTTAACACTCGTAGGCCGTGGGATCCAAGTGCTCATGCGCTGGTTAAAATTCAAGTTCCTAATTCAAAAACCGTGTGTTCTTTTCGTTCTTTGAACAGCAACAATACAGTCTTTGAAATTAATAATTTAAATGTTAATACAAGTACCTCGTGGAGCTTAAAAGAAACAAAAATGAAATAACCCTGAGGTATTCTTTGGAATCTGCTACAAATCCCTCGTAAAATTGGGTATTACCCTGTCAGAAACTGTTACTAAATATTTAATTTGTTTACGGAGAATAAAATCTTAAAAGGGTTAATTGTTTGTGAAGAGTTGATCCCTAAATTAAGACCATCAATTAAGAATTTGAAAGTTGTGCATGAATTTATAAAATGGTTGGTTGTATAAATTTTGTTTAGAGTGGTTCAGGGTTATCGTTGAGGCGTCGCACTTAGCCCGTATTAAATTCTAATGGCCTTAATTCATCAGAATTTTCTATCCTCACCTTGTTAATGAACCAAAAAAGATGCTTTTAAACATAAAGCTCAGGTTCGTGAATTTGTTTTTCGTAATTTTTATTTTTAGATCAAATAAACTAAATAGAACCAAATAAATTTATTTTTTTTGGGAGTGTAAATCATTTTATTATTTCTCCCGCTCTGGATGGAGTATGGAGATAATTATGTTAGAATGTTACTGACTAAATCTACACCTGTGTCCTTCAGTTGCCCTTTGCGATCTAGGACCGCAGGTTTCTTTTGCCCTAGCGGACGTCGACCTTGCGGGGTCTCTGCGGTTTCCAGGACATCTTTTGGAAGCGCATCTAGAACAATACGCGTCACCGACTTCTCAGGCTGGGTTCTTACCGAACGGGTGGTAGGCGAGCAAGCCACTGTTTTGAAACTCACCAGTGTTCCTGCTGTTGCCTTTTGCGTTCCAGAGTCACGGTAAATCTTTTGAACTATCCCGCAGCTTAAAATAAATTTACCTGGGTACACTTTTCTTCTCTATAAACCGTTTTATTGGTTTAGTAAATTGAATATGTAAATGACACTAAATATTGTTTAAGTGACAATATTTTTTGTAATTTGCACAAATCATAGCTTAATAATATCATCAATAGAGCATAGAAATGAAACATTGCCATACAACGTGGCAATGCCGCCACCCTTTCGGGCACACTTCCAGTCGACAGCGACGCGGAGGAGTTTTATGACGCCTTATTTTATTAGTTAGGAGTAGCCTTATTGATTATAAAGTTTTAATTAGTTAAATGTTTTTGAAATAATCGTGTAAAACATGTTGTACATAAATAAATGTTATAGGGCAAACCTTTTATAATTTAAGTTCGTAAGTCTTAACTCACAAGTATCCACGGGTAGTGTGAAAGTGAAACCCGGGGCCCTTGGATGAAGGCAAAGAAGGAACAGGAGTGGGTTTTAGTCAGTAAAAGTCTGACACTATCTCGCAATCCGCCCAAGAGCGGTATTTGTCATAAGATGATTTTCCCACACAATAAAAAAAAACTCACTAGTATGACGACCTAGATATCTGTCTATCCATTACTCCACTTGAAAGCGTTTTCTTTATCAAATGCACTGGATAAGTACTGTCTGCGTCCTTGACGTAATTCAAAGGTTGATTAATATTCGTACTTGAAGATTTCGGCAAAAGGACATTGCCCAATGGCTCAAGACTTACATGTTATGTCCAATTATCGCTTGTCATAGACTTTTTTTGGATGTTAGCTCTTTTATATTTTGTTCAAGAGAATAAAATTATTCCTTTGAACTACTATTATACCTAATATTTCGCAATTTCATTTTTACAAAAGGCTATGTACGTCTTCATGTAGGCAATAATTATAGTAATAATAATTTAATATTTTACAACTATTACACAACGAATAATAATAACAACGTAGTAATGGTTGTCAGAGGCGGTCCTCTTTGGTCGCAAGATGATTGCCGAGTGTGGGATTTTGGGTTCGATTCCTAGGTTGGACACAATATTTGGTCATTAACTATGAAATTGCCGTTTTTTAAAACGGGTTGCTTTGAAGTGTTATATCTTTAGATCGACTTGGAATTATAAGTTCAAATAAACTTTCTATTAAAGGTGTTTTATTCTTTTTATAATTAGGTATAATAAATACATTGTTTCCACGGTAGAACCTGTGTTACAAAATAATGAGAGTTTTCTTATATTTCATATAAAAATAGCTACAAGTACTGCGATATTACAGAAAATACTGAACACAAAGAATCCAATAAATACCTAATTTCGGAAAAAGAATAACGTACCTTCAAAATAAAGTTTATTTGAACTTCTAATTCCAATATGGGTCTATTTTAATGTTGGATTATCTATTATAAAAAAACTGGAGCAGCAGTCTGAAGTTTGTATGTTTGTAGTAGGTATAATACAGCTGTAATTGAGAAGCAGATAAAACTGTTGGTCCTGCATTTACCCAGGTCGTGAAGGATTGCCGTACCTTGGGACTTCGAGGATCAAGGAACAGAGAGTACGACTATGTTTTGCGCACATGCTTAAGCAATATGATAATCTCCTATTTACCTCAGGTAAACAAGAGATCTCCGTTACGATTTGCCACGGTAATTGAAATGAAATTTATAATATAATGTATAAGCATAAGCATAATCAGCCTTTTAATGTTCCCACTGCTGGGACTCAGGCCTCCTCTCCCTAGGAGAGGGAATGGGCCGTAATCCACCACGCGGGCCCAGTGCGGATTGATGAATGAATGAATATAATGTATATGTTTCTCAAAATACATATAAATAACAGTAATAGCAGAGTTTTGTGCGCCTCAAACAGAGCATTAGAAAAACAAAAAAAAAACTAAAACAAACCTTATCTTTTATTTATCGTTGGATTTGTTTAAGAAGCGAAACGTGTGTGTGTTCCCACAATTTGCGTAAAACAAACAGATGCTTGTTTTTCTTCAATTCTACCATCTTGGTTGAGTAAGTTAGTCTTCACAATAAATCATTTACATACAGCTCGTAAGTTGTGTCTTAGAAGTGGCTCCAAGTTACTCGGCGGTTAAGACTGGTTCAATTCAATGTATCTACTGTTATAGTTTGTAACTTAAACAGAATTTTAGATGTGAATTTGATGTCTTGGAATGGTTGGTAGAAATCGAGATTTTGCGTTGCTAAGTTGAATACTCAAATCAATATCAAATGGTATCAGTGTTTGTAGAACTAGTGTAAACAGTTGTTTTCAGTGTTCAGATTTCAGTTTTAAAAGAGTTTTTTTGTCGAAGGAAATTTGCACTCTCAGCAATTGCTGAGAGTACTAGTTTCCAGTTTACTTAGAACCCTTTCATTTGATACCAATCTCATAAGATTGCCTTAAAATATTAGGTCTACCATTTGCGCAGAGATAACTTTGGATTTGCTTGATATTTTAAGTTGAAACCAATTGTATATTTAAGGCATTTTATTTGTTTTCCAAAGTGACTAATTTATTTGTTTCTTTTGCTTTGTGTTTTCCGTAATATCACTGTATTTATTACCATTCTTGTGTGAATTCTGAGAAAACTCATGTTATTTTGATTTTTCCTCGAAAAAAAAAAAAAAGTTCCCATATTTTTTATGATTGTACAATTCTTAAGGATTAGATCATTAATAAAATAGATTATTGGCAGCAATTAAATAAAAAGCAGCTATACAGTTCATTTGTGTACAAATAACTTGACAAAATAGAGAGAAATGTTTATATTTTTGTTGTTATTTATTTTTTTGTAAGGACAGGATTAGTTCGTCTAAATTATCACTTCCCTGAATGGTATTATAGTGCATATTTAAATTTCTTTCTGCATATAAATAATTCTATTAATTTAATATATATCATATTAACTATAAAATTTACTGTCAAGTCAACTTTAAGATCAGAACACCTTAAATAGTCACTTCTCAGTGTCTACTCTCATTTTCCTGTCTTTTGTAAATACTTAAAATTAATAAATATTTCGAATGATTATTTCAGTTCCAGAATAACCCATTTTTTGTAATAGTTAACTTTGAAATGAAATACATTACAAAAAAAACGATAGGCCAAAAATAATCCAATTTTATTCCCTTGTCTGTAGAACCAGCCATCTTATAAATCACACAAAGATTCATGATCCCGGAACACATTCCCTTGGAACCATCTAATTGAAGTAGCAAAGATCAAACTTTTAATTACTCGTCGATAGACTTTAGCCGAACATTCATAGCAATAACTCCATCGATAAAGGTAACAATGTTAAATTAATTCCGGAGGGTGTCAAACGAGCGACTGCATTCATTGAAAGATTTTTTTAAAACATTTTTTGGACTATTTCTTATAGGTTCAATAATTGGAATGCCCGACAGATTTTGGACTAAATCAATAGTCGTTTTATGCTATTTACTTTTCTTATTGCGAATATCCTTTTTCAAAACTATTTATTGATTTATTTGTTTAAGTTTTGTATATTTAGCATACCTTAAATATAAAGTTTTCTTCAACTTATAATTCCAAGTTAATCCAAAGTTATTTTAGCCTGCATACACAGTTTCGAATAAAGAACTATAATTTCATAAGTCGTAAAATATTAGATTTAGGCGTAACTACCCATACATTGTTATCCAAAATAAACGTATATTAAAAAAATCAGCTCAATCGATTATAGGAGGGATAATAACAATAATAATTTGTATGTTTAATAATTCTTTAATTTATTTTTAAAATAAATTTAAAAAAATCTTATCAAAAGAAAATAATAAAATTTTAAAAGGAGATTACTGTTTTAAAGTTCAGTTGAAAGATTTGACCTATGCATAATTCTTAACAAAGTAACTAAAATATCTATAATTTAATAAATAGGTTTAATTATCAACTAAAAAGTAGAGAGAAAAATGCATGAGCATAGAAAAACTGAAACCCAAACCATGCAATTGACTATGTTGGACACAAATAGTTGACCGATTAAAAATATCGCTCGTCTGCACAGGGCCAAGTGGTGAACACAATTCTATAGTATAGCTATGCATGTACTGAGTTCCCTTTGTAATCCCTCTGGAGCTGATCACGCCCTGTTATTTTAATTAATTCTAAGTTCTCGCGTGTAGTTCTTTGTGAGTAATATTTTGGTAGACTTTGGGCGAAATATGGACATAGTTAAGCTTTGTTATTTACCTGAAAAGAACAGAACTTAGCTCGCGGCTAAGTAATAACAACCAGACGGATCGATTTTCAAGTTTAAGGTGTAAGCGCCAGAATAACCTTTGAAATTTAAATTTACTTAAGTTTTTTGCATTTTGGTCGAACACTTTCAAGCTGTATGTTGATTATTATCATTTCCTCTCGCTCAGTAACATGGCCTAAATCAAAGCCCATAGCGAAAGGTCGCCCCCGCCAATTGCCTCCACGAGGACACGCAGTGTTTCACCCAAGCGGGGCACACCTCCATAGTATGCTGCACTTTGTCCCCCCGGAGGTCCACACATTGGTTACACCCCGGAGTTTCTTCCGCATAAATCTGGTGCAGGAACCTCCCGAAATTACTATGCCCGGTAAAGACCTGCGTCATGCGTGACGAGGTGAGGATGCTGTGATGCCTCTCCAATTACTCTTCAAAGAAGGGACTTTACGCCATAATTATGGCGTTCCCAAAGCCGTTGGCTCTGGACTCTTAGCTGTTATTTTTAGATATTTGAATATTTTGTTGTTATAATAAGTTGAATAAATCTGTGTTATAAATTCAAGCAAATTTATATAAATTGTTATAAATTACTGGCTTGTGCAGGTTAGATAGGCATTTGCTCCCGGTAAAATAGTATTCAGCTGTATCTAGTTAGACAAGAACTTCATCAAGATAAGGAAAAATCTAGACAGATTTATTTATAGGATTACTTGAGTGTTGAATTGGTTCTTAAAGTAGTAAAGTTTTTATTGAAGCAGTACACAAAAGGATATTTAGGGCTCATTCATAACCTAAATGAACGAGTTCTAAAATAAGATCAATGAAAACTTAGTGCTTGATGTTTAAACAAGCTTATTGAAGGAACTTATAGAAAATATAAATTTAAATAATGTGAAAGTGATTTTATTTGTATTTAAAATTAATTGGCGGCCCGCCCTAGCTTCGTACACGTGTATTACAAATCTTTTAAATACTCTGCCAAATCATACACCTGAACTTTCCTCATGAATTGCCTACACCATGGCGGTAAGTCCCTTCTTTGAAAAGTAACTGGAAAAACATCACGGCGTCCTCACCTTCCGCATGACGCAGTTCCTCACGGGTCATATACGTAAGTTCGGTAGGTTCCTCCATCTGATTAAGACGGAAGAAACGCTCGGGTTTCACCATGGTGTGGACCGCCCGGAAGACACAGCAAAACATACGATGGAGGTGTGCCCGCTTGGGCGAAATACCGCCGTGTTTTCGTAGAGGGGATCGGCAGTGATAACCTCACATGACGGGCACTCGCCGTCTATGCCTGGTTCAGGTCATGGTCCGATGCGAGGAGGAATGGCAGATGTTCGTCTTCTGCGAAGCAATAATGCTAACAAAGGACAGCCGGACGTATGAGAGAATGAACATCCTCAAACCTCAGCAACCGCAACCCTGATCCCGATCCTACTAGCCACGGTAGGCGCAAGCTAGCGGACGACGAACAGTGGGTAGCTTGCCGTCCGGAATGCGTTCGGACCGAGCCTAAATCGTTAACAGAGCATACGTGGGGCATAAGTCTATGGATCTGGCCACTTACAATAAAATAATGTAAAACAATAATAATTATAGAATTCGAAAATGGAACTCTTTGCGAGCATGTAATTTGCGAAACTGTCATTTGGTTTTTCGTTGTGGCGTTCTTTCGAAGATTGTGTGTCGCTATCAAAATGAATTTAACTCGTGAACATTTTCGTTCAGTGATATTTTATGATATTCGTTGTGGCATAAGTAAATAAGAGAGTTTCCAGAGACTTCCATTGGCATTTGGTGATGAAGCACCATGTCGCAGCTCTGTGTATTCATGGTTTGGAGAATTCAGACGTGGACGTGATCATCTCTATGACGAGGTACTTGAAGGTCGGCCGGTGATTGCGGTTACAAACTCGAATATTGAAACCGTACGACAGCTTATTGGAACTGACAAAAAAAAAATACTTGCCAGCAAATTCGTGCTTTGTTAGGCATTGGAATGAGCTAAGTGCAAAACATTTTACATGTGCATCTGAAAGTTTGGAAGCTTTGCACTCAATGGATACCACATGAGTTAACGGAGGACCAGAAATGACTGCGTGTCCAGTGGTGCCGTAAAATGATAAAAAAGTCTAACGGAGGACAGTCATTGGTTGTCTATAATATCGTGACAGGTGACGAAATCTGGGTGGACTGCTTTGAACCCGAAAGAAAAAGCCAGTCGGCAGAGTGGGTGGTAAAAAAATGGTTGCTTCTTTTTTCAGCAAATCAGGACATTACACTACACTATTGCTTGAAGATCAAAGAACTGTGACTGCAGATTGGTACGTCAAAACTTGTTTGCCCAGAGTCTTAGAAAAAGTTCGCAAAAAGCGTCCTCGAAGCAATGTACTCCTCCACCACGATAACGCTTCCTAAAATTCCGCTAAGGTAACAAAAGCCTATTTGAAGGCTCGAAATGTAGAACTGATGACGCATCCACCTTACAGCCCGGACCTCGCACTCTGCGACTTTAATTTATTTCCAAAAAATAAATACAAACTTAGAGGCTCATGTTTTACGTGCCCTGAATCGGCGGTGAATGCGTTCTATAAAGCCATTTGAGAGGTCCCTAAAACTACTGGTTCAACTGCTTTGTACAGTGGTTTTAGCGTATACAAATATGCATTTGAAAAAAAGAATATACTTTTAAAAACAATAAATATATCGTCTTATATCTAGTCTTATTTATCATAATCCAAAAAAATTCAGTATGAACTAAGTACAGTGTTCCACATAGTCCTCAAAGAGATGTCAGCAAACCGTAGGGGTCCAACAGGGCCGATACCCGCTAAAACCGCGGGGATTTTCTGAAAAGTAAACCCGTGGTTCTAGAACACAATGGGCAACTGAAAGAACCCAGGGGATTTTAGTAAAAGTCACACTTCTTCTCACTTAACCTAGAGCAAGAAGAATTATTTGATAATTCTTCACCTTAAAAAAAGCATGATTAACTGATCACAAACCTAAAATATCTATATTATAATGAATTATCACGACTCATAGTACAATTAGGTACTTATATAGAATGCAGGTGTGTTGTTCTAATACTGTGATGTGATGGAATATTTTACGTTCTTCATCTTCACTTAATTGCGAAATATGCGGATTAAACCCTTGATTAATTCGCAATTACGCCCTCACGTACATCACATTCTGGTGGAGTGTGAGCTGGGCAAACGCCTCAGGAGAAATCTGTTTAGCTAAGTTTTCAATAGTGTCTTAGCTAAGTCTATGTCAGACGAGACAAGAGTTCTATATAAAATATATTACAATCATTTTAAATAACTTAAAATTAAAAATTTGGCTATGATGGAGCGACACAGTCAATATCATGACAAAGCTTAGCAATAAAGAAAAAAAAATGAAATATGAATTTTTCACACTGAAAGAATATTTAGTGCTTAGTTTTTCTCTACTTAAAAAATCTAACAGAAAATACTTAAAGAGTGAAAACTACAAATTATTAGTTTAATAGCAAAACCAGATAAATCCGAGGACATGTTATCAGAAACTACAATGTTTCAAAATAGAATTGTCCGGAACAGTTATCACATTAATTTTGGTGAGTAGCCAAACATAAATGAATATGGTATAGTTTTAAAACTGCACTAGCAACTTTTGCTGGCAAATAAATATATGAAGCTTTAAAAGCTCTTGGAAACCATTCGCTTCTCATTTAAACACGAATGCAGTGGTGATGTTTGCTAAAGTTTTTGACTCGTTTTTAATAGCAAATAATATATTTTTGGCTACGTTGTTATTTACTCATGCTCAAAGATTTTTTTTGTTATATTTATTTAAAAAATAAGACTGCATTTCAATGCCTTATAGAGAAAACCTCGGGTATGCAATTTTAGGTCATTTTTGTTTTATTATATTTCTGAAAAGAAAAGCTCGTAGCACATAATCTTGTACAACAGAAAATTTTGATTTGATACTCGTACCGCCGTCTACGATGTTGGATGCATACTTTGCTCGAGTCAGTTTGGTGTGATAACTATATATATATAAAGTTTTGACTGAAGTCAAAGCTTGTGGCAAAAAAAGAAAAACAAAAGAAACGAGCATTTGAAATAAATCATTTGTTTTAAATATTTGAATAAAACACGTATAAGCCCTTCATAATTACATGACATTAAAGGTCTAGTTTGGTTTTTTGTGCCTCCTGAAAAGTTATGTATTTCACAGTTACGAGGTATTCACTATAAGCCATCGATTTACAATCATCTCAGCTTTAAAATTTATTCCAAGAAGGCTATAATTTGGAGATCTATCAATCTGATTTGAAATCCCTATTCAAGGAGTTACCACTATAAAAGACTCTGTCATCGAATCCACGCTTTTAGAAAGCTTCTAAAATAAATTATATAATAGTTTGGTATAAATATCGCTCATTATCATTTTCTTACCCTTGCCCCGTGTTGCATGACTACGGTTTCCACTTTCATTCTGACTTGAGTACCGTCATAGTATGACAGACTTTTATTTTCTCTCATTTCTTTCGTATCACTCCTCCCACACATTTCCAGATATTTTCGAACCACCAGGCATTGTGTTTGTCTTTGACCTCCTTTTCTATCTCCATCCATCGACTTTTATATTCATTTTCCTATATCCCACTTTTTCACATGACAAACAATTTTTATTTAACTTTTGTCATTATCACTTTCAAACTTTCTCCCTCTCTATCTCACTTTATCAATTCTCGTCACTCCACCTCTATCTCAACATTCTCAACTCCGCCACATGCAATCTTTTTTCATTCGACCTGTTCTCAACCCAACATAATTTCTAATCACAGCATATTTAACATCTTTTAATTAAGACTTTACAATATTAATAACAAATCTTCGACAACGATGAATAACTTCAATCCATGAAATTTCATTTTTATTCTGAAATATGAAAATCTGAATTCTATAGCCTATTCACGAACGCCTCACGCCTGGCGTTATAATCCCGGCTTTAGCTAGGGTTTACCTGTATAGGATTAAAGGTAAATAAATACAAGATCCATATTCTGAGTCAGTTTGAAAGCCCTAGCCTAAGACTAAGTCGACATGACAACGGAAAAACCCTTGATTAATGGATTAATGCCCAATCTTAGAATTGAACATTTTATGAACTGAAGACATTTCAGCTATTTCATGAAATGGTCGTATTTCATAACAAAAAACAGTACCCGCTAGCCACATTCCGATATGGGCTAGCTAAATCAGTAAACATTCTACGTTGAACGATGTGAACATCTAAACGCATAATTATATCACGATATGGTCAAACATGAGTGGGCATATCATAAACGAGATGGTAACTTTACTTTGTGACGGAACATGTCAGCAGACAATCATTCTTTATCAAAAGCGAATAATAATTTTCAAATAGAAGATTAAAATACTGAAAAATATAATAAAATAAAATACGATACAAAGCTGCTTTATTTGATATAACTAAAACGGACCTGCAGTCAATAAGCAGTTCGATTGCAGCTTGAAATACAGCAGGCCTAGCCAAGTTACGACCGTTTTGTTTCGTCGATCGGCTCGAATCGGCCACGCCTCTTATTCCTTTATTCTGACCACGTGACTGAGCGTTGAGGTGACGTCGCGTCAGAACAAAGGAATTGGAGGCGTATCCTATTCAAGGCAATCAACGAAAGAGAATCGAAATGAAACGGTTGTAACTTGGATAGGAGGGCAGTTGTATCAACGACATCCATAATACGACTTGAATTGTATTTTTTTTAGTTGAATGCAGAATTTTATGTTAAGTTTGTTTTTACAAAAACAATAAATTACATATGTACTTACTTTAATTTTTTTTTTTTCATGGACATCCTACATTAATGATATGGCCAATCTCGTCAAAATCATTGACGTGTAATGACATTATCAAACGCGTTTAAACGTAGGGGCCAGGTTTAGCCGACTATATCATGAAATGGTCAGTGACATCACTAAGTGATCAATTCTAAGATTCGGCCATGACATTGACATTGATGGTTTTTTTCATAAAAAATATAATTTTTTGTCTATTTAAGAAGTTAGATTAAACAGAGTGCCTACACTTACCTCTATATTTGAATAAAGAGCTAAATGTAGGTAGTGGCTCTGCGGGAATGTTTGAAAGAGTTACCGAGGTCATGAAGTACAAAGGGTAACTGAAAGAACACAGATGGGTTTTAGTCGGTAAAAGTATGATACGTTCGTTCGCTCCACCTATAGTGTGAGAAATTATTCAATGGTAGACCTCAAAAACAAAAAGGCAAAAAGGCTAATAAAAAATAAAAGAAAATTAAAAAGATACTATAGTTAGTTTAAAATGTTACAAGTAGCTATGTAGAGATAAATAAAGAAAAAATATCGATAGCAAAAACTACATTAATAGTTTATTATTATGTTCCTTAAACTTCCTCACCATAATGAAACTGCATTAAATTTCTATCAACGCATTTTACTTTACGAAAAAGTCTTTCAATTTATTTTTGTAAGTAACAACCCTATTGACGTCGATCGCCCACCTCCTTGGGGTCGATCTCAATCCATTTTATCAAAACTTCATCCTTTTTCAGAGCAAGAATCAGGTTGACAGCTCCCGAATTAAAAGGTAGAGAAAAGCCTCACAAAACTTTCAGGAAGTTTTACACGAAGAAGATTAAGTTGCTAGTTTATTTATTCATCACTTAACTTGAATGACTTTATCTATATATAGCACTAACTGACCTGGTAAACGTTGTTCTGTTCGTTCCATATATATCTATACTTCTAGATAAGCCTTTATCACTGAGTGATATAGACTATATATTTTCTTCATTGACGCGAGCAAAGCCACTGTAAGATGCTAGTATATTACAATTAGCAAAAAAATATTGCAAAAAAAAATACAGGGAAAAAAAAAATTATGTGGAATGAGTTACCAGACAATTAAACGTGCTGAATCATTGCCTGTTTTTAAAAGACTGGTTAGGGAACATTACCTGTCGCTATGAATATCAATAGTCGTCATTACATTTCTGTTTATAGTTTTCAATATGTATGTGTATATTGTATAGCGTATGTATATATCTGTGTATCTATTATAATATATATGTGCAATACTAATATTGTCACACCAATGACAGCCCCATTTCTTATCCAGGCAATTACTGTCCATTCCAGGTTGCCTGGAAGAGGTAATGGAATGCGATAAGGCCGCCCATTGTATGTATGTGTTTAGTTTCCTTTTTGTGTGTGTAATGGTGTATAATAAAGTATAAAATAAATAATGAATAAATTTGATGTATATATAATAACTCAAACACTAAAATTTTACATACATCTAAAAAATGCACTTGGGTAGTGTATTTTTTTTAATTATCCTGTTCGTAGACAAATAATATGGAATGCAATGAACTACATTGATAGCGCAGTGATATACATATATTTTTTAATATCGCAGTCAAGCACTGCTTGTGCTTGACTGCGATCCCACCTGATGGTAAGCGGAGATGCAATCATTGATGGTCAGGCGCACTAGTTTATTAAGAGCCTATTCACTCTAGCCTTGAAGACACCTATATTATAGTTGGACGGGAAGACCGCAGCAGGCAATATCTACACAATCACACACAACACACACGCTAGTGACGTAATCAAAGTTTATCAAGAATTTATTAAAAAATAATGGCTTAACATAAGATTATTTTAGGATAAAAAAGTAAAGAGTTACAGAGGACGTCAGAAATGGCCTGGAGAACTCGAGGTTAACGGTGTTAGTTTTAATAGATTTCTCCAACGCTTTTAATACCGTTGATCACGACATCCTTTTGGCCATTCTGTCTCAAATTGGGATTTCTTCGTTGGCACGGGATTGGTTCTCATCATATCTTCGTGGTCGTCAGCAGGCTGTACGTGCTGATCAGAAGATTTCTGAATGGTGCGACTTGCTAACCGGCGTTCCACAAGGCGGTATACTCTCTCCACTCTTATTTTCTTTGTTTATTAATTCCATCACTGCTATCCTCAAATGCTCTTTCCATCTGTACGCTGATGATCTACAGCTCTACGCACAAACTGACCTTGACAATCTCGATAATTGTATCTCACTAATAAATGCTGATCTTTTGGCAATTAGTGATTGGTCAAGCAGATTTGGGGTTACTGTCAACGTCAGTAAATGCCAGGCTATTCTTATTGGCAGTTCATACTTTTTACGTAGCTTGGACACTAGCCGACTACTGCCGCTTCTTTTCGGCAATACAGTTATCCCTCTCTCGCCACACGTTAAAGACCTTGGCTTATATATCGATGAGAAGTTAAGCTGGAATAAGCATATTGCTCAGGTTAGCCAGAAGGTCACCTTCACGCTGCGATCTCTCTATAGATTCAAGAATTTCCTTCCATCAAGCACTAAAACCACTTTGGTCCAATCGCTTGTCTTGCCTATAATTGACTATGCTGATGTTTGTTACTCTGATCTATCCCAGGAACTTCTAAACAAATTGGATCGACTTCTCAATAACTGTATTCGTTTTATATTTGGCCTTCGTAAATATGATCATATTTCTTCCTTCCGTTCTCAGCTTAAATGGCTGCCTATCCGCCACAGGAGATCCCTCAGATCCCTCTGCACGCTCTTCACTATTATGAACGATCCGTGTGCTCCTGACTATTTGAAACAATATTTTAAATTACTGGGCAGCTCTCATAATCTCAACCTTCGAGCATCCAAAAACATACTTCTTCATATTCCTTCTCACCGTACTGGGTTTATGGCTAATTCTTACACTGTCTCTACCATAAAACTCTGGAATGTGCTTCCCCTTGACATCAAAAAAGCTGAAAGTAAATTTTCCTTCAAGCGTAAAATTCGGAACTACTACTTGAAGTTGTCTCAATCTTAGTTTGGTCTTCGTCATAATTGCTATATTCTAAGTTCTCTTAATTAGAATGTTTTCTTATGTATCATAGTATTTATTAGTTTATTATATTAGCATATATACGTATTTTATTATTATAAGCCACTTAATTTAATGTTACTACATTCTACTTCAAAAATATCTGTTATTTATTTATTGTGCCTACCACTGTTTTGTCTTTTTAACCCAATGGTTGACTGGTAGAGAATGCTTTGTGGCATTAAGTCCGCCTATGTACCACCACTGTACATGAAGTTTAAATAAATAAATAAATAAGATAAAAATTATCTATTTTAATATAGATGAAAACGATTCAACAATGGCGGATTCTACATATACTGTTTTCAGGGTGTGCATTTAGTATATTACTTACATGTTGTATATAAAAAAACCATAAGTGCGAGTCGGACTTGCGCCCTAAGGGTTCCGTACAAACTTACATAAGTAAGCAGTTCAATTCCCGAATGGAGTCATGAAGATTTTTCCGAATCGCATTTTTTTTTTGTGACGTTTCACCAAATTTACAATTTTCAGATTTATTCCCATATCTGTGCTATAAGACCTTGCTTTAGGCCAAATTTCAGGATTCTGGATCAATGGGAAGTACCCTATGAATTTTGATTCCCTCGAGAGGGTTGAAATATACGTTTTTTGCGACTTAAACAGCCGTATCTATTTTTCAGTGAACATCAAAATCTGTTTTTTTTACAGCTTCAAGAGACCGCAGACTTGAGTATACAGTTTTAATTTCAACTCGATACCTCCACGCATTTCCGAGATAAAGGTTCTTGACAGATAGACAGACAGACGGACGGACAACAAAGTGATCCTATAAGGGACCCGTTTTTTCCTTTGAGGTACGGAATCCTAAAAAGCAATTGTTAATAACAGACTGGTTCAACAACACACAGCTGAAACCAATTAACAATGCGCACTGGAGTTTGGCATGCAAACAGTTATTATGTCGTAGGATTTTGAAAAATTGAATAGGGTTTCCAAGATAGGAAAAACCTACTTTCTAGCGGGCACAGCCGCTAGCAGGAGTTAGTATGTTTATTTGGGATTGAATCAATTATATTAGTGGCTTCGACAGTTAGCTATCTTGATTGAAGTTTGTTGTTGTTCTTTCTTCTTTCCTTTTTTTTATTTGACTTTGTTAATCAGCTTCATTAATTTATTAGTAAGTAGGATTATTTTTAGAAAAGACCGGAGATACAAAGATGGGATAAAGAATACATAATAAATAGCACACTAATATTATAAAGGTGAAAAGGTTGTTTTTACGTGTGTTTTTATTTTTATTGGGTGGGAAAATCTTCGTGATTGTGTGTGTATGTTGGTTACTTCTTCACACTCAAACGGTTAAACGGATGTAGATGAAAATGGGTATAAGGTTGTCCGGGAATAGGATATGCTTTTCAAAGAGCCAGTTTAACAATAAAGACAGGTGGGTATCTTAACCGTCAAAGCTACAATAAGCCATTTTGAGAATATACATCAAGTTTTATGTAATTGCTTAGTGTACTTACAACATTGACAAAAATGCTAGAAAGTCTTTTGATGTGTACAAGCCACAAAAAAAAAACTTTTTCAATACTTATTCTTATTCGAAAACTCGCTCATATTGTCTTTGGAACGCAATTTGCTGTTTTCCACACTAGTGTAGAAAAATGCGCGAGCTCGCCACCGCCACAATTTATTGTATTTATCGTGTCAGGCCTGGCGCTAAGCGACCCCCACGAGTCGCGCGTCCACTTGTTTTTTACAGCTCTTTGGAAAGCAATTTGCAGTTTTCCACACTAGTATGGAAAAATACGCGAACTCGCCCCCGCCACGATTTATAGTATTTATCGTATCAGGCCAGGCGCTAAGCGACCCTCATGAGCCGCGCGTCCACCCCCTTTTGTTTAAATTTTCGTAACTGTAAAATAAAAAACGTCGTTTGATACTCGTGGAAATTTGTTACTACAGTACTGGGCTCCATAACATCCTCGCCTTCGGCTTAGACGAATTCCGCCTCGCTCGCAATGACAAACTTTCTCCACTTGTATCAAAATGTACAATTTCTACAGTTAAGAGGGCCCTTCCCTACTCGCCTATCGTCAACGTCGAGTATTGTTTAAAAGCTTGTTGCTTCATTTAACGCAATCCAACGCGATGTTTGATGAATAAAAAACAACGCGAAAAATGAGAGATAGCGCCTGAAAACTCTGTTGGCATTCGGTAATTTCGATTCACTCGAATATTTCACAAAACTTGTTTCAGGAAAAATTGTCGTCATTCAGAATCTCGATTAAATGTGCAAGGCTGTTTAGATGTACTTTTTATATTTTTAATTTAACTACATTATGGAGGGCAAAAGTTTCAGAGGCCAAAATTTCTATAGAAGCCTCGATTAATATATTATCTACAAGATATCTGTGTAACCAAAACATCTGGAGAAAGATGTGTATATAATAACATCATAATCACGTAAGAGCGTTTGTATGAAAATGTACGTCGGGTTGGCCGCTCTTAAAGATCGCAACAGAAACAATCTTTGTGATAATAACACCCACAATTTCTATTAAAAGTTGTATCGCACACACATTTATGCGTCTCATTTAATCTTATAATTGAAGGGTTTCATTACAATTCCGGTGTCACCCTCGCCTCGGTGCGTGACCTAACCCTTATTATACTAATGTGTTCGTAGCATTTAAAAAGGTTTTTCTTCCAGTTTTTGTGGTGTAACCTTGTACAAAAACCTTTTTACTTTGCACAGAACGATTAAAAAGTAATTCATTGTTTAATGGAATTGTGTTTTTTAGATTTCGAGGATTTAGATTGTGACTTTCAATTTTGTTTGGAAAACATTTTAAGTTGAATTAAAGAAAAAATATTTTAATCAAGAGCCTATATTCCGAGTTTCAAAAATCTCTGCTTCACCTAGTTGCTACGACATTTTGGAGATATGCGGAACAGAGTGTAAAGTCCCGCAAACCTCCGTTGAAAAGGGAGGATCCTCCGACCAGACGGTTGTCATTTCTGGTGGGCAACTGCCCGATAGATGATTTCGGGCTGTTCTATATGTTCCAATCGCGCCAAAAAAAATTAATTGCGCGATGCAGGATTAATTGTTATGTGAGGCCATAGATGTGGCTACAACATCAAAAACTGTACTTTGATGAGTGTCAATAAATAACAAGCTTTTTTGAGGTTGAAAAACATCCAACGACTTCTCCCGCTCTAAGATGACCACGCCCAACTTGTGTCCTTCAGTTGCCCTTTGCGTTCCGGGACCACAGTTTCACTTTCACTGTTTACCTTTCTGTCACAGTAGCCTGTCAATTTGATGTTTCGGGCTTGAGGCGAGTTGGATGACATGTAACGAAATATGGGTCGTCCCTGCCCTTTCCTATTCCTCCACCACATCTGTCTGTTTACGTTAACTCAAAAGCTTTTGAACGAACTTTAATACGGCTTTTAGCAATAGACTGTAAGGAAAGTTTATCTATACTATCTATATAAACTAATATCATAAAGAGAAAAGATTCATATTTTCATTTGTAATTTATTCATTACAAGCACAATTTTTTCTATAGTTGCCTGAAGAGTTCGGTTTGTACACGGAGCAACGTGCGTGTGATTGATAAAACTCATACAGTTTTACACGGTTTTCCGTATACAAAGCGGCCTGCACAGGCAAAACTGTGGTGAAACTTGTGCGTGTAATAGGCCCATTAGATGTTACCGTAAGTCTTTTTGTTTGTGGTGAGCACTTTACATGGTAGGAAAAGGGCCAGGCTGAATGATTTTGGCCATGCTTCGCACTCTTATGTTTTAATTTTATTAGCCCGTTGCTCTTTTTAACCGAATTCAAAAAGAGGAAGTTCTATGTTCGGCCGAATGTATTTTTTTTTCCAGTTTACAATATGTAAATAAAACGATCAATCTAACCGCAGGCATTGTACACTCAATAGTATAGTTTGCAATACTCAACTGCACGCATGAATAAAGTGTACAATATACCTCTAAAAACTCTCATAAAATCCCAATATGGTATGTATAAAATTATGTTCAAACAAGTGGAAAAAAAGAGAAAAATCCCTCATAAGGCATCAGAGTGAATAATTTACCTGTAAAGACTTATAAAACACCAATGAGGTATGTTTAAAATTATGTTCAAGTAAATGAAAGCAAAAGAAGCCCAATTGCCAAAATCGACAACCCAGGACTGTCCTAGCGCAGAATTGTGAGGAGACCCGAATGCAGAAATTTTTTTGTAGTTGGGAAAATCATCAGATTTTCTCACACAAATCCGGTGCAGAAACATCCTAAACTGGCCATGTCCGGTAAGGACCTGCGTCATGCGTAAGGTGAGGACGCCGTGAGGTCGTTCTAGCCACGCCTCAAAGAGGGGATTAACCGCCATAATTACTATCGCAACCCAGTGCTGGGCACGCCATAATTATAGCGGTAAGTCCTCTCTTTGAGGAGTGGCTAGAAAGGCAACACGGCGTACTTACTTTCCGCATGACGCAGGTCCTAACCGGACATGGTAACTTCGGGAGGTTCCTGCACCGGATTCGTGCGAGCGAGCATTGGGTAACTCGCCGTCCGACCATCCGGTAACCGACCGGACCAAGCCCAAGTCGTTGACGGCGCGTACTGTTTCACGCGCCTCAAGGAGATGTCAGCAACTGTAGGCCCAGCAGGGTCGAAGCCTATTGGGGCCAAGGGTCTGATTCTGAATCGAAGACTCGGCCCCTGTACGAAAGGCGACGAAGGAACAGGAGTGGGTTTTTAGTCAGTAAAAGTCTAACACTAGCTCCCACTCCGCCCAAGAGCGAGGGATGTCATAAGATGATTTTCCCACAGAAAAAAAAAAACAAAAAAACCGCCATAATTATTGTGTGCCCAGCACTGGGTTATAACAGTCGCTGTTGTCATTTCACTATGAGATCCCGGCGGAACTTTGTCCGCCATGCCGCGGCTTGTCGTGGCAGCGAAGTTTCGCCCCGGCGTTGTATCTCCACGCGCAAATCGTGCATGAGTGCAAAGACTGTTACCTCCAGATCCCATCGTGGCAGGCCAGCACGGAGGCTTGTCGCTTCGCGGGTAACCGTGTGGTATCCCCGCACCATCTGTATGGCGACGCGACCCCAGATATTTAGAGCAGAGACGGACAAAGAAGAAATGATAGCAAAGGAAGAATTTCCTTCTAAGGCATCAAGTCATATTTGTCTGTATTGCTGTCAATGTAAAAGTACCCAAAAGACTAGTAGTAGTAGCCATGGCAATGATATCACTTGGCAACTTTTTCCTAGTAAAAGGTATGTAATGTAATTCGGTCAGTGTCAACCCTATTTCTTCTATGGGACGAAAATTGCCCATTCAACCAATCAAGAAATGTCAAGTTAACAAATAAGGATTGATG
Source organism: Mythimna vitellina (assembly GCA_949316375.1). NCBI lineage: Eukaryota > Metazoa > Arthropoda > Insecta > Lepidoptera > Noctuidae > Mythimna > Mythimna vitellina. The sequence goes on from OX438706.1 coordinate 15,461,395, forward strand.
ATAAAAATATTCATAAATACATGTACTTCAGATTCTTTCCTATTGGGGTAGACGGAAATATTCATAATGGAATTCATTTGGTTTTATTTATTTAACTAAGCAATAATAACAAAAAAAATAATTTAAAAAAAGCACATTTTTGTAGACAAGTTGATAAAGTGGTCCGCCAGGTTGTTTTTTCTCGTTTTCTTCTCAGCAGACCCTCTGAATCAAAACCCATATCATGAAAGTAAAAAAAATAACTAGACCGCCATCTTTGAGAGTCTACAAGCATGCATTGTCATCCAAATTGAAGTCAATACGTCAGCCAAATTTCAGCTCAATCGGTTGACCTAAATAAATATATTATTATACAGACATTGCAAGTTAAATAAAAACTAGTATTTATTTCTAATGTAATCTCTTCCTGCATACTTTTGAAAGAGGAGTTGGAAAAAAGAGATATAGACACCGTGTGCCATTGTCTTCCTGCACTTGTCCTGTGTTATTTTGGCGCAACATCTTCCATGCTGTCCTGTCGCCCTGTTATGCTATCACTAACTTCCTTTTCTTTCGTATATTCACTTCTCACACAATCCAACCAACTTTCCTTGTGCCACCCTCTCCATACATCGACATATTATTATATACTCATCATTCTTTTAGTAACATGGCTTTCATCCCTCCTTTTCAACTTTTCAGTCACTGGCGCCACTTTCAAACTTTCTGTAAACACCGTGTGTACGAGTAGGAAAAATGTATATAAAAAAAAAATGTGTCGTACTACTCTGTGGACACCTTAACTGTGAAATGACCATTTTATTATTAAATAAGAAACAAAATTAAACAAGTATTACACAGTATCAGTATGCAAATACTTTGGCTGACGACGAAACTTTTCAAAAACATTTTTAATAAAAGACAGAATTTATCATAATATTCATAAAGTTCTCGGAAGTAAATAGAAATACATTATGAAATAAATCACTTAGGCATGAGTTCATTAATTTTCATGAAGCATTATTTTCCGCTTATTTTACGTGAATGGCTCCTCAGTATTCCACTGTTTTACTAGTTAGTTTAAACAAAAAGCAGGTTGGAACAATCCTAAAAAAATAGTCGATGTTACAACGGGGAAAGTAAGCAACAAGGTCTCGGACAGCGCCTTTTTTGACTTCTCAAATAAATAGAAATAAGAATTTTATTTTTCTCACAGAAACTCTCAGAAACAAGAGGTATTTTGTGAAATGGTCGGTTTGAGATCGGTTCATTCTTTGAAGGGTGATCATGCAGTATAAACCGAGACTCCTTCATGCTCAGAAAGCACGTTAAGCTGTTGGTCCCGGTTGTCATTCAAAGATCTTTGACAGTCGTTACAAATATTCAGAAGCCAGAAAACATGACACCAGTCTTACCAAGAGGATTTTGTGTTACTCAGTTACTGGGTTGTAGAGATCATAGGCAGCACTGGTGGCCAAATGGTCCGGTCCAGACTTACGGGGTGACATAGTCGGCCTCATAATGTTCCCACTGTTGGGAATCGGGCCCCCTTTCTAGCAGAGGGAATGGGCCGTAATCCACCACGTGGGCCTAGCGTGGGTTGGTGGATGTTACACATCTTCGACATATTCCACAACTATCACACAACGCCGTCTAGCCACAAGCTAAGCAGAGCTTCTATTATGAGTACTAGACAACTGATAAACATACTTATATATTTCTAAATACATACATATTATAGATAAATTACACCCAGATACAGAACAAATGATCGTGCTCATCACACTAACATTTATCCTGGGTGGGAATTGAACCCACGACCTCCGGCATAGCATACAGGGCCACTAACCACTAGATCAACAGGCCAGTCTATGAATATGTTGGATACCTGTGTGCTTGTAGAGCTCCCTCTTAGGGCCCCTGGGCAGGTACCAGGTGAGAAAGAAAACTAAATATAAGAGTTACTTTATTTACTTTAGTTAATATAAGAGTAACTTTAATTTTTTTTGGCTGATTTTTATATATGTTTTGTAGAATATTATTCTAAAGTAATTAGATATTTGACGTGAGAAATTATCCAACGACCTCTTCCACCCTAGGGTGAAGCGAGAAGGCTTGTCAAATTTTTACTGACTAAAACCCAGCTGTGTCTTTCAGTTGCGCCTTGCGTTTCACGACCACGGTATCCCTTTCAGAAATTTCCCGTGTTAGTAATTACTTATGTGTGGGTGATATTCTATAACTTCACAAAAAAAAACTATGTTTTCTGTAGGTAATTGAAATTAAAAAAAAAAGTTCTTATCTCACATTGAGTAAACACTACACAATTATTTTATATAGAACACTGTGCGTATTCGCCATTGTTTTTAAGCCACACTTAGTTCTTTTAGCAGCTTTGTCTACGTGGAATTAGAAAATTATCTCAAGGAAACATTCTCCTAAGAATATTGGATTTAATCCAATCTTCAAAGCAAATCTGGATCACCAATTAGCCTCTTCGCACGCCTTTTTACCGAGTCCAGCTGCCAGGTGGCTTTTGCAGCACCAAACCATATGTGGCTGCAGTACACCACACACGTTCGGACCTGTGCATTGTATAACATTAAAAGCTGTCCCGGAGTGAAGTACCTCCGGACCTTTGCAAGAACGCCGAGTTTCCTAGCAGCTACCTTGGCTTTGGACTCAATGAACCGCCCTTATAATGTTACTGTGATTTTAAGCAACTCTGACTCTTCTGTTCCTTCACAAGTAACATAACAATGTAGCACAACGATTCAAAATTGCAACACGAGAGCCTTATACTTATATCCCAATTTATGTCGTACACTAAAAGCTACAAGTGTATGCGTGAAGTAGGTCTCAAGATGACAAACGCTAGTGGACTGGAAAAATGTTTCAAGATGGAACCAAATGGGTTTCGATTAAGGGCGAAAAAAGTGGCGCATGTTTGACGTCCTTATTTTTTTTTGTTAAATAAAATTTTCCAGACTGTTAAGGAAAATGGAAAAGTGTGTCTAGTTACCTATTTGCTATTCGGCACATGTTATGAGAGTCATTTTGGAGAGAAAACGACGTTACATTACACTCGTATTACATCCCAAGATCTTTTGTCGTAAAGTACAGTATTATAAAGGCTATAGAATATTTTATAGTTATCTATTTCTATAGGTACACAGGGTGTTTTTGAGATCGACACACGAATAACATGGATCCAGTACATGATTCTGGATCCCCCAGTGGTAGAATTTTTCATGGGTTTTTTTTCCGAATTAAAAAAAAAAATACGTAATTAAACTGTATATTTATATCGTTATTCCCTTTGTCCTAGAATCCCGAAATTAGTCATGAAGCAAGGTCTCATAGCATAAGTATAAGAAAAAATCTGAAAACTGTAAATTTGTTGTGACGTCACAAAAAAGAAATATTATTATTCGTAAAAATCTTTGAGTTTCGGTTCGGTAATTGAACTGTTTTTATAGGTAAGTTGGTACGGAACCCCGAATGCAAGGGTTTTTTTTTAAATTCGCCCCATATAGGGTGAAAAGGATTTTCATGCAAGCGAAGTCGCGGGTATACGGTAGTAAAATGTAATTCGACCGCGTAAAAGTAGATAAAATTATTCCAGGGGAACATACTCTTGGAATAAACAGTATCCTATGCATTATTCCAGGACATGGTCTACCCGTTTGCCAAACGTCATTCAAATCCCTTCAGCAGTTTCAGCGTCAAGGACTTACAAACACACAAACATTCGCCTGTATATTACAATAATAAGTGTGATATTTTATTATAAAGTGTGTTATGATATGACACAGTAAAATCCAGGCTTAGAAAATAATAATATAATTATTTCAAAGACTTTATAAATGTTTCTGGTGTGGACTTGGCGTGATAAGCCCATTCCTAATGCGTTAATACGGCCATCGAACTCAGCTTTCTAATCCCTTTTGCGACGCACCCTAAGTCCAAAGGAGATTCCTACTCTAAATCGGGCTTCGAATACCAAATTGGTATTTGTAACAAAATTAGCATTCCAGTGTAAGTTAATAAACTATAATTCCTTTACCTGCGAATTTCTATCGTGCCGAATGTCACACCTACAGCCAATTAGAATAATTAACAAACTCCTAGGAACTATCAATTTAAATAATGTTTCTAGTTAATATCATGACCTACATTTTGTATAATTATGACTAGGTAATGACCGTCTTACTTCAACAGTCGGCTAATTAAACTCGCTACGATATAATTATTTCATGAAATTTAATTTCTACGGCTGGTAAAATGTCTTTTAACATTACTGTAAATGTGTTTTTCATTGATTTAACGATTTTTTACAAATACTAAACTAAAATGACGTTTTGAAAGATAGATTTTCTATTTATTTATTAAATAAAATTGAGATGGGTTTTTTTTCATTATTTTAACATCCCCCGCACTTGGTCAGAGCGCGAGGGTGGTCAGACTTTACTGACTAAATACACACTTCTGTACCTTCTTCTCTATAGTCTTTCTTTCAAAGCAGACCCTAGGCCCCAGTAGGCTTCGACCCTGCTGGGCCCCTACGGTTTGCTGACATCTCCTTGAGGCGCGCGCGTGGTACAGTAATCACCGTCGACGACTTGGGCTCAGTTTGGACGGTTACCAGACTATCGGACGGCGAGCTACCCATTATTGCTCGCCGTCCGCAAGACTGCGGCCACGGTGGCTGGAAATCGGGATCGGAATCCCGGCGACTGGGGCATGAGGGCCGCGCCCTCGTGCGTGCCCGTGCGGCCTCCTCCTTTGTTAACATTGAGTTGAGGTAATCAACAAATGACTTTAGTCACTTTAGTGTGGACCGAGAGGGCGTGTCAGACTTTTACTGACGGAATCCCACCGGTGTTATTAAAGGTTTCCCTTTGCATTCTAGGGTGAATATTTGAGTGTAAGTAGTACTTTTTTGATGACACCATTACTTTCATTACTGACAAATTTTTTGATGCCTTCTAAATTCTTTTTATACGCGTTTGTACTACTCTGTCAAGAAAGTACCGGGAAAAGATCAATAATACACAAAATGTCTGTTATTCATCCAAATTTATTTTATCACCTTCAAAGTATGCTCCTTTAGAAACGATACACTTGCGCCAACGAATAATCTATTCATCAAAACATTTTTTAAACGCTGCTTCCGGAATTGAGTTCAGTTCTCGCCGCGAATTCTCCTTTATGTCTTCTATCGATTGAAAACCGGTGCCACGAAGTGGTAATTTGAGTTTAGGAAAAAGAAAAAAGTCAGCAGGAGCCATATCTGGTAAATATGGTGGTTGATGGATGGTATTTGTTGAGTGTTTGGTCAAAAATTCGTTCACAATGATAGCCTTGTGCGAAGGCGCATTGTCGTGGTGCAAAATCCAAGATTTTCTTTCCACAAATCTGGCCTTTTTCGTCGAATTCGCTCTCTTAAACGCCGCATAACGCTCAAATAATATTTTTTATTTACCGTTAGACCTTCCGGTAAGAATTCAGAGTGCACAACACCGCGATAGTCAAAGAAAACAGTCAACATGACTTTGACTTTTGATCGATTTGGCGTGGTTTTTTTCGGTTTCGGTTCAGTTAGAAGGCGCCACTCCGAAGCTTGTTGACTAGTTTGCATGTCAAACTCGTAAACCCACGTCTCGTCACTAGTAACAATGCGTTTCATGAATGTTGGGTCCGAACTGACTCGTTCTAGCATGTCCTCAGCGACTTTCATGCGATTGAGTTTTTGAAGAAAATTCAGATCTTTTGGGACTAGCCGAGCAGCAACATGTTTCATACCCAAATGATTAGTTAAAATGGTACGGATCGACTCGTGAGATACAGAAAGTTCGGCGGCTATTTCTCTCAGAGTTGAATGGGGATTTTCAGTCACTATTTTCTTCACTTTTGCGATGTTAACTTCAGTTGCAGACGTTGACGGCCTACTAGAGCGAGGCAAATCTTCCATCACATCTCGACCGCTTTTGAACGCTTTGAACCACTCATAAGCACGAGTTTTTGATAAAGTCGATTCACCGTAAGCCTTCTGTAACATTTTCAGTGACTCCGAACACGAAATTCCATTGACGATGCAAAATTTAAGACAAACTCTTTGTTCGATATTTTTGTCCATTATGAAATTCGCAATACACACTATATATGATATTACTAAAACCAGCACTGTATTTAATATAAATAACAGATGCAACTCAAACTCCGCGCCAAAATGGAAAACAGTTGTGCCAATCTAACAACTACAAAAAAAACAAAATTTGAATTTGGAACCATAAACAAATCATCCATTCCCGATACTTTTTTGACTGAATGTATATAAATTCGTTCAGTTTGTATATGTCATGGCCAGTATTTAGAAATTTATCACGTCATGATATGGTCAACTAAAACTGGCCAAATCGTTTGAACTTTAAAGTGTGTCAATCCTTGTTTGGCCTATTTTCTTTAGACCTTTTATTGTCATAGAAATCCTACATCAATGATATGGCCAAATGAGGAACACCCTATATCTCGGAAACGCGTGTAGGTATCGAGTTAAAATTAAAACTATATACTCAAGTCTGCAGTCCCTTATAGTTGTGAAAAAATGAAATTTTTGAGTTAACGAAAACAAAAGATACGGCGGTTTTTGTCGCAAAAAAAGTATATTTCGACACCGCTCAAGGGAATCAAAATCCATACGGTACTCTCCATTGACCTTTTTGAATCCTGAAATTTGGCATGAAGCAGTCTCATAACACAAATATAGTAAAAAATTTGAAAGCTGTAATTTTGTAGTTACGTCACAAAAAAAAAAAAATGTTATTCGGATAAATCTTCGGGAATTGAACTGTTTTCATAGGTAAGTTTGTACGAAACCCTTAGTTCGCGATTCCGACTCGCACTTGCCCGGTTTTTTTATGGGTATCAAAACAACAACAAAAAGGGATGGTAAGCAAACAAATATTAAAAAAAAAAAATTAATTCAAACAGTTTTTGAGTTTAAGCGAGACTAACGAACATCAATTGATATTTTTATTTAAGAAAATATACAGATTATAATTATAGTTGTTTCTAAGATAAATAAATGTAAGTGGTTGCATTATGTCGTTTTTTTGGTAACTTTGCCAAACGCAAAGCTTTATAAAAAGTGTTCCCAATTTTTTTTTAATTTAGATAACATTTCGAGGATCCTTTAGACCCTCCGATGTTTGCGACCAAGTTCCACCTCAAGGGACGGAGGGACCCTTTTAACTTCATTTATAAGAAATGGAACATTGCCCTTTGGGGCCGAACTTTGCATGACACTCAGTACCTTTACTGTTTTGAACGTTTTCCTTGAAGCATTTGCTTTTTACATAAGGATTGAAATGGCTTTGGTAAGTGTTGACAATCGAATCTGCTGTTTTTGGACGATAACATAGAAAAGTGTTGCAAGTGTATACAATCCTTGGTTTTAATTAACCGGTGCGTTTTTGGGGTTTCTTGAAACAAAACGATTATAATTAATAGCAGTTTTAAAAAATTAATTATTTCATAGTTTTTTTTAGGGTGGGAAATTTTCGAGTAACGAAGCCTGCTCTGGGTGGAGCGAGTGAGAGCGTGATGTTTTTACCGACAAAACCCACCCGTGTTCCTTTACCAAAAGTGCGGGCTTGTGAATGACGAGCAATGAGTAGCGTGTCGTCCGTTCGTCCTATAAATTTCGAGCCCGAGTTGCGAATGAGTGTAGTGTTCCACGCAAGCATCAGAGGTATTAGCAAACCATAGGGCTGATGCCTGCTAGGGCCGTGGGATCAGTTCTGAAAAGGATAATACTCATGGATTTGAAACGCAAAGGCAACAGAAGTCAGTAGGAGTCTGACACGCCCTCGCGCCCCATACTAGAGCGAGAGAAGACATAAGAAAATTTTACACCTCAAAAAACCCGCGTTCCTTCAGTTGCCAATAGCGTTCTAGTCAGGTCTACCCTGAGACTTTGAAACAAATTCTTGAAACCCTAGTGAATTAAAACTTATAAAATACACAACAATAAGCTAAATAAAAGTTTTCAGAAAGAAAATCAACAAACTTGTACAGTCATTAATTATAATCAAATTATTCACTCAAGCACACAAATAACAGAAATACAGAAATGAAGTAGTGCCAGTAATCATACTTATCACTCACCTACAAAAGTTGAAACAAATTTACGATTATTTCGAAGTAGAAAATACAAATAAAATATAGCAATGAGTTCCTCTAACTCAATTCGCTGAAGCATACAATTTACAAAAGTGAGACAGCGACGATAACGTCAATCAAGACTAATGAATCGTTGGTCGGTTACAAGGAATTAATTTGAAATAATTTCTTACTATTAAACCGATGGGGAGAAAGGGGCAATTTACTAATCAAAAGGGTGACTTTGCAATTTCATGTTTAAATGGACTGGCATTAGATGCGTTACATTATAAGGAAATGCTATAGGTAAAGGGGGGTGACCAGACGGTTGCAAACTAGCGTTCCAACCAAGGTGACCTTGGTTTATGTGTTTGGTTTGTGTTGCGGCTACATGGATGTAAACCACGCGGTTGGGAAAACGCGCGTCCCTACCAAGGGCGTTAAAGGTCATGGATTACAACTGCTGTCTACACGGATTGGAACTAGCAAGCTCACTTTGGTTGGGACGTTGGTTTTCAACCGTCTGGTCACCCGTTAAGGCCAACCTTAGGGTGTTTATAGGATATATATCCAAAGGGTAAAAACGGGACCTTATTTCATGAACCGTGATATCTAGACATTCAGATATGTCAAACAGTTTATACAGTTGAAGTTTTGACACACGATGTGTATCTGTTTCCGTTATAACAACAAACACTAAAAACAAAATAGGGCTTCCATATAACAAACGTGATTTTTTTGCAGTTTTTTGCTTGATATTAATAATAGTTATAATATAGTTTCTAATGTTGCAGGTATAGATAATGGTATGGAACCCTTTCTGCACAAGTCAAACTCACACTTGGCCGGTTTTTTTATATACAGGGTGTTTGGCAGAACGTTGAACATACGAAAATGGTGGATAGGTGGGGTCAACTGCTACTTACTCAGCCCTAATTTATTTGGTCCTGGCCCACTGGATATTTAAAAAAAATGATTTTATCTTTCTTCTTGTTTCACCACTTTCTTAACTTTAAAGTGTAATTTTAATTAAAAATGGGTAAAACAGGCAATATTTAGTCTTTTTTTTTAAATCTTTTATGTTGGCAGATTCTTATAAAATTATTGCTTTATTCAGATGTTAGCTAGAAAAAAAGTTATGAGTCCTCAAACTTACAGAAAGGTGTAAAAAATACTTAAATCTTAATTTCAACTTGCATTAAAAAAAAAAAAACAAAAAATTATTGAAGAGTTCCAATTCTAGCAAAACATCCCTAGTGTGTGAGCTTTCTAATGGTATGCAATTTACTTTTATAAAAAAAAACTTTAATAGTTATTTCATAATTTTATCAAGTAGGACATTTTTGACGAAACTCTACCTTTACGGAAAGTGAAATGTTTTGCAAAATTTAATACTGCAAGGTTGGTAAAAATTAATTGATTTAAAAAAAAAAACGAAATATTGCCTGTTTTACCCATTTTTAATTAAAATTACACTTTAAAGTTAAGAAAGTGGTGAAACAAGAAGAAAGATAAAATTTTTTTTTTTTAATATCCAGTGGGCCAGGACCAAATAAATTAGGGCTGAGTAAGTAGCATATGACCCCACCTATCCACCATTTTCGTATGTTCAACGTTCTGCCAAACACCCTGTATAATTTCGTTTTGAGTAAATCTTGCAAATGAATTTTGAAATAGTTGCATTTAATCGAATGAGTTGAATTTTTTATTTTTTATGAATAGGCTCGCGTTTGACCATTTTCTCACCTGATGGTAAGCAATGATGTAGCCGACGATGAAGCACGCTTGTGTAGAAGCAACCTATTCAGTCTTGACTTAAAGACACCTAAAGATTATAGCTATCAGGAAACACAAACTCCGGCAGGGAATTTACTCCTTAGTTGTTCGCATAATGAAACTTGTTCAGTTTGGATGACAATACATAGTTATCTAAATGACGTCATCCTAAATCCAATATGGCGAACTAGTTATTTTCAAGTCAAATCGTCTTTAGGCGCGCTAAGCACTTTACTTTGTGTGTTGAATGAGATGAATAGATTGTGTGAAGAGTGATGTGACAAAAAGGTAATTAGTGACAACGTGACAGTTCTGGAGTGGCGAACGCGTTTCGGAAGACGCAGCGTTGTAAGGCCACCCACAAGGTGGACCGATGACCCGGTGAGTGTCATGGGAATCCAATGGATTGGAAACGCACAGGACCGTACGTTGTGACGACACTTGAGAGGTCTATGTCCAACAGTGGACGTCTTTCGGCTAAAATGATGATGATAGTGGTAGCGTGACGCGAAGAAAATAAAAAAAAACTGGGAAAGTGCGAGTCGTGCTCAGGTCCTGAGGGTTCCGTACAAAGTAACATAAGTGAACAGTTCAATTCCCGAATGAAGTCCTGAATATCGCAAAAAAAAATTGTAGTGACGTAACAACAAATTTACAGTTTTCAGATTGATTCCCATATTTGTGCTATAAGACGTTGCTTTATGTCAAATTTCAGGATTCTGGGTCAACGGGAAGTACCTTATGAATTTTGATTCTCTCGAGAGTGTTGAAATATACGTTTTTTTGCGACATAAACGGCCGTATTTTTTTTTTCATTTTACTTGAAAATCTGATTTTTTTACAGCTTCAAGAGACCGTAGACTTGAGTATATGGTTCTAATTTCAACTCGATACCTCCACGCATTCTCAAGATAAAGGGTCTTGACAGTCAGACAGACAGACAGACGGACGGACAAAAAAGTGATCCTATAAGAGTTCCGATTTTTTCGTTTTGAGGTACGGAACTCTAAAAAAGCAAAAAAAAAAAATAACAAAAAAAACGCAGGCAGGAAGATGATGATGTTGAATGAGTCGAAGCCAACGGTTATGTAGCGCTTGTTAGATGATTGAAAAAGAATCGATTTTCGACCGTAATCATAATCCGACATCATAACCGTCTCTTCCACAAGTCTCCCCTAGATGACACAGCGCTTTATTTGAAAAGACGCCCACCCCATTAGGCGACAACCACAAATCAGCTAAATAAAGCCGATCAAAAACGATTTTCGACTCGGCTGACTCCGAAAATTCCCTTCAATTTAATGACAACTGTTACTTTATCATTAAAGTAATTACCGTGATCTGGAAATTGAGGCTTATAGGGTTGTTAAAACTGCGAGGGAGGTTATTCTGCTAAACGGATGGTGAAATATGCTAATGTGACCTTACATGCTCTTCCAACATCATTTCTATACTCCATTCGTAGGAAGATAAGACATTTAAGGTGAACGTACACTTATCTGAGTCGAACGCGTCAAACGAATCGAAAGAAAAGAATTTTAGAATCCTTCATTCTGAAATCTTTCCAGATTTGGACGTTTCGACGCGGTAAGATGTGCGGGGCTCGGATATGTGTGCATTCACCTTTAAACAAACCTTTTTACTGTTCATTCAACCGATTTTGATTTCTATTCTGATGGCATTAAAAGCCAAAAAAAAGTAGTACGGTACCATCTGTTTACTGCAGCCACCATTTTTCATATCGGCAAAGCAAAAAAAGTCAAAATCGGTTGAAGGGACAGTGAAAACGATTTCTAATCTTATTTCGAATGGAGTATAGTACCTTTGAAGTGAAGTTTATATTATACTAGCTTTTGTCCGCTACTTCGCCGGCGTACTTAAAATATAGCCTATATCACTAAAGAATAAAGCAACTTTCTATCGGTGAAAAAAATTTAGCAATTGGACCAGAACTTTCACAGATTACCTCCTACAAACAAAAAAAAATATAAAAAACTACCTCTTTATAATATTAGTGTAGATTATTATTCAACGATTCTGCGTGTCAATCACTAATTGATTAACTATTAAAACCTCTTTGATTTAACAAGAACTAGCTTTTACCCGCGACTTTGCTCACGTTAATTTAAATTTTGACAAATTAGATTGTTTTTCGATATAGGAAGCATTCAGGTCAATTTCGGTAAAGGTAAAATAGTTTCATAAGTAAAATAAAACAAATTACACAATATAATAAAAAAATGTGTAGGAATTATGGAAAGAGAAATTTGTGTCAGTGGATTCTGCCTTGGCGCGAAGATCCTACTCCATAAAAAAATCTTGACACACGACTAAAGTTGTAGTAACATAATTCAATAATGAATTGATAGACACGTAGTGCCATCGAGTATCCTAAAACATTGTAACCGTCGAAAGTTTGTATTTTCCCTCGGGAACAGTACTTTTTATTGGATGAAAGGTTCAGGTAAGAAAATGCCAAAATTTTCTGTAACCTTTTTTATTTTTTAATGTGGGAAATCATGTAATGACTTTTGTATTGCTCTAGGGCGGAGCAAGAGGGCGTGTCAGATTTTTACCTCACTAAAATCTATCTATGTTCCTTTGCATCCCAGAACCACGGGTATGTAACCCTTTCAAATGTCGATCCTGCTTTGCTGCTGGACGCTTCGGTCCTACTGGGTCCTATGGTTTTGCTGACATCTCTTTGATGCGCGCGTGGAATACTACGTACCGTCAACGACTCGGAATCGGTCGAAACGGTTATAGGACGGTATGGACGTATACTCATAATTCTTATCATACTCGTATATTACATACGTCTTATTTTTGTACTATCTATATATATGTACTAGCTATACCCATGTTTGCAAAATAAATGATTATGATTATGATTGATCTTAAATGACTCGTGACCATTGTTTGAAATTTTCTTGTTTGATTTGTCAAACGCTGCGTTGTTTGATCACCTGTCTAATGATATGCAACTTATTTTGGCAAAAAATTACATGTGGTGTTAGAACTTAAGCGATGATAGATATATAAGGAGCTCATGAGTAAATACGAGTAATAACAGCCGTAAGTATTGATCTTCGAGGACTTTTTTATTGTTAATAGGCTGGCCTTTTTTACGACAAAATATATTATAATTATATATATCTGATTAAAACTGTATATATACATTAAAGGCTACTCCAAACTAAAATATGGCGTCATAAAACTCCTCTGCATCACTGTCGACTAGAAGTGTGCCCAAAAGCCTGGCGGAATTGCCACGTTGTATGGCAATGCTTGACTTAACTTCTATCGCACCTGATGGTAAACGACGATGTGGTCGACGATAGAGCAAGCTTGCCCAGAAGTAACCTATTCACTCTTCACTTAAAGGCCCCTAGGTTGTAGCTATCACGAAATGCAAAATCTGGCAAGAAATTCCGCTCCGTATCTATACACACAACTACTGCGTTCCCAAAACGTTTTGTGCGTATGCGTACGTCTGGTGGCCCGATGATGGAACTGGTTTGGCAGAATTAAACGGTCCGTGTATGAGTGATCAATCATCTGTACAATACCGAGATTCCTTCTAGCTTAGAAAAACACGTTAAGCCCCTGGTCCCGGTTGTTATTTTATAGATCTTTGATATACTTTGCTAGTCCACAGTAGCCAGATAATTTGGCACCGGTCTTACTAAGGGGTATCTTGTTATTAGTTGTTGGGGATTAGAGGTTAGATAGGCAGTCCCTTCATGGTAGTAAACTAGCATTAGGCTGCATCTGGCTAGATTGGAAACCGACCCCAATCAAATTGGGAAAGGCTAAGCAAATTCACTGATTAACGTCATCTGAGGTACACAAGAAGATTTTTTTTTTTAAGCAGGAAATCATCCAATGACATCTCCTAGTCTGTGGTGGGGCAAGAGGACGTGTCAGACTTTTACTGTCTAAAACTATTCCAGTGTCCTTCAGTTGCTCTTTGCGTTCTAGGACCACGGGTTTCCTTTTCAGAAATTCCCCCTGACCCTAGCGGGACAAATGGAGCTGCGAAAGTGTTATCGAGGCCCTGAAACGCAAAGGGCAAATAAAGGAACATAGTTTTATTCTTCAGTAAAAGTCTGACTCGATACTTAATACTTAGTAGTCTTTTATACTTAGTATAAAATATTGAATACGTTACGAGGTGCTTAATACCTAAGTTCAGTGTTTCAAACTTAGTCAAGTTCCCCAATCGCTTACCTACAGAGCTGACTTTATGAACTGTGATTTACCGCTTCGTTGAACGCGATCGGGCTTTTTGCTGACTAATGCACTATACCTAACTAACTAGCGACTAATGAAATGGAAAGTTACAATATACGTAGGTACATAAAAGACTTAAATATTTACTACTTGCTAACCCGGCAAACTTCGTACCGCCTAACTGTCAATGAATATAGTATATCTTTCGATATAGTCAACCGATTTCGATGAAAAAAAGCCTAAATAATATATCAAGTTACACACAATATTTAATGTATAAAGTTATCTACATCAAAAACGTACCTTTTACGTGATGCGCGCACAACTAAAAATTTTACAGATCTATTACATGTATAGATTTATACTAAACCTAACTATGACAAATACTATCCTCGATTGTACAACTGCGAATCTTAAAGATGTTTGGACATATCATCCGCAATGAAAGCTTTTTGAAACGTTTAGTGGTACAGGGAAGATTAGAGGGGCCAACGTTCTCGCGGCCGATCACCCACCAGATGGACAGACCTGATCAAATCATATTCAGAATCAGAATCAGAATCAGAATGTTTATTTGTGAAACATAGGTATTTACATAAAGATCTTAGGTTATATATACGTGCGCTATGTTTTGCCGTGAAGGCGTACAAATATTGAAATAAAAATAATAATTAAACCACTAACATAAAAGAAAACAAAAATTAATATTAATATTCGAAGTGTTCCCTCATTGAATGTACACGCAGTGCCACTAATAGAGATAGTTGGGGAAGTCTCACAAAAGCCACAACTAGCCTTCCAGATGATGCACCACCACGATCTCTCGATTTAGAATGTACGACTGAGAAGAACCATGTAAATAAATTAATACAAAATAAAAATACATTCAGGTGTCGAAGCACATGGTTCAGGCCATAGACACCTCCTTTTTCGAAGTAGTAATGCTAGCGAAGGAAAGAGCCACAACCGTGAAGGAACGGACATCTTCACGTCTCAGGCGCCGCCGCATGAGACACTCTGGGCGTCGGAAGTCACGAGGCGATCCCTGGTTATCGTAGGCGCGGGTTTGCGTACTATGAGCAATGGCAAGCTCGCCGTTTGACCATCTTGTAAGGATAAAAATATCTAGAAATAGGTGGCTGATAATAATTAATTATTGATGTACGAATATTAATGTATAAAATTATTTTCAAATAATAGTATCAAAACGATAATACTTTTCAATATAATTTTAATTGACTAAACAAAATTCAGCTCAAGATGAATCTTTAACATAAGCGTGGATTATTAAATATTAATTAATAAGTCCACGTAAGTTTAAACGGCTTCATTAAAATTAAACCTAAGATCGAATACCTCTATGCTTCGTTCTTGCAAACTAAGTTACGCCCTCAACTCCATACAAGAGTATCATTACTTAGTCTTAAGCTAGGAGATCTTCACTTCAAGAGCGATTTGCCGCCTCATTGCGCAGATCCACTTCTTTTTTGCAAACTATTGAATATTTTTCCTACATCAGCAGTTTTAAGGCTTATAAATCAAGTGTTGGGTATTTTTTTATGATGTTGACCAGACATCGCGTCAGCAATATTTATTATAAAATAACTATAAAATTGGACCTACATAAAATTCAGCTATCATTACATATAAGAGTTTATAGAGAAAAAAACTTGTTTATAACAGTGGTTAGTGGCTGGTCACCATCATTACAGCAGAAAGACATCCATAATTCCAAGGCCTCTCGACCTCAATGACCCGTCCTGTGCGTTATTAGATTCCCGCAACCCTCACCAGGGAAGGTGGGGGAGAACGGCGGTAGCTATCTATAGTGGCGGCGGTAGGCATCTCTTGCGCCGGGCTTTGGTACAGGCCATTGTCTAAAGCGAGGAGGAGTGGCAGGCGATCGCATCCTTCTGCGAAGCAGTAATGTTAGCAAAGGAGGAGGCCACACATGCACTCGCGAGGGAGCGGCCCTCACACCCCAGCCGCCGGGATTCCGATCCCGATTTCCGGACACCGCAGGCGCGGGCTTACGTACGGCGAGCAATGGGTATCTCGTCGTCCGACCGTCCGGAAACCGTCCCGACCGAGCCCAAGTCGTCGACGGCGCGTGCTGTTCTACGCGCGCCTCAAGGAGATACCAGCAAACCGTAGAGGACCAGCATGGTCGAAACCTACTGGAGGCAAGGATCTGCTTCTGACAGGAAGACTCAGCCGTGGTATGAAAGGCAACGAAGGAATAGGAGTGGGGTTTTAAGTCAATAAAAGGCTGACTTACCCTCGTGCTAAACCCAAGGGGGGTGGATATCATTGGATGAATTTTCCACCGAAAAAAAAACCTTCACCAGACAGGAAAGCGTGGAGCGATTTAAGGGAGGCCTACGCCGTAGAGGCTGCCGCTATGAATAGCGATGACAAACCAGAACAGAAGAAACAGATGAAGGAACGGGTTTATGTAAATAGATTGAGAAGAAAAGCAGAAGATTTGTATATTTTTTTAACGATTTTCATAACTAAATAAGTTTTCTAAAATTGTAAGTAGTGGAATAAAGGACATTTTTATTTTATTTTATTTGTTTTTCGAGGACAAGTCTACCTAAGTTCGTGGTCGGCCTGTAGGTTTTCTACTGGTTGAATTTTGAAAAGTCTGACTCAGAATTGCATAACTTAATTCCGCCAAGTCTGTCCTATCATCGAGACACTAGACGTACAGTGATGCATCACCGGTACATACAACGTTTTAGATACATGTTCATTGTAAGTACAGCTAAGAAGTGGAATTCCCTGCCGGAGTTTTAGTTTCGTGATAACCTAGGGGTCTGTCTTTCAGTCAAGAGTGAATAGGTTACTTCTAGACAAGCGTGCTACATCATCGATCACATCATCGTTGCTTACTTTCAAGTGTGGGGCCTGTCGACAATAAAAAAAATATCTGCTCCCCTAGCCAAGTTGATAACCGCAATCATTAACTCAAGTCGAAAACTAATCAAATGTATGGGAATGACATCATCTCAATGTTAAGACACGTGGTCAGAACAAACGAATAGAAAATTCGTAGCCAAGTTCACATCATTCAAAATGATAGACTGAATTGTTATCGTTTCTACAATGTTCAACGCTACTTGTTATTGTAGAACGACATTGTAGAACGAGCGGCCGACTCAGGCGCGTCAACATGGCTACCAACTTATTGTTCTACAATTGCTGACACCAAGGCGTTACCAAGCGGAGACCGGAATTCGACGCGAAACGGTTGTAACTTGGCTAGGGGGCCTGTTGACATTTAAACTTTCGTTTTCAATCGACTTCGAAAAAGAAGGAAGTTATACGTTCCGCTGTATTTTTTTTTTAATCTATGTTCAGCGATTTCTAGGTCAATTGTTGGCCGATATTTATTTTTTTTTAAAGATTATACTCCTAAATTGCTTTCATACAAATATTATTATTCTCTGATGATGAACCTCGAAGATATGTAATGGAACTTCTCATTGGATCACAGCAGAACTGATGTAGCAAGTAAAATTGCTTTGTGTAGTGGATAACTGAAGAATGAAGCAAGATGGAGAGGGGATACATCAAACTGATCTGATGATGAAGCCGAAAGGTAGGCACCAGAACTCTGTAGTAAATCAATCTATCCTAGCCGTGTTTGAGATTATCAGAGTTTTCATGAGATGCACTCTGGTTATAAGGTATCATCGATCTGATCTGATGATGGAGCCGAAAGGAGGGAAGGTTTTTAAGTTTGACAGAGGGGTAAATACTACTAAAATGAGTAAAGTAGAATTCTTTTACAAAAAATACAGAGTATTAAATAACAAAGAGACAAAACTATTTACAAACATAGACCGAAATTAAAGTTATTTTGCACATGTCTAGTGTTTTTTTTTTTTACATTGAAGTTGTTTGTATTTTCTATTTTTGTCTAGTATCAAAGTAACTTGGTATTAATATAAATGTTTCACAAGCAAAAAATGTATACCAGGAACAAAGCAGAGTGCAAGCTGTAGTTTTTGTTTACCTACTAACATGGAAAATGTGTAGCTCTAAGTTTATACACACAACTCAGTGTTTGCAAATGTTTTATGTTCACGTTCCACGTTTCTGTATGTAGATTACCCAGTAAAATGTGATATGATATTTTTTTTACTGTTTAAGTACATTATCAAAGAGTTTCGTCACAGCCATGAGTCATATAATATGTACAGTTTATTTGACAATTCGTAAAATTTACGAAAAATAAAATCATAAAAGAAAACAGTAAGTATCCTTCTGCGAAGCAGTAATGCTATCAAAGGAGGCGGCCGCAAGTGTGAGGGAGCGTACATCCTCACGCCCTGGTCACCACTACTTGAGAGGCATTGGGAAACGCAAAGCGATCTCAGGCCACCGTAGGCGCAGGCTTGCGGATGACGAGCAATGGGTAGCTCACCGTCCGCTCGTCCCATAAGGGCCGAGCCGGAGTCGTCAACGGCGAGTAGTGTTCCTCTCGCGCCTTCAAGAAATCAAACTGTAGGGGCCCAGCAGGTCCGATGCCTGCGAGGGCCATGCGATCGGTTCTAAAACGGCAAATGAAGGAACATAGGTGTGGTTTTAGTCAATAAAAGTTTGTCACGCCCTCTCGCTACACCCTAAAGCAGGAAAGAAGTAATAAGATGATTTCCTACATCAAAAAAAGGTTTCCACATTATGAAATCTATTTTTCATAAACTCATCCACTTCACTACGCAGCTGACGGAAGGGATTATTTTCATATCCGTCTTCTGACATACAAATCATAGTCTACTAAAACTACATAATATTGGAAATCCGGAGTATATAACAGTGCTTAGTAAATAGCAATACGTTCCATATTTCTCGGAACACACCACAAACAGAACGCTCCTATCAAATCCTTCGAGAATTCAAACCTGACGTCATATAGGTATGTGTAATTTGGCCTATTATTAGCACAATATCAATAAACTTTCCAACTCGAGCCTAATTTCGTACGCCTAACATAATTACACGATGTAAGGCGAGGTTAAACACAGGGTGTGTTCGTATCACGCCATAACACAATGGCGGATAGTTTGGTGACAAATAAGCTACGTCACATCAATTTTCATTGCTTAAGACCACTGATGTGATTGTTAATGGATCTTTAACAATGCAAAATGATCACATACATTCCTGCGCTAATTTTGAATTTCTTGACATACTTCAATCTTCATACTTGGGGCATTTTTATAGGATAATGAAAAAATAGCTATGTGTCTATTACTGTTTATCAGTCTTGAAGCCATTTTCTGACTAAGAAAAAAAAAAAAACATTATTACGTATTAGATTACGATTGATTGATAGCATACTTAGTAACATTTTCTTCTGGTAGCAGATGAAGTCTCAAATTATTTCAGAATGTAAAATATGTATTTGTCCTAATCAAGTATATGTTTTACTCGTGAACCTATCATCCAAGAACAGTCAGCTGTGATTGATTAACAAAAGCAAAATCAGCTTTATAATATTCCCACTACTGAAACTTGGGCCTCCTCTTTAGGAAAGGAAATGGGCAGTAATCCACCACGCGGGTCCAGTGCGGATTCATTAACTAGTAAGTAGTTTTCACGCAAGTACGTTTAACAAAATAATAGGAAAGATACTCCATGTAGTCGCTATTCTGTGACTCCAAGTTGGCTCCATCTAATATTATGTTTATTTATGTGTGAATGTAATATGTTTTGGTATTAGGTACGTAATATCGAGAGGGATTAGCCGTAATCCACAGTAAGTCATGGTATGAAATAGATTATCCTTTCAAAAACTAGATCCCTATACAATTTATCATGCAGAGTGGAGGGATTTCGCAAAAAAACAATTGAATATAATAGAGTACAGTCAAATATATATATCGCTATATCTTTTTGCTACTGTTTTTTTATATATTTTTTTTTAGTATTTAGTGTTATCTAATAATCTATTTTTGTGCCTTGTGCCGTACCAAATAAATTATTTTTCTTTCTTTTCTTTCTTTCTTTCAAATAGGGTGAATAGAAACTCAGGGGTGAATAGAAACAAAACTTCAAAGGTATTTTCACGATATTTGTTTTTTTTTTTCAGCATTTAACTGTATCAATTTATTAATGAGTTGTTATTCTACAAAGTCGATGTTTTGCTAGACGCCGATAATATGGTGAAAAACCAAACCAAAGTTTTGTTTTACCCCAGTGTGTCTATTCACGCCTTTTTACAGTAGATCTTCATTATACTATTTTCATATATTGACTCAAATTAACCTTGTATGTGACTTGAACCTAGACCGATGTTTATTAATGCTTAATGACGGTAAAAGACAAACCATCCTCGTGTTTGGCCACATTATCAGCAGTAGTTGCATCAAATAGGTTACAGTTTTACTGGTCATTTGCAGAAAATGATGCTTATTATAAGCTAGGCTTAAGATAATAAGCCTAGCATATAATAAATTATAAAATAATTGTATAGGGAAAATATGCTTGCTTCCGAGCAAAACGACTGAACCTGAGCGTTCAGTCATGTTGCACGGATGTTATGCCGTATGATAACCCATAACGCGACGAGGTAGTTAAACTCTCCTTATATAGGAGATCAGGGCAGGACGTAATGCATGAATAAATTTATGTACAAAAATAATTAATATATATTATCTATGTTATAAACAAACCTTTGAAAGAAATTTGAAAATAATAAATTGGCTCAATAAATTAATTACCCAGGGGTACCTACTCGTAGTTATTTATTTTCGTAAGAGCTTTGGAAACTTAGTACTTTCTTTTGTATTAATTAAATGGAAATATCGTAATATCTTCGCTTTAAAAGATACTTAAGTAAAGGCGAAATCACATTGGAATTCTAGTTTTAGCGACCGTGTTCAAAATATTTTTAAGTATTCGCAATTTATTGCTCGTCGAGCCCGCGCCTACGTTGGCTGGAAATCGCCCTATGGATGGTGGCTCGGGCGTGAGGTCATCCAACGATTTCTCCCGACCTAGAGCGGAGCGGAAGGGCGAGTCAGACTTTTACTGCCTAAAACCCACTCCTATTGTTGACTTGCATTCCTGGACCGCGGGGTTCCATTTAGGACTATCCATGACCCCAGTAGGCTGTGGCCCTGCTTGGCCGAATTTAGCATGCCGGTGAAGACCTGCGTCATGGAGAAGGTGTGGACGCCGTGTCGTCTTTCCAGCCACTGATCAAAGAGAGGACTTGCCACCATAATTATGGAGTGTTCAACACTGGGTTGCGACAGTCACTGTCACCATAAATATCGCCATGATGTTCTACTCATCATGTGCCAAATTTCTTTTATGCCGTTCAGCCATTCGAGTTTAAGGGTGCAACAAACATACACACACATAACACTATATTATATTTTTATAATATTTGAGTCACGTTTACGAAGACCATAACCTTCATGTTTTTTCTTCTTATCTCAATTTAATTTGAGCCAGCACATCACGTCGCCTTTCATATATGTCTAATAAATGGTCAGCTAAGTAGGCTTCACTTTATAGCCATATAATTCTCGCAATCCTCATTTTTTACCCACCATATCTATAGCTACGTTGTTGTTTTTTTTTTATTGTGGATGGGAAACCATCAAATAATTCATCACGCTATGGGTGAAAAAAATAAATAAATTAAAAAGCATTTATTTCAGGCAACCAATAGCACTCATACAGCAATCACAAAACAGACATTACACTATCTGACACAGCCAGCAACATGTCTGCTACAGGAATTTCCGATAAAAGGGCAAATCTCCCGGCAATCATCGCCACAACTATATTGGAGCTGCACCCTGCGCACCAAAGACGCGCACCGCTTGCTCATGGTGGTGTGAAAACAGTCGGTGCGCGCTTTCGCAAACACGCCCGAGGCACTACAGAAGCGAGGCAGCCCCAATAGCGCCCTGAACGCGTTATTGTTCTTTTATTAATTAAATTAATTGGCCATTAATAATAATTATTGCTTTGACTTATAACGTTGCTAGTAACTAGTAGTTACTCCTGTATAGTGGGACCGTTCACAAACATATAAACTTACATACACTACACATCTAAACCTCGACAACTATCTAAAAGCCTTGTTCCGTGCGAGAATCAAACCTGCGACACGCGAGTCAGCAGCCAATCGTTCAACCACTGCGGTAACCGTATCAATAAATTACTAAAATCAAGAAAAGATTTTGCTATTCATGATCAATTAGCATTTTTGCATGTTCCATTTTTTAAACTAGTTTTACTCAGTTTAGTTTTTCAGCTAGATAAAATTAAATCGACGAATATACAATTCAATTATTAAAAGTACCCAATTGCTACGATCCAATAAAAAAAACTATAACTAAATAAAGCTATCGTGAACAAGTCTAACAAATTGCGACTAATTTCATTACAGCCATAACGAGGTTTATTCGGTTGCTTTCGTGAATTTGCCAATGATACCCGAAGATTGCCGAACGTCTTACAAGATGGCGTCAAATTGAAGCAATAGGCGCAGTGCGGTGTTTAATATAACTAGATTAGTAGCGACTTGGAAAAATGTAGCAAAAGTAATCTTCTATATATATATAAAAGGAGAAACTGACTGACTGACATATTAACGCACACCTAAAACTACTGCCGTAGGCGAGTACGAAGGGAAAATTTTCCGAAATTCACTCCCCAAGGGGAGGAAACGGGGGTCCAAAATTTGTATGGGGAAACCTACTTTCACGCAGGCGAAGCCGCTGGCAGAAACTAATCTGGCATAAATTGATAATTTTTTCTGAAGCACGTTGATGCGCCATCATTACAAAGTGAACTCTATTTTTACGTAAGTTTCGAGAATTCTCTGCTGAAATTTGTGCTTCCTGATAGCCACAACTTACCTGGATTGTATTTAAATCAAGAGTGAATAGGTTACTTCTAGGCAACCGTGCTCCGTCATCGACTATATCATCGCATACCATCAGGTGGGTTAGTGGTCTACCGTGAGCCTATCAAAAGTAGAACAGCCATGTCACATTCAGCAGGCTAACCATATGTCTGTAAAGTATGGTATGGAAGCTGAAACTTCTCTGAACTTCTTAGCGTGTCGATGGCAAAACTAGTTAAATTCCTTGCCTGGCCCAGTATTCGACTACGGCAATGCCGTTCACTGAGGCTGTGGTCCCTACGTAAATAGAAAACAGAAGGGACATGGTCTGCGGATAGACGCCCCACAAACACTGAAGATCAGAACCGTTTTAGAACCCCTATCTGTGGAGATTGTCTTCACTGCTGATTATCGGGACTGTAAAACCCTAAAACTCTCTATCTATATGGAAAAAAAAACGTTCAAGCTATGAATGTAGAAGCTTCTTAAAATGATTTTGCAGAATTGCGTACTAAAAGCATTTTAGTACGTATATTGTTATCAACGATTCCTTCATGACGACAGGCCGTTGTAGACTTTATGTTTTTTTTATTCTTGTAATTCGCATACAAAGTACCTAAAGATCGTAAAATGTGTATTGTTCTCTTTTAAAGGCAGTGCTTCTTAAAAGAGTAAGAAAAAAATGTAGGCTGGTAGGTACGTTAGGGAACCGCATAATGAATTGATTTAGAGAGGTAAAAAATTGGTTCTATTTGAAATTGTTTCCTTATTTATATTGTTTTTCACTAACACATAATTGGAGTATGACCAGAGGGCTGGCTCATTCTTTACCCAAAGAATTAGCATTACCATTCAACGTGGCAATGCCCCCAGTCACCTGGGCACATTTCCGGATGACAGCGATATGGAGGAGTACTTCGACGCCAAACATGCCCGACGCCGAGCATGCGGTAAACATGTCCTGGCCAGCCAGCCACCATTAATACTGGCTTAGTGGTGGCGTTAAACTTAGGTTTAAGGTATATAAATTTAAACACAGGTAGGATTTAGTCAATGAAAGTTTTACCCTCCCCTCTCGCTCCACCCAAAGCAGATATTATTCGTTGACCCACGACAAAAAAAGAAACCAAATGATGTGTATTTATTGTACACTACTGTTCCTGTAATAAAATTAATTGGATATTTTTCTTGATAAATTGAATATAAACGTGAACTAACAAACATTTTAATTTAATTGTTTTATTTATAATTATGTACCTACTAATATTAGATATTAGGTCCGACGGTACTTCACACCGGGACAGCTTCTAATGTTATACAAAGCACAGGTCCGATAGTTTGTGGAGTACTGCAGTCACATATGGGCTGGTGCTGCAAAATGCCATTTAGTAGCTTTGGACTCAGTGGAAAGGCGTGCGAAGAGGCCAATTGGGGATCCAGATTTGGTTAAGTCCAATCTACGAAGTCTCAAGCAGAGGCGCAGGGTAGTCAGCCTATTGGTATTTTACAGGTTACATTTTGGGGAGTGTGCGCGGGAATTGCATGACTTGATTCCGCCATCTCCTTTCTACCATCGTACAACCCGACGAACGGCGAGTATCCACCCTTACATTGTTGAAATTTCAACGGTCCGGACTAAGCGTTTCACTTCGTCGTTTCTACCGCGTACATCGAAGGACTGGAACAATTTGCCTGCTGCGGTCTTCCCGTCTAACTATAATTTAGGTGTCTTCAAGGCTAGAGTGAATAGGCTCTTAATAAACTAGTGCGCCTGACCATCAATGATTGTATCTCCGCTTACCATCAGGTGGGATCGCAGCCAAGCACTGGTTTAAATCATTAAAAAAAATTATTAAGTGTATTGTTACTACTAACACTATGGCCTTTGTCTGAGCTAAAAATGGAATAATTGGTACCACAAATCATGACAAGTGTCTGAGGGGTATCTGCGAGTTAATTTCGGCCCCTTGTATTATTTTTTTAATATCTCTTATATCTTTTTAAGAACTTGTCTCAAAATTATTAATACGCACTAATCAGATGGGGCTAAGACAGCAGCCACTTCTGTATGTCATCATCATCATCATCATCATTTCTGTCGATAGAAATCCACTGCTGGACATAGGCCTCCCCCAAATGTCACCACAAAGAACGGTCCTGTGCGTCTCGCATCCATCGGATTCACGCAACCTTCACCAGGTCATCGGTCCACCTCGTAGGGGGTTTCCAACACTGCGTCTTCCGGTAAGCGGTCGCCACTCCAGAACCTTTCGGCCCCAACGGCCATCCGTTCTGCGAGCAATGTGCCCTGCCCATTGCCACTTAAGTTTGGCGATTCTTCGTGCTATGTCGGCAACCTTGGTTCTCCTTCTGTATGTACCTAGTGGAAACACTATTTATAGGCGTAATGAATTTTTTCTGAGAGCCAGTCGCAGTTTTAACAGGATTTCCCGACATTGACCTATTTTGCACCAAAGCGGGCACAGTTAGGAAGCTCTTAGCAAACCCATTTTTTGAGCAACTAGCGCCTATTTTCACTTGAAATTTATATTATTATTGTTTGTTTAGATTGACTAACAGTTTAAGGTATTGTGGGACCGACTTCAATTATTCTTTTTTGTCATTATATATGTGGAAGCTTGTAATTAGCAATTTAGCTATATACTATTATCATTATGTTGTTTTTAAGCTTTCCTAAAATGTAACAATAAATAAATAAAGTACTCCAGGATACTGAGATAAACAAATAAAAATGCAAAACTTTTCACGTAAATTTACAACACATCATCTCCCTAGACTTTTTTCAACTAGCTTGGAGCTGTGTTTCAATCTAACCGGATGCGGTTAGGAATACCTGTGTTTTACATGGACGTGATTGCCTATCAGACCTTCAAAACCCATTTACTGGGCAACACGATATTCCTTGGAAAGACTGATTATCAAACTTTCTGACGTCTGACTACCTGTAACAACTTTCAAAGATCTGCATATGACTACCTAGATCAATAGCTTTACGCCCTTTCTGAGCCATGAAGTGTCAGTAATGCCTTAGAGAAACTAAGAAAAGTACATATGAATTAAAAAGTTCACTTTGGTACTTGCCAGGTTTCAAACCCGCAACCTCATGCATGAGAGGAGGGTTGAGTAATTATAATATCGTCATTTCTCTTTCCCCGTTACCCCAGGGAAGCTCACTTACACCAAATCGATATTATATAATACTAATGGATTTTCCTCTTTTATGACCTTAGGGAAAACAGGATGACCTATTTTTATGCGGAAAATATGTTCGGACGAGGTAATTAGGAATACCCATTTATTATTTCCCATGATAGTATTATTTATAGATAGCTGCTTACATGTACAGCCTTATTTTTTGGGTTCCGTATCTGAAGGATGCCAACGGGACCCTAATAATAAGCCTTCACTGTCCGTCCGTCTATCAGTGGGCGGTATCTTATAAAGTGTAATCGGTAAAGAGTTGCAATTTTCATAATATTTATGTGTATGCACGACAGTGCCCCCGACAAGGCGAGCAAAAAAGTGACACGGCCGTAACATCCTTTTCTCGAAATAAGGCCATTTACTACCGCCTATAATTTAGTTGTGTATAAAACTAGAAGCATGATTTTCAGAAACCAAGCAGGCATTGTATAAACACAACAACAATTTCACTAAATTTGAACCAGTGGTTTCAGAGTTATAACTGGTGAAAGTTTCTTAATTTTGTCACTCACTGACTGACCGATCATCAAAACTCTAAAGCACTTCAAGCAGACATAGAAGTTTTGCATTTATAATACAGTTAGTGTTTCGTGTATAAATCAATGAAAAACTAAAATATTTTGCAATTTCAGTACAGTCATTTTCTAGATAACTAATAGAGAACAGTATAAATAACTTTTTAATCCCATATAAATATATAGGATTACAAAGTTACATTTGCAGTGCATGAAACAGTGTACCTGTATATTTATAATATAAAGGAATCTACAAAAAGAAAAGAGATGCTATCAAAAACATAACTTGTAAAACAACTAAGGCTCGCAACTCAGTTCTTTTTCCGTAAAAAGTTGTGAGATCCATGTAATACCAAGTCGGTTAATTTATTCAGGCCATAATTGAGAGTCCTTTTGCAACATCTTATGGTGACAATATCAATATATATAATATATTGAATTGGCAATCAGACTAAACAATCTAATTTAATATAATACGTACGAGTATTACTTGTGAGATACATTTTGTTTTCATGCGATTGCCAAGTCAATAAATTTATTTAAAATATGAAAGATTTGTAATATTGATTATGGTCATTATAAGATGTTGCAAAAGGTCCCTCAAACTGAATAAATTAACCGACTTGGTATTACATGGATCTCACCACTTTTTACGGTAGAAGAACTGAGGCAAGCTTTGGTTTTTTACAAGTTATGTTTTTGAGGCATTTCTATTACCACCATACAAGAAACGTTATTTGTATCCATGTGTGCAGAATAAAATATTTTTCTTTTGTTTCTTTCTATTTAGTGTGCATTTTTTTCCAAACAAAGAAAAAACCCACATAAGTCTACATGGCTTTGCAACAATATTAGGGTTAGCTGTCAATCCTTACGCTTGGCAACAATATTAGAGTTATTTATCAATCTTTACTCTTGGCAACAATAATATTATGGTTCGCTGTCAATTCTTACTCTTGGCAACAATATTAGGGTTAGCTGTCAATCCTTACGCTTGGCAACAATATTAGAGTTATTTATCAATCTTTACTCTTGGCAACAATAATATTATGGTTCGCTGTCAATTCTTACTCTTGGCAACAATATTAGGGTTAGCTGTCAATCCTTATGCTTGGCAACAATATTGATAAATGATAAATGATATTTATTTTGTAAGTAGGTTTAAAAAAACACTTTTACACGTCAATTTTTTTTTGTCATTTTAAACTAGATGAGGCCGGTGTTTCCTAGCTGACTACCCTGAGAAGAAACACCGAAACAAACTCAGGGGTCAAAGTCTGTTTTAAAGTCCATACAGTTAATATGTAATGGTCAAATCACATGAGAACAGTGCAGATTTGTCTGAGATGGTCTTTTGAAGAAAGAACCATACAAATTTGAGTGGACCTGTCCAGTCAGTGCAAGCATTTGTCAGTATTCGCAAAGCTCAACCCAGGACTACTAAGGAGCTCAACGACTTGACGAACAATACCAAGGAAAGGACATTTGGGTAGGCCGCAGAATATACTCAAATTGCCAGACATACGCTAAAATTACTGAAAAGGAAAAAAAAAGGCAATCAACATTGTTCTCACGTTCACAATAATAAAAGTAAATATATAATTTACAAAATGTAATTTACTTAATAAAGTAAATATTGATGTCAAAAATAAAAATAAATAAAGTCAAATTGCAAAATAAAAATAATCTACAATATCAAATTGTAAAATAATAATAATAATAAAGAGCACAATTGAAAATAAAAATAAAAGAGAAAAATAAGACAACAGTTGTAGTGCGTACTGGAGCAGGTCAATCCCAAGCCTTTTGGTCCTCAACATAGTCCTTTATAGAGTAAAAAGCCTTTTGACAAAGTTTTCGCTTTACAAATGTTTTGAATTTATTAAGGCTTAGTTGTTGAATGTGAATAGGAAGTTTATTATAGAAGTGTATACATTGGCATCTAAATGAGCCCCCTATTTTTTTTAGCCTGGTTGTAGGAACCACAAATTTGTGTTTGTTCCTAGTATTAAAATTATGGATATCACTGTATTTTTTAAACATTTTTATATTTTTATGTGCATACATTAGAGTTAGTTATCAATCTTTACTCTTGGCAACAATAATATTATGGTTCGCTGTCAATTCTTACTCTTGGCAACAATATTAAGGTTAGCTGTCAATCCTTACTATTGGCGACAATATTAGGATTAGCTGTCAGTCGTTACTCTTGGCAACAATATTAGAGTTAGCTGTCAATTCTTACTTTTGGCAACAATATTAGGAATCAATCCTTACTTTAAACTGCTTTAATTTATTCGTAGATCGTTATTGGTTCACTTTTGGTACGATATGCGCAGAACGACAGTTAGTAAAACTACAAACGAAGCCGCTGTTAATGCTTATTTATCAAGCCCTCTTATTCTCAATTACTTTCCCGGATGTTTATGTATGTTGACATAGTATGTGTTTCAATTTACCGAGCCTCTGAACAAAAGCTACCCTCTGGCTGTTTCCATTGAATACCTCCAGTAGGGACCCACTGTGAGTGTTATCTTATCCTCCCATTTCTTTTTTTGTTATATTGTTAGGATATAGTAAACAGTGTTAATAGCATTGGTCTCAATATTTCTTACTAGCTTCTTTCAGTGGTTTGGTTTACGTAAAAGTCGGAATTTATCCCAAAAGAACATTATGTCCAGTAATTGGCTGCGGATTGTTCAAAAGTTACCTTGGCAACTGAAGGACACTATGGGATTTAGTCAGCATATGTCAGATACTCCCTCCCCATATACCCTGAGTGGGAGAAGTTATTTGATGAATTCTCACGTAAAAAAGGTTCAGTCATTAAAGGGGTGACCAGACGGTTGCAAACTAGCGTTCCAACCAAGTTGACCTTGGTTTATGCGTTCGGTTTATTTTGCGGCCACATGGATGTAAATACGCGCCAAAACGTTTGATGGTTGGGAAAACGCGCCTCTCAACCAAGGGCGTTGAAGGTCATGGATTACAACTACTCTCTACACGGATTGAAACTAGCAAGGTCACCTTGATTGGAACGCTAGTTTGCAACCGTCTGGTCACCCCTTAAGACGTGAAGAGGTTGACCAGATGGTTGCAACCAACGTCTCAACCAAGTTGACCTTGCTAGTTTCAATCCGTGACCGTACCCCTTAAACAATTTAAAAAAGTACTTTATTTCAGACCGTAGTTCATATTACATTAGTAATAACATCCCTTAAAACTATATTAGTAAAAGATAGAACACTCATTTGAGCTCACCTTATACACCGGCTTAAGGCACATGTGCTCCATACAACCAG
The DNA here is from genome assembly GCA_949316375.1 of Mythimna vitellina. Taxonomy (NCBI): domain Eukaryota; kingdom Metazoa; phylum Arthropoda; class Insecta; order Lepidoptera; family Noctuidae; genus Mythimna; species Mythimna vitellina. The sequence goes on from OX438706.1 coordinate 15,491,463, forward strand.
TTTGCCAAAGTGGCGCCATATGTATCACCCTCAGATTCACTTTGAGGGTGATGCATATGGCGCCAAATAAAAATCCGTTGCGTGGTTTAGGAGGAGTTAGTGGACAAACAGACAGAGCTATAAAACGTCTTTTTAGGGTTCCGCACCCAAACGGTAAAAACAAACAGCGGAGTAATAGCAATAATAAAATAGGGTCCCTATTTCCCCAGTTTTAGCTTTAACAAAAATTAAATATTTTTTGTAATATTTTCACTCCAACGAAATTATAAAGTTTCAAAGCTGCTGCTAAGAACGTGACGTCCGTTGTGGTTTTGTGACTTTTTTTCGGTGGGAAAATCATCCAATGACATCCCGCGCCTTAGGCAGAGCGGGAGATAGTGTCAGACTTTTACTGACTAAAAACCCACTCCTGTATCTTCGTAACCTTTCGTACCGGGGCCGAACCTTTCTTTCAGAAACAGATCTTTGGCTGGCTCCAGTAGGCTTCAACGGCCCCTACGGTTTGCTGACAGCTCCTTGAGGTGCGTTTGGAACCGTGCCGTTGACGTCTTGGGCTCGGTCCGGACCGTCCGGTCGGACGGTCGGACAGCGAGCTACCCGCGCCTACGGTGGCCGGAAATTATGACATTAAAGTTCATCACTTTCAACACCGGCCGCCATAGAAAATAGAGTTTTGATTAGGGAGACAAATATTATCTAAAATTGTTATATCTCACTTGTTTTTCTATTCATTTTGATATTGTTGTCACTGTCTATATTCTTTCAGCAGGTTAGATAACATATATCAATGTAACATAGGTATGTACTACACACATTTTTTTTTTATTCGTAGGCATCTCCTTTTTTCTGATCTACTTTCTGGATACGAGTCCAGCGATAAAAAGTAAACTTCTAACGTTTAACGATAAAATTACAAAATAGGAGTATGAAATACGTATAAACCTTCTTCACTTATATAATCTTATGTATAGGAGCTTCATCATCATAAAATACAAAGAAAAACTTTGTATTCTCACATTATCTCTAACAAAGAGTGACGTGGAAACATCGCCTTTTGAGAACGTCTCAATCAATCAATTTCTGTTTCAATGCAAACCTTCAAAGTTGCGTACAACGAGTGTGTTGAAAATTCTTTATAGATATTTTTTTTGATTATTATTCATTTATTTTTCAAGTTACAATAGACTCATTTTAGACACATTCATACATCATAAACATTATTTATTCATTTATTTCATACTTCATGCACATAAAGGTACAGAGGCGGACTTAATGCCTTAGGTATTTTCTACCAGTCAACATTCTATTCCAATTAAAGCAAAATTATGTGAGATAAACATCACAAATAAATTAAATTGCACAAAATTTCAAAACCTAATTAAAATTTATTTAAATTGCATTAAATTATATTAGAAAGTCACTCAAAAATTGTACAGAATTTAAATTTAAGTAAATTTCATAATTATATTAAAATGAATTACATTTCAGAACGCATTAAGAATACATAATATTATTAACAACAGTCAACTATTACAACCTCCTAACAGGAATTGGAACAGCAGCAGGCCTGCCACAGCGACGGTTATGCCACCGTAGGCGCGGCCTTGCGGACGGCGAGCACTGGGTAGCTCGCCGTCGGAGCTTCCGGTAACAGTCCAGACTGAGCCCAAGTAGTCATCGGCGCGTAGTGTTCCACGCGCGCTTCAAGGAGATGTCAGCATGTTGTTTCGAATAATAATTTTGATTTTAAGGCCGGTTAATATTTTAGAGTTTTTAAGGTTCTATACCTAAAAAGAAAAAAACGAATGTCATAAGGATGATTTTCCAACCAAATAAAAATAAAAAAAACCCTCATAGAATCACTTTGTTGCCTATCTGTCTGTCTGTCAAGACCCTTTATCTCGAAAACGCGTGGGGGTATCGGGTTGAAATTAAAACAATATAAATAAGGTTTACGACCTCTTGAAGCTGAAAAAATCAAACTTCTGAGTGAACGAAAAAAAAAAAGATACGGCCGTTTTGTCGTAAAAAAAAGTATATTTCGATACTCTCATGAGTATCAAAATTTACAGGGTAGATACTTCCCGTTGACCTAGAATTCTGAAATTTAGCATGATGGAAGGTCTCCTAGCACAAGTATAGGAAAAAATCTGAATACTGAAAATTTTTAGTTACGTCACAAAAAAAAAAAATTTGCGATTCGGAAAAAGCTTTGTAATTCGGGAATTGAACTGTTTTCATAGGTAAGTTTGTACGGAACCCTCAGTCCGCAAATCCAACTCGCACCTACCCGATTTTCTATATGGAAATTATCTTAACAGACCGGAGTCTAAACCTTTGCTCTGTTGATAGTAATAGGCTCGGCCCTCGATTTCATAGGTCTTAAAAATATCTAGCCAAATGTGTGTATACTACTACAGGTATACAAAATTGGTTCGGCATACACGGTTTTGAACATAATTATCCACGATACAATTAAGTAGTAATTCTTAGTATGGTTCCAATGTTTAAAAAAAAAACAACAAAGGCATTTGTTTTTGTATGTTTGTTGCTCCTTCACGCTCAAAAGCGTGAACAGATTTGGATGAAATCTGGCACACGGGTAGACCATATTCTAAAATAGATACTTCATATTTCGAGAGTATGTTCCCTTGGGGCTGAGGCCGGGAGCTGTCAGTTGCAAATGGTAATCTTGCTCTGGCAGTTGCTATTTTAATATCTATATTTAGTTTTTATTTTTGTTCTATTTACATTGTTCTCACATAATAGTAGCATCAAAAAACAAGTAACTGAGATATTTGTAATACATAACATGATTGAAAAGAGTGTCCATGGAGCCTCTTGCACATTCTTCTCCATAGCGATCTACGCTTTGGAATGTGCAATTAGCATCATTTTTTAACCGACTTCTAAAAAAGGAGGAGGTTCTCAATTCGGATGTTTGTATTATTTTTTTTATGTTTGTTCGCGCATAACTTCGACGCTTGCCAACCGATTTGAAAAATTATTATTTTGTTAGAAAGGGTATACTTCCCAAATGGTCCCATAGTCACCAAGTTAGGATCTGATGATGGAATCTTGGCGAAATCCAGGGAACTCCTCAAATATTATAGGCAAATGCATAGTGATTTTAGTATTTTCATCGATAACTTAAGCATTTACAGTCAAAAAGTAACATTTGATGAAGTGGAACTGATGAAGAAGATCAGAAATGGTCAACGGAACTTCATACCCGCATAGATATCACAATGAAGATATTTAAGCGACTATGATAATAAAAATAAATTAATGGTTCTGAATAGTTCCGTTGAAAATGGTATCATCAAATTGATCTGATGATGATGATGGAGCCAGAAGGTAGGCACTGGAACTCCGTCATTAATCAATGTAACCTAGCCGTGTTTGGGCTTATTAGAATTGTCATGAAATGCACTTTGGCTATAAGGTACTATCGAACTGATCTGATGATGGAGCCGGAAGGTGGAAGGTAGACACAGAAAATTCATAATAAAACAATGTAACCTAGTAGTGTTTGAATTAATAGGAATTGTCATGAGAAATAGGCACTCTGTTTATAAGGGTATCCCAACTAAAAAGTGTGAAATAAAAAACTTTTTACAAAAAAGATAGCCGACTTCACTAAAAAAACACTTAAAGGATCAAAATAACTTTAATTTCGGAAGTCGGTGTTAAATAAGATACAAATAATACCGAAAAACACCGACTTCCGAAATTAAAGTTATTTTGATACTTAAGTGTTTTTTAGTGAAGTCGGTTATCTTTTTTTGTAAAAAGTTTTTTATTAAATTGTATAAACCAGTGCTTGACTGCGATCCCACCTGATGGTAAGCGGAGATGCAATCATTGATGGTCAGGCGCACTAGTTTTATATATGATTAGTTACTAGTTTCTGCCGGTTAGTAATTAAGTTGGTTGAATTTTTTTTTCTTTTACCTTTTTTTCCGTCTCCATCCGTCCAAATGTATACTCATAATATTAATACTCATATCTTTATTATTTTTTTCAAACGTGTAACGTTAATCTTCATTAACAATTTTGCCTTGTCTATTTATTATTAGGTCAAGCCATCACGTGCCCATCCCGCCAAAATAGGCAAAAAAACACAAATGGTTGTCGTCCAATTTAAATTTTCTCATACGCGAAATAATAATAGTTCTTATTTTACTTCAGATACGTATCTTGTGTCCGGGTGATGTACCTACCGACTCCTCTCTCGACAGAGCGTCGTCACAGACGCAAGAAATGATCAGAATTGCCACTAAAACTAAAACAGCACATAAAATGTTTTTTTGTCTCTTAGAATTAGGTCAATTTCATATTGCAATAATTGCTTTTAACGGTACAAGTTGTATATAAGCTATCCTGGGTAAAGTAAATTTCATTCAAATTCCGTTTATACATTTGAGCGCGAATGAGTAACAAACATAAATACAAACTACAAAAAAAGAATAACCGACTTCACTAAAAAAACTACTAAAAGGATCAAAATAACTTTAATTTCGGAAGTCGGTGTTTCTCGGTATTGTTTGTATCTTATTTAACACCGACTTCCGAAATTAAAGTTATTTTGATCCTTTTAGTATTTTTTTAGTGAAGTCGGTTATTCTTTTTTTGTAAAAAGTTTTTTTTTCAGACTGACTGACTTATTGACTTTTCAAAAGTGTCTCTAAATGGTTTATTTCAAATAAAATGCTATGAATCTTTGATTCTTGGTATATTTTTCTACTGTCACGCCTGTAAAAACTCTTGCAGAAGCTAATAAAATAATAAACAGACATTTATACACGCTTTTAGCAATGCAACTATTCTCATTACCTACAAACTATGCCAAGGTTTTTACGAACAGTAAAGTTTGAATATTTTTACGAGCATTCTCGCTCAGGTATAATTTTAGGGCTCGTAATGTTGAAGTTACAAGATAACGTACTTTAGTGTAAATGGATACATAATTACGGTATTTAGGTACATAAGCTTATAACTTTACACAGTCTAAGAAAGGATTTTCGTAAGGGCGAAAATCGTAAACTTCTCTTAAAGCAGTTTGATGACAGAAATGCAACGAATGCAACCGTGAAAGAATAGAAATGAAGAATATCCTCAGGAGAAGCAAAGTTACTAACATAGCCGGAAGAATGCCAGACTTAAGTGGCAGTAGGCAGAACACATTGCTCGCAGAACAGACGGTCGATCGAGCTGATAGGTAGGGCCACTGCGTAGGTACTGGAAAATGCAGCGTCGAAAGACCTCATACAATGTGGACCGATAACCTGATGAAGGTCGCGGGAAGCGAATGGATACAAGACGCGCAAGACCGGGTCGTTGAGGCGAAACTTGAGGGGGTTTATGACCTACAGTAGACGTTTTTGGCTAAAATGGTAAGTGGTAATGATGATGTTGAATGCAACCATCAAACTTTTTTTTTTGAAGGTGTGTAGTCAGCCCATAACTTTTCCTTTTTGGGTGCAGCAAAAAGGAGTATCAGACTTTGACTGACTTAAAACCACCTATATTACTTCAGTTGCCTTTGGCATTCCAGGGTTGAGGTGACACTTTGAAACAATAGCACCCGACGACCTTCAATGCAAGAGTGCAGTGTCATCTAATATCACATGATCCATCAGATATCACATGACCCTGCAATATAACACATCCGTCTTCGTTCCACTTTAGCAATCCAGTATTGACCAAAATCATGACAACGATCGACGACGACCTTAATGTAGCTAAGATGGTAGAAACTGTGATATCAAAGGAAACCGCATGAAAAATGTACAGACAGCTGCATAAATTGGGAACCCCACTCACATTTAAATACCTTGGGAAAAGGGGGCACGCTGGATGACGCTGTCCGTACCTTGTCAGCATACAGGTTGGTCGGTCTAATATACTTTACATTGGTTTTCTACCAGTAAAATATACTTTTAAAGGATTGCGAGAATTTAGAAAAGGTTTTGAATTTGATTGGAAAAACTTAATAATGTAGAATAATCATTTCAGTTTTTTGACGATATAAAAAGATTGACAAAAATAGGTATGTATTGAAATTTTCTGGGATGTTGAGGCCTCTCATATAAAAGACTAGCTTCTGCCGGTGGCTTCATCCTCGTGACAGTGGGAAATATACTAAGGGAAGTGCGTAGCTTAAAAAAAATATCTCAATTCAAAAATCATCAATTTATTGGTTCAACGATTTAGGTATTGTGAACATATCAACAGACAAACAAACAGACTTAATTACACAATAATTATATTAGCATTGATGAGTGAAAATTGTGACGAAACACTTTCCAATAACATTATTTTAACTCAAAAAGCTTTCTCAAAAAATTAATTAACCTTTTAACTGTTAAGTAATTCACAGTCAAACTTTAATGATTTCCTTTATGAATGTTTAATTGGTACTTACTGAAGCTCTGAAAGTAACTTGGCTTTGGTATAATTTAGATTTACTTATTAATTTTCTGAAATAACTCAGTAATTCAATAATATCATGAATATTGAGACAATTGAAGCACTAAGCACGTAATTGATTTTGTGTGATCAAAAACAGAGATTGTGATGCCAATTTTTTAAAACTAAATATCACCTACTTTTTTTTTCGTTTGGGACACATCTCCCGCTCTTGGACGGAGCGGGAGATAATGTCAGACTTTTACTGACTAAAAACCCACACCTGTTCCTTCTTTACCATTGTTCCAGGGCCCCGGGGATCTCTTTCGCATCACCTATGGCCCAAGTAGATTGCGACCCTGCTGAGCCCTTACGGTTGCTGACATCTCCTTGAGGCTCGCGTGGGACAGTACACGCCGTCGAACACTTGGGCTCGGTCCGGACGGTTACCGGACAATCGGACGGCGAGCCACCCATTGCTCGCCGTAAATATCACCTACTGAGCCTTGAAAGACAAATTTTTGTAATTGTTTTTTTTTCTTATAAACTAGGTAAGATAAGTCCAAAGTAAATAAGTTACTTTTATACGAGCGTGCCTCATCGTCGATCTCATTTACTGCTAACCGTCATGTAAGATAGTAATCAAATGATCACCTTGTCTATCTGGCTGTTCGCGATAAACCCAAAAACTACCGATCGAATTTTTATGTAGTTTTCACAAATACACATAGGAATCAATGAGGAAGCTTTAGGTATATAATATATGTATATTATAGTAGAGATTCAAAGATTACAAAACCATTAAGTACCATTAAGTTAACGTAAAAAAAGGTACAGCCTATTAAGTCGCAAAAAACGTATATTTTGACACTCGCAATAATAATAATAATATTTTAATTTATCTTCCACAAATAACGATAACAGTAGGAAACACTTAGAATATCAAAGTGATATAACAATGTTAATTTGTGGGAGACCGGTGCCTAAACTAAGCCATGGCTTGTATTTTAGGACTCCAATGGAATCTAAATTCATAGGGCACTTCCCGTTAACCCAGAATCCTGAAAGTTAGCATAAAATAAGGTCTTATAATATAGATAAAAAATTAATAAATCTGAAAACTGTAAATTTGTAGTTACGTTACAAAAAAAACTTTTTTTACAATTCGGAAAAATCTGCGAGACTCCATTCGGGAATTGAACTATTTACATAGGTAAGTTTGTACGGAACCCTCCGTACACGAGTCCGACCCGCACTTGCCTAGTTTTTTTTTATAAGCTATAAGTTCTCCAAATTAGAATAAATAAATAAATAGATAAGACAACAGACAACTGCAAAATAACAAGTCTCCTTTTCCATCAATATAAAAAAATAACAAAGTACACTAAGCTGGCTGAAAAACATATTTATCACAGGAAAGGATCTCAGGTGCCAAGAAGTGCTTTTGTTTGGCGTATAGTGACGTACAGTAATGAGGTGTCGGGTTTAGTAAACGCATTCGGTAACAGGCCTTGTATAGAGTGAGCGCGCGGTGACTAGGGCGAGAGAAAGAAAGAAAGAAAGAAAGAAAACACGTTTATTTGGCACACAGATACACACAATGATTACAATATAGAAACTTAAATACTAAAACTTAAAAAGTACATCAACATTGTGTGTCTCACGGCTGCGCCAAATAGGTCCAGATCAGCATAATGCCAGGCCACTATGAGAGCAGACGCGGTAGCGGACGCGATTAGGTGGCTATAACCATTGCGAATTGTCGTAGGCTGTGCTAAACGTGTTTTCTCAGGGTAAAACAATCCTGTATATATAAAAGGCAATAGGACCAACGACTTCACGTACTTTCCAAGGCACGGGTATGTCACAAGCCTCAGGCCTCAAGTCTGCTATTAAAATAGTGACAGAATGGTCTATCATTGACTTCATAATTGTTGATTTTGACAAGTTTGGTAATCTAATAATATAATGGCGTCATCGTGACTTTCCAATGGTAAACCACTGACACTCCATTGAAAGAAATAACATAGAATGGTAATCTCATAAATAATGACAAATGAATGTCTGATGTTTATTATATTAATGACTTAAACTTGTGTTATAATGAGTAACCAATAGCGCAAAGCTTCGTAGATACGTAACGTACAAATTATTCAAGTACCTACAAGTCTACGTACTTAGATGTTTACGTTTCTTTGTCTCGTGCGATTATTTTTTATTTAGGGTTTTACCCACAATGGTGTATGAATGTTACCTAATTGAATTTCTGTATTAAAGCAATTCATAAAATTTTTGGTAAGCATTAATGATTAAGTAAGCAGTGTTTTCGGAAGCCATTATATAATATTGTATTACAGTATCATTAACAACATAGTCTTAAAAGCAAGTAGTAAGCAGTGTTGTTATGCGAATGTGATTACCAATACAAACGAATTCTGGTTTAATGGTACAAAAGAAATCAAAACTGTAAAAAAGACTGTATTTATGGAACAATTAAAAAAAAAATGTACATATGCGGAAATCTGCTAAAATTTTGACAGTTCCTTTGACCTAATTTTAGAACGTCGTTGTGCAGTCATTACTTTTTATTTGTTACGAGACAGCTCGATATTGTCATCCTGCCACAGCTCTATTACGAGACCATTGACCGACCAATGATCGATCCTTATAAATTACATACTAATTAAAAATGAACTTATAGCAAAATGACAATGGGATCGTGTTGGAATGAGGAATTTATAAAAATAGCAGTCTTGGGCCCCAAGTACTTTTATTTTAGGTTGGAAAATCATCTAATGACACATCCCGTTCTTGGGCGGAGCCGGAGATAGTGTAAGACTTTTACTGAATAAAACCCCACTCTTGTTCCTTCTTTGCCTTCGTCCCAGGGCCCCGGGTTTTACTTTCACACTACCCGTGGCTCCAGTAGGCTTCGACCCTGCTGGGCCCCTACGATTTGCTGACATCTCCCTGAGGCGCACGTGGAACAATACGCGCCGTTGACGACTTGGGCTCGGTCCGGACGGTTACCGGACAGTCGGACGGCGGACTACCCATTGCTCGCCGTCCGCAAACCCGCGCCCACGGTGTCCGGAAATCGGGATTGGGATCCCAGCGGCGGTTGGGGCGTGAGGACCGGTGCCTCACGCCCCAGGTATTGAGAATTTTTTGATAGAAAAATGCAAACACAATCGGAAAAAAAAAATCCACGACCATTTTCCAATCAAGCCGTTACGTCACATAGTGTCGCCCTAGATGCTCACTCGACCCATAATCACCCAAGTATGGGGATCACCCGCCGTTTCATATTTTAAATACTTTGTCTGGGCCCACAGTGCAGTTCCAAGCGTGGTGGCATGAATGAATTTTACAACTAGTATTAAATTGTAAAGGTGTGAAGTAGATAATTTAGGTTTCATGCGGTTTTTCATTTTGAACATAACCGCAACGTGAATAAAGTTATTATTCAGTTCAAAATTTTACCAAACTATTTAATAGCCTAATAATATAAAGCCAATTTAATGCGGTTAACTGAAACATCAACTTATATTTCTATTTTTAACCGACTTCTAAAAAAGGAGGAGGTTCTCAATTCGAATGTTTGTATTTTTTTTTATGTTTGTTCGCGCATAACTTCGTTGCCTGCCAACCGATTTGAAAAAATCTTTGTTTGTTGGAAAGGGTATACTTCCCAAATGGCCTCATAGTCACCTAGTTGGGATCTGATGATGGAATCTTGGCGAAATCGAGGGAACTCCTCAAATATTATAGGCAACTATATAGTAATTTTGATATTTTCATCGAGAACTTAAGTATTTACAGTCATAAAGTAACATTTGATGAAGTGGAACTGATGAAGAAGACCAGAAATAGTCAACGGAACTTCTTACTCGCATAGATATCACAATGAAGATAGTTAAGCGACTATGACAATACAAATAAATGAATGGTTCTGAATAGTTACGTTGAAAATGGTATCATCGAAGTGATCTGATGATGATGATGGAGCCGGAAGGTAGGCACTGGAACTCTGTAATTAATCAATGTAACCTAGCCGTGTTTGGGCTTATTAGAATTGTCATGAGATGCACTGTGGCTATAAGGTACTATCAAACTGATCTGATGATGGGGCCGGAAGGTGGAAGGTAGACACAGGAACTTCATAATAACACAATGTAACCTAGCAGTGTTTGGGTTAATTGAAATTATCATGAGAAATAGACACTCTGTTTATAAGTGTATCGCAACTAAAAAGTGTGAAATAAAAAACTTTTTACAAAAAAAGAATAACCGACTTCACTAAAAAAATACTAAAAGGATCAAAATAACTTTAATTTCGGAAGTCGGTGTTAAATAAGATACAAACAATACCGAGAAACACCGACTTCCGAAATTAAAGTTATTTTGATCCTTTTAGTAGTTTTTTTAGTGAAGTCGGTTATTCTTTTTTTGTAAAAAGTTTTTTTGTAGTTTGTATTTATGTTTGTTACTCATTCGCGCTCAAATGTATAAACGGAATTTGAATGAAATTTACTTTACCCAGGATAGCTTATATACAACTTGTACCGTTCGGCGGGCTGTGCCGGCGCTGCCGCTGCGGCTGCTGAGACCCTCAAACGGCGCAAATACTGTAACCTTATTGGTAATTACAGTTTTGAGCCGTTTGGGGTCGAAACGCTTGGGTCATGGGGTCCGAGTGCGCGTCTCCTTTTCAAGGAAATTTCACGCCGTCTGATCGACACTTTGCGTGACCAGAGGGCTGGCTCGTTCTTTGCCCAAAGAATTAGCATTGCCATTCAACGTGGCAATGCTGCCAGCCTTCTGGGCACGTTTCCGGATGACAGCGATGTGGAGGAGTACTTCGACGCCTGAGTGTAATAGGTGTTTTTGTATTATATGTACATAGTTAGGTTTAGCATAATAGTATTTATAGTTTTTATGTATATAGTTAGGTTTTAGTATAAATAGTTTAGTTAATATTTAAGTTCTATGATAGATTTATATTGAAAACTTGTACCGTTAAAAGCAATTATTGCAATATGAAATTGACCTAATGGTAAGAGAGAAAAAAACATTTTATGTGCTGTTTTAGTTTTACTGGCAATTCTGATCATTTCTTGCATCTGTGACGACGCTCTGTCGAGAGAGGAGTCGGTAGGTACATCACCCGGACACAAGATACGTATCTGAAGTGAAATAAGAACTATTATTATTTCGCGTATGAGAAAATTTAAATTGGACGACAACCATTTGTGTTTTTTTGCCTATTTTGGCGGGATGGGCACGTGATGGCTTGACCTAATAATAAATAGACAAGGCAAAATTGTTAATGAAGATTAACGTTACACGTTTGAAAAAAATAATAAAGATATGAGTATTAATATTATGAGTATACATTTGGACGGATGGAGACGGAAAAAAAGGTAAAAGAAAAAAAAAATTCAACCTACTTAATTACTAACCGGCAGAAACTAGTAACTACTCAAATATAAAACTAGTGCGCCTGACCATCAATGATTGCATCTCCGCTTACCACCAGGTGGGATCGCAGTCAAGCACTGGTTTATATCAATTTAAAAATAAAAAATAAAAATCAAGTCTAGTTTATATCATTTAAAAAAAACTGGCCAAGTGCGAGACGGACTCGCACGAATCCTCCATACCATTATCTATACAACATTAGACACTATATTACAACTATTATCATTATCGACCAAAAAAGATTTAAAAAATCACGTTCTTTGTGTGGGAGCACCACTTAAGTATTTATTTTAATTCCGTTTTCAATATTTATTTTAATAGCGGCAGCAGAAATACATCACCTGCCATGAGACATCACGGACTATCACGGGTCATGAGATACACATATACTGATGAAAGCAGTGGTGCCCGAGTGGTAACGTCCCCGACTTACGAGTTGTAGGTCGCGGGTTCAAACCCAGCCAGGCGCATTACGTTGTGTAATTTATTTCATCACCTCTGCTCTCAAAACGGTGAAGGAAAACATCGTGAGGAAACCAGCATGTCCCAGAACCAGAAATTCGAAGACATGTGACATACACCAACCCGCTCTAGGCCCGCGTGGTGGATTACAGCCCATTCCCTCTCCTAGAGAGAGAAGGCGTGAGTCCCAGCAGTATGAACATTAAAAAGCTGATTGTGCTTATATCCTACATATACTGATAACAAACAGACGGACGGTGGAGTCTTAAAAGGATCCCGTTTTTACTTTGGGTACTTAACCCTAAGAAAAGGGCAACTTTACGCAAGCCTCAGTCTATTTATTTCTGACGCATAAAACTAAACAAACCGCAAAGGAAACTGTTTCAGCAACATTTCCACCGTGTTGACTTTATCAAATAGTTTCACACGGAAATGTCGCGAGTGTCGGGACTCTAGTTACCCTGTGTCTGCAAGATATAGCTGTAACAATTCAATCTAGCGACACTCGACGAAATTCGATTCCATTTTCAAAATCGTTTTTATGCCCCTATATTTTTGTACCCGTAATGCAGCTGTGGGGTTGAAGTTTGTTTATTGGTTAATCTTCAGCATTTTAACTGGTTGCAAACTGTGTTTTTTTTTTCTGAATAAACAATAAACTACCTTTGTGCTCTTGTCTCAGTATTTTTTCTTTTCGATTTTATGCGTTAGTGTGTACGTAAATCTAGAAAATATTTATAAAAATAAATAGCTGTTCGCTAGTCTCGCTAAAACTCAAAAACGGCTGGACCGATTTGGCTAATTTTGGCCTAGAAATATTCGAGTTAGTCCAGGGAAGGTTTAAACGGTAAGAAAAAATGAAAAAAAAATCCGAATACAACGCCATCTCTAATTTAATGTCATTATAAAATGAATTATGCTGCTCTGGTAATGCCAGTTGATGGCGTTCGGCTTACTATTAGGCGGTACGAAGTTCGCCGGGTCAGCTAGTAAATACATTCATAAATAAGTATATAAATATACATACTTCACACTAATTTTATAAAGGTAAAAGTTTGTGAGCATGTATGTTTGTTATTTCTTCACACTCGAACAGCTGGACGGATTGCGATGACACTTGGTACACGGGTTGATAATGTGCTGGAATACTACAAAAAATACTTTTTATTTGGGAGTATATCCTCTTGCGTGTTTCTCACACGGGCGTAGCCACTAGCAGTAAATAGTTCAAAATAATTGTAGTCTTTAGTTACGTCATCGTTCAACAAACTTGTGAAGGAATATTACTTGTCCCTGTAATTATGTTTAGTTTTTAACTGTACTAATTGTAGTCGTCACTTGTTTTATTGCCTATGTATATATGTATCTATTTAAGTGTTAAGTATGTGCTTTGTTTTTCCACTAATTGTTTAGCTTGTTTTTAAATCCCCCAATGAAATCCCGTTTTGTATCCAGGCAATATTTTTTCATTCCAGGTTGTCTGGATGAGATGGTGGAATATTTATTTATTTATTTAACACTTCATGCACATAAAGGTACAGAGGCGGACTTAATGCCTTACGATAAGGCTGCCAATTGTATGTTTTTAAATGTAAGACTCAACTTTTTATACTTTTAGTGCACAATAAATAGCATAGCATAGTCGGCCTTATAATGTTCCCACTGTTGGGACTCAGGCCTCCTCTCTAAAAGAGGGAAAGGGGCGTAATCCACCACGCGTTCCCAATGCGAGTTGGTGGATGTCACATGTCTTCGAAATTTTGGTTCTAGGACATGCGGGTTTCCTCATAATATTTTCCTTCACAGTTTTGAGAGCAGTGGTGATGAAAAAAATTACAGAAAGTAATACGCCTGGTTGGGTTTGAAACCGCAACCTACAACTTGTAAGTCGGGGCCGTTACCACTCCGCCACCACAGCTTCAGCACAATACATTTACATAAATAAATATAAAAATAAAATTGGAAAGCACACCAGTAACAGCTCTACAAAATTTACCGACAACTGATCATTCTACACCCCAAAATATATGAGTCAATTTTAAACACATAACTGCCTAAAACAGAATCCTTCTGTACACCACAACTAAAAATATAATATTATGTAATATTTTTTGTGTGTAGACTCGCAGTTTTTTCAACATTTCAGTTGCACGTGTATTTCAATGCTGACGCGAGTGAAACATGCTTTGTACATTATTTAGTAAAAATATGAATATGTACGCAGTGCGGTAGTTACATTTTCACGGTATGATCTACTTAACTATGCAGAAATTATTATTGTATTTCATAGAATAATTATTCAGCTTAATGATTGTTGATATAGCGGTCACATACTGAATATTTGAAGTTGGGCCGTACGCGTTCGACCCCAAATGGATCCATGGGTAGTGTGAAAATGAAACCCGGAGCCCTGGGACGAAGGCAACGAAGGAACAGGAGTGGGTTTTTGGTTAGTAAAAGTCTGACACTATCTTGCGCTCTGCCCAAGAGCGCGATTTGTCATTAGAGTATTTTCTCACCTAAAAAAAACCCCAAATGGAACAAAAATCGTCATCACCTTCCTGCTCTTGTCATGTCAATTGAGATCGACTCAACACGTGTTTTTTTTTCTCCAATTTGTTTTGTCGACCGTCAAGCTAAATCCCTTTTTTATATCAGTCTTCACACAATCCATCCATCTTTTCTTTGGCCTCCCTCGATCAAAATTGTAGTTACCAATAAGTGTTGCGTCTCTTGCGATATGGATAGCCACGAGCCCGGAAATTAGACACCAGTCTTGCGGGTATCGTGGTACCTGGTTATTGTAAGTAGTTTTTCTTATTATTTTTTCTTATATTGTAAAATATAGGTGTACGTAGGCGGTATTTTTATTTTTGGTGTACATTAAAGAATATAGCTATTTATCGAAGCCGATGATGTTGAGCAGTGGTAGCCGAGTGGTAACGGCCCCGACTTACGAGTTGTAGGTCGCGGATTCAAACCCAGCCAGGCGCATTACTTTGTGTAATTTATTTCATCAGCGCTGCTCTCAAAACTGTGAAGGAAAACATCGTGAGGAAACCGGCATGTCCAAGAACCAAAAATTCAAAGACATGTGATATTCACCAACCCGCACTGGTCCGCGTGGTGGATTACGGCCCATTCCCTCTCCTAGAGAGGAGGCTTGAGTCCCAGCAGTGGGAACATTAAAAGGCTGATTATGCTATGCTAAGCATTATCACTATCAATAAAACTTTGCCATACTTTTTTATTCTCTAATAATGTCCTTGTTTGTAAGTTTTTGCTTGTACAAAATGTTGCACTCCAATAAATTGTTATTATTTAATAAACCTGATAAAACAAGCTGCTCCTACTATAATACCTCCATGAAACTACTTCATAAAATTTTGAAGCTAACAAACTTTTTAATACTCGTCCTCTGAAAATATTCTCACTTAATTTCCAATATTCTTGAAAAATCCGGAACATTTTTCATCTCATCAATAAGACGGGACATCAAACAAAATCGTTTGATTTAATGCCTACAGAATGAGATCATTTTCCGAATCAATTTTGAAACGAACTTCAAGGCTAAAGAACCAGAAAGTATTACTAAAAGGGAATATTAAGTGTAAATGGATCAATGAATATATCAAACGGTTTTTTCTATTTTTAACATTAATTAAAGAATTATGGAATTTTAAAGGTGTTTAAATAAATTAAACACCTTTAAGCGTCCACAATTCTTTGATAAATTGATTAGTATATTATGTTATCCCTACTGTTCATGGGGTGAGGACCTGGTGATCTGTGATGAGTGAGGTTAACACCTATAACAGACACCAGCACCCTACATTCACTTGACTCAAAAATGTTCCTGCAAAGTTATTTGAATATTTGTTAATCATAAGGTCTTGTTATGTGAGGAGAAATAAACGAAGAATAAACGAAGATTATTATAAACGAAGTAGATCATGATTTGAAAAACACACTCGTAGTGCCATTTGATTAATAATAATACGTACTTTCATAGTATTGACCAATTTATGCATTGCTATAACAAAAAAAAAAACTAGTGTGGTGGTCCTTTGATAATCAGTTTAACAAGATTGCTTTTAAATTCTCAGGAATCAGTTGCATTTTCAGTTATTAAATAAATATAAATGAGAAATTGTGAGTTAAGCCACACATTTCTTTATTAGCCACGTTTTCAGTTGTTAAAGTTCGTGGTTATTTTTAATATAACCTTGTAAGTGGCTTAAATAGAAGATAACCAGTGGTTAAGATAGTATCATTCAGACGCTTGTTAATTGTGGCTAACTTAGTTATTACATTGCTTTCTAAGCAATGTAGGTTTTTAGAATCAAATAATATTATTGAAAATAAACCTGTTTAATTAGAACCCGACAGGTATATATTTTTTTCATTTCTACTTATGCCTGCTGCTACAAAATTCGTAGGTATGAAATCATTTTTTAACCGACTTCTAAAAAAGGAGGAGGTTCTCAATTCGGATGTTTGTATTATTTTTTTTATGTTTGTTCGCGCATAACTTCGTCGCTTGCCAACCGATTTGAAAAATTCTTTTTTTGTTGGAAAGAGTATACTTCCCAAATGGTCCCATAGTCACCAAATCAGGATCTGATGATGGAATCTTGGCGAATTCGAGGGAACTCCTCAAAAATTATAGGCAACTATGTAGTGGTTTTGGTATTTTCATCAAGAACTTAAGCATTTACAGTCAAAAAGTAACATTTGATGAAATGGAACTGATGAAGAAGACCAGAAATGATCACGGAACTTCATACTCACATAGATATCCCAATGAAGATAGTTAAGCGACTATGATAATACAAATAAATGAATGGTTCTGAATAGTTATGCATTGAAGTGATCTGATGATGATGGAGCCGGAAGGTAGGTACTGGAACTCCGTAATTAATCAATGTAACCTAGCCGTGTTTGGACTTATTAGAATTGTCATGAGATGCACTTTGGCTATAAGATACTATCGAACTGATCTGATGATGGAGCCGGAAGGTAGGCACAGGAACTCTGTAATTAATTAACGTATCATAGCCGTGTTTGGGCTTATTAGAATTGTCCTGAAATGTACTTTGACTATAAAATACTATCGAACTGATCTGATGATGAAGGTGGACGGTAGACACAGGAACTTCATATTAAAACAATGTAACCTAGCGTTAGGGTCAGACAGGTACATCACCTACCCTGGTCACCAGGGGGAGTGGGAACGTCGAGAGATGTCGTGCGGTGTTCCACAGGGATCGGTACTAGGGCCGCCCTTGTGCAACATCGGTTACGACTACGTGCTGCGCGGCGACCTCCCTGGTGGGGTCAGCGTGGTCTGCTACGCGGACGACACGCTGGTCCTAGCGCAGGGAGAGTCGTACCAGGCGGCAGTCGAACTAGTGACACGCGGGGTTGCGACAGTCGTTGGCAGGATCCAGGAGCTGGGACTCGAGGTGGCATTGCACAAGTCCGTGAGAGGCCATGTGCTTTCACGGCCCTCGGAACGCGCCACCACCGGGTTCCCAGCTAACGGTGGGAGGAGTCCACATCGGCGTCGGGTCAACGATGAAGTACCTGGGACTCGTTCTCGACAGCCGATGGGATTTCGAGGAGCACTTCCGACGCCTGGCTCCCAAACTAAATCGGACTGGGGCTGCCCTCGGGCGGCTCCTGCCCAACCTTGGGGTCCAGACGCCTCCTGCCGGAGGCTCTACGCGGGGATCGTTCGGTCCATGGCCCTTTATGGCGCACCGGTGTGGGCGCCGGCGCTGCGGAAGCAGCCGGCAGCCCGGCTGAACGCGTGCCAGAGGATCATGGCCATACGGATGGTGCGAGGATACCGGACGATTTCCCGCGAAGCGGCGAGCCTCTTTGCTGGCCAGTCACCATGGGAGCTGGAGGCAACAGTCCTTGCACTCATGCACGATCTGCGCATGGAGATGCAACGCCGGGGCGAAACTCCGCTGCCATGACAAGTCGCAGCATGGCGGACAGAGCTCCGGCGAGTTCTCATGGAGAAATGGTGACAGCGACTGTCGCGACCCAGTGCTGGGCACGTCACAATTATGGCGGTAAGTCCCCTCTTTGAGGCGTGGTTGGAAAGACCTCACGGCGTCCTCACCTTCCGCATGACGCAGGTTCTCACCGGACACGGTAAGTTCGGGAGGTTCCTGCACCGGATTCGTGCGGAAACGACGCCCGGGTGTCGCCACTGTGTGGACCGCCCGGAGGACACGGTAGTGGACACGGTGGAGGTGTGCCCCGCTTGGGCAGAGCAACGCCGTGTCCTCGTGGGGGCAATCGGCGGCAGCGATCTCTCGCGCCGGGCCTTGGTTCAGGCCATGCTCCGGAGCGAGGATGAGTGGCAGGCGGTCGCCTCCTTCTGCGAAGCCGTAATGCTAGCGAAGGAGGCGGCCGATCGCGTGAGGCAACGGTCCTTACGCTCCAACCGCCGCCGCCGGGATTCCGATCCCGATTTCCGGCCACCGTAGGCGCGGGCTTGCGGACGACGAGCAATGGGTGGCTCGCCGTCCGACCGTCCGGTAATCGGACCGAGCCCAAGTCGTCGACGGCGCGTACTGTTCCACGCGCGCCTCAAAGAGATGTCAGCAAATCGTAGAGGCCCAGCAGGGTCGAAGCCTACTGTGGCCACGGGTAGTGTGAAAGCGAAACCCGGGGCCCTGGGACGAAGGCAACGAAGGAACAGGAGTGGGTTTTTACTCAGTAAAAGTCTGACACTATCTCCCGCTCCGCCCAAGAGCGCGTTTTGTCATAAGACGATTTTCCCACCCAATAAAAAAAAACCTAGCGTTAGGGTGTTAGTGTTTGGGTTAATTGGAATTTTCATGAGAAATAGGCACTCTGTTTATAAGTGTATCGCAACTAAAAAGTGTGAAATAAAAAACTTTTTACAAAAAAAGAAAACCGACTTCACTAAAAAAATACTAAAAGGATCAAAATAACTTTAATTTCGGAAGTCGGTGTTAAATAAAAAACAAACAATACTTACCGAGAAACACCGACTTCCGAAATTAAAGTTATTTTGATCCTTTTAGTATTTTTTTAGTGAAGTCGGTTTTCTTTTTTTGTAAAAAGTTTTTTATAAAATACATCGTCGCTTTCCATCAGGTGATATAATGGTCAAGCGCGAGCCTACCAACAATAAAAACGAGTTAAAAAAAATAATGTTTTTTTTT
Source organism: Mythimna vitellina (assembly GCA_949316375.1). Lineage (NCBI taxonomy): Eukaryota > Metazoa > Arthropoda > Insecta > Lepidoptera > Noctuidae > Mythimna > Mythimna vitellina. The sequence continues at coordinate 15,511,025 of OX438706.1, forward strand.
TTTTTAAATAAACATACTGAATTTTAAACTGGGTGTATATATCTGTGGCATAGCAGTCAGTAAGTAAGCGTCTTATATTTTTTATTGTACATACAACTTTTACAAAAACAATAACTAAGGGGATAGCTCAGTTCAGCTGTCCTATATATCAATACAGGACAGCTGAACTGAGCTGTGTACGTGAATTTAAAGCGTCACCAGAATATTTAGGACTACATAACAACAATCTAGAGATCTTCTAGAGACGCTAAAATTCACAACAAAACAAACCATGTAACAAACTCCAAGGATCTTTTGCGGAAACACGAAAAGTGCCCTCCAAACCCACAAGAGATTATCACCGAAAGAAAAAGGGAAATAGAGAAAAATGTCCTTCGCGTCACACATCGGTAAGTTATCCGAAATACTTTCGTTTTCCTTCACGTAACAAAGTCGCTACGAGCGAGCCGGATGCGACCAACAAATCTAATCCTGAGACAAGGATGACAGGAGCCGTTGACACATCTATTTGGATCTAGATTCCGCATTGGATTCGTGTTTTAAGGAGTGTTTTGGGCAAGAATAACACAAATAGTTTCTACTAGCATTGAAGCAGGTTTCTTTATATAAACTGGACCCGTTTTATCCCTTTTGGAACTGTAAAAATACGGGTTGGTTTTAGTCAGTAAAAGTCTGACATTCCCTCTTACTCCACTCAGACCTATACATATATACCATACCGGGTCGAAGCCTACTGGGGCCACGGGTAGTGTGAAAACGAAACCCGGGGCCCTGGGACGAAGGCAACGAAGGAACAGGAGTGAGTTTTTAGTCAGTAAAAGTCTGACACTATCTCTCGCTCCGCCCAAGACACGTTTCTTCATTTCAGAAACATTGCATATGTCTACAGGCTCAGCAGTGAGTCGTTACCGCTCCCTGCTTGTATGCTATTTGATATCATAAAACAGAAAAATAAATAAAAATTAATTCAATTATATCCAGCATCGCTGTGGCAGACATGCTGCTGTTCCAATTCCTATTAGGAGGTTGTAATGGTTGACTGTTAATAATATAAAGAGCGGCCAACCCGACGTACATTTTCATACAACCGCTCTTACGTGATTATGATGTTATTGTGCTATTTTCTCCAGATATTTTGGATACACAGATATCTTGTGGATATTATCTCGGCTTCTATAGAAATCAAAACATAAATTTGAGTTAAACTAATCCAGTAAAGACCTCTGAAAATCTGCTATTTTACGTGAACAAAAAAAGTACGTCTATAGAAGCCTTGCACATTTAATAGAGATTCTGAATGACGACAATTATTCTAAAAACTCTAAATGGTTTTAAAAAAATCACGTTTTTCCTGGAACAAGTTTTGTGAAATCTTCAAGTAAATCACGGAATTACCGAATGCCACCAGACTTTTTAGGCGTTTTCTCTCTTTTTTCGCATTGCCTCTTCATCAAACATCGGATTGGATTGCGTTAGATAAGCAACAAACTTTTAAACCATGCTCGATGTTGGCGATAGGCGAGTGAGGAAGGGCCCTCTTATGGGTGATATGAATGTGGTGTATGTTATGTGGTGGTATGAATTTAGGAAAATGATTTCTTATTCTTTGTATACCAGGCCACACAGAAAGTTTTGCGGAAAAAGTTTTTATGCACTGGCCATTTGCACCTAATTATTTTGAAAACTTTGGTTATTTAAAAGTAAAAAACCGTTGTTCGAATTTTGAATTTCCATCTTCATTTTTTCGAGAGCCATACCCTTAAAATAAAAAAATCAGCCGAAAGGGATACAGTTTTCATCGCCAGAAGACGCGCTAGCAGCGTTCGAGTAGGCCATGGAAGAGGTGTCTGCGACGGACTGGAAAAAGTGTTTCGAAAATGAAACTTTATATAGAGACTGGTGGAGAGTTCTTTGAAAAGATTTAATAAAAATATTTTATCCATAGAAGTTCGTTTTTTAGTTTCTCAAAACTTTCTCAAAACTCTGTCTCAAGTACACATCATAAAAGGAACCTCTGTGCAAAATTTTAAAGTTGTAGGGTTTGGGCTGAGCGTTGATGTGTCAATGAGTGAGAACTTTGCCTTTTACATATACAGATTAAGCCGTTGATAGATACAGATACCGGCACGAATCTTGAGCGCTCGGCGAAAGAGTGGGGATCGCTTTGCGCATTGTACACATCGGTGACACACGCGTCTCACTTCATACCACTAAAGAGACCCGATAGTTCACTTCTGCGCAAGTAGAAATCAGCGCTCAAGATCCATGCCAGTATTTGTACTACCAACTCGCATTAGCCCTGCGTATGCATGAAAGATTAGAGCACATACCCTCGCATAGAGAAAACGCCTACATCCCAGCAATGAGAACAATATACGGCTGATTATTTATAAGCCTTTATTAACGCGGGTGTGGTGATATTAAGTTCCCACACGTTGCAGTATCCAGTCTTTCATCTTTCATTCAAAATTCATTTTATAGACTTTACAATCAATTCACCACAATTTTGAAGACTACATATTTTAATTTAAAAATGAAGGCTGTTTGTTCGTAAGGCTCGCAAAGTACGTTTTATCATATGTGATAAAATCCTTCTATTCAGGATGTATGTTTTTAAAGAAGCTATATAGTGCGATGACAAATTACTTTTTTTTCGTTAAAACGAAATTTTAAATTTTTTATCTATTGCAACAATCAAAAATTGCATGTATTTCAAATGTAAAAGTAATGGTAATTTTTAGTTTGAACGTAGATGAAATTTTGGTAAACCATTAAAAATTATAACCATAATATTTAATTGTTTACCAAAACTTAACATAGTACTCAGTGATTAGATAATTCATGTAAAAAGGCGAGTTTTTTTTTTAATCTTTATTTAAAGAGTTTTTTCGCTAGTGTGAATATGTCACTCTGTTGGTATACAAATATAATATAGTTAAACAATAAAATAAAAAATCACAGTTAGATTTTGTGTCGGTAACTCAGTGAAGATTTTTCTCCCAGCAAACTTTTGAGTCATAGAGTTTACATTCGAAGGATCCATTCCTGAAAAAGCTGCGAGATAGTTCAAAAACGTCACCGCGGTCCTGGAACGCAAATGGCAACTGAAGAAACACAGCTGAGTTTTAGTCAAGGAAGAAGTTATTTGATGCCAAAAAAACGTGTACAATTTGAACCTATAAAAATAAGTAAAAGTAGCGGAAAATAAGACTAAAAACAGTCGATGGATTCAGTGTAAAGTTTTATGTATAGAAAAGGAGTGTCCATTGAGATGACAAACAGTAATGTACGGGTAAATGATACAAACTGCAACGACTGGCAATAAATCAGGATTATAGACCGATGCACACGTGTAACACGCCTAATTTGTACGTAGAACGACGTCGCGTGGCGTGGATCTAGTGTAGCTCTACAAGTCTTGTTTCTATATAAAATGTATGGAGACCGACGCGCCCAGATCGGCGTGTGTGGCACACGTGTGCGCAGTGTAGTTCTAGCTTCAGGGCACAACAATATCAACTCTTGTGTTTAATATAAGAAAATCACTTTTGCGATTTACATTTCTGGTCTCTCATAGTGTTCCTTTCCATAGGTTGCCATAGAAACTTCATTTATCTATCTGAAATCAATAAACTGACTGATACTTTTCCCCTTTTATTATTTATTATCGCTCAAGTCAAACCTTTTAATATTCATGCAACACAAAGTACATTCACTACCAGTCAACCTAGGCTGGTGAAGAGACAATATGGTAGGTGCTAAGAAAATGTTATTTAGAGTAAAGTAATACATATAGTTAGAATAAACATACATCTATATTTAATATAATATATATATATATATATATATATTAATATAAGGTAGGAAAGATTTTTTTGAGACAGTTCTGCTGTTAGTGGAGAAAGTAATTTCGTAACTTCCGCTTGAATACATACCGACTTTCGGCCGTCCTGATATCGAGAGGAAACGCATTCCACAGGAGGATGGATTGTACGTAGAAGAAAGAATGGACAAAATCAGAAGTATAAGCAGTAGGAGATTGATAGAAGAACGCAGATCCAACCTAACCTAACTATATAAATTGTGAACAACTAATCGAGCATGATTATTTAATGTGACTCAAAAATCTATGTAACTCAAAAAAACTTTAACAGCATTACAAAACTCGACGAAACACTAGTCCGGATTTACCGCGAAATCTACATACCACAAAATGTTAGGCTTTAAGCTTCTAACAGATACATCGAAAGTTTCATTCACTAAACCTCAGGAATTTGTTGTGGAACCGGCATTCCTACTTTTCATCGAGTGTTGAGAGTTGTGGAACAAATTCTCTATGACAGTTTATCTTCTGAACCTATCTGATGTAGTTTATTGGAATCGGAAAAAAGTTCGATTCGTCAGGAAATGTTTTTGCTTCGTTGAGTTTATTAGGGTGGGATGCTATGACTTGAATGTGCGAGTGGACAATGTGAACCGAATTGGGGTGAGATGGGGTTTTATTAGTTTGTTCTTGTTCTAAAGAGGAACAGTCTTCAATCAGAAAGATATATCGCCGATTCTGAAACATTTGTCGGACACACGGTCTTCTAATGAACGGTTTACCGTTAATACGATTCACTTTTCAGTTTTTTACCGAGGATTTTTCCCCGACACACGATTTAAAGATGGAACAAATAATAATAATTGCCGCCAATTGTATGTTTTATATTGTATTACAATTCAATTTGTAAATCTGTAACTTGGTATGCAATAAAGTATATATAAATAAATAAATAAACAAATAAATAATTATTGTGCAATTTTTTTATAATTCGTAAAAAAAAATTGACGCCTTCTAGATGCGAATCTTACATGCACATATAATTATAAAATCGCCACTTAGGTATTATTAATATAATCTTACAAATTCGTCATTTGATGGAAAATAAATAAACTCTACTGCTCTACTGTGATTGGTGGGATATGTTGTAAGCTGTCCTAACCGAAGTGAATTGTCAAATAAGTAAATATAGTAAGAAGCTTTCGTTTAAGTAAATCGTTCAATCCAAGTACTACGTTTTCCTATGTCGCATAACGACTGAAGAAATATAAAGTCTGTGAGTTTCGTTTTTATTGAGGCTGGAGTAAGTTATAACATAATTTACTCAAGCGGGTAAAGCTGACACTCATGAACAGCCTGGTACTATACTGAAACAAGTTAGGTATTTGCTCACCTAAAGAAACAACGAATCTCCTAGTAAAAAGATTATCCGACCGCACCTTGTTGAAAACATCAGTTTTGTCTAAAATTCGAAAAAAACAAGTCCGTAATACATTTACACGATGAAATTCAGTTCACAAAATTTATGTTTTCATTTCACTAATAGCATATACGCCGTCCCCAAATGGCTTTATGCAGCACGTACCAAGTAAAACATCAGCAACACGTTACGAGTATTATGTTGAAAAAAGAATTCAATTTAAAAAGTCGAGGCCGACGGAGACGTAAACCAATTCCAATTAGTGAAAAAGAATGAAGCGGTGGCGTGTTTCTGTGCTGGTTTTTAAATAAAAGAAAAAAATCCGTCAGTCCTTATATTTCGGAAGTGTAGCGGAAGGGTTAGTTCGAAATTAGATGGGTTACTCAGATTTCGTCAATGTTATCATCAATTTCCAGTGTAGTCCACGCGTTGTTTTTGTGGTTATTCATTAAATAAGAACTTTAATATATTTACAACATGTAACAACAAACACTCATGAATCCTGAAAGTACCTAGCGTCTTTAGAATCGGCTTTTGAATCGATTTCAGGTATTTTTAAAATAGGTACATTTTTAGGATAAAAAAAATATTAGAAACTAAATTTTTGGTAAATTCTTACTCGACTTACTTACTTTTTTTTTATTCATGACAGGCTCACGTTTGACCACCATCTCACCTGATGGTAAGCGATGATGTGGCCGACGATGGAGCTTGCTACGCTTGCCTAGAAGTAGCCTATTCACTCTTGACTTAATGACCCTTGATGAAGTCACTAGCGTGTTTGTGAGTGCGTGCATAGAAACCAATACTGATGCGGTACTAATGTAGTACGTCGAAGCCCATATTATTGCCTACAATCAGAATAAATTTCAGTGTTTAATTTAGTTTAATCTAATTGGAGTGTATAAAGGTGTGGTGTAAGTTTATTTATTTATTTATATATACGCCTAAACCAAAATACACAAAAACAACAAAACACCCCAAAATAATAAATTATATATTTGAGCCTTATATTTAAAAACATTGAATGTCAAATGACATTAAATTTGAAATTAATATCGAATGAACTCACATCTGTTCTTACTGATTAAGTATTTTATAAATCTTATATAAACAGTAAATCTTTAAAAGCTTCAATGATATACCCGTATTAGCTAAATTGAAACTAAACGCAATCTTTATTTGAACAAACAAACGTCCTAACCCAACTCAACAGCTAAAAACGAAGACAAAAGTCGATACAAACTGTATCCGACCACAATCCAAACTAATTCCTTTAAAGAAAACGAGTATGAAGATATAGAAACAGTAAATTCGCCGCCGTCAGAAACCGCAAAGCAATTTCAATTAGTGGCAAAGAATGAAACGTTGGCGTGAACGGATATACTTTTTATTTTTGCCGACATGGCGACGCGCGGCGTCTGGCTGGTGACGTTTCGTTTAACACTATTCTTCATCTCTACGCAGTTTCGACGGATTTTAATTTGCAGTTTGTAATGACTGATATTGGACTGTAGTTTATTATTGCACGACACTAGGTGTTTATACCTACGTAGATTTCAAGATCAGCACAGAAATCCTCTGCAAAGCAGTAATGCTAGCAAAGGAGGCGGCCGATCGCGTGAGGCAACGGTCCTTACGCTCCAACCGCCGCCGGGATTCCGATCCCGATTTCCGGCCACCGTAGGCGCGGGCTTGCAGACGGCGAGCAATGGGTGGCTCGCCGTCCGACCGTCCGGTATCCGTCCGGACCGAGCCCAAGTCGTCGACGGCGCGTACTGTTCCACGCGCGCCTCAATGAGATGTCAACAAATCGTAGGGGCACAGCAGGGTCGAGGCCTACTGGGGCCACGGGTAGTGTGAAAGCGGAACCCGAGGCCCTGGGACGAAGGCAACGAAGGAACAGGAGTGGGTTTTTAGTCAGTAAGAGTCTGACACTATTTCCCGCTCCGCCCAAGAGCGGGGATGTCATTAGGATGATTTTCCCACCCAATAAAAAAAAAAAAAACCCAATAAAATAAAAAATAATGTGTACATCATTTATACGTTTATTTTATTTTATTTATCGTTTATTTCAGGCATTAATTAACTCATAATAATATTATAAAATAAAATTGTTGTAACATAATAAAATAAATTAAATTAAATACATTAGACTTTATAAATTATTAAAACATTGATAAAATTATTGATAAATTATTAAATAATAAACTAATTAATAAAGTTAATACCTTAATAAAGTTCAAACCGCGTACATTCAAAGACTGGAATAATTTGCCTGCTGCGATCGTCCCATCAGATTATAATTTAGGTGTCTTCAAGGCTAGAGTGAATAGGCTCTTAATAAACTAGTGCAACTCACCATCAACGATTGCATCACTGCTTATCAGCAGGTGGGATCGTAGTCAAGCACTAGTTCATATTATTTAAAAAAAAAACATTTTTTAAGGAGTTTTATAAGTTTGACCACTATGAATATGTGTCTGTCTGTTTGTATATCTATTTGTGGTACCGTAGCTCTTAAAAATGTGAACCGTTGTGGATGAGTTTTTTTTAAAGTAGGTTTTCTGAGTAAAAAAAAAGGAGGGTAAAATTGTGAATGAACTACCGAATGTTTGTAAATTGCAAATATGGTCACATGGGGTATAAATCAAATAATGAAAAAAAATGCTATATTACAAAGCCGTACGATGCATAATAAATAAAATCGGTGGAAATTTTTAAAAGTTATGAACAGTGAAATGAAAATATTAAAAATTGATAAATTTCGGTTGGCTTTTTTAATTTAAGTTTCATTCCAATTTTCCTTTTGTAAGTACACGGGAAGAGATTTTTTTAGAAATAAGTACCGCCTTTAATTTTCTGAAAAGGAAACCCGAGGTTTAAAAATGTAAAGAGCAATTAAAGTGCACACGTGTGGTTTTAGTCAACAAAAGTCTGACACGCCCTCGCGCTCCACCCAAAGCGAGGGAAGTCATTGGATAATTTCCTCTTATACTATGAAATTGTCATTTTTCGAAACGGGTTTGTTTTGAAATGAGTTATATTATCTTTGGATTGAATTGGAATTATAAGTTCAAATAAACTTTATATTAAAGGTATATTATTCTGTTTTCGAAATTAGATATTTGTGTGTTTTCTTTGTGTTTTGTATTTTCTGTAATATCGCAGTGCTTATAACCATGAAAACTCAAAAAAAAAAGTTTTTTTCTTATTAAGTGTTCCAACGTAGAAACTATGCATTTCAAAGAGCAAGCAATATCAATGAAGTACACCTACGACTTTTTTCTAACAAAACTCTGTGTTCTTGGTTTAATAGCTTTCGTTTTGGAAATTTTGTCTAATTTCGAAAACAGAATAACGTAAGTACATTTAATATAAATTTTATTTGAACTTATAACTTCAAGTTAGTCTAAAGATATCACTTTAATGCAACCCGTTTTAAAAAACGGCAATTTCTTAGGTAAAGACCTGTTTTATTTCTGTTTCCTTCTTCTTGTCAGTTTATTATACGTGTGTACATTAAAATATCTTAAATAATTTAAGTTATAAAATTTTGTATTATAAATTTAAAGGTAATTCATGTCTATGAGTGGAATATGTCATCATTGCTATTATCCTCTTTATTTACTTTTCTCTATAAGTAGGAGATCGTTCATAAAATACAGAAAAAAATATCTCCCTATGAACTTATTCTGTATCATAGGATATACCAAGTTAGTGAATTTTTTTTTTAAGGTGGGATATCATCCAATGAGCGGAGCGCGAGTGCGTGTCAGACTTTTACTGACTAAAACCACACCAAAATAAGTTTGAGCACGCCATAATTATGTCCGAGTCCCCATCTTTGAGGAGTGGCTGGAAAGACAACACAGCATCCTTACTTTCCTAATGACGCAGGACCTCACCGGACATGGTAAGTTCGGGAGGTTCCTGCACTGGATTCATGCGGAAGAAACACCAGGGTGTCACCATAGTGTGTATCGCCCGGATGACACGGTGGAACATACGGTAGAGGTGTGCCCCGCTTGGATAGAGCAGTGCCGTGTTCTGGTTGGGGCAATCGGCGACAGCGATCTCTCGCGCTGGGCCTTGGTACAGTTCATGGCCCGGAACGAGGAGGAGTGGCAGGCCGTCGCCTCCTTCTGCGAAGCAGTAATGTTAGCAAAGAAGGCAGCCGCACGCGCGAGGCAAGCCTCAGGGATTCCAATCCCGATTTCCGGCCACCGTAGGCGCGGTTTGCGGGCGGTGAGCAATGGGTAGCTCGACGTTCCCAATTTCCGGCCGCTGTAGGCACTGGCTTGCGGGCCTCGCCGTCCGACCATCTGGTAACCGTCCGGACCAAGCCCAAGCCGTCGAGACGTCAGCAACCGTAGGGGCCCAGTAGGGTCGAAGCCAACTACAACGGGCCATAGGTGATGAGAAAGAGATCCCTGAAACAATGGCAAAAAAGGAACAGGAGTGGGTTTTTAGTCAGTAAAAGTCTGACACGCCCTCTCGCTCCGCCCAAGAGTCCTCCCATGTTATTAAATGATTATCCGACCCAAAAAAAAAAAACCTACGTATGTTCCTTTTTTCCCTTTGCATGCCAGAACCACGGGTTTCACTTTCGGAAGCAAACCCAAGGCCCTAGTAGTCTTCGGCTCTGCTGAGCCCCTCAAAAGACGTCGGTGTGTGATATGTAATATAAATTCAACCTTCTTCATAAATTCTGTTTTTTTCAGTTTTATAATCTACCACTCACTTAATAATATACTCGACTACTGAATTTATCAAAGCAGATTTTTTTTTTCTAAGTTTTATTAAGGCACTTTTTCTGTAGTGGTTTTGAGTATAATGGAAATTGTTCGGTACCTCGTAAAATTGTGTTTAACTCTTCAAAGGTCTAATACGAAAAATGCTTCAACAAAATCGTGCGTAGGAACCCAGGAACAATAAGAAATTGAAGTATAATTGAAAAGTTCTTGTCAGAAATGTTAAAGTGTTTCAGATGAATGCTTTTAGAGGGGCAAATTCTCGGAGTTATTAAGGGATGTTTGCATGTGCAGTTGCAAACTGTTAAAAACATCTCACATTTCCCTACATTTTGAAAAGTTCTTGATTTTGAGTTAGACGGATATGAAATTGCGACTTACATTTGAACGTTTTCTAAGTACGACAATTAGCTTTCTGATGTCTTTCTTAAAAATAAATAGATGCTCAACGTATTGTCGCGTCGAGCGAGCAGCCAAGGGTTTTCATACGCATTGTAGTACCTGTTTAAAAGAACCTTAATAAATCGTACTTTTAAATAGTTCTTAGAACAATTAAATTAAGGTTCAAATTGTATCATTTATTATCTTGTTTGTAAAATAAAGTATAATTTCTTTTTCTTTTTACTAAAATCTGCTTTTCTGGTTTAGTTAACCGGTCATCCGGCAAACGACTTAAAAAATTACAAATAATTATTTTATTCTTTTTTTTTGTAAATCTTTTAAATTTTTACTTAAATTGTATTTATCATATAACTAATACATTAATTATGCCACAGATATGTCAAACTGTTTGACATATATGTGCTTAACTTAACATAAATAAAACTAGCTTACAAAGTAAAAATAAAAGCCCTAAATTACTAAAAAAGTAATCGGCGTCGAAAAACTCCTCCGCATGGTTGTCAACTGGTAATGTACCCAAAAGACTGGCGACATGCGGCATTGCCACGCTGGATGGCAATGCTTATCCCTTGTCCAAAGTAAAAGCCAGACCTTGGGTCACGCGAAGTGTCAACAAGGCATTATGAAAGTTCTTTAGATAATTTGTGAGCACTCGGACCCCACGATCCGAGAATCTTTTTGATACATTTGCTGAGAAATTCTTTAACATCTTTTAGTAAAATTTGCTGAAAAAAAGTTTTTCTTCAACAAGTTGACTTGAAGTTAAAACAAAAATAATATCTTTCTATTTCTCATATTACTTAATAAAAATTTTGTATTGTAAGAACTCTTAATTGTAAGCGAAAATTGTGAAAAATTAAAATGTTTTCTTTAGTTTCTTTATAATGAAGAGAGTGCCTTAGTTTTCTTCAAAGTTTCTGTACTATGTTCTTTACTATGGGGTATTTCTTTTTACCAGTTGACAAGAAAATGAGACTCGAATATATTTTTAAATTCTATATATATATAAACCGACCAAGAGCGCGTCGGGCCACGTTCAGTGTAGGCTTCCGTAGTTTCTCGTCCGTCACAATATGTGTCCCCACGTAAGAGTTAATGAACGACAGACAACGAGCAAGATCAAATGCCACCAATGTCAACGAGAGACCAACCGAACAATTCGACAATATAATAGCTCATACCCGTCCTGACCCCATTAACCCCATTAACTCAAGAAAAATCTTAACAGCGCGAAGTAGCCGAAAGTACAGTGCTATCTCTCGGGAAATTGGGTTACTAATTTATACAAACTGGACGGGTTATGTATGTTGGGTTTTCGTTGGTAATTTTGGATTGCGTGAACTGATTTTAATAATTATTTTTTTATTTGAAAGAAAATACGTTCAGAATAATAAAATATGTAAACTGAGTTCAAAAAATGCTTGCATATTATACATCTAATATATAAAATTCTCGTGTCGCGGTGTTTGTGGTTAAACTCCTCCGAAACGGCTTTCCCGATTCTCATGAAATTTTGTGTGCATATTGGGTAGGTCTGAGAATCGGACAACATCTATTTTTTATCCCCCTAAATGTTAAGGGTAATCCACCCCCAAATATTTTTTTTTCAGTTTTAGATAAAAAAAGTTTTTTAATTTTTTTATGATACAGCATTAGTAAATACATATATATTTATATAAAAATCAATGCCACTTTTCGTTGTAATTTTATAACTAAAGAAGGGGCTCACCTATCCAAACCAAATGTTTAGGCTTTGTTCGGACTATTTAGTAGATGGTTTATGTAAAGTTTGCACAAAATCGGTCGAGCGGTTCTTCATTTATTACATTATTGCACCCGTGCAAAGCCGGGGCGGGTCGCTAGTATAATATAATTTTCCTAAGGGGGGACATTTTTTTTTACTTTTTATATTATCAAAAAAATATTATTTAAACCCCTATTGATTTATAAATACTTATCCATAAATATTTCACACATTAGGGTTGAAAGGAAAAAAAAATCGGGTGTGACTTTACGTGTAGGGGAGGGGGGGAGTACCCTAATAAAACATTTTTTTCACTTTTTATTGTACCACTTTGTCGGCGTGATTGATATACAGATCGGTACCAAATTTCAGCATTCTAGCGCTAACGGTCACAGATTATCCGTGGACAGACAGACTTGGCGAAACTATAAGGGTTTTTAGTTGACTACGGAACCCTAAAAACTAATAGCTGTTCGTTAGTCTCGCTAAAACTCGAGAATAGCTGAACTGATTTGGATCATTTTGGTCTTGAAATAATTTTGATAGTCCAGGAAAGGTTTAAACGGTGGGAAAATAAAATAAATATAACTACAATTCAGAAATGTTTTGTAATAAATAAAGTACATATTTCTAAGGTACTTGAGTTGTTTTTTTTTTGCGATGGTTGAAAATAGATGAAGCCAGCTCTACTTATCCCACATCTGGCCTCTTCTTTCTCCTTCCAAATCTACATATAGACTAACGCGTGACTTTGTTTGCGAAACAAAAACTTTAATACCCCTTAAACCTCATTTTGAGGATAGTTTTGAAAAACTAATTATGATAGTCACTATTATTCATTTTGTATAAAATTTGTCTTAAATTTCAATTTTATTAACTCAGGAAATAAAAATCCACCATACAATTCTTACTATTAAGCAGTCTTTGAGCAGTGGTGGCCGAGTAGTAACGGTTGCGACTTACGAATTGTAGGTCGCGGGTTCAAACTCAGCCAGGCGTATAACTTTGTGTAATTTATTTTATCACCACTGCTCTCAAAACGGTGAAGGAAAACATCGTGAAGAAACCGGCAAGTCCTAGAACCAAAAATTCGAAGACATGTGACATTCACCAACCCGCACTGGGCCCACGTGGTGGAATACGGCCCATTCCCTTTCCTAGAAAGAGGAGGCCTGAGTCCCAGCAGTGGGAATATTAAAAGGCTGATTATGCTTATGCTATACTATACTTATACAATCTTTAAGACTCTAAATTTTTGTATTGCGGTCAGAACTGAAAACGAATAAAAACCACCTTTATTATTTACTTAGGTCGCTATGGTGCTAACTTTCAAGTATATTGGTACACAGAATGAGATTAACTAAAAACGAAATGCCCCGTTTTCACCCCAGTACCTCTCCCCCCTACCCTTACCTATTAAAGTTGAATTTGCAAAAAACCTTTCTTAGTACTCGCTTACGAAATAAAAGGAAACCACGTGCATGTTCCTAGTCCCAGTAGATTCGGCTATACCGATATGTCAGTCAGTCAGATTCTCATTTTATTACAAAAAACATTGATAGTTACCAAGTCCTAGTTACTGACCAAAACATAAAGCTGAACCATATATCATGTATTATCCTCTTCATAAATACCAACAGTAAGTTACTACGTGTTATAAACTTCACAGATACAAAAATGACAGACCAACCCTGTCTTTCAGTCCACAGCCCAATTACCCAAAACGTATCGGTATTCAAACTTGGCAAGGCTAGGCCCAATGTTCTGACAGACAGATTGGGCGCTGTACTAACTATCTCTACAAACTACGCCCGAATGGAACAGACAATATTTTGAATAAATTTACTAGTTCTCAAACATAAACTCATCCTCTATTTTACCCGAAACGTTGTCTAGGTTGAACCATATTGAAATACTAGGTTTTCTAGCAGTTTTGCTTGCAAAATTATTCCAAGAGAACATACTTTCTCTGGATAAAAAGTTTCCATGTACTATTCCCGGACATATCCTGGTATACCCGTGTGCCTAATTTCATTCAAATCTGCTGAGCCGTTTGAGCATGAAGGAGTGACAAACATACACATACACTTTTGCCTTTCTTAATTTTTGTCTGATTATATAATACTAGCTCATTATCCCAAGGGAATATATGCCCAGGATAAAAAGTATCTTATGTACTATTCCAGGACATGATCTACCCTTTTGCCAAGTTTTATAGAAATCTTTTCAGCCGTTTAAGCGTATAAGAGTAACAAACAAAAACACGTACAGACTTTCATTTTCTGTTTTGCCATATAAATTATTTCGGACCGCCCTTATCACTTAGTTAGGAATATAATCAAACAAAAATTTCATAAAAATTGGTCAAGCTTTTTCGAAGGAGTTCAATAACAAACACTGTGACAAGAGATTTTTAAATATTAGATTATAACAACTAGCTATTTAAAAATATGTAACTGATGAATTGTATGAGAAACTAACAGTAAATTAATTATCTTTTTTATTTTTTTACCAGAATGTCATCTCCAAAATATCTAAAATATGTGTGGGTTAGTATTTGATCTTTTCAAAAGTTAAAGAATGAACCTCTGAAAGAAATCGGGTTCGTTAACTTTCTAAGTCTATTTTGGAAAGAATCGACTTACGACGCAACGTAGAAGCTGCAATAAAACGATAGATGTGTTGAGGAAGAAGTCGTCATTACTTACAGATCTTTGAATTGAAAAAAAATCCTTAACTTCTCGAAGGCCCATTGTACATACGTCTGTACAAATTGAACGACCTTAATTGAAAAATGCTTAATTGTCGTTTTGTACACACATTTTCACAATTTTTTTTAACCAGATATTTTGGTTTTTATTTTTTACTTTGTTTTTCCTCCAAAAATCCAGAAAAAGTTTTTTTTTTGGTGATTTACGTAAAAACGCGCAATTACGTAATAATAATACCTACCCCGGGGTGCCCGAGGGGTTAATTGCATTCAGCTTACAGTAAAAAGTAAGCCTTTACTATTTACTTAGTACGGTTAATACAGCTAGTACATAGGTATCTAGTAGAGAGTCAAAAAATATTATAATAATACTATCTGACCCGCAAATGTTGTTCTGTATTATAAATTATTAACAAAGAAATCGAACGTACCTAACTATATACATGTTTTTTTTTTTACCAAAAACGAAATAAAAAAAAAACAATACTACTTGACAATATGACTTTGACTTTGACTGACCTGTTGGTCTAGTGTTTAGTGGCCCTGACTGCTATACCGGAGGTGGTGGATTCGATTCCCACCCAAGACAAATGTTTGTGTGATGAGCATGATAATTTGTTCTGTGTCTGGGTGTAATTTATCTATAATATGTATGTATTTAGAAATATATAACTATGTTTATCAGTTGTCTAGGACTCATAACACAAGCTCTGCTTAACATGGGACTAGACGGCGTTGTGTGATAGTTGTGGAACATTATTATTATAATATGAGCATTTACAAATCCCAGTAAAAACAAAAAAAAAATGAAATAATTCAAATCCTTAACGACTCCGCTTATAAATGGTGTGAGATATAACTACCTATATACACCGAATTTTCTCGTCCATGGATCTTCTTTCATTATTTTAATAGAAAATGTGTTGACCTTTACTCAATGTTGTGACTTGGGCATGTATATGCTTATATGATGTTTTGTTGTCATCTTATAATCTACCACCACACGAATTATTAAATTCCTAAGTCACCTGGAAGTAGTCTATACTTTTGATGAGCAAGTGATTGAGACAGTAATAAAAATGGTGATTTTCGTATCAAAATTTATCCTGTGGTGATTAGAAAAGGATTAAACTATACAAGCAATTACGTGAGGATCAAATAAGATGGGGTTCAAAAGTGAGCCGAAATGGTTAGTGTAATATTATGATCTATGATCGGAGTAGGTAGATTGAATTGGGGTCATTGATCCGAAACGTATATATTAATATGAATATTCCTCCGGAATTGGATAATTATTAAAAAAACCGGAACTTAGGTAGGAATTGTACCTATTAAAATGAGCAATGTTATATTCTTCATAATCTTTTTTAACGGCACACAGTCATGATTTGACATAACCCACGACCAATCAAAACATTATACCTTCCTTTAAATTTTGAATTGAGTAGTAATAATATCACGACCAACATTAACAATATTTAATGGACTCAAAGAAAAATACCGGATTACCGGAATTACTTTCCTGAAAAATGGCTTATCCATGTTATTCTTTCTGTGTGCATTTATAATACAAGTACCGAAATGCAATCTAGGTGTCGCGCCCTTTTGCTTCGCGAACTTGACTGAGAAACTACCATGTGTCTAGATATTATTTAATATAAAAAGAAAAAAAAATATTTGCGGAAATCACCTGGATCGCACAACATAAATAAAATAAAAATTGACTGTCAATAAAAAAAAAAACAATAAAATTGTGTGTGCCTCACGGTTGTGGCAAAAGAGTTCATTTTAGCAATGTTGCCAGACAGAAAAACAAAAAAATGTCGGATTTGGATGGAATTTATTATATTTAAAATGATTGTTTTATGATAAATCTTATTTTTTTAGGGTTTCGTACCTCAAAAGGAAAAAACGGCTGAGGCTGAAAAACCCTTATAGGATTACTTTGCCCGTTCGTCTGTCTGTCTGTCTATCAAGACCCTTTATCTCAGGAATGCTTGGAGATATAGAGTTGAATTAAAACCATATACTCAGGTCTGCGGTCCCTTGAAGCTGTGAAAAAATCAAACTTCGAAAAAAAGATACGGCCGTTTATGTTGCACAAAACGTGTATTGCGACACTCAAGGGAATCAAAATTCATAGGATACCTCCCGTTGACTTAGAATCCTAATATTTAGCATGATGCAAGGTCTTATAGCACAAATATAGGAAAACATCTGAAAACTGTAAATTTGTAGTTACGTTACAAAAAAAAAAAAAATTTTGTGATTCGGATAGATCTTTGTAACTCAATTCGGAAATTGAACTGTCCATGTGTTCCTTACAAATTTACAGTAGGTAAATATGTACGCAACCCTCAGTACGCTAGTCGGACTCGCACTTGCCCGGATTTTTTCTTTTCAAATTTATGGTAAACTCATCTCAGCATGGTTTGTGCCCAGTAGGTAGTACCCGGCGGTACTCATTAAGTCTTCCAAACCCCATTTTACCCCAAGTCATGTTCGCTGAGGCCTACCTGAGTGCGCAACTGACTTAGTGTTTTCCATATAGGCCACTACAATTTATGTCCAGGTGGCTGATGTATAGATGACATTGAATACAAACTGTGTTTGCAATAATACGATGACAACTAAATCATCATATTTTTTTTTTCAATACAGTATTTACATCTTCTTTTTGAAATTAATGTCCCTAACTAAGCTATTTTACGAGTATGAGTGGCAGGAGCTAATGACAAAAGACGGTTGCCGTCATCAGCATCCGCTTGCCAAGAGTGGTGATTAGGGGAATATTACGCTCGACGGTGACGATGCGGCCATATTTAGCAGCTAATATTTTCCCTTGATAAATGATATAGTAAGTAGTAGCAAGTATAAGTACCATTTGCTAGCTGACTACTCTAAAAAGAAATGCTGCAACGAATTTACAAAATAAAGTCTCATTTCTAGTTAACAATTATTGTAATGGTCAAATTATATTATTACGAACCCTATAGCTTAACATTTGACGTGATGAACTTGGGATGCAACCGTGACTCATCATCATCATCATCATCATCTTCCTGCCCTTATCCCGTGTTATTTGGGGTCGGCGCAACCGTGACTACAAGTAATAATTTTAATATTTTTTTTCTCTGTTTCCTGCTTAGCATTGCAATCTATCATAGACATTTAGCTATTCCGTTGTTTGAGATTTTTAATTTCAGTTCAGAGTTCATAATAGACCATTATATTAATTCTGTGGTCAGAATAAATAAAGGTTTAACACTGAAAGCAGGATAAGCAAACATACTAACGACATTTTCAATGAGTGTTACTAAAATATTGCGTGGAGTTTTTATGTTAGTAGGGTTTTTTTTATGTCATAGTTGTACTCGATGTTGCTATATTTTGTCGAAGATTCCTATAGATAATTTTTTCGAAACATCACCGAACACTTTGAAAAAAATAAGGCGATTTCACTTAGTATTTGCAAAAAGGCTGATAATAATTGGGTTCCAAAAAATAAGTTTTGTTCGAATGGTAGTAGGGCATGGTGGACATCCCACCCATAAGCACAAAACGTTTTGGGAACTCATTAATTGTGCGTAGAGCTAAGGAGTCAGTGATTCCTTATAGCTACAAACTGGGGTTCTTGAAGTCAAGAATAAATAGGTGACTTCTAAGTAAGCATATCCCATCGCTTACCATCAGGTGAGATCGTGGTCAAGTAATAAAAATGAGGCTCATATTTTTTTTATTGGTAATAAGTTTCGCATTACTCCACGAAACAGAAGATAGTGCATTACATATATATAAGCTCAGATAAGTCTTATGTTATATTATGAATCATTTAACAAAAATACGCTCAACAACAAATAAATTCAAAATAAAAATTGTTTGAGAATAACTAATCCATCAATTAATTAGTATACATCATTCGGGTTCCAAATTAAAAGGCCCTTTATATTGCTAAGGTTAAAACAAATAAGTTTTTTGCTTAAATACTTAGAAAATTAATATAGAGTATTTACCTAAACCGGGATACCCCGTAACGCCATTCCGGGACTCACACACTGGGACGGACAAATATTTATCTTTCATCACTGTTTCATTAAAATTAACAAATCACAAGTCAATCACCACACACATAATATTTTTTTAATCCATGCACAGTCAAAAAACACATAAAACAATTTTTTTTTCTCAGAAAAATACCATCGCGTGTGTTACATTCGAAAGTTTGAGGAGCAAAATCGCCTCGTTCCTACACACAACCGCTCAGCTCGAATGCTGAAGCCGTACTGAAGATACGGCACCTCTTGGAGGAAAATCGTTGCGATACGAACACATTTTCATAAAGTATCCTGTTCACTGACGGCTATAGACTGATGATTTAGAAGCTTTAGCGTTGAAAAACGTCAGTGTATTGTGTTTGGATGATTTTTATTTCATTCTCATTTAGATATATTATCATTTAACGAGTTTTTGTTCTGTTATCATCGCAAATTCTCTGCTCCTGTGTAGATAAAATCTATTACTTTCATTGTTTTCAAAACAGTGAAAGAAGACGTCGTCAGAAACGCGATCTGATGATGTCGATCTCTGACTTGCTGGCCTGGGTTGCACGTTAACTTTAGACTGTGTATATGAACACTTTAACACCAATTATATATAGAGGGTATTGTTACCAATATAATGACGAACTATCTGCGTATCTCTTCTCAAAGGTTGTCTGTAAAAAAAAATTTTTAACTACCAACTGGTACACCCTAATTTTAAGCTCCTCCTGTATTTTTTTTTTTTATGACGTGCAATAAAGAGTATATTTATCGATAAATTACGATCATATTATTATGGAACGTTATTTCAGCTCTGATATTAGATATTTTAAAGCGGTTATTTTTATAACGTACCTATTTTGACTGTACCTATATACTAAACATACAAATATTAAATGATTATTTGATTATAATACTTTCTGCGATTTTTTTTTTATTTCATCTGTATTTAAAAAATATATGTATAGTATCGAAAGTATTTATGAATAAATATCATCATTTCAATTTAATTCCCTGTAGGAAATAGGTTAAATCCAATCTCAATAGGTATCCAGCCTTTCGGTGTTTTACAGGTTGTATTTTGGAGAGTGTGCGCGGGAATTGCATGACTTGATTCCGCCATCTCATTTCTACCATCGGATAACCCGACGTACGGCGAGTATCCACTCTTACGTTGTTGAAACCTCTACGGTCCGGACAAAGCCTTTCGCCACGTCGTTTATACCGCGTACATCGAAGGACTAGAACAATTTGCCTGCTGAGGTTTTCCCATCCGATTATAATTTGGGTGTCTTCAAGGCTAGAATGAATAGGCTCTTAAAAAAAAAACTAGTGCGCCTCACCATCAACGATTACATCACTGCTTACCACACTAGTTTTCTATCAAATTAAAAAAAAAACACCTAACTTAAGTGGCAGTGGGCAGGAAACTACTCGCAGAACAGATAGTAAATGGGGCCGAAAGGTTCTGGAGTGTCGACCGCGTACCGGAAGATGCAGTGTTGGAAGGCCTTCTATAAGGTAGATCAAATTATACATGTGTGTTTATATGATATAATATGTTTGAAACCTTTTGCTATCATTCGTTATTCAAAGTTCTTTGGAATAAGTGTCAGTTTGAAAACATTGTTGAAATGAACCTTTTTGTCGTTGCCATCAAGTTTACATAGTGTCGTTATTTTGTTAATGTTTGTTAGTATTTTTTTATTCACTTTTATTGTGTGTACCTGGATGACCACCACCAAATATATATTTTTCTTACTTTCTTTGAGTTTAGACTATCACTCAACCTCTGGCATTGCAAAGGAGGACCACTCAGTTACAGCTTGTTTGCTACCCAATAAAAAAAAAAATGACTTCCGCAATCAACCTCACGCAACCTTATCGCCATAAAAAGCCCTTCTTCAAAAATGTTATAACGTCTTGTTCTTAATCTAAAGAAAAATCATCAAGATAAATAAGAACATGGTTTCCGTTATACGTGAGTCCGACAGGTACATTAGTTCCGCCTGGTTTCTTTACCCCCATAAGCAATTTATAGTAGCTATACATCTTTAGATATATGTGTATGCTTCACTGAGAATTTCGGCTTTATTTTTCCTCTTTTTCTTACGAAGTAGAAAGTGTGTTATCTGGTTAAGTCTATCCTGAATATAGAAGAAAATAAATTAACGTATTATTTTTATTAGGACGTTTGTATAGTATAGATATTAGCGCATAATGGAAGTGAAGTGTCTCATGCGTGTGAACAAGATGTTCAAGTTCTTCAATAAGGCACATTCATTTTGAACAAAACATAATATCGGTCATTTATGGTAATCAACAACATTATCATATGGTGACACTAGCTTCTGCCAGCGGCTTCGCCCGCGTCAAAGTAGGTTTCTTCATACAAACTTTGGACTCCCGTTTCATCACATTAGCGGGAGAATTTTGCAAAATCCTCTCTTATTAGTGCTCCTAGTGCTCGTTCTTAGTCCTAGTAGTTTTGGCTGTGTTGATATGTCAGTCAGTTTTTCTTTTTATATATATAGATTAGCTCCTGCCAGCGGCTTCGCCCGCGTGTAAGTCGGTTTCTCCTTACAAACTTTAGACTCCCCGTTTTTCCCGTTAGGTGTTGAATTTCGGAAAATCTTTTCTTAATGCTCGTGTACGACATGAAAGGAAACCTTGTGCAAAATTTCACGCTCCCAGTCCCAGTAGTTTTGGCTGTGCGTTGATATGTCAGTCAGTCAGTTTCTGCTTTTATATAGATTAGAGTCAATCTCAAGAAAATAATAGCCAGAACACAAAATAATAGTGCTGAGAATGAAATGAGCCAGGAAGATCATTGGCAAAGATGCATTCCTCGAGTCGAAGCTTGAAAGTCTTGAGTATCGACGCCGAGTTGCTAGCCTGTCGATTTTCTATCGTTTATATTTCGGGGAGTCGACATCAGAATTACACAATTTAATTCCGCCGTTCAATTATTGGAGCACTAATCGTACGGAGTTGTGCCACCGTTGCATGGTGGGCATCCCACCCATACGTACAAAAAATTTGGAAATTTCCTTCCGGAGTCTGTTTTTCCTAACAGCTACAATTTAGGGTTTTTTTAGTCAAAAGTGAATACGTTACTTCTAGGAAAGCGTGTTTCATCGTTGACCACATCATCACTTACCATAAGGTGAGATATAGTGGTCAAACTCAAACTATCAATAATAATAAAATTTTAAAAAAATAGAAATCACAAATTAGATTACCCGGTGCGGTCACTTGTCTTATTATCTGGTGCTTAAATATTAATTGGTAGCCTTTACAGGCTTTATACGGAGAAGATTTGAAGACCATTTGATGAGAACTGAGTAAAATAACAAAGGCACACATAGTGTACAAAAGTCCTAGGCGCAAGTAGTTATATATTACCATAGTTATATATGTTGCAGTCAAAACTCTTAACCAGTCAAAAGTACTATTGACTAGCAAAATCAGTCAAACGTACTTTTGACCGTATGCTTTAGTCAATAATACTTTTGACTAAAATAACAGTTAACAGTACTTTTGCCTAATGGAGCTGGTTAAAAGTACTTTTGGCTAAGTGATTCTGTCAAAAGTGGTTTTGACTGGTCGTATCAGTCAAAACTCTTAAAAAGTTGAGGTGGTCGATAAAAATAACGACAAACGCACATATAAACTTTTATATTACTCATTGTTAGTGGAGAACGTGCTGATATTAGAACAAAAATGAGTGACTACGAAAAGAACGCTTTTTGCAAAGAATTTTGATGATGTGG
Organism: Mythimna vitellina; assembly: GCA_949316375.1. NCBI lineage: Eukaryota > Metazoa > Arthropoda > Insecta > Lepidoptera > Noctuidae > Mythimna > Mythimna vitellina. The sequence goes on from OX438706.1 coordinate 15,533,691, forward strand.
AAGACCCGAAATTTGATGAAAAGAAAACATTATTACAGTACAGTAGACTAAAATGCTTTAACATCATATAAGCTTGTAATATAAAAAATAGTTACAAACACAGAACCTGACAAATATTTTTTGCCAACTGAGGAAATCTACGACATTATTAATGCTGTTTATATTTCTATAGGACATGGTGGTCGCGATAGACTTAAGAATGAAACGGCAAAGAAGTACGCTAATGTTACAAAAGAAATTATTAATATATTTATATTTATCAGTATGCCAAAGGAAGAAAAGCAAGAAAAGGAGGGGTCTGGTTTTGAAACCGATCCTGCACACTGAAATGAACAGCCGCTGCCAAGTCGCTCTTATTGACATGCAGTCCCAAGAAGTTCGCGGGCATAAATTTATTATGGTTTATCAGGATTATTTGACTAAATTTGTAATTTTGCTCAGTGGTCGCAAAATTACATTACATATTATCAAAAAGGGCTACTGAAATTGCATATCAATTAATGGATAATAAATATCTTTTTTATTCACATCTCACGAGTTAATAGTGCTTTTGACAGATGCTTTATTTCAGTTAAAACTACTTTTGACGAAGAGCGTCAGTCAAAAGTACTTTTAACCGCAAATTTGCAGTCAAAAATACTATATATATATATATATATATATATAAAAATACTAATAACCAATAATTTTCAGTCAAAACTACTTTTGACCAACCTGTTCAGTCAGAAGTACTTAGGACCTTTATAGCATAGATTTTCTAATAAAATAACTTAATTTGTAAAAATTATTTCTGACAGGTACCTAGCAAGTTTGGACAAGTTGTGACCTGTCGCATCCACCCCTGACGATTCTAAAGGTCCACGAATTACGACCAATAACAAACAAGATTAGGTTAGGGACGTGACAAAGACATATCTTTTCCAATTTCGCTTACCTTATGGCAATAAATTTACAATTCAACCTTCTTGCTTTACAGATAGTGTGCAAGACCTTATATAGTATATATATGTAAATCAGTGCGGTATCAATGAGTTAATATTGGTTAAATTTTAAATAAAATTTTAAATATCTATTTCTTAAAAAGACATATCCTATAAAAAAAAAATTAAAAAGTATCCCACTGGTAACGGCAATAGAGTTAACTGCAATAGAGCTACTGGCCTCCATTCCTTCCAACGATCACGATTCCTCGTTTTTGCTTTCCAATTTTTAAGGAAGACATTCAGTTCATCCCACCAACTTCTACGTGGTCTGGCGCGGCTCCGTGTGCCTGGTCTGTGTTTGGGAACCTATCTTGTGTATTACGGTTCCGCACGCTAAATATGCGGCAGACACATCCTGTCCAGTCCCATTGAAATTGAGTAGCTTTTTGAGCCAAATCAATGTTTAATCAAAAAAACGTTTGCAAATCTTGAATTTGGACTATAAGATTAAGTCTGATCGATGAGTTAAAAATAAATTATCAATTAATTTATTTCTTTATTGCACACCTTTACTTATTACAGGACAGACATTATAAAAAATAAGTGTACAATTATTAGGCGGTCTTATTGCACAGGGCAATTTCTACCAGATAACCTTTGGATGGACTGAAACGAAAGGAAAAGATTTGGGGCTGTCAGTGTGCAACAACATAAATAATGTACAAAAAAATAAAAGATAATAAAAATAAAATAAATAAATCAATCAATCTAGAGCTTATATCAAATTATGGTGCTTCCCTAATATATTAGAAAACTGTAGAGTAGGACTGGGATAATGGCACACTTTTTAAAACTATTTTATATCTGTAAGTATAAAAAGCTCAATATTTTATTTATAAAATTGGCAAGTACTTTCATTTTATATCTATAAAACAAAAAAATCGCGGTTTTTGCTATCCTCTCCATTTATTCCGTTTTCTTCAAATTTAGTTTACTTAACCCACAGAGAAATAGGACATCTCACAACACCAAACCTTGCCTTCATATCGAATCGCATGAAGACATGAGATATTCTGACGACCTCCCATTCCTCCTCGCTCCGGATCTGTACGAGGGCCCAGCGTGAGAGATCGCTGCCGCCGATCGCCCCCGGTTTTGCATCCAAGCGGGGCAAACCTCCAACTTAAGCTCTATTGTAAGCATCTATACCCCTGGGTTACCAGTTTCGGTTTTACCCTATGACATAAAAAAATTAAACCAGCCGCCTTTTAAAGCATAGTACAATCAATACGCCTAATCCAGCTCACAATGTAACGACATTAAACTAAATCACAGGAGGTAGTTGTTGCAAATTTACGAGACATAAAGGTAAGGGATATGGGGCAAGAGGTGCCCTGTTTTACATAAATACTCCCATTCGTAATTCCCATTTATTTGACTGCCCAATATACCCCGAAGTAAATTGGACCTATCAAAGTACTTAGGGCTGACTCTTTATCATCCGATAAGTTAGTTATAAAACGAAGAAGAAAAATACAAGAATAAAGAATATACAAAACCTTTCTAAAACAGCAGTCTTAGCATTGACCAGAGGTTCATGGCCATGCGTATGGTGCGGGGATACTGCACAGTTTCCCGCGAAGCGACGAGCCTCCTTGCTGGCCTGCCACTGTGGGATCTGAAAGCAACAGTCCTTGCACGCATGCACGATTGGCGCTTGGAGATGTAACTCCGCGCCGGGGCGAAACTCCGCTGCCGCGACAAATATCGCGGGGTGGCGGTCAGAGTTCCGGCGGGATCTTATGGTGAAATGGCGACTATCGCAAGCCAGTGCTGGGCACGCCATAATTACGGCAGTAAGTCCCCTCTTTGACAAGTGGCTCGAAAAACCTCACGGCGTTTTCACCTTCCGCATGACGCAGGTTCTCACCGGACATGGTCAGTTCGGGAGGTTCCTGCACCGGATTCGTGCGGAAGTGATGTCCGGGAGCCACCAATGTGTGGACCGCCCAGAGGACACGGTGGAGCATACGGTAGAGGTGTGCCCCGCTTGCGCAGAGCACCGCCATGTCCTCGTGCCAATGCCCACCTTTATATGGGGTATATATTAAGAATTTTGTACATACATAATTGGAGCACTGAGATAATACTTAAATAAAGTGCCTTTAAATAAAGCAGGTCGTGTTTAATTAGCTATCCTAATTATAGGTAAATTCTAATATGGGAAACATAGGCAGCGCGATATCGGTATTGCTATCTTCGCACACACACACAACACGCAGTCAATATTTATCCATAATTTATCAATATAGATAATATTTTTATCCTGAAATAACTATTGATCAATTAAAAAAATACTGTTAAAAACAGCTGAAATCGATTCAGTAGTCGATTCTAAACATACTACTATCAGGATATGCGTTTATTGTGTTACATGTTATATTATAAGCATAATCAAGCCTTCTAATGTTGCCACTGTTGGGATTCTAGGAGAGAAAATGGATCGTAATCTACCACGCGAGCCCAGTGCAGATTAATGAATATCACAAGTCTTCATTTTTAGTTCTAAAAAATCCACTTGCCTCGCGATATTTGCCTTTACCGTTTCAAAAGCAGTGGTGATGAAATACACCAAACAAAATACCTGCCAGGAATACCTTTACCTGGATCAAGTAGTCTCTTGCTAGGCGAGGTAAGATAGTAAGATAAGGAAACTGGAGGAATTACTGGTTCATAAAGGTCTTGTTCAAAGGTAAGTTGCCCATGGGACAAAACAGGCTCATAGACATGTGTATTCTCCCTATAGTGCACAGACTTGATCTTTGGCTAACATTCAGAAGTCCAAACTCAGGGTTTGCCAACGAGCAATGGAGTGCAATAAATATACTAGGTGTTAAATTAATAGATCAAGTTTGAAACACAATACTGCACGACTAATCCAGGATAGGTAATAATGGCTATAAAGGCTGCCTAACTTAAACGAGACTCGGCAGGATATGTATAACGCAAAATTGTTGCTCCAGGACTGTGAGACGTGGTCGCGGCAGACCACAAAAGCGATGGCGGAACAAACATAACAACATTTTTTCAAGAACTGAAAGGAGGAAGGGCGAACCTGTGAAATATGGAAGGCGTGGAAGGAGGTCTTTTTTCATGAGTGAAACAGAACAGGCTAATAAAAAAAAAATCATAAATTGGGGTACCGTACCGTTATCACTGGACCACCACCACTTCTTTAAATTTATAGGTAAATACCTATAAACTGTTTCTCTTGGATATTTATATGGGCAAAACCGCTGGAAGATGCTAGTTACAAATATAGAAGATAGACAAAATTTATCACAAGCTCAGATGGAAATCTACAGATCCCAAGAATAGTCCACCTCTTATTTCCCGGGGGTGTAGTAAGGGGCTATTAAAGAACATTGTGACCCATGCATAACTCTTTTGCTCAGCACTTTAAGAGAGTATACCTACTGCATTCTGAGTTGGTATTGATTTTGTGTGTTGGCAACATTACTTTTTAAATTAACTTTCAATAACAAAACGTCAATTTGTTGATGCACCACAAGTAGTATTCTAACACAGCGACACGAGGTCACGGTTTATCCTGTCATCCCCTTGGTAGTCACCAAGGGGATGACAGGATAAACTAGATGTATTCCTTAAGAATTGGAAAGAAATAGAGAAAACTCATGACCATTGAAAGAAACGGAGGGAGGCCTTTGCCCAACAGTGGGACAATACGGGCTACTAATAACAACAATTATGATTCAGATGGTCGATGGGGATGAACAAAGAAAAATAATGTTCTGGAATGGCGACCACGTACCAGAAGATGCAGCGCTGGAAAGTAGACCGATGACCAGAGAAGAGTCGGTCGCGGGAATACGATGGATGCAAGACGCATAGGACCGGTCATTGTGGCGACATTTGAGGGAGGTCTATGTCCAACAGTGGACATCTTTCGGCAGAAATGATGATGATGATGATTCAGAAAGCGGTACTCCTGGACACGCCTTGTGTCGTAAGGAGGATTTTCTTTCTGGGGCCTTGATCTGCCGCTGTTGGCTTGACCCCTCCTGATACCGCTGAGCTAATACTATTTTGTTGTTTTATTTGTTTTTTTTTAAATGAAACATTTAAAAATTTAACAACTAACTACGACCATAACTGTTACTTTCAACAGTCCAAAGGTAAATAAAATATGCCAACCCTAGAGGAGTAGGTGCTATTCAAATCTGTACGTACCTAACAAAAGAAAATTAAATTTTATGTACGGGTGATATGGGATTGTGGATTCGTTATCGGTTGGCTGCATTGCTTTTTCATCTTCTACATGACGAAGCTTGGGGAGGCTATGTCCGGCAGCGGTTGCTTTTCGGATAAAATGATAATTATTATGAAGGTTGGTGATCCAGATTAGTTTAAGTTCAATCTTAAAGCCTTGAGCATATGCGTAGGGTAGCCAGCCTCTCAGTGTTTTACAGGTGGCATTTTGGAGAGTGTGCGTGGGAATTGCATGACTTGATTCCGCCATCTCATTTTTACCATCGGACAACTCGACGTACGCCGATTATTCACCCTTACGTTTTTGAATCCTCTACGGTCCGGACTAAGCGCTTCGCCTCGTCATTTATACCGCGGTTATCGAAAGACTGGAACAATTTGCCTGCTGCGTTCTTACCAACTGATTATAATTTTTGTATCTTTAAGGCTAGAGTGAATAGGCTCTTAATAAACTAGTGCGCCTCACCATCAACGATTGCATCACTGCTTACCTTCAGGTGGGATTGCAGTCAAGTACTAGTTTATATAAAATTTTAAAAAAGGACTTTTTGTTCTTGTCCCATTTGGAGACGACGCACCACGTTTTTTTTTTCTTTCATTCCGTCACATCACCCGTTACGTTGTCACTAAATCTCTTCTTCATAGCAGTCCTCTTATGAAAGGACTATGATTAATCCAAGTTGTTTTTGGCCTCCTTCTTCATCCATCCACATGTAAACTCAACATACGTTTCATTCCTTCACATGACCTTACTAAGACATACGATTCACTTTAATGCTCAAGACCAAGCCACTTTAAAACATCGACTCGACCAGTAAGTAATCGCTTATGATATTCTTGGCTCGTTCCTCAAAACACTCAAGCGCATTACGCTAGTATCCGTTTCAGAGAAACGTCTCTGGATGGTGTACTGGTAACGACCAGTACACTATCAAACTTGCACTTGATGAGCAGCTGATACGGCATCGCTTGACTTGCGTTTCATTTGACTGGCTTGTTGGTCTAGTGGCTAGTGGCCCTGACTGCTATGCCAGAGGTCGACTTTTCGATTCCCATTCAGTACAAATGTTTGTGTGATGAGCACGATCATTTGTTCTGTGTCTGAGTGTAATTTATCTTTATATATAATTGTATTTATTTAGAAATATATAAGTCTGTTTATTAGTTGTCTAGTACTTATAACACAAGTTCTGCTTAGCTTGAGACTAGACGGAGTTGTGTGATAATTGTGGAATATTATATTTCTGACACGTCCATTCGGTCCGAATCCCCAAATCAAATAACATATTTAAGTTTGGATTTCTTTTCACTAATAGTATTTTCTAATTAGAAAACCCTTTAGTACTTATGTGCCGACTTAATTCATCAGCGTGAGTGTGTACGATCAAAGGTACAAAGAAGGGTCATTCGCTGAATCCTAATTACAATAAATATTCATTGTTCAGACTAATCCAATATATTTTGCATGCTTTCGATTGCTTTTTGTATTTATTTATAGAATAACTAGCGTCTGCCAGCGGCTTTGCCCGCGTGAAAATAGGTTTTTCTATATAAACTTTGGACCCCTTTTTCATCCCCTTAGGGAATGAGTTTTGAAAAATCCTCTCTTAGTGCTTGCCTACGCCATAAAAAAGCCTTGTGCAGAATTTCATGTTCCTAGTCCCAGTAGTTTTGGCTGTGCGTTGATATGTCAGTCAGTCAGTTTCTCCTTTTATTATATAGATTGTAGTACTCGTTTTGTTTGTTGATTTTTAACCGACTTCTAAAAAAGGAGGAGGTTCTCAATTCGGATGTTTGTATTTTTTTTTTTATGTTTGTTCGCGCATAACTTCGTCGCTTACCAACCGATTTGAAAAATTATTTGTTCGTTGGAAAGGGTATACTTCCCAAATGGTCCCATAGTCACCAAGTCGGGATCTGATGATGGAATCTTGGCGAAATTGAGGGAACTCCTCAAATATTATAAGCAACTGTATATTGATTTTGGTATTTTCATTGATAACGTAAGCATTTACAGTCAAAAAGTAACATTTGACGAAGTGGAACTGATGAAGAAGACCAGAAATGGTCAACGGAACTTCTTACTCGCATAGATATCACAATGAAGATAGTTAAGCGACTAAGACAATACAAATAAATGAATGGTTCTTAATAGTTACATTGAAAATGGTATCATCGAAGGGAACTGATGATGATGATGGAGCCGGAAGGTAGGCACTGGAACTCCGTAATTAATCAATGTAACCTAGCCGTGTTTGGGCTTATTAGAATTGTGATGAGATGCTCTTTGGCTATAAGGTACTATCAAAGTGATCTGATGATGGAGCCGGAAAGTGAAAGTTAGACACAGGGACTTCATAATAAAACAATGTAATCTAGCAGTGTTTGGGTTAATTGGAATTATCATGAGAAATAGGCACTCTGTATATAAGTGTATCGCAACTAAAAAGTGTGAAATAAAAAACTTTTTACAAAAAAGTAATAACCGACCTCACTAAAAAAAACACTAAAAGGATCACAATAACTTTAATTTCGGAAGTCGGTGTTAAATAAGATACAAATGATACTGACAAACACCGACTTCCGAAATTAAAGTTATTGTGATCCTTTTAGTGTTTTTTTAGTGATGTCGGTTATTACTTTTTATTACTTTTTTGTAAAAAGTTTTTTTTCCCTTATCTTTCATTTTATACGCAATCTACTAAACCTTTCATAACTATCTTTTTTTTTAGGAAATCATTCAATGACTTCTCCCACTCTAGGGCGGGGCGCAAGAGCATGTCAGACTTTTACTGACTAAAACCCACTGTTATGTTCTATTTTTGCCTTCGTTTCAGGACTCCGGGGTTCTCTTTCGCACAACCCATGGCCCCTGTAGGCTTCGATCCTAGTGGGCTCCTACGATTTTGCTGACATCTCCTTGAGGTGCCACGTAGAACTAGACTCGGACTCGGTAGTGCTACCGAACAGTGATAGCCGTCTACGAGCCCACGCCTATGGTGGCTAAAAGTCGGGGTCGAGATCCCGCCGACAGTGCCGTGAGGAAATCTGTTCCCTCATGCGTGCGTCCGCCTTCTTCTTACTGCTTCGCAGAAGGAAGCGATCGTCTGCCATTTCTCCTCGTTCTGGACCATAGTTCAAAACTACCTTGGGTTCGGTTTCCAGTCTAATTGGGTGCAACTATATACCAGATTGATTTCCTATTTGCCCTTTACAATCCACTAACTGAGTAACATGACACGCTCCAACATCGGGAGCCACTGTAGGCACAGGCTCGTGGATGATAAGCAATAGGTAACTCGCCGTCCGGTCGTCCAGAAAGTTCAGGAACTGGACGGTCCCTTTTAGGAAGGAACGGACTGAGCCCGAGTCGTCAACGGCACGTAGTGTTCCGCGCGCGCCTCTAAAGAAATGTCAGCAAGGGCCACGGAGAATTTTCGAGCTGTGGCTTTAGTCAGTAAATGGCTGAAACGCCCTCTTGCTCCACCCTAGAGCGAAAGAAACCATTAGATAATTTACCACATCAAAAAAAGGGTTAAACAGCATCCCCTGGAAATGCTAGTATCAATTTCTCTGACTTCTGGCTATCCATAACGGCTCTCAAAGATCAGGGAAGAATGACAACCGGACTAATGGCTCAATGTTTTCCGTTGCACAGAAGAGTCTAGTAGCTGTATGTGATGGCTACCCGTCCAAGGACCACTGTAGTCGCGTCTTGATTTAGCCATGAACCCCTTGCGCAGATTAGTTTAATAATGTAATTTTAAAAAGTTTTATCTATTTATATTAAAATTGTTGTTCGTAATATTCTAGAATTTTATTGAAACCCTATCTTAGATTTCCATTTGATTTACTTCTGTTTAACTTTATCATTTTACAAAGACCGTTAACTAAATAACCATACGGAGACCCATGGGGACGTCCCTACCAGGTGGTGCGGAACAAATTCCGCCCCTGGGCTCAACCCCCCGACGTAGAATCCCCGGTCCCAGCTTGTGAAGGGTGTGGTGAGCACTCTGTTTCCTGCGCGAAGTGATATCGATGCGACGTGGCGACGCGGGCAACGATGGCGACGACGACGAAAATGCTTCAGAGATGACCGAGGTAGAGATGAGAGCGGCGGTACGAAGGCTAAGCGCCAAAAATACCGCCACAGGACCCGACGGTTTGCCCAGGAAAGCCTGGGTCCTGGCCATGGAGTAGCATTGGGAGAGTATTCAGAGTTCCAATCGGCGTCGGGTCGACGATTAAGAAACTGGGACTCGTTCTTGACAGCCAGTGGAATTTCGACGAGCACTTCCGATGTCTGGCCCCCAAACTGAATCGGACTGGGGCTGCCCTCAAGCGGCTCCTGCCTAACTTAGGGGATCTAAACGCCTCCTTCCGGAGGCTCTACGCAGGCATCGTTCGGTCCATGGCCCTTTATAAGGCGTCGGGGTGGACGCCGGTGCTGCGGAAGCAGGCGGCGGCCCAGCTGAACGCGTGCTAGAGGTTCATGGCCATACGGATGGTGCGGAGATACCGCACGGTGATACCGCACGGTAGTTTGAGGAAAGACCTCACGGTGTCCTTACCTTACGCATGACGCAGGTCCTTACCGGACATGGTAAGTTCGGGAGCTTTATGCACCGGATTCGTATGAAAGCGACGCCCGGGTGTCGACACTGTGTGGACTGCCCGGAGAATACGGGTACACGGTAGAGGTGTGCCTGCTTGGGCAGAACACCGCCGTGTTCTCGTGGGGCGATAGGCGGCAGCGATCTCTCACGCCGGACCTTGGTACAGGCTATGGTCCGAAGCGAGGAGGAGTGGCAGACGGTCACCTTCTGCGAAACTGTAATGCTAGCAAAAGAGGAGGCCGCACGCGTGAAGCAACGGTCCTCACGCCCCAGCCGCCGCCGGGATTCCAATCCCGATTTCCGACCACCGTAGGCGCGGGCTTGCAGATGGCGAGCAATGGGTAGCTCGCCGTCCGATTGTCCGGTAAACGTCTGGACCGAACCCAAGTCGTCGACGGCGCGTAGTGTTCCACCAGCGCCCCAGGAAGATAGGGGCCATAGGTAATGCAAAAGAGATTCCTGGGGCCCTGAAACAATGGCAAAGAAGGAACAGGAGTGGGTTTTTGTCAGTAAAAGTCTGACACTATCTCCCGCCCAAGAGCGGGGAACGTCATTGGATGATTTTCCAACCGATAAAAAAACTAAACAAAACCATCAGAGCCGAATTCGACAAAAGTATTGACAGTGGCGCCACCCCGAAATATCTTTTAATAAAAATAAGTTAACGACGATTCAAACTTTTTCGAAAACCTTTTTTATATTTATTAAAAATAATAATGGCCGATGTAGAAGAGACCATAAAATTGACAAAAAAATAAATAAATAAGTAGGGTGTAAAAACCAATTACTGGCCATCCAATTTTTTTAATAATATAAACTAGTGCTTGACTGCGATGACCTGATGGTAAATAGTGATGCAACTATTGATGGTGAAGCGCGCTAGGTTATTATTTACAGTAAAGTCAGGTGCTAAAAATGATATACAAAAACAAGAACTAATTTATATTAAGTTCTTTTCGATCAATCAAACTGATATTGAATAAAATATAGAAATAACTCAAAATATTTTGAAGTATGGAGGAACACATCTATCGAGGGACTAATTATTAATTACCTATAGGTATTGTAGTTTTGTTTTTATTATCAAACAGATTTTGAGCCGATAACTTTTTCATTCACCTTACAGATCGCGCCCATTTCGAATTTGGTCGTTCTTTATTTGAAAAAATATAAAATTTATAATGGCGTCTTTGGTCAAATATTCATTGGTAGATTGGTGTAATTTTCATAAAATTATGTTATTACAAATAATGCTAAAGTGTTGAAGTCAAAATATTTTTTGGCAAAAAGTAAGCAAAAAGTGGTTTTGGTATTGCGATAAGTATAGAAGTCTTAAAACATATTGTATCGTTTTGTAAATCGTAGTTTTTCTCAAAAGAGTGTCTTTATTCTATTGCATCTCTAAGCCGCCTCGATTTCAATTGTCATGTTGGTGTTGTCGTATATTATAGCTAGAATCCAGCGTTCCTAATTTCAACAGTGTTGTTGTACGCCGATAATTCAACGGATGGTTTGAAACAGTCAGCTCCACTAATTATCTCCACTTATTGTGCGATGCACGTGCTAGTATATTGTTCGTCAATTATTGGTGTTCGTAAGTTTTGTGAATAATGCTGATTATTGCTTAAGGCTTCACACACAAAACTGCGATGCGATGCGATACGACGTCGTATCGCAGAAACTTGCGATGCAAATTGCTGTAATGCAATGTGCAATGAAAATCAATTCGCAAGTTCTTGCGATGCGTCATGCGAGCACGTAGATTTTCTCTTTTATAGATAGATCTCAGTTTTGTGTTTAGGCCCTAAGTCAGGTATTTAGTACTGATATTTCATAACTCTGCTATCGTTATGAAATACCAGTAGTAAATAATACAATCGATTGATTATTTAAAATATAGTTCTTCGTTCTTTTTGGTCCAAGCGCTGCTGTTGTCATTTATTCGCTTTTTTATTTTCTTTGTGTCGCTCGTTTCTTAATGGAAACGAGCGAAACATAATACCAATAGTAGGTTAATGCCAATAATAAGAAATTAAAAGTGTTCGAAATCTGAACCGAAATTCATAGATTCGTAATCGCTGATCTCCATCGCTCGCTGGTGTGATTCTCAAGGGGTAAAATGGATTTATTGAAGTCTGAAAAGTTTTCCTATAAACCGAACTCTTTACTTTTGTCGTTTTTCAGTTCTGACCTGAAAGTCCTAAAAAGTCAATTGACCAAAAGTCCATTAAATATTTGAATCTGCCTAAAAATCCATTTCAAGTACATGATCAAATCTCATGATGATATGGATTTTTAGGAAAATTCCAAGAAATTACCTACAGGCTTGGCTAGGCTTTATGCATGGCTTGCCAATTCCGTAGCAATTGCATCCAGATCTGTGCTGCGATTGTGAAATTCTATTGTGGCACTAAAGTATTTGTAATCTAGCTTTAACCGCCGCTGTCCAATTCCAACACAGTGTCGCTATAAATTCTCGATACGTTGTATAGAAGCGGCACGCAGTGTTGACACGCCGCATTGTTGGAACACGCCAATTGAATCCGCACTGTAATCAGAAATGGATTGCGACCTATCAGCTCTACAAAGCTTAGCGCCGAGTAAACACAATGGGTAATTGAGTACGATGGATTTTATGTTTGTTTTGTATCAAAAGTCTTCCGTCTGATAAAAAGTTTTGATTAACTATCGATGTGTTCAAGGAATTCCGTAGGAACTTTGTTTTCGATTTTTGATACCGCCTTCTTTTCACAGGGTACTAAAAGATAATATTGTTCTTCTTTGGCATATATTATTAGGACCGGAACATAACCGCGTTGCAGCGCCGCGCCGCTAATATCGGCAGTGACGCCCGCCGCGACGTAGAATTTTGCGGTGTGCTCTGCGGCGCAAATTCCAGCGTTATGGCGTCATACTTGGTGACAATAATGCACTTTGTTTCTAGGCCATCAAATCTAAGAAGTAAGTACCGTTTGACGTTTTCCACTCAAGCTGAAATAACTTTGTATAGGCGTTACTCACACTATATCTATAACCTTTTCCTTAAAACCATTGAATTATGAAGCTATTTTTATTTCATCACAATCTAGTATCTTTGTTTTTTATTTAAAATAGAGTAATGTCTTCTTAATAACAAATGAGCAAAAATTTTATTACGATTCATGGCAGAGAGGTCTATATCTATACACTAAAAAATCACGAGGAACTGGTTATCCAACAGTACGCTCTTTTTCGCGACGCCGCAATACAACGCTCAATAATGCGTTGTGTTGCGGCGCAGCGCTGTAACGTGGTTATGCGTTTCAGGTGTACTGTCCACGGATACGTAGCTTCATAGACGCGTATTCGTCATCGAAGGACTGGAACGCTTTGCCTGCTGCGGTCTTCCCGTCCAACTATAATTTAGGTGTCTTCAAGGCTACAGTGAATAGGCTCTTAATAAACTAGTGCGCCTCACCGTCGATAACTGCGTCACTGCTTACCAACAGGTGGGATCGCAGTCAAGCACTGGTTTATACAAATAAAATTTTTAAAAAAATACGCTAACGTCACGACGGCATGACGTTGCCGCTTCATCGACAGAGTTTCACAGTTTTGTATGTAAGCTGTGAACAGGCATACACCAAGCGTACAATGACGAATATGCATCTATAAAGCTACGCGTTCGTGCACAGAGCCCTTATTGTGGTTTCTGTGTTGTGTTTTTTCTCCTGTAGGTGAAACCAGTCCCCCTAGCCAAGTTCCGACCGTTTCGTTTGGATTTTCTTGCATCGAACGCCTCGAAAGTAGGCCACGCCCCCGATTCCTTTGTTCTGATATTATCTCAACGCTCAGTCACGTGGTCAGAACAAACGAATCGGAGGCGTGGCCTACTCGAGGCGTTTGAAGCAAGATAATCGAAACAAAACGGTTGTAACTTGGCTAGCGGGGCAGAATTAGTTTTATCACACCTATGTTATCTGTCTTAGACCTGTACTAGATTTCACTTTGACATCTCGACAAATTTTAGAATGACCTCTCCCGCTTTTGGTGGAGCGATGAGTGTCAGAATTTTACTGTCTGAGTCCTTGTTTCTTGCCCTTTGTTTTCTAGGGATGTGGTAACTTTTCGACCTTTAGTCCCATAACGTCCACTATATCAAATTGTCCACTGTATCGAAATGTCCACAGTTTCAGAATGGTAATTTTAAAATGTCCTATTATCAAAATGTCCACTTTATCAAATAGTCAACTACTTATACCGAAATGATTAATTAAAATAATAATCATTTCCTAGAATGCATATAATTAAAACAAAGGAATTTCAGTTATTTACGATGAAAGTGGTCATCTTCATCTCTACAAAAATTTAAACTAAAAATAACTAAAACTAACAACAGTATACAATTATTCCTTAAAAACAAAAAAAAAAAAAATTTTTTTCTACATTAGCTAATCTTGGGTACGCCACAATGATGGCGGTAAGTCCTTTCTTTGAGGAGTGGCTGGTAAGACCTCTCGGCGTCCTCACCTTCTGCATGGTATAGGTCCTTATCGAATTCAGACGGAAAATACGCCCATGTGTCACCATTGGGCGGACCGCCCGCAGGACACAGTAGAGCATATGGTGGAGGTGTACCCCGCTTGGGTGGAGCACCGCTGTGTCTTCGTGGGAGCGATCGGTGGCAACGACCTTTCGTATCGGGCCCTGGTTCTGGCCATGGATCGGGGCAAGAGGGAATAGGTTTTTTTTAAGGTGGGAAATCATCAAATGATTTCTCCATGCACCCAGTAGGCTTTGCCCCTGCTAGGCCCCTACGATCTTGCTGACGTCTCTTTAAGACGCGCGTGAAACACTACGCTTCTTGACAACTTGTGCTACCCATTGCTCATCATTCGCAAGGCCGTGCCTACGGTGGATGGAAGTCGCCCTGCGACTCCCGACATCTAGGACGTAGTGTTATACGCGTGCCTCAAAGAAATATCAGCAAACCTACCATCAAACTCACGAGCGCAAAAAAAAATGTTTTTGTTTGTTTCAAATTTTTTTGATATTTGTACGTCTTCTAAATGTTTGAAACGTAGTTTGTTTCACATTCACATATTAGAACTCAATGAAACGAAATTTAAATCTTGTATTAAACGCACACTATGCAGGCAAGCATATTATAAGTTGGAGGATTATATTCAGGATAAAAATGCTTGGCTCAATGCTGGTCCAGCTCCACTACAACCGGGGTGTACAAATTGATTAATTAGTATGGAAATTATTTTTTAATGTTTTTTTTTCCTGAAATTGTAAAATATAAGTATTGTATTATATGTATAGAAGCATTTTTTCCACAGTTTGTAAATGTGAGTACCATGGAGCTTTTTATAGTTTTTATGTTGCTACTGGACTTATTTGACATAAATGAGCATGGCAATTGAGAGTTTGTCATGCTCACTCAAATGTCTCACTGATGGTGGCGCGGGTGTTGGATCATTCGGTTCCCTTCAAAATGGTTGAGCTGAGTGGTGCTAATATTAGCGTCATGTCCGTGAACGGGCGCTGTCAGTTGAGGCTGGTCATCTCTTAGCTGCCAGTTGCTTTTTTAATATCTATATTTAGTTTTTATTTTTATTTACATTGTTCTCACATGATAGCGACAAGAAACATGTAACAGAGATATTTGTAACTACAAAATATGATTGAAAAGAGTGTCCATGGAGTTTCTTGCACATTCTTCTCCATAGAGATCTACGCTTTGGAATGTGCAATTAGCATCATTTATTTTTATTTTTCTGACTAACTGACTTCTTGACATTTCAAAAGTGCCTGTAAATGGTTTATTTGGAATAAATGCTATTTTGATTTTGATTTTAAAATCGTTTTCTCTTATATAATTGTTTCCCTTCTGCCTCAATGGTTCAAAGACATCCTCAAATATTTGGCCGGTTTTTATAAAGCGGACCTTAATATTTAGAGTGGACATAATGAAACTGTGGACATTTCGATATAGTAGACATTTGGATGAAATGGACATTTTGATACAGTGGACCATTTGATATAGTGGACGTTATGTGACTTAAGGCTTTTCGAACAACCTCACAACTGCGTGCGTTTTCAGTCTGTCCTTCTACCACCAGTACACATAGTATGTGCAAACTGTAGTTGCATGCCTCATTAAGAGGGAGGGTCCTTTATATTCGCCTATCGTCAACATGAGCATGGTTTAAAAGCTTGTTAGTTCATCTAACGCAATCCAACGCGATGTTTGAAGAAAAGGCAACGCGAAAAAAGAGATATAACGCCTGGAAACTCTGTTAGCAATTCGATAATTCCGTGATTTACTCGAATATTTTACAAAACTTGTTCCAGGAAATACATGTTGTTTTTTAATCCTTAAAAGTTTTTGTCGTCATTGTTCAATTGTGTGTTCATCACAAAAAAATTGTCGTCATTCAGAATCTTGATTGCTTTTGCAGGGCTATTGTTATATTTTTTTGAATTTTAAATTTTTGAGTAAATTATAAATTGTCATAGTTTGTGCAAAATGGCAGTTTCAGAGGTCTTTACTGGATTAGTTTTACACAAATTTATAAATTGATTTCAATAGGAGCCTAGACAATATCCACAAGATACTGAGTTTCCGAAATATCTAATAACTTCACAATCACGTAAGACCGGTTGTGTGAAAAATAGTGAAAATGTATTCGAGTTGGATACCCTTAACTCAGTCTAAATATAGGTATGTAGTAACTCTGGCTACAGCACAAGATAGATAGGGACAGAAAGCCAATCTCATGTGTGTACTTCACTTTTCATACCTACTCTCGGCGATCACGATAGGGTAAGCGCCGAACTTTCAGATTGCGACCGGGCACGGTGATAATGCTTAACCTAATCTGAATTGTAAAAATATTATATGGCCACAAAATCATCTTCTCTTTCTCGGCGCGAGGCCTGAACTGTGTTACGATAAAACAAACCATAATAATACAAGCAAATATCTACTTATCTCTTTGAAACTACTGCTAGCCTAAAAATGACAATTCACTGTTTAATGTTGAATTAACACAACCATTCACTGCATAATCATAGCATAATCAGCCTTTTTAATGTTCCCACTGTTGAAACTCAGGCCTCCTCTCTCTAGTAGAGGGAACGGGCCGTAATTCACCACGCGGGCCCAGTGCGGATTGGTGAATGTCACATGTCTTCGAATTTTTGGTTCTAGGACATGCCGGTTTCCTCACGATGTTTTTCTTCACCGTTTTTAAAGCAGTGGTGATGAAATAAATTACACAAAGTAATGCGCCTGGCTGGGTTTGAACCCGCGACCTACGACTCGTAAGTCGGGGCCGTTACCACTCGGCCACCACTGCTCACCATCCACTGAACAGTTAGAATAAGGTTTTTTTTGTTGGTCCAATTTTCCACAAAAAGTTCACAGACGCGTATCTTAAACGGATAGCACTCGAGCTCGCATTGAGCTGAATTGAGCCGAGATATCGTCTCCGTGAGCGGTGTCTATGTGCGCGTTACCCGAGCGCGCTTTGTACGCAGATTGACTTCTGTACCTATTTTGTGATTACAGTATCTTACTACTATATCATAACATAACATAACATACCTTATAATCGGATATCTATCCTTATAATGTTCTCACTGCTGAGCAATGGTGATGAAATAAATCACACAAAGTAATGCGCCTGGTTGGGTTTGAACCCGCGGGCTGCCACTCGTAAGTTCGGGGCCGTTAAGCTAGCTATATAAGCTTCAACAAAATAAAACAATAATTTAAACTTTAACTACAATAAACGAAACAAGAGTTAATGAACAGTCTCCAATTAAGAGTAGCGATGATGACCAAATTAATGTAGTCAAACAAACAGTAGTGAAATCAGTGTTGACGTCAATTTAACGGGTTTTATCAGGAATCTCATTACCGTTATAGTCATTGGTGTATGTGAACGTTAGCACGACTGTGTTTACATATAAATTATCAAATTGTCGGTGTTCATCACCTCGCCGTTGATGGGTTGAAAATGATTTATAAAACAAAAGAACTGCGTCCTGGATATTATTCTTGTTTTAGTTGTCGTTTCTGTTACACACTTGAACCTTTCCATCTAATATGACATTAAAAATGACAAGAGGAACTGTGTTCCTGAAATATAACTCGGTTACATTATAGCAGCCGACCTAGCCAAGTTACGATCGTTTCGTTTGCGTCGAACGCCTCGAGTAGGCCACGCCTCCGATTCCTTTGTTCTGACCACGTGACTGAGCGTTGAAATGACGTCGGAAGGCCTAGGCGTGGCTTACTCAAGGCGTTCGACGCAAACAAAACGATCGTAACATGAGGGAATAGACATCTTCACGCCCTAGCCTACTGCTGGTACAGAGACGTCCAGGGCGTTGGGAGTCGCAGATAGA
This sequence comes from Mythimna vitellina, assembly GCA_949316375.1. Classification (NCBI taxonomy): domain Eukaryota; kingdom Metazoa; phylum Arthropoda; class Insecta; order Lepidoptera; family Noctuidae; genus Mythimna; species Mythimna vitellina. The sequence goes on from OX438706.1 coordinate 15,551,923, forward strand.
TCCCGGGCCAGCGTAGGCGTGGACGACGATCAATGAGTAGCTCGCTGTCGGGCCGTCTATAAAGCCTAATCACCCACGGCGCGTAGTGGCTAGGCTAGGTCATCTTCTTCGCTAGCATTACTGCTTCGCAGAAGGAGGCGACCTGTTCCCATTCCCTCTCACTCCAGACCATAGCCTGAATCAGAACTTGGCATGAGAAGTCGCCGCTTTTACACTCATGATTTCATTTAATCTTCATAGATTTGAAACAAAGGAAAATCTCCATGTATTTATGACAGAGTATTTTACGGCCCGTTGCAGTATACTCTCTTCGCTTGTGCTGCCTTTTTCCCCACAATCAGTCGTGACCTACTCGAAAGTTAGTTTAACGTTTTTTTTAGTTCATTCATTAGGTAGATACTTAACATTGTTCAACAATCGTGTGGTTAATACAAAAAACGTGATTTGAAACGAGGTAGTTTGTCTATTTTATAGTGTAGATTTTCTGAAGAAAATAACTGAAAATATGGTGAAACTTTTGTAATCTCACGTCCTACCAACAAACATTAAGTCTTGGCCTCCAGAGATTTCTATGTTTAAAAACAGTCTGCTAACATGTCGTACTTTTTTATAGACTATCTTTTCTAACAGAAAAAAAAATAACAGTGGGTTCACCCCCGTGAAAGTAGAAAATACACTTGAGAGCAATAAAATCGCACATCTTTTGTCAGTTAGTGTTGATTTTTTTTTTCATGAATGTTAGTAAATGCTGATTGAATGTTTACTTCCATTATCTTCCTACTAATAAAAAAATACAGTATATAAAATACTCATAAGGTTAGTATACAAAACTCAACATACACATATTAATACCAAGTTTCACTTTGAACAAAATAAAACGTAAGCGAGTGTTCGCTCCTCTTATAGCCATAATCACAGCTCTTAGTTGGTTTTTCATGGACCGTATTAATTTTACAACAAATTCTTTAGGTATAGCGTTTCATTGCTCTTCAGTGGCAAGTTGGAGTTCTTGATGACACGTAGGAGCCGGGTTTCTTGCCTGATTTCTTTGCTTAAGCTCATTCCAGATATGCTCATTCGGATTGAGGTCGGGACTACGCTGGTCACTCCATCGCGGTGATTTCGACATCTTCCATATATAATCACAAACTGTACTCATGGTGATGTGTGGTCTCGTGTTGTCGTGCATAAAGATAAATTTTTCACCCAAAAGCAACACAGGATCTCAGAGTATTTCTTCCACGTATCGTACAGCTGTCAGACCTCTCGATCTCGGGCTGGTATTCGCCGCAGTGACGAATATAATGTCCGTTTTAGTGTCTAACATCATGCCATCCCAAAACATACACGGTCGGCCTCCAAAAGCAATACGTTCGCTTTTACAGCATTGTGCAAATCGCTCTGATGACTTTCTGTAGACTCTAGAGCGTCCAACGTAACCATATAGTCATCCTTCACTCATCAGAGCAGCTCGCCATTGTTCATACGTACGGTACCACAGACTGCGATGGAAGGGTATTTAATGACATGGTTAATCATTCCCGTTCGAAGGTTCAGGTACTAAACATGCCGGCGGGTCTCGAGATCCTAAATATGCCAGCCGCCGGCGTCCTCCCCGACGCGTAGGTGGTGGTGTCGTCGGCGGCGAGTTGTACTCCTCGCTCGAGCTCAACGCATCAGCCTTGGCCGGTGTCACAGCACTCGCAGTAGGGCTGGGTTCCGGCGGCGGTAAGGTGAAGCCGAGCGACGAGACCGGAGATGGTGGGCGTGCTCGTCGAGCTGCAGTTCTTGTTAACATAGTTCCTTATGCGTTATTGTTGTATTTGTGCCATAAGTAATATAAAATACAGTTGCGACATAAAATGTCATCTGTCTGTCGTTTTTGTTTTTTTTTCTTTTCATTTCTCAGCCTTTGTTTGTTGCAAGAAGTTTACGATTTAGTTTATTACTTATTTTAAGAGACTTCTGGTGATAATTTTTGGTTGCGAAACCGAAACTAACGAAAACTATTAATAGAGAAATTTGCTTGAACGACAAGGAATACTATTAAAATCCAGAGTTACCAGTTATTTAAATTATTATTTCTATTATTTCACTTTCAAACATATTAAATTTTCATTTAAATATTAGATCTATGAAATTGCAGTTTTTTAAAACGGGCTGCTTTGAAGCGTTAAATCTTTGGATTGACTTGATAAAGATAAAGATAGTTTTATTTTGCAAATATGGGTAACAGTAAAAGATGACAAAAAAAATATAGGTAACAAGTTCAGCCATATTTTACCATGTAGGCATGCAAAGACAAAATTTAACAAAATATAACTACGTACAATTTTAAAATAATACACAATGATGTAGGTATAAACAAGAAATACAAAGAAAATATTTAAACGAACTTAAAATATATAAACTAACTTAAAAACACTTTCTCATCTAAGTACTCACTTAAGTTATAGTACGATTTCACCACTAAAAAGCTTCGGAGTTTTTTTTTAAATAATGATAATGGAAGCTCTTTCCAACTCTTAGGCATCTTATTATAAATGACTGGAGCCATGCAGTAGAGACTTTTGCGCATAAGTGCTGTCTTGGCTGGCTCCTGACATAGCAGGCTATTATCGCGTCTGTTGCGGGGAAATACATCGGCTATGCGTTTAAAACGACTAGGGTTTGTCTTCACAAACACAGCTACTTCTAGTATATACAGACAAGGCAATGTTAATATGTTGTGATTTTGAAAATATGGTTTACAACTATCGGTAGGTTTTAGCTTAAACATCGCTCGAATACATCTTTTTTGTGCCTTGAAGGCGGTTTCTCTTTCGGTAGAGTTTCCCCAAAATATGATACCATACCTCAAATGTGACTCTACTATTCCATAATAGGCAGTAAGAAGTGCATCTATGTTGATTATGGTTAATAATGCGTGTAGAGCATATGCAGACTTACTCATTTTCTTACACAAAATATCAATGTGGGATTTCCAGTTTAATTTTTGATCTATTTGTAGACCCAGAAATTTTGTACTTTCAACTCTATTGTATTATTCCTGTAGTGTATATTCAAGTTAATACTAGAGGTCTGTTGTCTAAATTGGATAAGTTTCGTTTTACTCAAATTTATTTTCAAATTATTTGAATCTAGCTAGTTTACCGTCTGTTTTAAACTATTATTAATGTCACTCTCATACGTAACTATACTTTTACAAGGTATTGTAATCGTGCTATCATCCGCAAAAAGTGTTATTGGTCGCTCAATAGATTTTGGTAGATCATTTATGTATAAAATGAAAATAAAGGGACCTAAGACGCTGCCTTGCGGTACCCCAAATAATACTTTACGCTCTGAGGACCAAAATGTCTCTTCATGTTTAGTAGCTATATTAATTTTATTGACTTCAGTTATTTGTTTTCTGTTTTGTAGGTATGAACTAAGTAAATTAAGGACATTGCCTCTAACCCCGTAGGCTTCGAGCTTGTTTAACAGAGTAGCGTAGTGGACATAATCGAATGCCTGGGTCATGTCGCAAAATATGCCACATACAGGGTTTCGGTGATCTACATTTTTAATAACATTGTGTATAAAATCATATATCGCCATATTAACAGTCCTATGTAAACGAAATCCTTTCTGTTCCTCACACAAAATATTATGTTTATCTATAAATTTGTAAAGTTCCCTATAAATATACTTTTCAAATACTTTAGAAAATACTGGAATTAATGATATTGGTCGGTAGTATTCCATTCTTTCTCTATTCTCTTTTTTAAAAAGTGGCTTAATAATTGATGTTTTTAATGCATCAGGGTAAACACCTGCGCTAATACTTAGATTAATTATGTGACTTAAATGACCGCTTATTTCTCTTGACACCTGTTTTATTATTTTTGTGGCAATACCGTCATATCCTACACTATTTGTATTGTTTAATGAATTTATGATCCTTTCTATATCTAGTGGTACACTAGGAGCCATAAACATTGTTTTATTATTGGTATCAATTTTGTTATAACTGGGTTTGCTAGTCACATCGAGTTTCCCTTGTACTTTGTCGATAAAATAATTGTTAAAAGCTTCAGCAATGTCACTAGGTTTTGAAAAAATTCTGTTATTATGTATAATTTTAGTAATATTAGATTTAGGTAGATTATATTTAGTCCGATTAATAATTTGCCACGTAGTTTTAGACTTATTTTTAGATGAATTTATTTTATGATTATTTTGCGCCTTTTGTGTTAGATGTATAATTTTTTTGTGCAAGCGAGAGTAGGCAGTGAAAGTATGTTTATTAATTTTACTAGGGTTTAACCGATATTTCCACAAAAGATTTCTTTTTTTTTGACTGCCTAGTTTGATTCCCTTAGACAACCATTTAGGTTTTTTTAAGACATTTATTTTAATCAATTTAATTGGAAAACACAAATCATATATTAATTTAAATAAATCGAGAAATTTATTATAGGCTTCATTTGGATCGTCTGTGTCATAAACCTCTACGAAGGATAGACTTTTTATGTGATTTTTAAACTTCAAAATATTTTCTACACTGTAGTCTCTCTTAGCCGTGTACCAATAATTTATGAGACATTTGGATTGAACTGGACAATGAAGCAGCTGTGCCGTATGATCGGACAATGCTAGTTCTATTACGTCAGTTTTACACACTTTACTGAAATTATGGGCAAAGTTGTCTATACATGTCATACTGGCCATGCGAGTCGGTTGTTTTAATGCTAGTTTTAAGTTATAGCTCATTAAAAGACATTCGAAAGCATTTGAGTGGCTGGTTTAAGCATGTCTATATTAAAGTCCCCAGCTATAACAATGTTGTTATAACGTGTGCACGATATTTCTTGCAAAAGCGTTTCCATTTTATCAAAACAATAATTAAGATTATTTGTATTTGGTACTCTGTAGATGCACACGACAATTGTCTTAAAATCGGTTAACTCAATCGCACAGCATTCGAATATACCTGAAGAAGACAATTTAGAAATTTTAGGTATTTCCTTGTATTTGAGACCATTTTTCACAAGAATACATGCCCCTCCTCTTTTTCTCCCTTCTCTACAGAAATGGGCAGCTAGGCTGTAATTTGGTACATACAATTGATACTGGCACCCCTCCATAATGAAATGTTCCGTTATGCATAGAACATCCACGTCTATCTTTTTTTCAGACAATTCATCTAAACAAACAGTTAAGACATTAGCTTTGTTTACTAAACCAGCAATATTTTGATGTAAAATTTTAATATATTGATTACAGAAAAAACTGGTCGTTAGTTGTATCTTTTGTGGTTGAGGGAGAAATAGGGGGAGACTCACCATAATCTCGAACAGATAAAAATCTTCACAATTATTGATCTCATCAAGCATTAAATTAATGTTTTTAAATATGTTTACCATGCCATTCCTATTGACAGATCCACTTCTTGGTAAAAACATTTTATAATCATATGACAAATAAAAGTTAGTATCGAACAAATATGCATAGTGATGGCTACATGCATCCAAGTATAAGAGACTGTTAAATGTTTCTATTCTTCCGTTAAACATCATAGAATAATTATTGATTTTGTAGCGGCTCAATCGCCACACCTCACAACGTCTTTGACGTTAAAGGCCATGACACGTACTGCCGCCATAGAAAACCGTACCTTTTCTCTAACTTACGTCTATGGTGTTTTCCGTGTCTATTGAAAACTTGGTGTTTTCCGTGTCTATTGAAAACTTTTGTTTTAAAAAATAATATAACTGTCACTAAGAATTTTTGCATTTTATTTTGTGGACGATACCTACATAATGGGTGACCCACGACTATGGAATCGCGTAAAGAGGTCAATTACAGTGCTGAAACTTCGCGTGTAGGCGTGCGTCCACCTCCGTTTTGGCCAGATGACCCGGAAATGTGGTTTGCTCAGATGGAGCGCCAGTTTGCTTTAGCAAACGTTACCGTGGACCTAACCAAATACTATCAAGTAGTGTCCGCGCTGGAGCATCGCTACGCCACTGAAGTAAAGGATATAATCACAAACCCACCAGCTACGAATAAGTACGAGAAACTAAAAAGTGAACTGATAAAACGCTTGACCGCGTCACGGGAACGGAAAATCAAGCAATTACTAATGCACGAAGAGTTAGGTGACCGTAAACCATCACAGTTTCTACGGCATTTACGGCACCTGGCAGGACCAGCAGTCCCTGAAGATTTTTTGAAGAGCTTATGGTCGGGCCGGCTACCGACTAACCTGCAAACAGTGTTGGCGTCGCAACCAGACCTTTCATTGGACAAGTTAGCGGACTTGGCAGACACGGTGAACGAGATCGCGCCAGTTGGACCCCTGCAAGTAGCAAGCGTTGCAGACCCTTTTTTTTTTTTTTTGTTCTCGAGGGGAAACCTTCGAAAGGCGCCCGGGGACAAGTCCGGGGAGTGTGGGATTTTTACCGCACTAAAACCACCCCGGTGATCACCATAAGCACATATAGAAGGGGCGCCGTTACCTCTTAAAAGACCAATCCGGAACCCCCTTAGTGCAACGCCTGTTAGGGCACATCCCTGAGGAGACTGTACAACGGTCTCCCCTGAGCCTCTTTGTGCACGGTAGCACGTGATCACTGTGCCACCGTCTTCCTTGGAATCACTCGATGGGCGGGCAGAGTCCCCACTCTGCACGCTCGTGGTTCCAAAGTCCCGTCTGCATTGGATGATGCAAGCGGGGTTTCGGCGTGTCAGGCATCGAGGCGGTTGCCTCCCCGACGCCTTCTTCTCCTAGCGGGATCAGCCCTCTCACGGTCCCGCTCAGCCGCCTCCTTCTGCACCATTACGGTCTCACAGAAGGAGGTAACTTCCTTCCAGTTTTCTGGCTTCGCCAGCATAGCTCTCACTACTGCTGGTAGAGACAGATCCTGCCCGATCCTGGCAACTAGGACTCGCCGCTCAGTGGCCCAAGCTGGACAGTCTTCCAGCGTGTGCTGTGCAGAATCCATGGGGCTTCCGCAATGGTGGCAATTTGCCGTGGCCTCTCGCCCAATCCTATTCAGGTACTCGCCGAAGCAACCATGCCCGGTCAGCACCTGAGTAAGTCTGTAGGAGATGCGCTCCTTTCTTTTCAGCCAGGCTTCGAAGTGCGGTAGGACGGCTTCGACAACGCGCTTGCACGAGAATTGCGGCTGCTGCAGCCGCTCGTGCCACCTCTCGAGCGCGTGTCGCCGTTCCTGCCGTCTCAGCCTTGCTACAACGATCCCCGGCACGCTATTACCACTTTGGCGTAAGTCACGAATTCGGTTGTAGACCCTCGCGTCCATATCTGCCAGGATGTCCAGTGGTGGAAAGCGTGCCAGGAGAGTTGCCGCCTCGAAGGATACCGTTCTGTATCCACGTGCGATCCGAATGGACATTTTCCGCTGCAGACTATTAATTTTTGTCCGGCAGCGACGGACACCTGACAGTCTGTTTGACCACACAGGTGCCCCATAAAGGACCATCGATCGCACGACACCCGCGTAAAGGCGGCGAACTTCTTCCCGAGGGCCCCCGAGAAGCGTTGCAGACCCTAGTACGTCTACCCTCATAAAGCAAATGGCAAGCCAGATATCAGAGCTTACAAAGCAGGTAACGTCATTATCTACTCGGGTGGACAAGCAAAGACAGGTACGTGGTCGATCGCATTCTCGTTCAAGTAGCCGTAATTGGCGGGGCCGGTCTAAATCTAGGCCGCGTCAGCCACCAGAAAACCACCCACATTGTTGGTACCACTTTAGCTTTGGTACTCGTGCAAGAAAGTGTACTCAGCCTTGCTCGTGGCAGTCGGAAAACTCAAAAGGCAGCCGGAATTAGCGGCCTACGACTGCCCATCAAGATCAGGCCGTCTTTTTATTACTGACCGTCATTCAAAAATGCTACTTCTGGTCGATACTGGCACTGATTTATGTGTGTACCCTCGGTCAGCTATCAAGACGCCCTGCACTAAAGCAAAGTACTGTTTAACAGCTGCCAATGGGAGTGTCATAAATACTTACGGTCCAGTACAACTCAGCCTCAACCTAGGACTTCGACGTTCATTTACTTGGAAGTTTACCATCGCCGACGTGTCAAAGCCAATAATAGGCATAGATTTTCTAAGTTTTTATAATCTGCTTATAGATTGCCGCAACCACAGGCTCATAGATGGCACCACTTCACTCTACGTAGCGGCGTCCGCACAGCAGATTCCTGACGAAGTGGCTTCTGTAAAAATAGTCCTCGGGGACACAGAGTTCCACCAGCTGCTACGTGAGTTTCCAGAGGAGGTTACGTGCCCGGCAGGTACTGTAAATCAATGCAAACCAAAGCACAATACAGTGCACTTTATCAAAACTACTTCTGGACCACCCGTTGCTAGCAGGCCCAGGCGTTTAGATCCTGAAAGGCTAAAAATTGCAAAAAAAGAGTTTGACTAGATGATGGTCAATGGAACTGCGAGGCGCTCCGAAAGCCCATGGTCTTCAGCTCTACACCTGGTGAAGAAAAAAGATGACGGATGGCGGCCGTGTGGCGACTATCGCGCCCTGAATTCCCGTACAGTACCTGACCGCTACCCCATACCTCACATTCAGGACTTCTCACATCGACTTTCTGGGTGCACAACGTTCAGCAAAATTGATTTAATAAAAGCCTACAACCAAATTCGAGTAAACGAAGCTGACATACCAAAAACCGCCATAACTACACCATTCGGTTTATTCGAATTCCCTTTTATGACTTTCGGACTTAGAAACGCAGCGCAATACTTTCAGCGATTTATAGATGAGGTACTCACCGGTTTAGATGACTTCTGCTACGGATACGTCGACGATATTCTGGTGTATTCTCCTTCTCCAGACCTGCACAGAATTCACCTGCACCAGCTGCTGTCCCGGCTGAAAGAATATGGCGTCCTCATAAATCCTGCAAAATGCGCCTGGGGGCAGCCTGAGGTGACTTTTCTAGGATATCAGGTATCAGCTGCTGGTACACAACCACTCCACGCAAAGGTACGAGCTATTCAAGAATTTCCAGTACCAAGCACAGTGAAGGAGTTACGGAGATTCCTGGGCATGCTAAATTTTTACAGAAGGTTCGTACCCAACGCTGCAAAAAGTCACGCCCCACTCAACTCGATGTTGGCTGGAGGCAAGGTCAAGGGCTCACAACCTATACAGATGTCACAGCAGCAGCTAGAGGCATTTGAAGAATGTAAAAGGGCACTATCAAACGCTACGCTTCTTGCACACCCCAGCTCACAAGCAGAACTCTCTATACTTACAGATGCATCTGACGTGTCCATAGGAGCAGTGCTGCAACAGCGTGTCGCAACACAATGGGAACCGCTAGCCTTCTTCTCGAAGAAATTGAACGAAGCTCAACGCAAATACAGCCCTTACGATCGCGAGCTTCTTGCTGTCTACGAGGCGATAAAATACTTCCGACACATGGTGGAAGCACGAGAGTTCGTTATCTTCACTGATCACCGCCCACTCACCTATGCCTTCAGGAACCCCAGAGAGAATTGCACACCTCGTCAGTACAGGTACTTTGATTACATATCACAATTTACTACGGATATACGGTACATACCAGGAGCAGAAAATGTCGTTGCCGACACCTTGTCGCGTATAGAAGAGGTAACAACGACAATTGATTATGAAGCTTTAGCCCGCTCTCAAGAGTCAGATCCAGAACTACAGTCGCTTATCGAGAAAGGATCGTCACTGAAGCTGCAGATGATTACTCAGGTAGGCTCAGACACCAAACTCTATTGTGACGTATCCACTCAACCACCAAGACCCTATGTTACGCCAGAATTCCGGAAGCAAGTTTTTGATTCACTTCATTGTCTGAGTTATCCTGGGCGTAAAGCTACCGTGCGACTGATCACGCAGCGATTTGTGTGGCCGGGGATTCGCAAAGATTGTAGAGAGTGGTGCAGATGTTGTCTTCATTGCCAGCGCTGTAAAATTACCCGTCACACATCTACTCCTTTTTCCCAATTTCCCTCAACTTCGTCGAGATTTTCCCACATCCATCTCGACATAGTAGGGCCTCTAATACCAACTTCAGATTACAGATATTGTCTCACCATCGTTGACCGGTTCACACGATGGCCCGAGGCTATACCGCTCAAGAACATCACTGCCGATACCTGCGCGGCCGCCTTGGTATCCGGGTGGATATCGAGGTTCGGTTGCCCATCGCAGATCACCACAGATCGAGGTCGTCAGTTCGAGTCCGGCCTGTTCAAGGCCCTAGCATCCCTGCTCGGCGCACGCCACTTCCGCACCACAGCCTACCATCCTGCATCGAACGGCTTGGTGGAGAGGTTTCATCGCCAGCTCAAAGCAGGTATCATGTGATACACACAATGGACAGAAATCTTGCCTGTCGTTTTGCTGGGCATACGCAGTTCCTGGAAAGATGACATCCAAGCATCCTCGGCTGAACTGGTATACGGCGAGCCCCTGCGTTTGCCAAGCTAGTTCCTGACGCCATCAGACGAACACTCCGTTGAAGACATCACCAGCTTCGCTACTCGACTTGCTAGACACATGGCCAGCTTGTCTCCGAAACCGACTGCATGGCATACAAAGGGCACTTTTTACATTCCCAAAGACCTGCAATACTGCACTCACGTTTTTGTGAGGCAAGACCACGTGAGAAAATCGTTGGAGCCACCATGCGCCGGACCCTGCAAAGTACTAGACAGGAAGACTAAGTACCTTACAGTTGAAGTAAGAGGTAAATGCACCAACATATCCTTGGATCGCCTGAAACCAGCATACGTCACTCGAGACAGGAACACTGACAACACAGCCACAGCTCCGACCTGTTCATCTCCAAGTAAGACGTCTTCTCCACCAGCGGACAAGCCAGCAGTTCACACTCGTAGCGGCAGGAGAGTTCACTTCCCGGACTTCTATCGACCGTAGTCACGGTCTCGCCGGGGGGCTACTGTAGCGGCTCAATCGCCACACCTCACAACGTCTTTGACGTTAAAGGCACACGTACGGCCGTCATAGAAAACCGTACCTTTTCTCTAACTTACGTCTATGGTGTTTTCCGTGTCTATTGAAAACTTTTGTTTTAAAAAATAATATAACTCACTAAGAATTTCTGCATTTTATTTTGTGGACGATACCTACAATTTTAAATGTTGGAGCACATATTATAATATTAGTATAATTTATTTTTAAAAGTGTTTCACGTAAATTAATTATGAGTTCGACATAGTTGTTAGTTCGGCGAAAGTCTTCCTCGCCGATGAAGATCAGGCAGTAATCGTCCATAGTGTAGTTCTTCAACTTAAGATCCAAGTTCTTAATAAGCTTCTCTAGAACATAACCCGGTGTTAAGTAGTGACAAATTTTGTAATCTAGGAATGTATTTTCTGCAATCGTTAGTATTTTATTTCTGTTGTTTGTACTCAGAATGCATAACTGTCTTTGATCTAGTATATTTTTTGGTTGTTTATTATTATGTACGCGTATATGTCTCATTTTGGTTTTTCTGTTCTGTAACTTGTTTATTGTTGTCCTTGTAGCTCGAGTTACAAGTTTGTGAACCATTGTTAGAAGTAATTTTTTTCTCATCTTTCTTTTACATTTTCCGCGTCGAAGTTGGTGGGGTGGAAGAGGATTCTCCATATCCCACCTTTTTCTACAGTTCTATAATTTTTTGACACCTTTCCAATTCCCATTTTAAGTTAGTATTTTCTGCGTTTAAATTATCAATTTCATTGTTTGCAATTATTAGTTCCTCCTGCACAGATGATAATTTTATTTGCAAGTCACGTACTTCTAAGCTCTCGCATGTTTCGGGTAGACTTTGCATCGTTGTATCGAAAAGTGACGAGTCTGACGTGTTCATAATCGACACATTATTGTGGGAGTTCGTTTTCCGTATTTTCCTTAATGTAATGTTAGTAGAGCCTCCACTCGACATTTTAGAAATGTATCAGTTTCAATAGGTCTACAAATAACTGTTGCAAAAAAAATTTTTTTTTTTTTTTTTGTTTACTTCATAAATTGCTGCAAGTATGTTCAGTTGTTATCATAGAACATTACTATTATCTAATAAAATACAAAAAGACTTTTCTGTTTGACTGAGGTTTGAACTCGAGGCACGATGATAACATAGGTAGAGCACTGTGCCAATGCGCCACTCGGGTCGTTAATGACTTTACTAAAATAGGTGTTCTGTCTCTGTTATTTTTGTAGAAAAGACGTTAAAACGCGGAGTTTGACTTTTTATAAAGTTTTTAGGGACACCGTCATCACTTTTTTTATTTTTATTTTTTTCCGTGTTTTTGTGGATTATATGCACTAGATTGAATATCACTTTGGTAATAATGTGTAGTTATGCAAAAATATACACTGTTATGCTATTGTTTTAAGTTCTGTTATATTTACTGATACTGTCACCTGTTTATATTTTAAAGTCTTGATACTCTGGTATTTTTTTTGGTGTTTTTTGTACTTTTTCTTGATATATTCACTTAGATAACACTGTCACACGTTATTTATGATAACTTGAGAATGTTTTACTACTTATTAATCGTTTTCGCTGATTATTAGTATTTTTAATTATTTAAGTACGCTGAGCTAGTTGTTATGCGTGGCTGGTGCTGCCATTGGAATTACAAGTTGAAATAAACTTTATATTATAAATGCGTTTCTTCTTGCTGTTTTTTAAACGCATTCTTTTCTTGAAATTAGGTATTTATTGGTTTCTTAGTGGTTTGTATTTTCTATGATATCGCTGTATTTATAACCGTTTTTGTACAAAATTAAGAAAACTCGCATTATTTTGTAATATGAGTTCTACCGTGGAAACAACGTGTCTCAAGCGGAGAGTTGAGTCCGTATACATCATCAAAATTGCATAAATATTGATGATGATGTATACGGACTCAAAACTGTTAATGAATGAGATTTCTATTTGTGTTTCAATCACTTTCACGTAAGAAATTTTATCTCACGAATAACTTTTCTTCTCAGGGCGGCTACAAGACAAAATTTTCTAAACGAAAGCTGTTAAACCAAGAACACATGCAATAAGAAAAACAAAAAATAATAATAATATTAAGAGGCGGTCAGGTCATATCTCACCTCTTTACATGGACGATCTGAAACTCTTTGCCCCCAACAACTTGCAACTGGAGGAGCTACTGAAGGTAACTGAAACCTTCAGTAGTGCCATCAGGATGGAATTTGGTGTGCACAAATATGCAGTCATACATGTAAAGAGAGGTGAGATTATGGAATCCGTGGGAATTCAACTCACGGATTCCATACACCTTAGATCCCTCTGCTCAACCGAAACTTACAAGTATTTGGGTATGTCGGAAGCGTTAGGCATCAATACTGATGACGTAAAACGATCGTTAAAAGAGCGCTTCTTTGGGCGCCTGAACAAAGTTCCGAATAGTCTTATATCAGGCGGAAACAAGGAGCGCGCTTTCAACGGTTGGGCCATGCCGGTATTGATGTATTCTTTCGGCATACTCAAATGGACTCGGACAGAACTTGACGCCCTGGATAGGAGGGTCCGCACACTACTTACCGCAAATCGGATGCATCACCCACGGTCATCGGTGATGAGACTGTATATCCCGAGAAAGTGCGGGGGTCGTGGCTTCTTAAATACTAAGACCCTGCACAACCGCGACGTATGCAGTCTCAGGGAATACTTCCTAAAAACCGACATGGGTATGCACCGAGATGTGGCAGTGGTGGACAAGGGCCTCACTCCGCTCTCCTTGGCTAACGAGAACTGGCGCAAACCTATAGTACTGGATACTAATGACCGTATAGAAGTATGGCAGAGCAAGGAGCTTCATGGACGCTTTCACCGGGCCTTACATGGGCCCGATGTAGACCTGTTAGCGTCCGTATCTTGGCTGCGTTTCGGTGACCTCTTCGGGGAAACCGAAGATTTTGTCTTTGCGATTATGGACGAAGTTATGATGACGAACAACTACCGGAAATACTTTGTGAAGGACGGTACGGTTGACATCTGTCGGGAATGCCACCGACCCGGGGAATCAATCCGACACATTATTTCTGGGTGTTCTCATCTAGCTAACGGAGAATATTTGCATAGACACAACCTCGTAGCCAGGATTATCTACCAGCAACTTGCTCTTAAATACAATCTTGTAGAATCAGAAGTACCGTACTATAGGTATGTGCCCGACCCAGTTCTCGACAATGGCAATATCACGTTATATTGGGATCGATCTGTCATCACTGCCAGGACTATTGTTGCCAATAAACCTGATATAGTGGTGGTAGATCGACTAGAGCGTCGCACAATGATTGTTGATATAGCGGTCCCTCATGACGAGAACCTCGTGAAAGCTGAGAAAGATAAGCAAACTAAGTATCTTGACTTAGCTCGCGAGGTTGTCGACATGTGGGAAGTGGATAGAGCAATCATTGTGCCGATAGTCGTAACGGCCAATGGCTTAATAGCCAAGAGCCTCGAACAACATCTGAGGAGGCTCTCGTTAGGCAGCTGGATCAAGGGCCTGATCCAGAAAGCAGTACTGCTGTCTGGATGTGTACAAAGAAGAAGTGGCTACAAAGATCGCATGCTCGTTTGGCATCTCAGTATCAGGCTGCCTTGGAGTCTGGTTCGCTACCCGAGTTCCTTACAACAGGAGCTACCCACCTGCTCCACAAATCAGGTAGTACCGTGGAACCTATAAATTATAGACCGATAACGTGCTTACCTACGGTCTATAAAGTTCTTACATCCATTTTGAGAGGTAAGATTAACAACCATATAGACAATAATTCAATCATGTCTGCCTCTCAGAACGGATGTAGGAAAGGGTCCCGCGGTACTAAGGAGCTACTCCTCGTCGATATGGCCATTATCCAACAGGTTCGGCGCTCCCGAAAGGATCTGTCGACATGTTGGATAGATTATAAGAAGGCCTACGACTCTGTTCCTCATACATGGCTCATGAGGGTGCTAGAATTGTACAAAATTAATGCAATACTACGCACCTTCCTGATGTCGTGTATGAGGCAATGGAGGACGGTCCTTCGCTATCCAGGATGTCGACATATTCAGAGGAACAGCGAAACCGGTGAGAATCGAGCGGGGAATATTCCAGGGTGATAGTTTGAGTCCACTTTGGTTTTGCCTAGCCTTGAATCCTCTTAGCACACTGCTTGAGAATTCAGGCCTAGGCTATCGGTTGAAGAGAGGCGGTCAGGTCATATCTCACCTTCTTTACATGGATGACTTGAAACTTTTTGCCCCCAACAAGCTTCAACTGATGGAGCTACTGAAGGTAACTGAAACCTTCAGTAGTGCCATCAGGATGGAGTTTGGTGTGGACAAATGTGCGGTCATGCATGTAAAGCGAGGGGAGATTGTGGAGTCCGTGGGTACTCAGCTCTCGTACTCCATAAACCTGAGATCCCTCTCTCCAACTGAAACCTATAAGTATTTGGGTATGTCGGAAGCTTTAGGTATCCATGCCACTGACATGAAGCAATCGTTGAGGGAGCGCTTCTTTGGACGCCTGAAGAAGGTATTCAATAGCCTTCTTTCAGGCGGAAACAAGGTGCGCGCCTTCAACGGTTGGGTCATGCCGGTATTGATGTACTCTTTCGGCGTACTCAAATGGACTCAAACAGAACTGGACGCCCTGGATAGGCCGGTTCGTACACTGCTTACTGCAAACCGAATGCATCACCCACGGTCGTCGGTGATGAGACTGTATATCCCGCGGAAGTGTGGGGGCCGAGGCTTTTTAAATGCTAAGACCCTGCACAATCGCGAGGTATGCAGTCTCAGGGAATATTTCCTAGCCGCCGACGTGAGTATGCATCGTGATGTAGTGGCAGTAGACAAGGGACTCACCCCGCTTTCCTTGGCTAACGAGAACTGGCGCAAACCTGTAGTACTTGACACTAACGATCGCAAGGAAGTATGGCAGAGTAAGGAACTTCACGGACGCTTTTTCAGGGCCCTGCATGGACCCGATGTAGACAAACTAGCGTCCGTAGCCTGGCTGCGTTTCGGTGACCTCTTTGGGGAAACTGAAGGTTTTGCCTGTGCAATTATGGACGAAGTTATCATGACGAATAACTACCGGAGATTTATCGTGAAGGACGGTACGGTTGACATCTGTCGGGCATGTCATCGACCGGGTGAATCAATCCGCCACATTATCTCTGGTTGTTCTCGAAATAATGTAAGTTTTTGTTTTTGAGATCTTTGTGTTTTTATTAGTCAGTGGTACGAAAAAAAGTGTCGTTAAGATGAGCTTCACTATCCGCTGATATTGGTAAAATTTTGTCATCGTAATTCGGTGGGTAATTCTTAATGTCAATAAGTATACGACTAAAAATACTTTTAAATAAACACTTTATGCCAAGTCTATTAAGTTGTCCTGTATTATATGAAAACATTTATAATGATAAGTCACGATTTGTGTCAAAAAAATACGCATAATTATAATTTTGTAGGTCCATATATAATAAATTGTTAAATATTTCTACGCGATAATTATAAATAAGTGCCCCTCTTATGTAAGTTGGAACACAATATTATTACATTAGTATGAGTAACTTGTTTTAAAGATTCTCTAATTAGTTTAACAAGTTCAATTGGGTCCGTCGAATCTTTAAATTCCCTTTCTCCTATACTCACTATACAGTAGTCGTCCATATTAAAATCTTGAACCTTTTTCGTAACACTTGCCAGTACTTCCTTTATTCTAAAATTGGGTGTAACATAATGACAGAACTGGAAGTGTTCGCCGAAGGTATCTTCTATTATTTCCACAGGGCAATAGTAGTTGCAGGTAGTAAGTACACACAGTTTTCTTTTTCTTTGCTTGTCTTTTCTGGGTACTAAATGTGCTCGTTGGTGGTTGTCCTTTTTAATAACATGTGAATTATTTTTAGTAGTTTGTTTATTAGACATTTCGCTTATTTGTATAACAGATTGTATGTTTAATTCTAATTCTGGATTCCTGCTACTTTCAAGTGTGTCTTCAATAATTTCTGCAGGTGTAGTTTTATTTTCGCCTGTTGGTTTTTTATCTTTTAATTCTTGCATTGTTGTAACAGATTGCCTTTTTTCGTCATAGGCGTTACTTGATTTTGTATAGATTTACGTTTTCGTGTAGAAAGAGGCGTCAAATTTTTTGTGTCGGTAGTATTTATTTCTTTATATGCATTTACCATTTTTACATATCTTTTTTAATCTGATTTTAGGCTAAAGTTTTCGGAATTCAAATTTTCTTTTTCCTGATGGGCGCTTTGTAAATCTTTGGATAATTGCTTAACTTTTTCTTGTAGTTCAATAGTTTGACTGGTATTTATTATAAAAGTATTTAGAAGACTCATCATTGTTGTGTCGAATAGAACCGAATTATCCGCACTCATATCACACAAAGAACTTGATCTGCATAATCTAGCATTACGGAAAGTTATGTTGTCATTCATAATTATTTTTGTTGGTAACACTTTTTTAATTTGACTATTCACCACTTGGGGTCGTAATGGCGGTAGTTGTCCAGATATTTATTTTTGCTATGGTATCACTCGTGACTAGTTTGTTTATGATATGGTTGGTAGCATAATAAACTAGTGCGCCTGACCACCAATGATTGCATCTCCGCTTACCATCAGGTGGGATCGCAGTCAAGCACTGGTTAATAACAATTTAAAAAAAAAACTGTTTTTAGTTCGTCTACTCACCACTTGGGACCAGAATGGCGGTAGTTGTCAGTGTAATTCAAATGACGCTTTAGGTACACCGTTTGTTCTTATTGGTTTTTGTCACAATGTTTTTATAACATTTTTAACTCTGATATATTGTTTTAGGATAGTTAAACACTTTCATTACAAGCTCACAAAAATGTTATTCTCTCACAAAAAATGATATTCTTTGTTACAACACTTGTCACTAATTGTTACCAATAATGTCACTTAACTAAATCATTTATTCGTCACAGTGTCTTAGTTTCTTACATTCACTGCGCGTACAGCTAAGGAGTGGAATTCCTTGCCGGAATGTGTGTTTCCTGATAGCTACAACCCGGTAATCTTTAAGTCAAGAGTGAATACGTTACTTCTAGGTAAGCGCGTTCCATCGTCGACCGCATCATCGCTTTCCATCAGGTGAGATGGCGGTCAAGCGCGAACCTATCGAGAATAAAAAAAAAAAAAAGTTTTTTATAACAATCCGATGGATATTAGAATAAATTGAAAATTTTAAATAGCGAGCGATGTAAACAGTGCCGGTGTTGCCAGCCTTCTTTTTTTTTTCATTTCGATGGAACTTAGTATACGAGTAGACCATATCCTGGAGTAAAAATACATAGGGTAATTTTTATCCTGATAGATTATCTACTTTTACACGAAGCCACTGACAAAAGCTGGTTTAATAAATAAAGAAGAAATTCGATAAGTCAAAACTAAACCATAATTTTCTATACCTAAAATTATTGAATATATTCCCTAATATACCCCAGGATAAAAAATTCTAGAAGAAATTCTATAAGTCAAAACTAACACATACTCTTCTATAGTTAAAACTAGAACATAAAATTGTTCCAAAGGAACTTACACCCGGGATAAAATTGACGGGTTCAAAGTAAAAAAAGTTGTCTGCAATTTTCTGATAGTAATAATAAGTGTATACAAAGCAGGTATTTCGTCCTTTTTTAACAAAAACATTAAAAAAACTATTATTCTTTCTTTCATTTTTGACCTTTGAAAGACGATTTGCCATGTCTTACTATCACAAAATCTCAAAACTGCGGATAAGTTTTTTTACTTTGCATCCGTCAAAATATTCTATGTATTCTATGTCCTATTCCAGGACATGATCTACTTGTGTAGCAAATTACATCGAAATTCGCTTTAAAACTTTCGCCTTTATAATATTAGTATGATTGTATACACTGTTCCGTTAATAATTAACTAAATTAACGGCACATTAATCATGCGGCAAGCTGTTGTTAAGACATAAAGAAACTTAGTTTGTGCTACCCCGTGACTCTGAGGCGTAATCTTCTATCGGTTTTACCACTACTATTGGCAAATATAGAATTATTTACCGGTTTTTGTCTGCAGATTCACTCACAGGAATGGGTAGTGTTAATAACCCCAAGGAAACTACTGCAATATAAAAAAGTATGATCCCAATCTAGTACCGGAAGACTGTCGGTAAACCTCCAACAGAATGAACCGATGACCTGGTGCGGGTCGCGTGAATCCAAAGGATGCCAGATGCACAGGACCGGTCATAGTGGCGACATTTGGGTGAGGTTTAAGCTCAACAGTGAACGTCTTTCGGCTGCAATAATAAATCTAGATTGTAGTTTCCATGTCTATCCAAGTTTTATTCACCCGCTGAGCTGTAATTAATTAAGACACATACATAGAACTTTTCGTCCCTTTTTTTTGGGATACAGAAATCATCAACTACTCTGGGGTGAACCTAGCAGGAGAAGTCAGTTTTTTTTTAAATGGGAAATCTTCAAACGAATCCTACCTATCAACCTGCATGAAGCGAGAGGGCATGCTAGACTTTTACTGACTAAAACTCATCTGTCAACTTTAACAGATGCCACGCCATCCACATCCACACAGGCCACGGTAACTTTTTCAAGCGATCTTCTCGCTTTTCATCTCTTAAGTGTTGAATTTCAGAGAAGGCTGAAATAAATGAATTATTAAACATGTTTTATTAAATAGCGTCAAAACATAAACATTAGTCGTCATAAAATTCCTCCTTTATCCGTCTGTTAGTGTTTTGCACTGATTATTTTGACATTTAGCGAAGAGGAGAAACTTGCACTAGTGGGGGGCGGCTTCCCTAAGATTTCTCTCGCCTCTCTCTCTCCTCTCTCTCCGTTCACTCCTTCATCCTATGGCTCAATCCAGTGGGGTCTTAAATTACGGATCCCTTAAAGGACAGTTAAGGGATCCGTAATTTAAGACCGAGAGTGAATGTCAAATAAAGGTGACACGTCTATTTTCCCCGGTTCGAGTCTCCTCTGTTTGAGAGCCTTAAATGCTGCAGAACCGGCTTTTTGACGGAGAGGGGCTACCACTTTCCTCTTCTAGGCTTAATTTACATAATCAGTATGAATATACAACATACATAAAAAAAAAAAAAAAATAAGAAAAGAAAAAAAAAACGTTCAGTTCATTAGTGTAGAAACAAAATTTAATTGCATTAATTTAAACACATAAAATAAAACGACTAATAAAACCTAATACTGTACATATAGATTGCAACAGTTGAGCCCATACGAGATGCAATTTATTTAATTTTTTTAAATTTGATTTTCATACAGCAGAATCCAAAAAAAAATATTTTTACTTTAAATTATGGCGTCTAACAGTCGCTAGGTTGGTTTTTTTTTTTTAACGTCACCTATCTAAAGAATACTTTGGCTTTCAAGACAAATCTAACGATATCTTAATTATATAAATCCGTAAAGCGGTTTGGAAGATATGAGGTAATAAAGAATATTACATACATACATACAAGATACGCGCGAAAAACATATCCAATCTTGCAGTCGGGTAAAAATATTCAAAACAGTCTTATTCTGTTTCGTACTTTTAAGAACCGAATTAAAGGCTTTTTTCAATAGTAAGGGTCTAAAGTGAAATTAAATTTAAGTTGTCACTGCATGGGCTTATTCGCAAATTGTACACAGAGACGAGTTCCTTCAATGTGTTAACTTGTTATGCTAAGGGCCTAATGACTCCTCGCGTCGTCTTCCTAACAAACTTACTTAATAAAGACCAAATGTTTCTTTGTGAGATTGAGTAAATTATGACCTTAATGTGAATATTAACATCGATTAAAGGATAATGGCAAACTCTCGAGCAAATTTTGTTGACATCTTTTGTTGACATCTTTTTTTAGCGAAAATATACAAATATATATATATATATTATATTATATTTCAGGACGCAAAAACGGTTCAGCCATCGCATTATAAAACGGTCTATAAAAATGGTTTACCATCGCAGTAAGAAATGGTGATAAGTCCCCTCTTTGAGAAGTGGCTGGAAGATCTCACGGCATTCTTACCTTCCGCATGACACGGGTCCTCACCGGACACGGTAAGTTCGGGAGGTTCTTGCACCGAATTCATGCGGAAGAAACGCCTGGGTGCCACCATTGTGTGGACCGCCCGGAGGACACGGTGGAGCATACGGTAGAGGTGTACCCTGCCTGGGCAGAGCACCGCCGTGTCCTCGTCGGGGAGATCGGCGGCAGCTATCTCTCGCACCGGGCCTTGGTACAGGCCATGGTCCGGAGCAAGGAGGAGTGGTAGGCGGTCGCCTCCTTCTGCGAAGCAGTAATGCTAGCAAATCGCGTGAGGCAAAGGTTCTCACGCCCTAACCGCCGCCGCCGGGATGGAAATCCCAATTTCTGGCCACCGTACGCGCGGGCTTGCGGACGGCGAGCAATGGGTGGCTTGCCATCCGGTTGTCCAGTAACCGTCCGGACCAGGCCCAAGTCGTCGACGGCGAGTATGTTCCACGCGCGCCTCAAGGAGAGATGTCAGCAACCGTAGGGGCCCACATGGATGATGCGAAAGCGATCCATGGGGCCCTGGAAAAAATGGCAAAGAATGTACAGGAGTGGGTTTTTAGTCAGTAAAAGTCTGACACTATTTCTCGCTCCGCCCAAGAGCCCGTTCTTGGGCGGAGCGATGTCATTTTGTGATTTTTTCACATGAAAAAAAAATGCAGTACAGGAAACTTTCTTTAAAAACGGTTAGTCGTCAAAATGCCCACAACTATTATCAAATTTAAAAATGAAATGAAGAACTGAAGTGTCGATTGTCTGTAAGTATTGTCAGAAACAAAAAAATCACATTTAGAATAGGTCAAGGCCGATGAATCGAAACTGCTCCTTCAGAAATTGGAAATCATTTAAAATAGTATTTACGTCGCCTCCCACAGGTTTTCATCATCTAAATACCACACGTTAAATTTTGAATTTAATTGTTGAAGAATATTTAATTTATGTGCATATTAATAACGTAATAGGAATATATACAAACTAAGATTAATAATATTTACAAACAGGTAGAAAAATAAGGGCATCAAAGAATTCATCCACATCGATATCAATAGGAAAAGTGCCCAGAACGCTGGCAGCATTGCCACGTTGGATAGGCAATGCTGATTCGTTGTCCGCCCAGCAGCCCAGCCCTCTGGTCACGCAAAGAGTCGACCAGTTGTTTGCTGATATCACGAACAACTCGATGAGCGCTCGGACCCCATGGCCCTAGTGTTTCAACCCCAAACGACGGATGATGTCACTAATGCTTGCGTGCCTAGCTATCCGACCAGCGCTTCTACTGCAGGATAGGCCATGGTGTCCGAGGCGGTCGACTGCTTCACCGCATTGACACCGATGTGGAGCTCCGCTAGGAGCACCCAGTTGCACCCAGTTGCAGGCATGTGGCGATCCGGAAGGTGGTGTCACTCATATGTTGGGCGACGGTAGTGTCTGCAGCCAGAGGCCCGACTCCCATTCACCCACAGCCAGTAGGCGGGCACGCTCAGCGGTATTGGTGGACGTGTTAATAAGGTTATTCCGTACCAAACTGCAGAGCGGCTCATCCCACTGTCTCTGGGAAGATGGGTTCTCGGGCAACGCCTTGTTCGGGCAAGCCATTTTCCAGGCGCTCACGGCTTCGGCCAAGCACGGCACCTCACAGCTATCCAATGATGGACTCAAAATTCTATTGGTCAACTGTTGAATGCTGTGGACCGAAGACAGGAACGCCGGTAGGCTTACACTAGAAATTTTGCGGATGCTGAGCCCACCAAAACGAATGGGTAGCGTAGCTTGTAGCCACGCTCGGTCATCCAGGGCCACATTTAAGATGGAAGTCGAGAGTATATCGAATGGTCTGATCAATTTTGTCCAAAAGATGTGGCTGCTTCCATAAAGGGGAAGAGCGAAAAAAATACATAAAATTTGATGCAAAACAACAATACCGTATGAGGGTGAATGCCGAATGTAGGTTAATTTTGCATAGTCTTTCCGAAATGTTGTTAAAACGTTCAATTTTGTCCGTCAATGTATAAAGAAAAACTGTCTTCCAAAATTGGAGAACCTAGGAGGTGCATTATTATTTATTTATTTTATTTGAACGCAGTGCAGTGAACTTTTATCTAAAATTTTGATTTCTGGAGCTATCGAATAAAATTTCTGTAGAGTCGATTGTCTGTCAGTATTGTCTGAAATAAAAATTTCACATTTTGAATGGTTGAGGTCAAGGCCAATGGATTTGAATCGCTTTTTGAGAAATTTGAAATCTTCTAAAACGGTTTCTACGTCACCTCCCAGAGTTCCATCATCTAAATACCACACGTAAAATTTTGAATTTAACTGTTGGATGATTGGATGAATAGCCAAACTGAAAATGACTGGCCCGAGAGAGTTACCTTGTTGGCATCCAACTGCAGATTCCAAAACATTATCTTTGTATAATAATTTTGATGGGTGCCTATATATAGCATTGCCACAAAAAGCCGAAAATTTCTGGTAGCTCTTTTTTTGCTTTAGCCAACAAAGTGTCCCTGTTAACAGAATTGAAGGCGTTTTTAACGTCAACCTTGAGGATGACCTCGCCCTTATCGGAATTTAGAAAGGTGGGGAGGGCCTGTACGGCAGCCTCACAGCCCTCTCTGGAACCAAACCCAAGCAGAAAGGTGGAGAGGGCATGTACGGCAGCCTCACAGTCCCCTCTGGAACCAAAGCCAAGCTGGTAGGGGCTGAAATTTGTTGGTCAAAGATTCGCCGTACAGTCTGTAACACATTTTGGCTGCCATACGCCTGTACGTGCACCCGACGGCGATGGGACGAATGCTGCCGTCCCTCTTGCGAAGGGCACATAGATTGGACCCGTACAAGACATCGACAACGGCATCGTTCACGCCACCGGAGAGCATAAGGGTGACTAGAGCCAGAAGCTCCTTCAAAAGCGACTCCCCTGGCATCTGAACTTGAGAGATCCTTTAAATGTTGAGGAGTCAGACCGTCAAGGCCGCCGGCGGAACCGCTTCTGAAGGAACTCACAGTTGCATGTAACTGAGGGGCTGAAATTTTAAAAAACGATGAATCCGGATTGGGGCTATCAGGAGGATCAGGGAAAGCGAGGTCACCCGCAGGCACTGGGTGTTTACTGTCCAGAGCTGAAATTGTATCTGGAGAGTAAGGCGCGACCACATCACTACTAAAAAGTAACCTGGCCGCTCCGCTAATGTCACCCTCACTTAATTTGTATTCTACATGTGAATTCAAACCTTTCTGGGAAACGTTGTAGAAGTAAATCTAGATCTAAAATGTCAACCAAATTATTGCAATTATCTTTAATTTGGGTCTTTAATGTTTTTTTTGAAGCCAATTTTTTTGGACATGAATCCTGTAAGGGAAGTTGAGTAATTCCTCCCAAGCACTTTGAGTGTTCTCCTGGGTCGCAAGATGGACGCAACGCGCTAAACATAGCGCAACAGACCGTCTCGCGCCTCGGAGAACTCTCTTTAACACCGGTGTTGAATTTTTTAATTTTGATAAGGTTATCCAAAGTGATTCCAAATGTGTTGATGTTTGTGATGTGGCTGGGGGGCATAAAGGTACACTATGTGGCTTGTGGACCTTGCCATAGTGGATCTTTCGCCCGAATGCCTTTAAAATAACGTGCTTGGCATCTTACTAATTGGGAGTCAAGTGATGTGGCAGGTTGACTGCTACAGTTTCCGATATCGCTACAGCCAGCACTTAACATTAAAAAATTTGTTTCACTTACCTATATAATTAATAATTAAAACTAGCACAAAAACCACAGAATATAAATAACAACACTGAAAATAAAAAACGACAAATTTTTGACGGCTTGAGGTGACGGCCGTAGCGCAGTCGCGCTAGGGGCTAGGGCGCCCGTTGTCGTCCGCCAGTTCCAATTTTTTATTTTAAAGTAAAAAGTTTTCGATGAACACATTTCAGGAAGGTTCATTTTCGCATCACATTCTTATTGGATTTTATATCCATTCAATTATTATAATTTTTCTGGTATGACTTTGATCTTGAAATATTAGCAATTTTTTTATTGAATCGATGATCTTTTCATGGTATAAGAACACAGTCGTATTCCGTATCTGCCTTTTTATACGCGAACTCCTCCTAAACCTCTCAAAGCATTGGGATTTGGCTTTTACTAACGAACAATAAATGATTCTTCGTTTATCGTTCTTTTCGTGTTTCTGTTCGTGTGCGTATCATTAGTTTAATTTATTTAAATAAATTATATCTTTATTTGAGCTAATCACACCATGTTATTTCCAAGTTGCAGATTTATTGAAAAACTATTTTATTGTTGAATGATAGGATGAATGACCAAAATAAAAATGACTAGCCCGAGAGGGTCACCTTGTTGGCATCCAACTGCAGATTCGAAAATAAAAATTTTGATGGATGCCTTCAGCATTGCCTCAAAAGCCGAAAATTTGTGGAAGTTCTTTTTTTGCTTCAGCCAACAAAGGGTCCCTATTAATAGAATTAAAGGCGTTTTAGCGTCAACCTTGAGGGTAACCTCACCCTTATCAGAATTTAGGAAGGTAGCGAGGGCATGTATGGTAGACTCGCAGCCCCGTCTTGAACCAAAGCCAAGCTGCAGGGGAAGGAATTTGTTAGTCAGTAAGTGGCTATAAAGTTTACAACAGATTTTGGCTGCCGTACGCCTATAGGTGTACCCGACAGCGATAGGACGAATACTCCTTCTTTCTTGCGCAGGGCACATAGATTGGCCCCATACAAGACATCGACAACGGTATCGTTCACGCCGCCGGAGAGCATAAGAGTAACTAGAGCCAGAAGTTCCTTCAAAAGCGACTCACCAGCTTCCCCGGCGCCTGAGCTTAAAAGATCCTTTAAGTGCTGAGGAGTCAGGCCGTCGAGGCCACCGGCGGAACCGCTTCTGAAAGAGGTCACGGCTGCAAGTATACGTATAGTCATCTGCAGGCATTGGGTGTTTACTCTCTAGGGCTGAAAGTGTATCTGGAGAGTAAGGCGCCACCACATTACTGCTAAACGCTCCCCCAAATCACCCTCACTTAATTTTTAATTTGGATTTCACATGTGAACACAAACCTTTCTGGGAAACGTTATTAAAAGCGGATAAATTTGGATCTAAAATATTAGTCGAATTGTTGTCTTTAATTTGGGTTGTTAATGATTTTTATGTAGCCAAAGTATTTTGAAAATGCAGAATCCCATAAGGGAAGGTAAGCAGTTCCTCCCAAGCACTTTGTGTATTCTCCTGGGTTGCAAGACAGACGCATCGCGCTAAACTCAGCGCAACGGACCGTGTCGCACCCTGGGGAATTTTCTTTAGTATGGGTGTTGAATTTTTTAATTTTGATAAGGTTTTGCAAAGTGATTCCAAATATCAGAAATCCATGAATCTTCAGCCCCCGTTGTTAGCCTTTAAAATAACGTGCTTGACATGACTACATCTCACTAGCTGGGTTTAGAGTGATGTGGCAGGTTGACTGCTATAACAGGTTCCGGCAGCCTACAGGTTCCCTGTGCCCGCCGCGCGCACAGGGTGTCCGCCGCGCGCACAGGGCGCCTTAAAATTTACTTGTATGAAAATGGACTGTGTGTTTATAGTTGTTTGCGTAATGAACGACTAAATACGAACGACTAAATACATACGAACAAATCTAAGGTAAAAAAATCGCAGAAGTGAGAATTCTTGTGGATATACAAAAAGGTAATATTCAATTAAAATAAAACTGAAAATGTTTGACACAGTCAAAGAGTAACATTCCATCTCATTGTGCACGAAAGTACACAATTTTGTGGATTCAGGTGGAAAAATCTTACAAGCAACCTGCCATATACATACGCTGCGGCAGGTTACACAGAAAACGGAGGAGTATAATCTGTTTCTCTGCTTAGCGTTTGCAGACTAAGAGTGATTTTACTACTGTCCCACTGTTTGGCAAAATGGCTGCCTATCCATGTCCTTCCAAGCATACTTTCCTGGGCCATCTTGAACCCCTGTTTTCATGGTTACGCGTCTAGAAGTTTTAATTCTGTTGAAATATCTCATCGCGACGCATGCTTATAAGTGTTTAAGAACATAGGTCGTGTTGTCTAAGTCCCTAGTCTTAAGCTCTTCTTTGTAACTTTAGTTCTAACAAAGCTGTGCTTGCATACGCGCCTTTGAAAATGTGATAGTGTTTTGTTTTCTCTGTGTTGAGAAATGGGTAATTCCACTGCGCTCCAGAAAATTATTACTAAAATGAAATAAATAAAGTCAGAAAAATAGAAATAATGGTAGTATTTTTTACCGTGGATTCATCACGTGACAATATTTTAATATATATTTTTATGTTGTATGGTGTATTGTATCCTACTTAAAAGAAAATCTAATCTGGAGCTGTGTGTCTTCGCTTAATTTTTAAGAATAACGTACAATTCGAAGCTGTGATTTGCTTTTGTTTTCAACAAAAAAAAAGTTGGCATGTCATTACATAAATTTCATTTTTTAAATCCAGACAATTTGTCATTGCATAAATTTCATTTTTAAGTGGACTTAAAAATGAAATTTATGCAATGACAAATTGTCTGTTAAGCTAAAACCTAATTATCTGTAGACAATTAGGTTTTAGCTTAATTAGAGTCTGCTAGCTTGCAAAGTTACTTTTTAAAAGTCCAAACAATGGAAATCTGCTAGCTTAAAGTTATTTTTCTAAGTCCAGACAATGCGTCTGTTAGTTGTAAGAACTAAGTCCAGAATGTGAAGGTCTGCCCGTTAAATTTTCTGTTTCGGAATCCGAAAAGTGTAGGTCTGCTAGCTTAAAAGTTATTTTCTTAAATCCTAAAAATTACCTATCTGGTAAACCAATTAAGCTTAAATTTTCAAAAAATTATTACACGTGCATCTTGATAAAAATCAAAACTTGTCTACTCCCGACCGGGTATAGGTGTATCTTTATATATAAAAGGAGAAACTGACTGATCGACATATAATGCATAGCCAAAACTACTGGAACTAGAAGCGTGAAATTTTGAACAAGGTTTTCTTTTATGACGTAGGCAGAAAAAACAAAGGATTTTCCAAAATTCAACCTCTAAGCGGGGTTTGTATGAAGAAACCTACTTGCACGCAGGCGAAGCCGCGGGAAGAAGCTAGTTCAGTTTATAAGCACACAAAATGTAAACAACGAAAAAATTCCATAGTGTTTTCACACCAAACAGAAACTTCATATCTCCATTTGATATCAAAACACACCATTGAATGCCGTAACAAAGACGTTTGTCTATAACAATATGTCACAGTAATTGTGTGTGGTGGTTTGTTTTCTCACATATGGCTTTGTTTAGTTAGAGTCGAACATTACCTTTAGTAGAGCTTTTAGTTTTAAATAAATCACCGCTTATCCTCTGTGAGATGTCGACTTACGTATTGTAGGTTGCCAGTTCAAACTCAGCCAGGCATATTACTTTGTGTAATTTATTTCGTCACCACTGCTCTCAAAACGGTGCATCAACATCATGAAAATACTGGCATGTCCTAAAACCAATTAAGACACGTGACATTTATCAACCTGTACGTGGATTACGACCTTGCCTTGTTCTAGAGGAGGGCTTGAATACCTGAAGAGGGAATATTCAAGCTGTATTTGCTATCTTTTTTTAAGCTTATTGTCACTCACTACCTTGCTGCAATGCAAGCATATTAATTTTAATACTTTTAATTTTCCTATCATACCATACATGATAATCGCGATCACTGACGGACTGCATAAAGAGAAATCATAGAAGAGATGCGCAATAACGCAATGTTTGCAAAATCGCAAAATGTTTATTTATTTCAACTTCATGTTTGTGTCTTTGAATGTTGTTGGATATACCAGTTGTGGTGGATTGGAGTACAAGGCAATATCGCGGTAGTCATAACTATAAAACCTAATAAAAAAACGTTTTCTTTTGTAACAGTAGTTTCAATGTGGCAACTGTGCATTTCAAAGGGCTATCAATATCAATGATGTACTCGTACTACGACTCTCTTCTAAAAAAGCGAACTCGTGTGTTATTGGTTAAATAGCTTTCGTTTTAAAAAGTCCTTTATCTGCCCGGAGAAAGAAAATAAATTATTCGTGAGGGGAAATTTCCCCAAGTGAAAACGATTAAAACACAAATACATATCCCATTCATTAGCAGTTCTAAGTTCGTAAACATCATCAATATTGCATACCGTGACACATATTCTCGTTTCCTTAGAATTTTGATTAGAATTTCAGTCAATTCGAAGATATATTACAGTTCAAAATAACCCGTTTCAAAAAACGCCCATTTTATAGGTAACGGTTTTATAGGTATTCATTAAAATAAACCAATTTCAAACTTTATTGTTGTTGATAGTAATTACTTTTATTCACTATATGTGTGTTTAATTAATAGGTTTTTGTAACAAATTCTTTGAATTTGAATGCGACATGTTTTTTTTTTTCGGTGAGAAAATCATCTTATGACATCCAAATCATCTTGAATGCGACATGTGCGTCAATAAAATTTAAAGTATGAGAAAAAGGTAAGGAATAATATTAATTCAATTACGAGAAACCCAAAAACTTCTACACTCGTATGTTCTACACTCTTTAATGCAAGAAATAAATGAAGGTTCAAATGTAAATTTGACGATTATTTCTAACATTTTTTTTCTGTTTTGTTAATAACCAGTTTTTCAGAAATATAGTAAAAAATAATATGTTTATTTTTCCACAGCCCCAAGCTAAATAATTCAAGTAAATAAAAATTTTCAGAATTTTACCAACGACAGCTCCTTCACCTTGAACCTTAAGTGGAATATGCGTTAAGTCATTCCACTTGAAACCATGATCTGGCAGCTCATTGCATCCATCAATTTTTCTTTCATCGTGCTCGTTCTTAATAAAAAAAGTAAAGAAAAATATCGAAACATCAATAAAAAACCTAACAATGATATTCTGCTACCAAACTCCCACCAAACACTGCGCCATTTAAATAAGATAAACGGGGAACCGGATCCCAAAATATCAGGTTTCGTTGGTCTACCGCAAAAGCTGGTTTATCATCATAACGAACGAAATAACTTTGTAATCCAGTATTGTGCGTGTCAAAATAATTTGTCTATTTATATGCGCAATTTTAATTGGGTTTACTAATATACCTCCTGTACCCACTGTTTCTTTTAGGGATTTTCATGCTGATGTCGAAATGGAAATTGGTTTTGAGCTTGTCGGTTTTCGTAAGTCAGTTCAGGTTGAACGCTCCGTTGGAGATTTTATGTGTGGTTTTATATATTATTTTTTATTACCATAACGTGTATTCGAAAATTCGAAGAAGAACCCTATGATTTGCATGTTACCTGAATTTTATCTATGAAATGATCCTACTAATACGAAATATTTAATAAGTAAGAATGTTTTGAAAATTTGGATCATTTTCAATACTGAGTTCGGCGTTGTGTGATAGTTGTGGAGTATTATTATTATTTCCTTTATTCATTGTAAACATATATAAATAACATTTTTAAATATTTTTTTTTAAACAAAACCAAACAAAAAAGAAACATTTAAAATATAAAAAATACTACCCCACCGGTATCGGGAACAGGGGCCAAGCTATCGGCAGTCAGGGCTCCAGAGAAAGGAACCTCCTAACAATACGATTCGTGTCCAGGAGTACCGCTTTCTGAATCAAGCCCTTAATCCAGTCGCCTAACGCGAGCCTGCTAAGGTGTTGGTCGAGGCTCTTGGCTATTAAGCCATTGTCCGACACGACTATCGATGCAATGATCGCAGAGTCCACATTCCACATGTCGACAACCTCGCGAGCCAAGTCAATATACTTTCATGGGGTTCTCGTCATGTGGAACGGAAATGTCAACAATCATCGCACGCTTCTCGTTTCAGTCTACCACGACTATATCAAGCTTATTGGCTACAATAGTCCTGTCAGTGATGATAGACCTATCCCAGTACAAAGTGATATGACCATTATCAAGAACCGGGTCGGGCTCATACCTGTAGTAAGGCACAGAGAGTAGTTGCTGATGGATAATTCTGGCTACTATGCAAGTACTCTCCGTTAGCTAGACGAGAACAACCAGAGGTAATGTGACGAATTGATTCTCCCAGACGGTGGCATGCCCGACAGATAAAGATGTCAACCGTGCCATCCTTCACAATAAATCTCCGGTAGTTATTCGTCATGATGGCTTCGTCCATAATTGCACAGACAAAACCTTTGGTTCCCCTAAAGAGGTCACCGAAACGCAGCCAGGCTATGGACGCCAATTGGTCTACATCGGGTCCTTGCTCTGCCATATTTTCCTGCGATAGTTAGTGTCAAGCACTACCGGTTTGCGACAGTTCTCGTTAGCCAGGAAAAGCGGGGTGAGTCCCTTGTCCACTGCCACTACATCTCGATGCATACCCTCGTCGGCAGCTAGGAAATATTCCCAGAGACTACATACCTCGCGGTTGTGTAGGGTCTTAGCATTAAAGAAACCTCGACCCACACATTTCCGCGGGATATATAGTTAGACGATCGTGGGTGGTGCATTCGGTATGCAGTCAGCAGTGTACGGACGCGCCTATCCAGGGCATAAAGTTCCATTTGAGTATGCCGAAAGAGACTATCAATACTGGCATGACCCAACCGTTGAAGGCGCGCATCTTGTTCCCACCTGAAAGAAGGCTACTGAATACCTTCTTCAGGCATCCAAAGAAATGCTTCTTCAACAACTGCTTCATGTCAGTAATATTGATGCCTAGAGCTTCTGACATACCCAATTTGGTTGGAGATAGAGAGATCTCAGGTTTATGGAATCCGTGAGTTGAGTGCCCACTGATTCCACGATCTCCCCTCGCTTTACATACATGACCGCACATTTGTCCACACCAAACTCCATCCTGATGGCACTACTGAAGGTTTCAGTTACCTTCAATAGCTCCATAAGTTGCAGATTGTTGGGGGCAAAAAGTTTCAGGTCATCCATGTACAGTAGGTGAGATATTACCTGACCACCTCTTCTTCAATCAATAGCCTAGACCTGAATTCTCCAGCAGTGTGCTTAGAGGATTCAAGGCTAGGCAATACCAAAGCGGACTCAAACTATCACACTGGAATATACCACGCTCGATCCTTACAGGTTCGGTATTCCTTTGGATATGTCGAAATCCTGGATAGCGGAAGACTGTACTCTATAGCCTCATACATGACATCAGGAAAGTGCGTAGTGTTGCATCAATTTTATACAATTCTAGCACCACCCTCATAAGCCATGTATGAGGAACAGAGTCATAGGCCTTCTTATAGTCTATCCATCATATCGACAGATCCTTTCGGGAACGTCGAACCTGTTGGCTAATGGTCATATCAATGAGCAGCAGCTCCTTAGTACCACGGGACCGGTTCCTACATCCACTCTGAGAATGTGACATAAAACATTTTTTGTCAATATGACTATTAATTTTGCTGCTCAGTATGGATGAGAACTTTATAGATCGTCGGCAAACACGTGATCGGTCTATTAATTTTTAGGCTCCGCAGTACTACCTGACTTATGGAGCAGGTGGGTTATTCCTGTTGTTAGAAACAGGGGCAGCGACCCTGACTCTAAGGCAGACTGAAACTGACATGCCAAGCGAGCATGCGTGCGATCTTATAAACTGCTTAATCCAGAAATTGTGCAGCCCATCCGGCCCTGGAGATTTCCAGTTTGGCAAAGGACGGACTGCACGAGCTATATCATGGGGGGCTGATGTTAATTGCCCCCATTTGTGGTATTGGATCACACGCACGCTCGACCTCTCGAGTCCAGTCATCCTCGGTGTGACTGACAGGCTCCGACCAGATGCTGCGCCAGAATGAAACCCATGGCGTCATCATCCGGGAGGCGCGCGTCAGTCACACCTTGGTCCGGTCGCTCCCAAGCCCTATAAACCCACCTTCATTACTCCGGAATGTGCGATTCTGAGTGTACTGCTCCACCCGCCGCTTATATCTGCGAATAAGGTTTGCCCATGCATACACCTTCTGCTTCAGGAAGTCGATGCGCTCTTCTGTGACACGGGACATAGTCTCGGGAGCTGATGTCAGTCCCCGAAAACACCCGCCTCACAAAGCGCATCACTCTTGGGCGAGTGTTGCCCTCCCTGAAGCAGATTAGTTTGCCGATGAGTGCTCTGGCCCCACCAATACAACGCTCGATCCTAAACTGCCAAGCCGGCACTGCTGGTTTCGGTCGATTAGCTACGTCACAGTTTGGAAACTTGACTTGAGCTACACGACATGCTGCTACAGCCGCGCAGTACATTATCGAGTGTGTATCAGTGAGATCTTCACAGTTGTCAAAATAGTTTGACAAGTGCAAATCCAGAGCAGCCACCAACGCCTTATTTTCATTATGCATGGGCAAACGAGGTAAACGCGGCCTAAGTTCGAGCGGCATGTTGCGATACTCCCGAATAGCACACTTCAAAGCACTCCTCAATTCGTTGTTGCACTGGGTACTTACATGTGTAACTATGTCAGTAAACTCTTCATCAGTGTTGTTTATATAAACGTGATGACTCAAATTAAATTTAGTTGATTTATTTCATTATTTATTTCATTATTTATTATAAATTTAATATTAATGTCAATCACCGTAGACGCGGAGGAAAAATGTTTTCAATTGTTTTTCATTCGTATTCTCTTCGGAAGTCTTCGTCCGCGTGAAGATCGTTGATGGCTCGCGATTGGTCCACCAGCGCGAGCCCCTGTCACGCCGCACCGAAGCGTTCTATTTTCAGCTGTATGTATGTTATTTAACAGTTTGAAAGATGGTTGGACGGTGATACCTGTTAGTTTACCACCGCCTGCGACGAAGAGGCAATGGCATGGCTATCCATTTCTGTTCGGAGGCAATCAAGTACAGTATCGTCCAACATATGATTACGCTGGATGACCCGCACCTGATGCGACAGTCGTTTGGCCGAAACGTTGACGGCTGGCTCAAGCACCTGAAACAAAGAGAGCATTCAAACACGGTACGCGGTCAGGTTGTTTCCTCCCTCTGTAGCCCCAAAGTATGCGCGCATGAAATTTTCATTCATTGATTGTGTTCATTCATTGATTGTGTTCAACGCATGCGCTGCACACTTCCACCGGTAGCGGAAACCCTATCACAGGCCGGTGGGCTTTGAGGTTCCAAGCTGGCCGGAAGTCGGCCTCACTTCTTCCCCGTCGACGCGCAGGTGGTGGTGTCGTTGGCGGCGAGAAGTATTCGTCGCTCGAGTTCGACGCAACTGCAGCAACCGCAATCACTGAATTCACGGCAGGCGTAGGTCCCGGCGGTTACGAGGCGGAGCTGAGCGATGAACCCGAACATGTTGGCTGTGTGTTAAGCTGCTGTGCCCGGCTTCTACTCAGCATTTTTGTTGTTATGATTATTATTACTGAACGTATCTTGGTACGAAACGATTTTGAACAAAATTTGACACACGGGTAAACTGGGCACGCCACAATTATGGCGGTAAGTCCCCTCTTTGAGGCGTGGTTGGAAAGACCTCACGGCGTCCTTACATTCCGCATGACGCAGGTCCTCACCGGACACGGTAAGTTCGGGAGGTTCCTGCACCGGATTCGTGCGGAAACGACGCCCGGGTGTCGCCACTGTATGGCCCACCCGGAGGACACGGTGGAGCACACGGTGGAGGTGTGCCCCGCTTGGGCAGAGCAACGCCGTGACCTCGTGAGGGCAATCGGCGGCGGTGATCTCTCGCGCCGGGCCTTGGTTCAGGCCATGCTCCGGAGCGAGGAGGAGTGGCAGGCGGTCGCCTCCTTCTGCGAAGCAGAGTAATGCTAGCTAAGGAGGCGGCCGATCGCGTGAGGCAACGGTCGTTACGCTCCAACCGCCGCCGGGATTCCGATCCCGATTTCCGGCCACCGTAGGCGCGGGCTTGCAGACGGCGAGCAATGGGTGGCTCGCCGTCTGACCGTCCGGTAACCGTCCGGACCGAGCCCAAGTCGTCGACGGTGCGTGCTGTTCCACGCGCACCTCAAGGAGATGTCAGCAAATCGTAGGGGCCCAGCAGGGTCGAAGCCTACTGGGGCCACGGGTAGTGTGAAAGCGGAACCCGGGGCGGGCCCTGGGACGAAGGCAACGAAGGAACAGGAGTGGGTTTTTAGTCAGTAAGAGTCTGACACTATCTCCCGCTCCGCCCAAGAGCAGGGATGTCATTAGGATGATTTTCCCACCCAATAAAAAAAAAAAAAACACACGGGTAAACCAACCTGGATTAAATAATTTTTGCAGGACATTATTTTTCGGCTTAGCGCTAGCGTAACCGATTGTTTATTATCGAATTGTTCCGAGTATTTTGTACGTACTTTCCAAGTTTGACTATATGTTTATTTGATAAATTGATACTTTTTTTTACTTGTAGAGTTAAATCTTTTTACACTATATTGCAAAATCTTTCTTTGTGGTTACACTTCTGCACTTAGAATATAAGGCTTATAAGAGCTGGGCCAGTAACCTCTTGCGTGCATACTATACTGTAAGCAGATCATATATTTTGACTGTGTGCAGAACATATATTTTGACTATGTGCAGATCATATATTTTGAACGTGAACAAATCATATATTTAGCCTGTAAACAAATCATATATTATTTGTATATATTATATTGTAAACCAATCATATATTTTGATTGTGAACAAATCATATATTTTGATTGTGAACAATTGATTGTGAACCAATCATATAATTTGATTGTGAACCAATCATATAATTTGATTGTGAACCAATCATATAATTTGATTGTGAACTAATCATATAATTTGATTGTGAACCAATCATATATTTTGATTGTGAACCAATCATATATTTTGATTGTGAACCAATTATATATTTTGATTGTGAACCAATTATATATTTTGATTGTGAACCAATCATATATTTTGATTGTGAACCAATCATATATTTTGATTGTGAACCAATCATATATTTTGACTGTGAACAAAAGACATCTATGACGAACTTGGGTTTGCATTTATTTCTCTTTTCTCTATTTCATCAACAGATCGAATGATGGTTTTATTTTTATTAATAATTTGAAGGTGAAGAATCCTTTCTGTATTTTCTTTCTTCCAAGTACGTAATATATTTGTTTTCATGACTCAATGTTTGGTTTAACGCTTTTAATGAAATTAAAGTGTGCTATATTTCAAGTTGCGTCCCTAGGGGGGTGAGAAGAGCATGTTATTCAATTATTTTAGTGGCCTTGGTGAAATTTTAATTAATTTAAGCCCTTCGCTGTTATTATGCCTCTATTGTTGATATATATTTTAAGTGTCTTTAATTTTTTTCTTGTAGTCAAGTCAAAAGTTTTTTATTTCACATATGCCTACATGGGCACTTATAAAACGAGAAGAACTGGCAAGAAACACCATGGTTACTCTTTAAAAAAAAAAATGTTGTTTTTACAATATTTCCAAATTACAGTATAAATAGGTATTATGTAAGGACAGTGTAGACTGGTCAATATTGTACTAAAAAAAACAATAAAAATAATCATAATAAAATGAGTAGATTATACTATCCCGTTAAAGAATTGAGAGATCTAAAATCATTTTCTTTATTTTTTGGACTCAACAGTTGTCATTTATTAATATCTATGTGACAATTATGTAGCTTGTTCGTATTTTTTTTTCCTAGGTGACATTATTTTTCATTATATCGTTCATAAATATTTTTTATAATTAAACTTCTGCCAGTGGCTTCGCACGTGTGCAAATTAGAAAATTGTCCTAAAGAAACATTTCCGGGATAAAAAGTATCATACGTACTATTCCAAGATTGATCTCCTCGTCGTTATACAAATCCATTCAGCCGCTCGAGAAGAAGTAACCACATACTTAACTTACAAACTTTTTCGCCTTTATAATGTTATTAGTATTAATACTTACGGAGAAACTTCGTCGCCATTTATACCAGTAGGTAATTGTTAATAACCTTACTACTAATCAGCTGATCAGACTGAGCTAGTTCCAGACCGAAGTTGAACGTAAGACGATCCAACAAACACGCCTAGTCAGGTGTTATTAACCCAGCCTTTAATCAAGGCAAGTTGCTGCAATCAGGTTCATTATTTCAATATCGATAGCGTTCAGAGTTAGTCTTAAGTTGCGACCGTAAGCGGTGAAGGCAAGTTTTCAATTTTCTGTGTGTAGTGTATGTATATGAAGGTGACTGTGATTAATTAGGAATACTTAACAGTCACCATCGGTAAAGTTTTTTGGTAGTGGGTTCATGGCGTAGAATTAAAACAACAATTCACTTCACAAAATCACATTTTAGTAGGTTTACACTCCTCCAAACGATTCCGCACAAGTGACTCGGCAACAACATCACAACGTTTCCCCCTATTCGCATAAGTGTCTTATTATCGCTAAATTGTCTAATCGCCGACATATAAATATGTATACTATTATTTGTCTCGAGTTAGAGTGCGGGCGAAACTTGGGCAGTCTGAGTCTGTGACCCACTGAAGACATTCATTATCATGTGGCGGTATTTCTTCGAGTGAAGTTCAGTGGCAATTTTAAATATTCACAAATTGATTCCTCCGATCTTTTTGGGATCATCAACATTTTTATTTCCTCCGATCTTTTTGGGATCATAAACATTATTTCCTTCGATATTTTTGGGATCATAAAAATTATTTCCTTCGATATTTTTGGGATGATAAACATTATTTCCTTCGATATTTTTGGGATCATAAACATTATTTCCTTCGATATTTTTGGGATCATAAACATTATTTCCTTCGATATTTTTGGGATCATCAACATTAGTTCCTTCGATATTTTTGGGATCATCAACATTATTTCCTTCGATATTTTTGGGATCATCAAAACTGTTAGATGATGAATAACCAATGGCTAATGGTCATCTGTTGGCTAATGGTCATAGCAATGAAAAGCAGCTCCTTAGTACCGCGAGACCCGTTCCTACACTGATTCTGAGAAGGTACCATAATCAAATTTATAATCATATTTTTATCAATATGACTATTATTTCTGCAGCACTACTTGATTTATGGAGCAGTCAGCAGGTAGGTTAGGTTATTCCTGTCGAAAAACTGGGGCAGCAACCCTAAGGCAGACTGAAACTAAAACTGAAACTAAAATGCTAAGTGAGCATGCGACCTTGTAAACCATTTTAGCCCATCCAGCCCTGGAAATTTCCAGTAGCACGAGCTACATCTCGGGGGCTGATGTTAATTGCCCACTTTCACACTCGCACACTCGACCTCTTGAGTCTAGTCACCCTCGTTGTTACTGACAGGCACCACCAGATGCTGCACCAGAATAAACTCCATGGTGTTATCATATGGAAGGCTCGTGTCAGTCACGTGAGTCTTAATCCCGTCGCTTCCAAGCCCTACATACCCACCTTACATGACTCCGGAATGTGCGATTCTGAATAAACCGCTTCACCCATCGCTTATACCTTTAGGTACGGTTTGCCCTTGCGTAAACTTTCTGCTTCAGGAAGTCGATGCGCTCTGTGATTTGGTACATATACTATCGGGGGTTGATGTCAGTCCCCGAAAACGCCCGTCTCACAAAGCTCATCACTCGTGGGCGAGTGTTGCCCTCCCTGAAGCAGATTAGTTTGCCGATGATTGCTCTGGCCCCACTAATAAGACGCTCGATCCTGCACTGCCAAGCTGGCTAGGCTGGTTTCGGTCGTATAGCTACGTCACTTTTTTGGGAATTTGACGTGAACTACACGACATGCTAGAGCCGCGCAGTATATTATCCAGTGTTTATCGGTGAGGTCTTCGCAGTCATCAAAATAGACAACTGCGAAACCAAAGCAGCCACCAGCATCCTATTCTTATTGTGCAGGGACAAACGAGGTAAACGTGGGCTATGTTCAGGTGGGATGTTGTTATATTCCCGAATGGCACAATCAAAAGTACTCCTCAGTTCGCTATTGCATTGGGTACTGTAACCATGTCAGTACTCTCCTTGTCGGCGTGGCTAGAAATTTAGCTGGACGGCGGTATCATAATTGGTACTAAATATTTAGTCAAAGATCTCAGAGCGATCTGACATAACTTATTTTCATATGGATGAAACCTTAGATTAAAGTTATATTTCATTAGTCAGATAAATTGTAATGACCAAACATCCCCTATACACACTAAACACAAAAATTATTTAGCCAAGAGTATGAGCGCGAGAGCACGTATACGTTTCAGAGCGAGAGAGACGATTTCATGCACGTGACTGGAGTTTGGTCACTACAATTTGTCTGACCTAATGAAATATAACTTTGTTATAGTTACCTTATTAAAGTCATTATTAAAAATCAGACATGTAAATATAAAGTAAAGTTTTATTTATTTTTTGTGGAGCTTTAAAGCGTCTGACAGAAGTTTTGGTCCATGGAGAGTGACTGACACTTATAGTACGAGATCCGATAGAAGAAATATCTTCCCTCACCTGTTATTTGATTATGATAAATATTATATGCGTTTATTACAGACACTGCGAATATGTTACCTAGCTAAATCTGTTGTCAATGATGTTAAAAAATAAAATTTGTTGTAACATTTCTGACATCAATTACCCTGATTTGTTATTTGTGAAAGTCGAACATCAGCTAAGATTGCCCCAAGGAACTGAAAAATTATAGATTGCTTTCTTTTTTTGGTGCAACTATGAGGGTTGCCTCGTATAAAGAGCTCACCACCTTAATTGCATTGAAAGTCGTTTCAATGCGTTATTGCAAGTTACTCTTATGTGATTCATTCACAATTCTAGCGAATTTACAAATTTGTAGCAGTTTTTGTGCAGTAATGATAATTGGAAACTAGGGAGGTACTAGTTCAACGCATTGAACACAAAAAAGAATTATTAAAATTGGTCCAGCCGAACAATTAAGGAGGAAATACGATTTCGTACAACAACTGTCGAAATACTAAACAGATGTCGGGCCTGCATTCACAACAGAGGCCAATAATTTGAGCAGGATTTGTAAAAATTATGAAATAAATGTTAAAAATAAAAATAAAAACCTGTGTGTGCCTACATCACCTCCTAGGGTTCCGGCATCCAAATACCAACCATTGAATTTGGAAGCTGCCGAATGGTTGGAATCGAGCTGCCGAATGGTTGGAATCGAGCTGCCGAATGGTTGGAATCGAGCTGCCGAATGGTTGGAATCGAGCTGCCGAATGGTTGGAATCGAGCTGCCGAATGGTTGGAATCGAGCTGCCGAATGGTTGGAATCGAGCTGCCGAATGGTTGGAATCGAGCTGCCGAATGGTTGGAATCGAGCTGCCGAATGGTTGGAATCGAGCTGCCGAATGGTTGGAATCGAGCTGCCGAATGGTTGGAATCGAGCTGCCGAATGGTTGGATTTATTGCCAAACTGAAAATGACTGGCCCAAGAGGGTCACCCTGTTGACAGCCAACGGCTGATTATAGATTATATATTATGATATCAACCTTAAGAATGACCTCACCTTCACTGCTGTTGAAGTAGGTGGATAGATCATGTACCGTAGCCTCATAGCCCCCTTTGGAACCAAATCCCAATTGTAGGGGCTGGAATTAGCTGACCAGTGCTTCGCTGTAAAAAAAAAACAGCAAATTTAGGCTACGATACGTCGGTATGTAGAATCCGCCAGTATGTAGGGACGAAAGCTGCCATCTTTTTTGTGATGGGCACATAAATTTGCCACGTACAAAATATCAATGACGGCTTCGTTCACATTGTCGGAAAGCATACAATTAACGAGGGCCGTGAGCTCCTTTAGAAAAGACAGCTTCCCCGGCACCTGCGCTCATCAGGTCTTTGAGATGATGAGGTGTTAGACCGTCGAGGCCACCGGCGGAGCCGCTTCGGAAGGAGCACACGGCCGCACAAACTTGTTGGGCTGAAATTTCGGATTCAGAATTGGGGGGGTCAGGAAAGGTGAGATCATCTGTCGGGGCGAGGTCTTTACTCTCTAGAGCTGTAAAAGACTCTACGGCGCAACCACATCGCTGCAAAAATTATCCTACCTGCACCTTTAATATCACCCTTGCCTAGCTTAGAGCAATAAACCTCTTTCGGGGAGGTGTGATGTTGATTTTGGTTCGAAACTTTGAACCAAAATATTGCAGTTATCTTTAATTTGGGTTGTTACTGATTTTTTTGTTGCCAAATTTTTTGCACATGCAGAATTCTAAATGGGAAGGTGAAGTAAGAAACGTCACGAAGTGCTACCAAGCACTTCGTGAGTTTTCTTGAACCATGAGACGAACGCAACGTGCTAAGTTCGCAGCCACGGATGGCCTCGCTCCGCGAGGAGAGAACGGGAGTTGTTGTTTTTAATTTTGCAAGGGTTTTCCAAAAGTGTTGAGGGGGTGAATCAGATGTAGGGGGAGAATCAGGTGTAGGGGGAGAATCAGGTGTAGGGGGAGTTGAGAATGTTCGGAATGAATAAGGTACATTTTTGGGTTTATGCTTTTGCTTAAATGTACCTTGCAAGCCTCGTTCACCTTTAAAAAAACGTGCTTGCGAGGTCATCCAGCGATGTGGCAGGTTGAGGCTTCACAACTCACAACTGTCGACACAATTAGACATGGAAAAACTTAGGTACTTATACTATAATTTATTTATTACATACTTCATGCACATAAAGGTACAGAGGCGGACTTAATGCCTTAGGCATTTTCTACCAGTCAACCTTTGGGTGATGCAGAGAAGAATAGAGGTAGGGTAGGTGCAATAAAAGAGAGAGAGAAAAAAAAGGTAATATAAAAAAGATATACAAATGAATCACAGATACAATACAATACAATATAGGTGAATATCATATATACATAATTTAATGAACGTAATATATATATAACCACAATATATAAATAAATATAAACACATAATAAGAAATCGTACAATAAAACTAATGATAAACTACAACGATGTGACGATGTAGCGCAGTCGCGCCCTTAAGGCCTGGGGCGCCCCACGTACGCAGGTCTGTTTTCCCAACCGTTGGTTTTGTAAATCATCATCATCTTCCTGCCCTTATCCCGTATTATTTGGGGTCGGCGCAACACGTTTTTTTCTTCCACTCTGCCCTGTTACTCGTCATGCTATCACTA
The DNA here is from genome assembly GCA_949316375.1 of Mythimna vitellina. Lineage (NCBI taxonomy): Eukaryota > Metazoa > Arthropoda > Insecta > Lepidoptera > Noctuidae > Mythimna > Mythimna vitellina. The sequence goes on from OX438706.1 coordinate 15,594,167, forward strand.
ACTTCCTTTTCTTTCATATCACTCTTCACACAATCCATCCATCTTTTCTTTGGTCTCCCTCTTCCTCTCCATCCATCCACATGTAAACTCATAACTCTTTTAGTAACATGTGTTTCATCCCTCCTCTTCACATGACCATACCAAGACAAACGATTCCCTTTCAACTTTTCTGTCACTGGCGCCACTTTCAAACTTCCCCTAATATATTCAATTCTCACTTTATCCATTCTCGTCACACCACACATCCATCTTAACATTCTCATCTCCGCTACATGCAATCTTTTTTCATCCGTCTTTTTCACAGCCCAACATTCTGATCCATACAGTATGACAGGCCTTATCACGGACTTGTAGATTTTACCCTTCAACTTGAGGGGCATCCGTGGGTCACAAGTTGTTCCCGTGACCTGTCTCCATTTCATCCATCCTGCGTTGATCCGATGTGTTACGTCCCAGTCTACCTCACCATTCCCTTGGATGAGTGACCCGAGGTACCGAAAGTCAGAGCAGATCGGTATGGGCGTTCCAGCTAGAGCTAAAGGCACTGGATTGGAGAGACCGCCGAAATCGCAGAACAAGTATTCCGTTTTGGTTCTACTCAATTTCAGGCCAACACTCTCCAGTCTGTGCCACCACACCTCCAATCTGTTCTGGACCTCTAGGCCACTCTCGGCAACCAACACAATATCATCGGCAAACAACATACACCAGGAAGCCTCTTCCTGAATGTCCGACGTCAGAGCGTCCATTATCATCAGGAAGAGGTAAGGGCTGAGAGCCGACCCTTGATGTAAGCCAACTGCCACATTGAAGCTGCCAGTGGTGCCCACTGTAGACCGGACTTGGGTACTGCATCGACTGTACATCGCTCGGATCAACTGCACATACTTCCCAGGCACACCTTTCTCTTTAAGGGCCCACCACAGAACCTCACGAGGTACCCGGTCGTATGCCTTTTCGAGGTCAATGAATACCATGTGCAAGTTTTTATGCGCACCTCTATATTTCTCGCACAGCTGGCGTATAGCAAAAATGGCATCCGTTGTACCCCGACCAGGCATAAAACCGAATTGGGTTTGTGAAATTTCACTCTCTTCTCTCAGCCTCCTTTCAATAACTTTCTCCCAGGCTTTCATAGTATGTGACATTAGCTTTATTCCTCTATAATTGTTGCACTCAAGCACATCACTTTCATAGTATGTGACATTAGCTTTATTCCTCTATAATTGTTGCACTCAAGCACATCACCGGTTTTGTAAATGAAGTTTAAAATTATTTTATTCTTAAAGTGCTTGCCGCGTCACCGCCGCGATATGTATCGACCCTTAGTCGTAGAATCTCGATCGAACCTGAAACTTCAATCTTGGCCTTTATGCTTGCAAATCCTCGCGCCTCCTGGCATACCTGGAAGGTAACGATCTCCTCAGTGACCGACAATACGGGTTTCGCCAAAATCGGTCTACTGGGGACCTACTAGTGTATACCACTCACATGTGGGGCGAGGCCCTCGAGAAGAATGGAGAAGCGATTGCTGTATCCTTAGACGTCTCGAAGGCCTTCGACAGGGTATGGCACGCCAGCCTTTTGAGTAAGCTTCCAGCGTACGGCATTTCCCCTGGCCTGATTAACTGGGTAAAAGACTTCCTGAGTGAACGGTCTCTCCGAGTTGTAATCGATGGATGCTCATCAGAGCCCATGACGAGTAATGCCGGAGTTCCTCAGGAGTCAGTTCTCTCTGCAACTCTTTTCCTGCTGCATATTAACGATCTGCTGATGCCCGGTATTTATGGGTATGCAGACGATAGCACAGTTGTAGAGAGGTACCTGCCAGGAGAGGTACCTGCCAGGAGAGGTACCTGCCAGGAGAGGTACCTGCCAGGTCCTCGGGCCAGTAAGGAGCTAATTCGGTCCGAACGAGAGGCTATGGTAGAGCGTACGAATGTCTCACTTCAGGCAGTCTCCAAGTGGGGCGAAACCAATATGGTAAGATTCAATGCCGCCAAAACACAAGCGTGTCTGTTCACCGCTAAGAGGAGCCCGTTCACCTTGGCTCCCGCGTTTCAGAATGTATCCCTGGAGTGCACCGACCGCCTTCAACTCTTAGGAGTTGAAATTTCCTCAGATCTCAATTTCGGGCGCTTCATTGAGTCCAAAGCCAAGGTAGCTGCTAGAAAACTAGGCGTTCTTGCAAAGTTCCGACGGTACTTCACACCGGGACAGCTTCTAATGTTATACAAAGCACAGGTCCGATCGTGTATGGAATACTGCAGTCACACATGGGCTGGTGCTGCAAAATGCCATCTAGCAGCTTTGGACTCAGTAGAAAGACGTGCGAAGAGGCTAATTGGGGATCCAGATTTGGTTAAGTCCAATCTACAAAGCCTCGAGCACAGGCGCAAGGTAGCCAGCCTATCGGTATTTTACAGGTTACATTTTGAAGAGTGTGCGCGGGAACTGCATGACTTGATTCCGCCATCTCCTTTCTACCATCGGACAAACCGACGAACGGCGAGTATCCACCCTTACGTTGTTGAAACTTCAACGGTCCGGACTAAGCGTTTCGCTTCGTCGTTTATACCGCGTACATTGAAGGACTGGAACAATTTGCCTGCTGCTGTCTTCCCGTCCAACTATAATATAGGTGTCTTCAAGGCTAGAGTGAATAGGCTCTTAATAAACTAGTGCGCCTGACCATCAATGACTGCATCTCCGCTTACCATCAGGTGGGATCGCAGTCAAGCACTGGTTTATATCAATTAAAAAAAAAAAAGTCGAGTGATGAGATTTACTTTACCATACGATTTTTCCTCACGGTTTTTTCTTAGTTCAGCTGTGCACAGATGAACTTGGAGATGTTATTCGATATTTTCATTCAAAAGCGATCTTATTAGATAAGGACACCTCATCAAAACATTGCCCCACACTATCAATTACTTAAATATATATAATAAGGTCCTATTAAAATAGATGGACAAATTTTAACACAGCGTTCAGTACGTCTAACCAAAGATATCCAAGGAAAAAAAACATTGATTAAAGTATTTTTATTTTGACCTAAAATAATAAATGGCACTCAAGAATAAACACATCCAATAAGGGTAGGTTTTCCGTGGCCGAGTCTTTCTTTCAGAATTAGACCCTTGGCCCCAGTAGGCTTTGACCCACTCACAGTCACACATACTACCCCATCACCATCCATATAATATTTTTTTTTTAGTTTTCCATAATTATGCTTTATCTACTGTTTGTCGAACAAAAAATTAAAAAATATATGCCTCCATCATAGTAATCAGCAAACAAAAATTCTTTAAATTGCACAGAAATCTTAAGATCTCCTGCGAATTTAGAACATGCTTTTTTATTTGAGCTAATTTATTCCTTTTTCGATAAATTGTTGATTTTTTATTTCTGAACTTAGGTATTACTTTATTCAATGGCATCTAAACCATCCTTTTTGGTTCTAATAATATGTTTGTCGTATATTTTTGGTTTTATTTTCTAATTTAAAACCTGCACAACGCCAATGCGTGCTTTGAATTCGATATGTTTGGTGCCTACAAAATATAAATACATTGCTTAGACTCCTTTGTACAATTGAAAAAATATTTTCACTGTCTACTTATTGCAAATATAATTTATTTATGAAAATACAATGACAGAAGATGATAACTCCTCTAATGAGTATTTGATGTTTCATATTCATTAAGAGCAAACAGCATAAAATCTTATTTGTACACGGAAATCGGTAAGTAGTTGCTTTAGTCCTTTTATAGGAACTACTGTGATGAAAAAGGGCCAGTAGTTCCTTTATTCCCTTTGAAGGAACCATGTCCCTGGGTCTGACGCTGGGTGGACTTTCTTGCAATTGTATATGTAGCTCTCCTTATGTCAAAATTACTCAATTTGGATTCATCATGTGAAAAAATCATCCTGGGGAAACCGGCTTTCTTGAAAACAGTTGTAAACTGGAATCTGAGTCAAATTGTTGCAATTTTTAATCAGGGTTGTTAGTTCTTTTTTTGTTTGTAATTTTCTTAACACTGAATTTATCTACTACCAGGTTGCAAGAACGACGCGTAATGTGCAAAATTTAGTGCAATAAACAGTGTCGCGCTCCGGGAACTCTCTTTTAGCTTCTGTTAATTTAAATTTTGATAGTGTTTCCCAAAATGCTTCCATGTGTCGAGATTTGGGATGCAAGGACACATGTGGTTTTTGATCCTTGTCAAAGTGAATCTTCAGTCCCCGTTTGTCTTCAAAATAACGTGTCTGAGAGCAATAAAGTAAATCGTATTAATTGACTTCGTTGTTTGCTAGTTTCCAGCGTCACTGCATCTGCCATCATTTGACATTAAAAAATATATTTCATCAAAAAAGTAAAGAAAAAAATGAAATTTAACAATATAACAAAATAAAAACGCATTCTAACACCAATAAAGTAATACAAAATTCACAAAAAAGGAAAGTCAAACTGACGGCTTAGCACTAATGTGGCCAGGCCGGGCCAATGACGCCTGTCGTGCACTTGGGGCGCAAGCAAGTGGCGTATCCCTCGAGACCAGTGCCCGAGTAACCCTCGGGCATGCGCGTTTAAACATTTATAATATCTCGAGGTTTATTCACTTTTCATAAAGATAACGATGATTTCTTTTTTGGTACTCCCACAGTTTGGATTGCAACTAGCTTTATATTAAAATAATTTCTAGCTTTCAACTTTGTCAGTCAACACTTACTCGGCTCCGTTCTCAAAAGCCGTTTGCAGTAGCAAAACAGCTGTTATATTTCGTTATACTTATATTTTGACTTTCTTAAGCTTTGTTTTCCAAAATTCAATTCAAAAACATTACCGTAATCGACCTAATTAATGGTTCTCTCAATCTTAATTTCCTTAAATTCTGAACCAAATACCAGTACTTATGTACCATGTTTGATATAGCACCTGTGTTTTGACTTTCGTAATCTGGTTTTTTTCAAAAGTCTAATCATGGTATCATTTCTTTCTAGTGTCTTTCATGTTCAATATTACACTTAATTTTGACTTTCCTAAACTTTGGTTTATGAAAGTCAAAATTAAGTGTAATATTAGAACAGCTATCCTGAAAAGCAAAGGACACTGAAGGACACAGATGTGATTTTAGTCGTTAAATTCTAATTGACTTTTTCATTTCGCTCCGACTCTCTCGCACACCACCCTAGTGCGGAGCACGAGAAATCATTAGATGATTTCAACCTCAAAAAAAAAAAAACGATTATTCTGTTTAACATAACACATGTGACTTTCTTAATCTTCAGTTTCAGTTCTATGTAACACTTGTATTTTGACTTTCTTAATATTTGTTTCCTTGAACTCCAATCCGAATTCCGTGGATCTCGGGGAATTCTGAAAGGAAAGCAGTGGAACGCTAAGGGCAACTGAAGGAAGCAGTTGTGGTTTTGAGTCGTTAAAGTCTGGCAGGCTCTCCCACACCTCCCTAGATCGGCAGAAGTCATTGGACGATTTCGAACAAAAAAATCTAGTACCTGGTTTTTAACTTTATAATACCTGTATTTTGACTTTCTTAATCTTGCGTTTTTACTTTCTTAATTTTGCGTTTTCACTTTCTTAATTTTGTGTTTTCACTTTCTTAATTTTGCGTTTTCACTTTCTTAATTTTGAGTTTTCACTTTCTTAATTTTGCGTTTTCACTTTCTTAATTTTGCGTTTTCGAAATTCTAATTTAATAGGTAGGTACCATTACCTTGTTTCACCTGTATTTTAACTTATTTGATCTTGGTTTTCTGGAATTCTAATTCAAATACACCTTACAGTATCTTTCATATTCAACACTTCTGTTTTGACTTTCTTTATCTTAGTTTTCCGATACTCTAACAGAGTTGGTCTAAACCATAGGAACCACGGGGAATTTCTGAAAGGGAAGCCCTAGTCCCAAAACGGAAAGGGCAATTACCCTCAGTTGCCTGTGTCTCCTTACCCTTACGTAGGTTTTGTAGTTTTAGTCAAGAAAAGCCTGACAGAATCTTCCGCTCCACCATTCTCCAGCACGAGAACTCATACGATTGATTCGACCCAAAAATATACCTATCCGTTACTTTGTTTGCATAATACCTGTGATTTGACGACTTTCTGAAACTTATGTTTTCCGAAATTCTAATCTAAAAACCCATTACATTCCAGTATTTTTCATATTCAACATAACACTTTTGAGTTTCTTGATCTTGGTTTTCTGAAAGTACAATCCGAATTCCATGGGTCATTGGAATTTTAAAGAGAAACCGTGATCCTGGAATGCAAGGGCAACTAAAGGATACAGGTATGGTTTTAGTTAGATATAAAGTCTGATACGCCTTTTTGCTTCATTCTGGAAAAAAATACTATTATTTTCTATTTTTTAAGTTTCCGATTCCCATATATGCTGGTTAAGTAGAGGTAGAAGGCATTAGATCACGTTTCCGTAAGCGTTCTTTAAGTGGTTTGGTTTATTTAACGTAAACTGGCATGTTGACCCAATTTATTTTTCCCTTGTTTAACGTAACACCTACATTTTGATTTTCTCAATCTTCGATATCCTAAATTTGCCATTCCTTCCAGTATATTTCAAGTTCAACAAAACACTTGTATTTTGACTTTCTAAATCTTGGCTTTTCAAAACCAATCCTAAATTCACACCAATGTCTATCGTCTATCACCTTAGCATTTTTCATGTTCAACATAACACCTGCATTTTGACTTTCTTTATCTAGGTTTTCCGAAACTACAATTTAAAATACCAATCCAATCTCCATAACCTCCCAGTATCTTTTATATTCAACATAACATTTGTACGTTGATTTTCTTAATCTTGATTTTCCCAAATTCTAACCCAAATTAATTTAAAAATATGTTATGCTTTAACTTTCTCAAAACATCCTATGACAACCTACGGTGTATTTTATAATAAGTAAGTACACTTATCTTTTGACATTCTTCCCATCTCCTAGTATTATAGAATCCTCTCTGTCACCGTATATGACATTCACAAAACATCATAATAGCAAGACATTCTATTCTCATTAAAGCACTTTCGCGAAATAAGATATTCGCAAAATATGATATTCACAAATCATGATAAACGCAAGACACCATCCATATTCAGTACAGTCAATCAACGTATACAACATGTGTCTGGCACATGAAAGTTAAGTTACAATCATAATAATTTAAGTACCGTTTTACTGAGGTAGTGTTGTACTTAGGTAGTGATTTTTTTTAAGAAATTAGTAATCTTAATAGTTAAAAGAATATGGGTCTATATACGCACGCACACACAAACATGCTAGTGTAAAGATTATTTTTTTAACCAAATTTTTTTTCGGATGAATAGTACCTATTATAAAAATAGCTCATTGTTTCAATGGCCGGTTCTGAATATGCCTACTATTTTCAGAAATTGCGTTTATTATATTAATTGTTGTATATGACTAATATCTCCAGCCAAATACTGTTATTTTTCAGAAATCAAACATTTATTGCTTTGAAACAAAATATTTATTCCTATCACAAAAAGATAAAATAAAATACTAGTATTTTCGTAATGCATTTAACTGTTTGAGGCATACCTCAATATTTATTATTTTAAGCACACAAACATGAATTTATATTACTTCGGCGATGCCAACCCTCAACGCCATTTGTATTTTTCGGGTAGCTGTTTCGGCAGCTTAATCTTTTGTATCCATTGACTGTTAAAATAATTTCTTTATTAATTTCTTGTGATTGTGATGACGTTTCGATAATCGTGAAAAAAGCCTCCGGTATCAAGTATCAACTTTAATTGCAACCTGCAGAGAACAATATTATACAACCTTGAGATTTAATTCTTTGGTCTTTTTAAAAACCAACCAAACCTTTGGTGTTGCAAAAATAATAATAGCAACCGTTTATCTTTAGAAACACATGTTTTACAACTTTAACATTTAGTTCGTAAACGCATTTGTAAATGTCTATGTTCATTCCCAAATTGTTATAAAAGTATAGAAAAAAGGCATAAAATTGACTGTTTCTGCACTCCGTGCCACGTTTACGTACAAGCTATATAGTTGATAATACGACGTAGGCACAATTTTGAACAAAACATTTTCGTAATGAGTTAGTTTTTAAATATTCAAGCAACTGTGACCGTTTCAGGAATAAAAACATTATAATCCAAATTAACCATATTCGTCGTACAAAAAGAAATCTTCTACTAGTCTTAAAACCTAGTCTTAAAACCTAGTCTTAAAACAAATCTTATATTCTTTTATACTCCAGTTGCTAGGCTGATATTCGGTGGCGAAGAATTTGTTCGCTAGATGTAATTATCGCTAAACTATTGTACAATACTTTCGCACCATTTAATAAAAAACATTGGTATATCACTAGGCGAGAAGTAAGAAAGAGAAAGTATTTTTTTCAATGGTAAATTTAGCATAACTACCGTATAGTTTTTGGAAACCAATATTCTGTAGTTTTCCGGCATATAATTTGCCCTAAATGGAAATTGCTTCCTTTGATTATAGCATTATAGAAATAATTTTTAAAAATACCTTGGGATGCTTGTTCAAAGTCCGTTATTATATAAACATTCCAATGACACCTACGGGTGAATTTTATGCTAAACACACTTGTGTTTTGACTTTCTTGATCTTGGTTCTTCCCAATTCCCGATATCATACAATCTACGTTCTGAAGTCGTGTAATAAAATCCAACCGTCTTCAATATCTTGCAGAACTTTGCTATCTTCAGTAATCGTAAGTATATTTCATATTCAACATGCGAGTAACATTTATATTTTGACTTTCTTCATCTTTGTTCTTCCTAGTTCCCAGTACACAGCACCTATGTTTTGACTTTCTTATTGGTTTTCCGAAACTCCAATCAAAATGTCAATGTTATCGATTCAAAAAAAATCAGATAAAAACCATAAGACATCATTACCTACGGTGTGTTTTATGCTATGCACATATTTATACACTTTTGTTTTGGCTTTCTTTTTAATTATGATAATAGGTATATAATAAATAATCTATAATCTCAAGTCAGGTAATAAAATCCAACAGTCTTCAATATCTTGCATAACTTTGCTATCGTCAGCAATCGTAGGTAGACATGCAGGTCTTGCTAAGTTAACGAACTTTGCAGGTTGCACAGACATTTAATTTCCTTGATTTCATTAAGGGAACATGAACCAGCATGACTCGGAACCGGTTTCGGTGCAAGTGTTAGGTTGCACTGAAAGCGTCGCAAAACTTTCTATAAACCAAATTTTTGACTTTTTTAATACGTAATTTTGTACAAAGGTTTTCAGCCATAGCACTAACACTAACGCTTGCTATCTTTCACTTGATAAAAAACTTGACCCCATACTACGAATTACCCTTGAATCGTAAGTGTCTTCACAAACATAAAAACTTAGGATTATTAAATAAAGACTGAAAGAAGCTGAAAGAAAGCGAAGGTACTAAGTACTTTATATTTTGTAGTCCTAACTGCTTTCCTCATGGGGACATGCTAAACTCACTTTAGACTTTATCTAAGAGAGTCTGAGAAAGATTAGGAACTCAGGAGGTTTGACTTCCTGATCTTGATACTAGTTTTGATTAATTTACTGGTTAACTTAAAATTACCTTTCTTGTTTAACTTGAAATTACCTTTCTTTTTTAACTTTCAATAACAAGGACTACTCATGATTTCTAAACCGCCCGCTCGCTGTGGCACCGGACACAGGACGGCGCACTCGTGCCCACCGCTAACGAGTCTCACATTCACTCCTATTCAAATTAAGCTTTTGACTGAAAAAAATTCGTCGCATTTAGGCCGTCTGTACGCCGTGATGCTAAGTGAAAGCCAGGTTTCAGTTAAACTCATATTTTCGAGGGTTCAATTTGTACCAAACTTTGAACTGGAAAATTATTGAAGGAGTCAATGTAAACAGGATTTTATAATATGAATAAATTAACCGCTTTGAAATGCGATTTCAACTGATATACGTTTCAGTTGCTTTTACTTGAGTTTACTTCTAAAATATATTTTTAATTCTGATAATGTTTCAGACAGATCATGCATAATTATCCCATATCAGTAAAATGGGCAATACTTATTTCCAAATGGTGTCGAATCGTACGTATGTTTCCTTACCGTGAAGCTTCTTTGCATCGAAGAATTAAATTTTTTATATTTCTTTTTCAGTTTACTTCTATTTAAAAACGTGTTCAGCAGACGCATGAGTATTTCCTATTAAGATCGTTCGTTTGCGAATTTGATTGATACATCTTATTTGTTAATCATTTTCAAAATCTGCAGGATTTTAATGGTTAGGCTAGGTAAACAGTGAGTCCGTATGAATGAAGTTAGGAATTACTCATTTTCGTTTGTAATACTTTAGGCGTCAAAGGACCAACTCCTTCAGATCGCTTCCATTTTTAAACGTGTTCAGAATACTGGTAACCTTATTAGTTTTCGAGATCGTTTGTTTGCGAGTTCAAGAGTGTTATTTATGGATCATTTTGAAAATTTGCAGAATTTCGATTTTTTTATTTTTGGTTCAGGAAAGTTGCGATTTTAGAAAACTTGTCCATATCATTACATTCTTTACCCTACTTTTAATAGAGAAGTAGAACTTCTTGATGTGTTTGTTATGCCCTCCTAGCGTTCAATTGCACGTAGGTATTCCTTTGATAGAATAAGTATGAAAGGCAGTAAAAAAATTCCCTAAAACATAATTCTTAGTTTTTTTATTGCTTTCATTGCAGGTTTCGGTAAAAGTTACACTTAAGTGGGCAAAAACTAAAAATTTTAAAAACAAGATCATATCAAATGTTATAAAAAATAATGTTTGAAGAGAACTATACGAGATTCTTTGTAACCTTCAGAGAAGTTTTCGTTAATGTATGTAGTTAATCTACCCCTAATAGTCTATCAAGTTCGTCCAAGAGTGGTTTTACACCCTCATGACGGAAGCTAGTACACCAAGAGGATAAATCCATGGACATGAAGACATAACTCCCTTCTTCCGAATCGGGGGTCTCAGCCATAATAAGGTGCTTAACGAGGTTATCTTCTGATTTGGTCATTGTTTGAGGTCATTGTTTAATGGGATATGTATTTGAAAGCATTTTTTATGTTGTTTTCTGTAGCAACTTGATGCAGTCGCATTTCTAAAGTAAGTTTCCCGAAGAATCTTGCCTTCCTCTTCTTCATTTCACGTTCTTTAGGAACACCTCCAAAAACCTTCCATTCCTTAGGAACGTCCTTCTTAGACACTGTTTGGATTATCTCTCTTACATTGACTTCTTCTCTTTGAACACACTGTAGTATCACATTGTTACTTTCACGTGGAGGACAAGTTGAGAAGAAGCCATGTTGGGTCCTGTGTGTTTGGCGATCATACTCATAGGGCCAGTGGGACAATCCTGGTATAATAGATTTGTCTGATAAAATTTCGGCTGTGTAAACCTGATAATCAAATGCCAGTGTGGCCCCAAACACAATATGTTTAAACATTTCGGGCACTCACGGATCTGACATAGCTTTTCCCCAGTATCCTGCAATGTAGCACTCCCGAACTCTCTGATCAGCGCCCTCCAAGAATACTAGATTAGGCCATCGTCTACATTTCTTATAGTAGTTCCTAGAGAATTCAAGTATGAATGCCTCTCTCACAAGCTCCCCTACCTCTGCTAGATTGTCCTTTCTAACTGTCCCTTTTTCGACCCAGGTTGCAACGCTCTCGTCCATCACAACCTCGGGGTGGCAAGCTCCCCTACCTCTGCTAGATTGTCCTTTCTAACTGTCTCTTTTTCGACCCAGGTTGCAACGCTCTCGTCCATCACAACCTCGGGGTGGCCAAAGCATTTTGTCATTCCTGTTAGCTCAAGAGCTACATGACAGTCTATATATGAAGTGGGGAGTCTAGTTGCTAACTTTATTAGGAAAGAATGAGGGAATTTCTGAATGGTGTCTGTTAGCGATTCCAAAAAGGAAGGACTACACTCCATGTACTTTAGAATAGAACCAATGGTTAGAGGCTGCCAGTCTTGCAGTATGTCATATGTGTCGTCTTTGTACAGACCTAGATCGTTTAAGACTAAGTTTATGATGTTAGTCACCTCATTATAGAGATTGTATCCTGGATACTTGTGTTGGTTTTGATATCCATAGAGTAGTGTTCAGAACCATGAGCTTATGCTATCTCTAACAGCTAGAAAGTGGCTATGTGTGATAATGTACGCGAAATGATCTAATAACCATAGTCATAGTAATTTATTGGTAAGGGATTCTTACAAGTCATATACAGAATTCCATATGACATGCAGGTTTCCATAACATACAGCTTTGCAACCGATTAATAAATATCCCTGACGAAATTTAGAACTGAAGGTGATTAGAGATACTATATCTGAAAGAATGGACTTGGGCAGTCCCAAGAGCGAAGTACACACTGCAAAGAAGGGGAGTGGGGCCAGGTGGATGTAGAGTAAGGTTCACCCCTATGTAATTCCTATGACCTAATGTGGCTGCATCAGATGCTACCCTCAAATGATGAGCTAGCTGACGAGAAGCTTTTTTTGAGCCTGGATAAGATGCTATATGTAGCAGGGCCCAATGTATATATTGTGAGGAAGGGAGCAAAGTTACTGCTTTCGTTTCCCTGATGAGAAGTATATGCTCCTTCTTAAGTCCTGGAGGATTTTTCCAATTGGCAAAGAGGTATCGAATTTCTCCATCCTATCTCGTTTAAAAATAATGTCGTTAATGTAGCTACCCTTGGTATCAGAGAATCAGCAAAATATCTAGCTGGAACTATGAAGCAAAATATGAAAGCTCATGTTGTATACACTAAATATTTAATTGATTAATCAGCTACAAAAAATAATTGCGCATCAGTAGAACAAGTAAAGCTTCCTTAACTAAGCTATCACTTCTCAATCCTAGTTTAAACTTAGTTGTATTCAAAGTGAAACAAGTAAGCAAGCAAACTCTTCAAAGACAAAGTGGATGCCGCTCGATGAATAAAACATGACTTGGAGGAATTAATATTAATGAGGTAGTTACTAGATGTTTACAATTGTTTCGGCTAAGAACACATGATACGAATGAATATACATCCAGAGTGTTTAAAGAATTTAAGCCGTTTGGATTTATATAATGAAGTTCTTTCTGTGGTCTATCTACGATTAGTGGCTAAACTAATCGCCAAACTTAATTGGCAGTGGGCAGGGCACAAATGGTCGATGATGCCAAAAGGTTCTGAAGTGGTGACCACATACTGGAAGACGCAGCGTTGAATGACCTCAGACAAGTTGGGCCGACGGCCTAGTGAGGGTTGCGGGAATCCGATAGATGCGGGACGCACAGGATCGTTCGTTGTGACGACACTTGGGGCTGGCTTATGTCCAGCAGTGGACGTCTTTCGGCTGAAATGATGATGATTAAAGTTAAAAGAAACTTTTCCCCACACTAGGAATCATTACTGTAGAGTGGGAGAGATCACAACATGTTCTTGGAAGCAGCTGTTTTCCAAAACTTTAGCTTAAACTTGAGCGATATTTATGAAATTTTAACCGATTTCAAACAAGGAGGAACTTCTATGAATGTACTTTTTTTTAATGTATATAAGACCATATCTTAAGTAATTTGGGAAAATTAAATTCATGTGTTGCTCTGTAAACAAAGTTTTTATTATAAAAACCTGTAAACAAAGAAACAACATTCAATGTTTATAATTACAATCCCTTATTAAAACTTAATCATGTTTTCTGACACAGACATTTATATCAAAATACAAACATCCATCAAAAATTTACCATAGAAATGGCATAGACAACTAACTATACCAATGTACCTTCGTACATAATTCTTTACATGTATATTCACCGATTTCTCGGTGAATTGTGGAACGATTTTAAAAATTATTTTTTCGTTTGAAAGTTTATGCTTCCAAGTTGGCTCCATAGAAATATTATTATGATCTGATCACGAACTTCGATTCGAAGATATGGAACAGAACTCCTCATAGCAGAACTGTCGTAACAAGTAAAATTGCTTTGATTATACGCGTAGTCGATGGTTGACTGAAAGAAGAGGGGGAGGGGGGGATATTAAACTAATTTTATGATAAAGCCGGAGGGTAGCCTATGGAACTCTAATAAATTAATGTAATCTAACCGTGTTGGCTGAGGGGTACTTTTTAGTGGTGGTTACCATGGCTAAAAAGTGTAAAAAAAACTAAAATACAACCAACTTCAATGTACAAAAAAAATGTGCAAAATAACTTTTTCGAAAATCGGCGTTGCAGACTTCCGAAATTAAAGTTATTTTGATGTTTTTTTTTTTTTTTTTTGTAAAAAGTCGGTTGTATTTTTTTTGTAATAAGTTTCTTTTTGTATATTTGGTAGGTTTTAGGTTGTAGGCTATTTTTACCCTCTTACCTGGAGGTAAGAGGGTAAAAATAGCCTACAACCTAAAAAAAACCTAAAAAAACCTAAAATGGGGAGTGGACTCCCCATTTTTTTTCGTTACTTCATCCAAATTGTTCAGATATTCTCGAGTTTTGCGAGGTTTTAATGTTTTACGCAGAGGTTGAGCGATTGACTTCTACGTGCGCTGCATGTTGCGTGTTCAATTCCCGCACGGAACAAATATTTATATCGCCTACAGACAGGTGTCTTATGTATGTGAGTTTAAATATTTTTGCACGCACCGACGATACGAGAATAATTTCTAATGCCGAGTTTTTTTTTTAAGGCCTTCCCTTTTTTTACGACAAGATAGAAAAATAGAAAAATAAAAGATAATAAATTATTTTGCAACTTAAGATTCTATAAATATTTCTATCGCATCCTATATCGGGTTTATTGAATGATTGATATACTTAGTTTAAAGGCATCAAGCCGGAAATAGGATCCTTCGCAAGATATCCATCGCCGAGGGCTTTGTGAGACTGGACTGAACCGATCATGGCCGGATATTCGGTCCAATTGCTATTAAATGTGTTTAAATCAAGAGATACTCAAACAGAATTAATGATTGCTTCCTTGAGGTCTCAGTCAATACAACTGAACAATACTTGAAATACCTGGTTGCAAGAACTAAAAAAAATGTTGACCCGGTAAACGTTTACCGTGAGTGAGAAAGATGCATAAAGAAACTATAGTGAAGCTAAATTGTACGTTCCAAAGCGTAGATCTCTATGGAGAACAACGTGCAAGAAACTCCGTGGCACTCTTTTAAATCATATTACAGTTACATAAATCTTGGTTACATATTTCTTGTCGCTTCTAATATGTGAGCACAATGTAAAATAAAAATGAAACTTAAAAAAAAACGAATTAAAAAATTGAAATTAAATAAGCTTAATGGCAGCTAAGAGATGACCAGTCTCAACTGACGGCACCCGTTCACGAGCATGACGCGTGCATCAGCCCCACTCAGCCCCACTCAGCCCCACTCAGCTCAACCATTTTGAAGGGAACTAAATGACTCAATAACACGTGCCACTGTGACTGTCTGTCACTTACTTCAAATTATTACACTTACGTCATTATATTTATCTTTAAACACCACGAATGGCGCCAGGCCACTTGGACCCTCATAAATTGTCCTTTTAATGAAAGGGCCGACAGAATTCTATGGAAACGAGTAACTTATGCAATTTCTAAAGGCTGCACATGTGCAAGTCAGACGAGTCATTGAGACCCGAATCGTCTCAAACCTCTTTAGAAACAATTAAAAGACTATGCAAAAACAAAGCAATAAAAAGCTTGTTAGCTAAACGTGGGAACGGCGAAGGGATGCTGGGCCGTAAGGTGGTGAGTGTTGACTCGGCGACGATAGGACACTTAGCTTCAGGCCAGGATAGGGTTCGGACGTCCAGCAGGAGCAGCGAGCTAAGCTAGCTGACTCAGTAGATACCATAGGGCTATGTCCCGTTGTAATTCTTAGTAGAGTTAGTGTTGTGATTCAGTTAGATACAAATGGCCACAGTCCGATTGATTGGTCTAGTATTTAAAGTAGCAAAGTGAGTGTGTGTATTTGTTGGTGTGACTGGGTGAGTCAATTATTATTCCAATTTATCCTAGGCTGATATTGTGTTAATATACACAGACTTGCGAGTAGAGCCGCGGGAAAAGCTAGTGTCTATAACTGAATAGACAGAAATGTGTTGCTGGGGAGTTTGTTTCGCTATTTCTTCTCCCCAGCTCAAACACTAGGAAATAGTGAATGGTGGGGCGCTTTCGGGGCTGTCTATATAGGCATTCAAGAGAGTTGGAATGCTCAACTCTATTTGTCTTTGGAGCGATGACTCCCGTCTATATTATTTATTAGTATTTGCATTTACACTTGAGTTTATACTATCTATCTGCGACCAATTCGGTCAGATACGAGCACTGTATCTTGCAGATGTACTTAAAGTACAAAGGGTGCACGTCCTAGGGATGGGTTGACCATATTTATCACATATTATACAGTCCAAGGACTGTTAGGGACCATGACTCAATAGGAGCATGATGACGACGTCTTGCACTGGAACTAGCTTGCCCCGTTGCTAGACAAGGACGGTCGCACGGTTTGCAGCAGGGAAAGTTGCTCCGTCACGTATTACAGTTCGAGAGAACTGCTAGGGACCATGTTCAATAGGAGCATGATGACGTATTGTTGCTGAAGTGTTGCCCTGAGTGCCATGAGTTCGGATGTGAGGTACCGTGTGAGTATTTATTGACCAAATACCTATTACGCTTGCGTACGGGTTGCTCACATGGTCTAATGTTAGTTAATCATAACTTTACGTCCCTTAGTTATATTGTATCCTTCTAAAACCACTTCTAATATATTTCATACTATGAATTCCAAGATCTCGCTTAACAATTCTTTCAACCCTCTCCTTGTCCGAACGATGTGACAAGGTATGGGATTACTGCGTTCTTATGGAATTCACCTTTTTGTCGGTGGAGGTTTGTCCAAGTCATTAGGATGAGAACCACAGGGTAGGGCGAATGGTGGGGCCCTACCTTCTCCCCCCTAGGGGGGGGGACCGACCTTCATACCTTCATGTAGGAAGATTCAGGAAAAACGAAAATTTTATCAGCCTAGGGTCTTTTAGGATCAGTCACACCACCATCAGCGAGACATTTGAGTGAGCATGACAAAATCTCAACTGCAATGCTCGTAATGTCAAACAAGTTGTAACCTAATAAAAATGCTCCATGGCCTTAAAGAGATGTCAGCAAACCGTAGGGGGCCCAGCAGGGTCGGAGCCTACTGCGGCCATGGGTCTGCTTCTGAAAGGAAGACTTGGCCCTGGTATGAAAGGCAACGAAGGAACAGGAGTGGGTTTTTAGTCGGTAAAAGTCTGAAACTATCTCCCGCCAAGACCGGGGGATGTCATTGGGTGATTTTACCACCGACTTTTTTTTTGTTTTACGTTTGAATTATAACATTAAATAGATTTAACAAGCCTATTCTGAGTGTTATTTTTATGAAATTTAGGTTGTTTAAACAGAATGATATAGATCCATTCCTAACTAGTGTGTCCGTGTGGTCAGGAAGTGCTCAAGCCGATTTTCGTAGGTCAGGAAGTGCTCAAGCCGATTTTTTTATTCATTAGTTCCTTTTAATATTATGGTTGGTATGCAATGCGAGTAAAATTGTAATTATATTTTAATTTACTTTAATTATTAAGCAACTTGTTCTTAGCTCTGTACGTAGAATTTAATATTGTCCTGTATTTTGTGAGGGCTTGGCTGTCGAGTTCAACTTACATAAATGACTGCATGTAATGCACTTAGTGCTCTGGTGGTTAGTGTTTTGCTTTTAAAATCTGATTTTCGTTGCATTTTGCCGCAATGTGATCGCCTGAAAATTTTATGCAAATTTTGATTGTGGATAAAATTTATTATTTTTTTATAGCCTATTGAGGTTCGTTGTACAACTTAATTGATGTCACCTCTATGGCCGCATTACGCTGTTGGTCAATTAATTATTATATTGAATATTGTTAATTTAGTGTTATGAAAGTTACCTAAATGTTTTATACCAGGACTGCGCAATTTTTATTTATATCTATCTATAATATATATATTTCCCGTTATTTCGTATGCGTGACATATTTACGTGAGAATTCATCAAATTACTTTTCCTGGTCTCCAGGTGAAGCGAGGAGTGTCACGACTTTTACTGACTAAAACCCAGTGCTCCTACAGTTGCCTTTTTGCAAGTAGGGCCACAGTAAGTCTTTTAAGTTATCCCCAGCTCTTGTAGGCGTAAGCAGATTTTTTTTATTGATATAAACTAGTGCTTGATTGCGATCCCACCTGATACCAGCAGTGATGCAATCGTTGATGGCGAGACGCGCTAGTTAATTATAATTAAGAGCGTATTCACTCCAGCCTTGAAGACACCTAAATTATAATCGGACGGGAAGACTGCAGCAGGCAAATTGTTCCAGTCTTTCGATGTACGCGGTACAAACGACGAGACGAACGCTTTTGGATGTTCGCCGTATGTCGGACGACCTTCGGGAATGATCAACGCATTCAATACACTGTGTAAGTTAATAATATGTGAAACCGCTGTGTTCTCAGCAGCCAGTTAAAGCAACTGTTTAGATTTGATTACGTTTGTACCAATGGCGTAACTAGGCAGGAGAGTAAATTTATCAAATAATGTGGTAGAAATATTTGTAAAGTGTATCAACACAACGACCACTCCCTGTACGTTTCACATCCATCCATCAGATTGACGTGACTTTCACCAGGTCATCGGTCCACCAAGTAAAAGGCCTTCCAACGATACGTCCTCCAGAACCGTTAGGCCCCGTTGACTTTCAGTTCTGTGAGCAAAATGTGCCCTGCTCACTGCCATTTAAGTTTGCTGATTCTTTTGATTAGGTTAGTAACCCTGATTTTCCTGTGGATATCTTCATTCCTGATTCTATCACGGTAAGAAACTCCGGAATAGCCCTTTCCATGTTAATAAAATTATTATATATTCACCTAATTCTCAGGCAAGATATAACAAGTTTGGGAGTGCAATCTGTCTGCGATTCGGACTTGGCTAACTTTCTCCCCAATGTCTACTTGGTTCCATTTAAATATTCAAATTTCTCGGTTAACGTTGTTCGCCATAACTTAACGAGTATATGACATGTAATCATTTTAATTATATATTTTTTTCAATGATTAATAGATAATGATTCTATTTTTCATAAAAGGTGTTTTTTCATTTGTTGGTAAGCGAAGATATGGTTAACGATAGAGCACGCTTGCTTTGTAGTAGTAAATTATTCGCAAGTTTAGGTGCAGTTATCAGGAACAACAGACCCTGCAGAGAATTTCAATCCTTAGCTGTACCGTACAGTAAAATTTTTGAGTCTAGTGATCCGACGATGTCACAGACTTAGCGGACTATTTATATGCAATTCTGATGCACACCCTTCAAAGTGCAACCGGCGTTTTGACGAGTGAACGTCGGAATAGAAAATAGGAAACATTTTCACGGTTTCTTTTGCTAAAGCTTAATTAGAAAACGAAGTTTTAGACTATTTGATTCAAGAAAACTAAGTCACAAATGTAAATTATAAAATACAAGTTTTCTACCTAACCAATAATCAAAATTTAAAGACACTTGAAGAAAAATCTTTAAAATAATTGCAACGTTTACAAAAAGAACACAGAGAAGATAAGTGATCTCCCTTGTAAAGATTAAACTTTTCTCTAAAAGAAACGGAATGAAGAGAGAAGAAACTTAATTAATTTTGCACTCGTAACTGGTGGTCGTTCGTTATTGTCTTGTAGTTGAGAAATCTGCTTGTTATGTAACTGCAAAAAAGTTGTTGTTCTGCTAATCTAGTCGTTACAAATAAGAAAAATACTGAGCAAATGAACTTTTGGAGTATGCAATCCACATACACATCCCAAAACTACTCGGTATTTATTTAGATTGGATACTCCTTTTTTGAAAGTTCATTATATTTTTCACAGAATCAAATAAATCATTTAGGAAAGAATGATAATAACTTCGTGGTGAAGATGAAAAAAATATAAAATCTATTTTATTATATATTCTACCCAGAAAATCATGGTCATGATATGTGAAACAATTGTACCGAATTTGTGAAAACTATTTACAAATTTACAATTGATTTTAACGTTTTATTTTTTTGGTTTTTTATTTATTGGGGTCTTATTTACTTAACATCCTTACAAGTATTTAACTAATTATACTATACATACAAGTAAACTAATTTGTATATTAGTTGTAGAAAAAAGCGGATAGGAAGCCCCGCAAAGAAGTTACACCTCTGCGTATTTATTATTGTTTTTTCTAAGCTTTCGTTAATTACCAGTAAATATTTACAATGATTAAGTACAATTAGAAATTCACCTGTATTTCTGGCCAGAACTGATTGATAATTTGAAAATTATTCCAATGGTATTGTAGATTTTGAAGGTTTCGTCGAAGCTCCTTATCTTTTATTGAAGAAATTGTCATAATCTTGTGTTTTTGGGAGCAAGAAAGTGTGAAGTGGAAAGTGGTGCTGTGATTGAAACATGGATTGCAGTTGAAAAGGGGATAAAATATCCCCAGCTCGAACCCACTTTTATCGCCATCATTTTCTCGGAGCCTGGTACCAATTCGCCCGTGACTTGTCATCGTTCAATACTGCAATGCTATCGGTACGAGGCCGAGGTTTGCGTTGCGATCGCCAGTGGAACCAGGATTCACTTTGAATTTGCAACACTTAAGCTCGTCGGGTTTCCAGTAGAGGATAGCAGAGGGCAGTTCTCTCCGAAGCGAATAGCGATTTATTTACCTAAGTAATTTATTTTTAGAATCCGCATATGTAATAATTTATTTTACACTTGCTCATATTACTTAATATTAGGTAAATAAATAATACGATATTACGAAGCAACAGGTAATGAATGGTAGTATTATTTTAGTGTTTGACCTTAGTAGAACGTATCTGTTCTATGTACATGTATAGTTTACTCACTTTTCATCTTAAATCATTTTTAATTATTGTAACGTTTAATCGCGATTTTTTTTTGATGTGACGTATTTTTATACGTCAACTTTATGTGCGTTTTTAAATATTTTGCTATTATAATCAATCTTTTAATATTTTCACTGCTGGGACTCAGGCCTCCTCTCTCTAGGAGAGGGAATGAGCCTTAATCCGCCACGCGGGTCTTGTGCGGGTTGGTGAATGTCACATTTCTTCGAATTTTTGGTTCTAGGACATGCCGGTTTCCTCACACTGTGTGCCTTAACCGTTTCGAGAGCAGAGGTGATGAAATAAATTACACAAAGTAATGCACCTGGCTGGGTTTGAACCCGCGATCTACAATTCCTAAGTCGCCGCCACCACTGCTCTCATTTTCGGTTTTGATTTGCTATTTGGGTAAATAAACATTACTATTATTCTATTTATTTTCTATCTAAACATATTATTTGTATTTTTAAACATTTCTTTAAAAAAGCATTTAAAAATATATATATATAAAAATAGTAGCCTACCGGCATCGGCAACAGGGTCCTAGCTACCGGTGGTCAGGTCTCCTGAGAGAGGAATCTCCAAACAATATGCGCCGTTTCCAGGATCACTGCCTTCTGAATCAAGCCCTTGATCCAACTGCCTAACGAGAGCCTCCTGAGATGTTGTTCGTGGCTTTTGGCAATTAAACCATTGGCCGTCACGACTATCGGCACAATGGCTGCTGTGTCCACCTTCCACATGTCGACAACTTCGCGAGCCAAGTCAAAATATTTAATTTGTTTATCTTCCTCAGCTTTCACGAGATTCCCGTCATGAGGGACTGCTATATCAACAATCATTGTGCGACGCTCTAGACGATTTATCACCACTATGTCAGGCTTATTGGCAACAATAGTCCTGTCAGTGATGATAGATCGATCCAATGCGGTACAATGTGACGCTACCATTTCCGAGAACTAGGTCGGGCTCATACCTATAGTACGGTACTTCTGATACCACATGACTGTATTTAAGAGCAAGTTGCTGGTGGATGATCCTGGCTACAAGGTTGTGTCTATGCAAATAGTCTCTGTTAGCTAAATGAGAACACCCAGAAATAATGTGTCGGATTGATTCTCCGGGCCAGTGGCATGCCTGATAGATGTCAACCATACTGTTTTTCACAATGTATTTCCGGTATAATATATATATATGCACGATGACGAATATGTATAATATATTCGTCATCGTGCAGCCAGGATACGGATGCTAAAATATACATCGGGCCTATGTAAGGCCCGGTAAAAGCGTCCGTGAAGCTCCTTGCCCTGCCATACTGATAAATGATATTTATTTTGCAAATAGGTTTTTTAAAAATACTTTTATATGTCTATTTTTTTTGTCAATTTTAACTAGATGAAGCCGGTGTTTCCTAGCTGAGTGCCCTGAGACGAAACATCGAAACAAACTCAGGGGTCTCTTTTAAGCAAAAATGTAATGGTTAAATCATAAAACCATTCAGGTTGGAGTCTGAGATGGTCTTTTGAAGAAAGAACCATACAGTTCTGAGCGGACCTGTCCAGTCAGTGCAAGCATTTGTCAGTATTCGTGTAGCTCAACTCAGAACTACTAAGGAGATCAACGACTTGACGAACAATAACAAAGAAAGGACATTTGGGTAGGCCGCAAAAAGTACTCAAAACTGCCAGACAGTATATTATAATAAAGAAAAAAAAAAGAGTAATCCACATAGTCCCCACATTCGCAATAATAAAATTTACAATAAATATAAATATTACAAATTGTAAACAATATATATATTCCTAAAAGTAATTGTCAATGTGAAATTCTAAATATAAAAAACAAACCATGTCATAATTATAAAAATGATAATAAAAAAACATTTTTACAATTTCATAATTGTAAAATAACAATAAAATTAAATTTTAAAAAAAATTGTAAAAATAATAATAATAATCAGTCTATCAAGTACGGCGTCATCCAACATACGATTACGCTGGATGGCCCGCACCTGATCCGATAGTCGTTGGACCAAAACGTTGACAGCTGGCTCAAGCACCTGAAACAGAGAGTCTGTAGCCCCAAAGTATGAGCGCATGACATTTTCATTAATGGATGATGTTCATCGCATGCGCTGCACACTTCCACCGGCAGCGGGAACCCTATCAGAGACCGGTGGGCCTCGAGGTCCCAAGCTGGCCGGAGGTCGACCTCTTCCTCGTCGACGCGCAGATGGTGGTGTCGTCGGCGACGAGAAGTATTCGTCGCTCGAGCTCGACGCAACTGCAGCGACCGGAATCTCTGGAATCGTGGTTGGCGTTGGTCCCGGCGGCTGCGAGGCGGAACTGAGCGACGAACCCGAAGATGTTGGGTGTGTGGATAAGCATTTCGCCCGGCTTCTAGTCAGTATTTCAATCTATTGTTGTTGCATGTTTTCCTTTGAAATTAATGGGTATCTAGTAATTTCACATTTAATGTTGGTGGTGTTCGTTGTGGTAGTTAATCGATATTGTTTCTTTTTTCTTTTTGTTTTCGGGTGGATGCACATTTTAATTGGATTATTGTGAATAAATTTATCGTAAAAAATTGCAGTGAAAAAACTTCTTGACAGTCAACTTGACAGCCGGGCCACAGTTTTGTAGGTTTGCGACAGTTCTCGTCAGCCTAGGAGAGTGAAGTGAGGCCTTTGTCCACCGCAACCACGTCTCGGTGCATCCCCACGTCAGTTTTCAGGAAGTATTCCCCGAGACTGCATATCTACCGATGGTGCAGGGTCTTAGCATTTAAGAAACCACGACCTCCGCATTTCCGCGGGATATACAGCCTCACCACCGATGATCGTGGGTGATGCTCGATCGATTATTATTATTATTTCGTTTATTCATTCTACATATCATATAAATTATATTTTTAAATATTCCAATAAAAAATAAAAAAAAAACATTTAAAAATAAAAAAAATAGTAGCCCACCGGTATTTTGAACAGAGTCCAAGCTACCGGCGGTCAGAGCTCCAGAGAGAGGAACCTCCTAACTATACGAGCCGTGTCCAGGAGTACCACTTTCTGAATCAAGCCCTTGATCCAGCCGCCAAACGTGAGCCTCCTAAGATGTTGGTCGAGGCTCTTGGCTATTAAGCCATTGGCTGACACGATGATCGCTGAGTTCACATCCCACATGTCGACAACCTTGCGAGCCAAGTCAATATTCTTGATTTGTTTATCTTTCTCGGCTTTCACGAGGTTCTCGTCATGCAAAACGGATATGTCAACAATCATTGCATGCCTGTCACTTCAGACCACCACCACTATTAATATCACGCTTATTGGTTACAATAGTTCTGTCAGTGATGATGGACCGATCCTAGTACAATGTGATATCGCCATTATCGAGAACTGGGTCGGGCACATACCTGTAGTACGGCACTTCCGATTCCATAAGAGAGTACTTCAGAGCAAGTTGCTGATGGATAATCCCGGCTACAAGGTTGTATCTAAGCAAGTATTCCCCGTTAGCTAAACGAGAACAACCAGAGATAATATGGCGGATTGATTCACCCGGTCGGTGACATGCCCGACAGATGTCAAAATTTTGAAAGAAAAGTTTTTATTAACTTCGGGTACTTTGGAAAAAAATAATAAATAATATCACGATGAAATAATGCGTGAGTTCTTTTGACATTATCAATAAGTTTATCATAGTGTTATATAGAAGAAGGAAGTGGAGAAAAGATTTTGTAGATAGACAGAAGGTGAGTGCCGCTTGTTCATAATAATAACTAGCTATTTAAATGAATCAAAATGTATGTGATTAAATATATATATTTTTTTATTTTGGGAGAGAAAAACCAGAGATACGATGACATGCCCGACACACGTCAACCGTCCCGTCCTTCATAATGTCTCCGGTAGTTGTTCGTTAAAATAACTTCGTCCATAATTGCACAGACAAAACCTTCAGTTTCTCCGAAGAGGTCGGTGAAACATAACCAGGCCACGAACGCCGAGAATTCTACATCAGGCTCATGAAGAGCCCGATAAAAGCGCCCATGGAGCTCCTTGCCTTTCCACACTTCCTTGCGGTCATCAGTGGTAATTACCACAGGTTTAAGCCAGTTCTGTTTAGTCATGGATAACGGGGTGAGTCCCTTGTCCATTGCGACCACATCGCGGTATATACCCACGTCAGTTTTGAGAAAGTATTTTCTGAGGCTGCACAACTCGCGGTTGTGTAGAGTCTTTGCGTTCAAAAAACCCCGACCTCCACACTTTTGCGGGATGTACAGTCTCATCACCGATAATCGTGGGTGATGCGTCCGATTTGCGGTCAGCAATGTACGGACCCGTCTATCCAGAGCGTTTAGCTCAGTCTGAGTCCATTTGAGTATTAGTGTCTTAATGTACTCTCATTAAGACCGGCATGACCCAGCCATTGAAGGCGCGCACCTTATTTCCGCCTAACAGAAGGCTGTTTAACACCTTCTTCAGGCGGCCAAACAAGCGCTCCTTCAACGATTGCTTTATGTCAGCAACGTTAATGCCTAACGCTTTCGACATACCCAAATACTTATAGGTTTCGGTCGAGGAGAGGGATCTAAGGTATATGGAATCTGAGAGTTGAATCCCCTTAGATTCCATAATCTCCCCTCGCTTTACATTCATGACACATGTATCTACACCAAATTCCATCCTGATGGCACTACTAAAAGTTTCAGTTACCAGTTAACTTCAGTAGTTCCATCAGTCGTAACTTGTTGGGGGCAATGATTTTCAAATCATCCATGTAAAGAAGGTGAGATAGAACCTGAGCACCTCTTCTAACCGATAGCCCAAGCCTGATTCCTCAAATTCCAGCAATGTGCTTAAAGGATTCAGGGCTAAGCAGAACTAAAGTGGACTCAGACTATCACCCTGGAATATTCCCCGTTTAATCCATATAGGCTCATCGTCCCTCCGAATCGATCGACATCCTGGATAGCGATGAACTGTGTTCCATTGCCCTATACATAACTCAAGGAAGTTGCGTAGAGTTGGATCTATTTTATACAACTCCAACACCCTCATGAGCCATGTATGTGGCACTGCGGGATCGACGAACCTGTTGCCTTATGGCCATGTCTATGAGGAGTAGATCCTTAGTACCACGAGACTCGTTCCAACATCCATTCTGAGAGGCAGACATAATCGAGTTGCTATCAATATGTTTGTTAATTTTCGTTCTCAGAATGGATGAAGTTACGAAGTTAGTTTATAGACCGTCGTCAAGCACGTTATCGGACTACAATTCTTGAGTTCCGCAGTACTACTTGTCTTATGGAGCTGATGGGTAACGCCAGTTGTTAGAAACTGAGGTAGCGACCCAGATTGACTGGAATTAGATGCCAGGAGCGCGTGTGAGCTGCTATACCAATTTAGCCAGAAATTTTGCAGTCCGTCCGGTCCTAGAGACTTCCAATTCGGTAACGGACGGACTGCTATGGCTACATTTATTAGGCTAATAACTACCACAACTTCCGTTGACATCGGGTGTTGCCAGTTCATTTCATTATTATTCCATTTATTTTCTATCTTAACATACTATTAACATTTTTAAATATTTCTTAAAAAAAGCATATTAAAAAAACATTTAAAAATATAAAAAATAGTAGCCCATCGGGAACAGGATCCAAGGTACCGGTGGTCAGAGCTCCTAAGAGAGGAATCTCCGAACAATACGCGCCGTGTCTAGACGTACTGCCATCTGAATCAAGGCCTTGATCCAGCTACCTAACGAGAGCCTCCTCAGATGTTGGTCGAGGCTCTTGGCAACCATTGGCCGTTACGACTATCGGCACAATGATTGCTATCCACTTCCAACATTTCGACAACCTCGCGAGCTAAGTCAAGATATTTGACAAGAAGTTTGCTTATCTTTCTCAGCTTTCACGAGGTTCTCGTCATGAGGGACCGCTATATCAACAATCATTGTGCAACGCTCTAGCCGATCTACCACCACTATATCAAGCTTATTGGCAACAATAGTCCTGTCAGTGATGATAGATTAATCCCAATATAATGTGATATTGCCATTGTCGAGAACTGGGTCGGGCACATACCTATAGTACGGTACTTCTGATTCCACAAGATTGTATTTAAGAGCAAGTTGCTGGTGGATAATCCTTGCTACGAGGTTGTGTCTATGCAAATAGTCTCCGTTCGCAAGATGAGAACACTCACAGGCTGATGGTTATTGCCCCCATTTCTGGTAAAAGATCGCATGCGCGCTCGACCTCTCGAATCCAATCACCCTCGGTGTGACTGATAGGCGCCGACCAAATGCTGCGCCAAAATGAACACATCGTCATCATCTGGCAGGCGCGTATCAGTCACACCTTGATCCGGTCGCTCCCAATCCCTATAAACCCCCCGTTCGTTACTTTAGAATGTACTATTCTGACTGTACCGCTCCCCTCGCCGCTTATATCTACGAATACGGTTTGCCCATGCATAGATCTTCTACTTCAGAAAGTTTTTAGGAAATTTAGCATGAGCTACATGACATGCCGCTACAGCCGCACAGTACAAGATCGAGTGGGTATCAGTAAGGTCTTTGCTGCTATCAAAACAATTTGATAGCTGCAAATCTAGAGCACAGTGGTTTAAACACATTCTCAAATATTTTTTAAATTGAGTCTAAATTTTGACAGACCATATTTTTACATAATGCGAGAACTTCAGCCACATCATGTCGGCACGATGGCCATGACTTTTAAAGTGATTGAACATGAATCTCGATTCATACATCGCCATAATGTTGAATTGTCGCGATTTTATGGAAGTCCCCCTTTTGGTTTTCAATAACTTAAACACAAATTCACGACACGATGAAGTGCGGCGTTGTCCAACCTGTGGCTGCGTTGGATATTTTGAATTTGTGAATTGTGGGATCCGATGTATATGAATATAAATTAAATGAACGCACTCATTAATTACTCATGATTTTACTTAAAAAAAGACAGTATAAAATAAATAACATAAACTATAACTTTGTCCAAATAATCACATTTTCCCAACAGTTTTTCTCACACCCCTCAGACTAGTCTTCAATAAGTGAACCCTAATTTTTCAACGTTTGATTGTAAAAACGTCAAAGCTTCTAACTAAATTCAAATACATTTATTTTTTCTTAAAATTCACCTTCAACAGGATAACCTGCACCTGATCTGACAATCGTTGGGTTGTGACGTTGATGATTAGTTTCAGGTCCTGAAAAAGAGACAGCATCTTAACACGGTACGCAGTTAAGGTTAGTTCCCCGCTCTGTAGATCCGTAATATGCACGCATGACATTTTCATTCATCGACTGAGTCCATCTCAAGAGCTACATACAATCACCGGCAGCGGGGATCCGGCTCAGGGTCTGTTAGCCCCTAAGTCCCAAGTTCCTCAGTGGCCGGCCTGTCCCCTGACGGCGTACAGGTATTGGCGTTGTAGGCGGGGAAAAATACTCGATGCTTGAGCTCGATGCGCAGCCGCCCGCGTCACTTGAGATCCGAGGTCCGGCGGACGGCTGAGATTCGAGATCCGGCGGACGGCTGAGATTCGAGATCCGGCGGACGGCTGAGATTCGAGATCCGGCGGACGGCTGAGATTCGAGATCCGGCGGACGGCTGAGATCCGAGTTCCGGCGGACGGCTGAGATCCGAGATCCGGCGGACGGCGGCGAGGCTGGCAACTGTTCTCACCATTTTAGTCAATCAATTGTTTTTTACTGCGATTTTATTTCTTCATAAATCTGTTTCTTGCAGTCGCATGCTTGGTTTTCTTTGTTTATTACTATTGTTCTATAGTTTATTGTAAACCTGGACCCTGAACCTTTGGAAAGCATACGAAGGGCCGAAGCCAACTCGGTAGGGTCAACCGACGATAAATCACCACTCAAGGATGATCCTTGATTGTTGGGAAACTATTGCGATACATGGAAAATAAAAATATAGAGCTTGAGTTTTGGGGGGCTTAAGTGGACTGGTTACCAAGAAATATGTTAAGAATATGGCCCCTGCCTTAACAATATTATTAATTACCTATTCATTAATAATAAAGTGTCTGCTTGTTAGACATATAAAGGCTCCTATTTTCTTTTAAATAAAACCCAAAAACTGTGGTATTACGTGTTCACGTGTATATTGAACAATTTTTAAAGTACAGTCTTGTTAAAAGAATACGTGTGGTTTGTCGAATACATGATTTCCAAAAGTCGGTTATGTTCTTAAAATAATAAGGAGACACCATTAGGTTTCTGTTAGAAACCGATAAGCCGCGACTAGTAAAAGGTTGTGATGATGTTACGAGTATTCAAATTCATGTAGGCGTTTGCAGCTGCGCCAAAAAGGCATGTTTATATTTTAATAATACTTATTTTTTTAAATATAATACAAAAACACAAAGTGAAGTGAAGGAGTATTTCGACACATGAGTGTACCTCAGGCGTCGAAATACTCTTTCACATTGCTGTCATCCGGAAATGTACCCAGACGACTGGCAGCATTACCACGTTGAATGTCAATGCTAATTATATATCAAATTAAACGCATTATAAGGCTTAACTTTTATTATATTTGAAATTAGAGAATCTTATTATAAAATGAGAGAATCTGCCATTATTTGTTATGGTAATAATGAAGTTTTTAATAACTCTTGGAAGCTCTGCAGGCCGGGAACGTTACCTTTAATGTAGAATTCTTGTTTTGAACAACGCTCAAACCATGCGGCCACTTTAGGGTACCTAGAAATTATTTGAATAAAAATAATGGTACAAAAAAAAGGTAAAACTAACTTAGCAAAAAATTAAGATTTTATGAAGCTGTTTGCTGATTTTGTTTCTTTTATTTACGTTTGATGTGCTGAGGGTATGTGTAAGTGTAGGAAAGAGATGAAAATAGGAATTCAAACAACCAGCCAAAACAAATTGAATCGATATGTATATTTTATTTACCTCAACCCTAACAAAATTAATTTGCATCCGTAAGCTCACTTTCGTTTTCAACTGATCCTTACTAGTTCAGCTGAAAACCAGCGTCAGGCAACTACATACTTGTTTGGCATTTTTACTGAATTTACTTATTTGGCGCTGCCGTTTAAAAATAAATAATTTAATGCTGTAAGGAAAAGTAAATACTTACAAAGCTTTGTCAATAGGTACAATCTCATTTAAAGAGCTAATATTAGCGACGCAGCAAACATCAGCCAGGGTGAGGGAATCCCCTGTCAACCAGGGTCCAGTGAAGAATTTTTCAAGAAATTCATATCCTGTTTTTATGTTGTCTAAGTTCTCTTTTCTAAATGTTTTCTCGCCTTGATATAGGATGGGGACCTAAAAAAATAAATACAGCATAGCATTAGTATCAGGTTAGTATTGGTACCACAGCGCTCTTTTTAGGTGGGACATCCATCATCCGATGACTTTTTCCAATCTAGGGCGGAGCGGAAGAGCGAGTCAGACTGTTCCTTATTTGCCTTGTGTTCCAGGACCCAGGGTTCCCCTTTCGAAAGCCAACCCGTGGCCCCAGTAGACTTCGGCCCTGCTGGGCTCCTACGGTTTTGCTGACTACGCGCCATCGACGACTCGGGTATCACTATGCTAATTTTCTTTTCAAGGCTGTCAATAGCTTATTTGGTGTCAATCAAATTTTTATATATTAGTTTAAATTTAATTATTATCGAACAAGGTCGATGTCATCAAGGTAGACCGCGGTAAAGGTGGTGTGACGATCTCATCATATTGACGACGCATACTTGACCAGAGATCGTTCATGACAAAACTACGAAATATAAAAACAAGACAAAGTGGTTTGGAATTTGAAGGGAAAAAGGGAAGAGAAAGGGAAAAGGGGAGGGCCTTTTCCCTTTCTCTTTCATAGGTTAGGCCACTATAGGGTGGCTTGTGCTGAATAGTGGGACACAATGTATACTATAAAATTTATCCAGTCTTCACAATCGTATTTGTATTAAGTTTACATCATCGATAAATGTTTTTATTAAGAAGCTATACTTTATTACGATAGTTTCATTGTTCGATTCTATAATTAGTATTAATAAAAAAATTATAACTATTTGCAGACCTACAGTGACCTACCGTGACTCTAGTTGCATAACTCTGTCTTTCTCAGGTCGGAGTTAAAATGCCATTAAAACTCCATAATTATAGTTTTTTAGGCCCATAATTTAAAAATCACAGGTATTACAAAAATCACAGGTATTACAAATGTTAAAAGGAAAACTTACCATAGCCGCTTTCAGAGCAGCAAACAGTACTGAATTGTCAAAATGTAGCCTCAGGTCCACTAGTGCACGTTTCTTTATTTCCTTCGGGTAGAGAGCATCATCTTTACCATATTGGTTTACTAAGTATGTGGTGATCACATGACTGAAAAATAATTGAATTAAACTATATACAGGGTCATTTGTAAAACACTGGCAACCTCTCAGGACCGTGTTAAGACAAACAACTTATGTTCTGTGGACTTTTAAAAATTTATCATACATTGGTTCATGATATTTTCATACAAAAATAAAAATATTTAAATTGAACGTTCTAAATGTTGCGAAATCAATGCGAAGCAAGCGATAGTGCAATAGTGGAGGGAGGCGGGGAACGTGCGCGGGAGGCGCAGGTGGGTAGCAAAATACAGAGTTGAAATGTGTTAGAACAACGAAATCTTGAAGGTTTATTTTTCGTAAATGTGTTTTGTAAAAATTCGTAGAACAAAAGTTGTTGTTTATGATGTTAGTAATACAGTCCTGCAAGTTTGTTGGTGTTTTATAATTAACCCTGTATATAAATAAAATAAACACTTCTAAATTACTCTTATTAATTATTGTTATGTTTTGTTTCTACGCCACCCTAAGGTCGACTGGTAAAAAATGCCTAAGGCATTAAGTCCGCCTTTGTACAGTGTTTATTACTTGTGCATAAAGTTTTCATAAATAAATAAATTATATCAAAGAAACTGTTGCAGAATAGATGGTCGATGAAACTCAAAGGGTTTGGTGTGGCAAACGCGTGCGTACCGTGGCTGAAATAACTATGATATAAAAATTCCTCCACTTCGCTGGCGACTGGAAGTGTGCGCAAAAGACTGGCGGCATCACTGCGTTATATGGCAATGCGCAATCAATGACCAAGGTAAAAGATAGCCCTTGAATAACGAGAAGCGACAACTAGGGACTTGGATATATGTTTTAATAGTATATGAGCAGTCTGATCGCAAGGCCTCCTGATAACCTCAATCCTAAATGGTTCGAAAATGTAACTGCTGACGTGGATTTTTTTGTATTTGCGCCATGAGGTTCTCCTCAGTGGTAGTGGCAGCGGCAGCGCCAGCGCCAGCATAGCACGATAAGCAAGGAAGATAGAATGGTGCAAGATTATCGACATAGGTCCTCCATTATCCCACACTAAGAGCGTACTACCATCTTCTACATAATTTACTGTTTACTAAAATTGGAAGAAATATTATATTTTGTCAACAAAGGAGATTGTTTAATATTATTACGGGTTAAAGTATGAGATTGCCGATTTGTAGTGAAAAATTTAAATTCGTTTTTTTTTTTTTTAATTATTTTTTACTCACAATTACTAACACTAGATAATAAGTTTTTATGTTACTAACACTCTACTTACTAACACGGATTATTTGGTCCGAAATAAAAGTATTATTATTATTTCCTTTATTTGTTCAACATACATATAAATTACATTTTTAAATATTTTTTTATAACAAAACTCATAAAAAAAAACATTTAAAATATAAATAATAGTAGCCCATCGGCATCGGGAACAGGGTCCAAGCTACCGGTGGTCAGGGCTCCTGAGAGAGGAATCTCCGAACTATACGCGCCGTGTCCAGAAGTACTACCTTCTGAATCAAGCCCTTGATCCAACTGCCTAACGAGAGCCTCCTCAGGTGTTGGTCGAGACTCTTGGCAATTAAGCCATTGGCCATCACGACTATCGGCACAATGACTGCTGTGTCCACTTCCCACATGTCGACAACCTCGCGAGCCAAGTCAAGATATTTAGTTTGTTTATCTTTCTCAGCTTTCACAAGGTTCTCGTCATGAGGGACCGCTATATCAACAATCATTGTGCGACGCTCCAGTCGATCTATCACCACTATGTCAGGCTTATTGGCAACAATAGTCCTGTCAGTGATGATAGATCGATCCCAATACAACGTAATGATGCCATTCTCAAGAACTGGGTCGGGCACATACCTATAGTACGGTACTTTTGATTCAACAAGATTGTATTTAAGAGCAAGTTGCTGGTGGATAATCCTGGCTACGAGGTTGTGTCTATGCAAATAGTCTCCGTTAGCCAGAACGCCCAGAAATAATGTGTCAGATTGATTTCCCGGGCCGGTGGCATGCCCGACAGATGTCAACCGTACCGTCCTTCACAATGTATTTCCGGTAGTTATTCGTCATCATAACTTCGTCCATTATCGCACAGACAAAACCTTCGGTTTCCCAGAAGAGATCACCAAAACGTAGCAGGTAAAAACGCCCGTCCTTGTTCTGCCATACTTCCTTGCGTTTATTAGTGTCCAGTACTACAGGCTTGCGCCAGTTCAAGTTAGCCAAGGAGAGCGGGGTGAGGCCCTTGTCCACCACTACCACATCTCGGTGTATCCCCACGTCGGTTTTAAGGAAGTATTCCCTGAGACTGCATACCTCACGGTTGTGTAGGGTCTTAGCGTTTAAGAAACCACGACCCCCGCACTTCCGCGGGATATACAGCCTCATCACCGATGACCGTGGGTGATGCATCCGATTTGCGATAAGCAATGTCCCGACCTTTCTATCCAGGGCGTCTAGTTCTGTCTGAGTCCATTTGAGTATGCCGAAAGAGTACATCAGAACCGGCATGACCCAACCGTTGAAAGCGCGCACCTTGTTCCTGCCTGATAAAAGACTATTTATATCTTCATAAATTTCACTATTTTAGTTTCACTTTACTGACAAGTTCAAACTACACATAATAATCTGATCGAGAAATATATATACTTTTTTTATTTATTTTTTATTTCTTCAAATACCCGAACTCAAACTACACATAATAATCTGATCGAGAAATATATATACTTTTTTTATTTATTTTTTATTTCTTCAAATACCCGAACTCAATCACTTTTTGTTTTTCCCTGGTTTGCTACTTGTCTGCCGCGCTCAGCCGCTAAATGCATAGTAAATGTAACTGTCACTGTATTGACGGTGCGGCGGTGGCTCGAGACCGGTTAAATTTTAATCGTATTATAGTTAGAAGTTGGCGATATTTACTCATATTATATACCTACACACTTAACACTAAACATCTATTTATGATTTATGACTTTCTATATATTAATATATGCATATATATATATTTACTTGTATATTTATTTATTTAATTCCCATATTTTAACGTTGCGATTGTCCTATTGCGCATGTGCTTCGCTCTCCCAAAAATCACATATCTGTTGCGGACCACCCCTACTTGGTTATGTCCCGAGGAAGTTTCCTCGTTTGACGATGCCTTGAAGGTGGTGGTGGAGTCTGTTCTCAATGTCTCCCTAGATGGGCCCCAGTGGAGGCAGGCAGCTCTACCTATCCGTTGTGGTGGTCTCGGGGTACGGTGCGCACGGGATGTGGGTCTGCCGGCTTTCTTGGCGTCTGCGCATGGGGTTGCCAACCTAGTCACTGTATTACTCAATACTAATGGTGACGGGGGAAGCATGCCATTTGCGTCAGATGCTGTCTCAGCTTGGTTGACCCTCAACTCGGGTGCGACAATCCCCGAATCAGAACATGTTCAGCGGGCGTGGGATGACATTGGGGTAAAGCTGCTTCAAGAGCAATTGTTAGAGGGTGCATTGGGAGTCGATAAGGCCAGACTACGAGCAGTGTCGCAACCCGAGTCCGGGGCGTGGTTACAGGCGATTCCTTCGCCTCATTTGGGCACTCTACTCGACAATGACTCTTTGCGTGTGGCGGTGGCTCTCCGCCTAGGCTGTATGGTGTGCGAGCCTCATATATGCACCTGCGGTTCTTTGGTGGAGGCCAATGGCCATCACGCACTGAGCTGCCGGCGCTGCACAGGGAGGTTCCCGCGTCATCACGCCTTGAACGACATTGTCCGGAGAGCCCTTATATCGGCAAACATCCCCTGCGTGCTTGAGCCTCCAGGTCTTAGCAGGTCTGACGGTAAGAGGCCGGATGGGCTGACTCTGGTGACGTGGAAGATCGGGAAGTGCCTGATCTGGGACGCAACTTGCGTCAGCACTGTCGCCGCCAGTCACCTGAGTCGCACGATGCACACTGCTTCTGCCGCCGCTGAAGACGCCTGCTTTAAAAAAAGGCTGAAGTACGCTTCCTTGGTGCAGCTTTACCATTTTGTGCCTGTTGCTGTGGAGACTCTGGGCAGTTGGAGTACGGAGGCAAAGTGTTTTGTGGGGGATTTAGGCCGTAGGCTCGGGGAGGCAACGGGTGACTCCCGGTCCGGGTCGTTCTTGGTGCAAAGGATGGCCATCGCTATCCAGCGAGGTAATGCGGCCAGTATTATGGGCACTTTTGCACCGGGAACGATCAGGGGCGGGTTGTATATTGACGTGTGACTTTTTAGTTTTAGACTATTAATAAGTTATTTATAATAGTTTTAATTAGTTAAGTGTTTTTGTATATAATATTGTATATATATAATTACAGTTAGATTTCCTGTTTTAACCTAATTATAATCATTAATTTATATGTTAAACTAATGAATAAACATATACATAATACTAATTTATTTAAAAATTCCCATATTTATGAGAAACTGATTTTCATCCGTATCAGCACTCTAAGGTTCAGTTGAAAACCAGCGTCAGGCAACTGCTGCGTAGTTGTCTGGCATTATGCTGAACTGGACCTATTTGGCGTATCTGTGAGACATTTTTTTTTTTTTTTTTCTCTTTTTATTGTTAATTTTATTTCTTCTTATTTTTATATTATATTTTTAGTTGTAAATTATTTTGCCAAATAAACATATTTTCTTTCTTTCTTTCTTTCTTATTTAGTTCCTTATTCAGGCGGCAAAAGAAGCGTTCCTTCAACGATTGTTTCACGTCAGCAGTATTGATGCCTAACGCTTCCGACATACCCAAATACTTGTAAGTTTTAGTTGAGCAGAGGGATCTAAGGTGTATAGAATCCGAGAGTTGGGTTCCCACGGATTCCATAATCTCTCCTCGCTTTACATGCATGACTGCACATTTGTCCACACCAAATTCCATCCTGATGGCACTACTGAAGGTTTCAGTTACCTTCAGTAGCTCCATCAGTTGCAAGTTGTTGGGGGCAAAGAGTTTCAAATCAGCCATGTAAAGAAGGTGAGATATGACCTGACCACCTCTTCTCAACCGGTAGCCTAAGCCCGAACTCTCCAGCAGTGTGCTGAGAGGGTTCAAGGCTAGGCAAAACCACAGCAGACTCAGACTGTCGCCTTGGAATATGCCACGCTCGATCCTTATCGATTCGCTGTTCTCCAAAATTTGTCGACATCCTGGATAATAAAGGACTGTCCTCCACTGCCCCATACACGACATCAGGAAGGTGCGCAGAGTTGCGTCAATTTTATACAGCTCCAGCACCCTCATGAGCCATGTATGCGGCACTGAATCATAGGCCTTCTTACAATTTATCCAACATGTCGACAGATCCTTCGAGAACGACGAACCTGTTGTTGGCTAATGGCAACATCAATGAGGAGCAGCTCCTTAGTACCGCGGGACCCGTTCCTACATCCATTCTGAGAGGCAGACATGATAGAATTTGTCTCAATGTGAGTATTAATTTTGGCTCTGAGTATGGATGTAAGAACTTTATAGACCGTTGGTAAACATGTAATCGGTCTATAATTTTTAGGTTCCGCAGTACTACCTGATTTATGAAGCAGGTGGGTTATTCCCGTTGTAAAAAACTGGGGCTGCGATCCTGACTCTAGGGCAGACTGGAATTGAGATGCCAAACGAGCGTGCTCCTTTGAAACCATTTAAGCCAGAAGTTGTGCAGCCCGTCCGGCCCTGGAGATTTCCAGTTGGGCAACAGACGAACTGCACGAGCTACATCTAGGGGCTGATGGTAATTGCCCCCATTTTTGGTATAAGATCGCACACACGCTCGACCTCCCGAGTCCAGTCACCCTCGGTGTGACTGATAGGCACTGACCAGATGTTGCGCCAGAATGAACACATCGCGTCATTATCTGTTAAGCGTGTATCAGTCACACTATGGTCCGGTCGCTCCCAAGCCCTATAAACCCACCTTTCATTGCTTTGGAATGTGCGATTCTGAGTGTACCGCTCGACTCGTCGCTTGTACCGACGAATACGGCTTGCCCATGCATAGATTTTCTGCTTCAGGAAGTCGATACGCTCTGTGACGCGGGGCAAATAATCTCGAGGACTAATATCAGTCCCCGAAAACGCCCGCCTCACAAAGCGCATCACCCTAGGGCTAGTGTTGCCCTCCCTGAAGCAGATAAGCTTGCCGATGACTGCTCTAGCCTCACCGATACGACGCTCGATCCTGCACTGCCAAGCTGGTACAGCTGGTCGTGTAGCTCGGTCACTATTAGGAAATTTGACGTGAGCTACACGACACGCCGCTGCAGCCGCACAGTATAAGATCGAGTGAGTATCGGTAAGGTCTTTGCTGCTATCAAAACAATTTGATAGCTGCGAATCTAGAGCACACACCAGCGCCTTATTTTTTTTATGCATGGGTAAACGAGGTAGACGAGGTCTAAGTTCAGGCGGTGTGGAGCAGTTCTCTCGAAATGCATCCTCCAAAGCGCTCCTCAAACGGGCATTGCACTGGGTACTCACGGATATAGCCCCGTCATCATCATCCTCACCGACGTGGTCGCGTCAACAGGTGAGACACGGCTATTCCGTGATTCTAGGCGCAGTCTATCAAGCACGGCATCATCCAAGATACGGTTACGCTGGTTGACCCGCACTCGATCCAATAAACGTTGGGCCGAAACGTTGACAACTGGCTCAAGCACCTGCAACAGAGAGAGCATCCGATCAGGGTACGCGGTCAGGCGATTTCCTCCCTCGGTAGCCCCAAAGTATGCGCGCATGACATTTTCATTCTTTGATTGTGTCCAACGCATGCGCTGCACACTTCCACCGGCAGCGGGAACCCTATCAAAGGCCGGTGGGCCTCGAGGTCCCAAGCTGGCCGGAGGTCGGCCTCTTCCCCGTCGACGCGCAGGTGGTAGTGTCGTTGGCGGCGAGAAGTATTCGTCGCTCGAGCTCGACGCAACTACAGCAACCGGAATCACCAAACACACGGTTGGCGCAGGTCCCGGCAGCTGCGAGGCGGAGCTGAGCGACGAACCCGAAGATGTTGGCTGTGTGTTCAGTAGCTGTGCTCGGCTTCTAGTCAGCATTTTTGTTGTTTCATGCTCCCAAAGTCATCTGTCAATTTTATAGTACTTTTTGTTCCTCTATTAGCTGAATTGATGCAGATCAGCTATATTTTTATTTTTTTTCTTTGTTTGCATTGTTGGAATATACATTTTGTTGTAAAATTGTATAATTATTTCGAAAATATTTATAGGGAGAAAAAAATTTGATGTCACACCTTGACAGTCGAGCCACAGATTATTATTATTATTCTTATTTGTTTAATATACCTATAAATTACATTTTTAAATATTTTTTAACAAGATCATATAAAAAAAAAACATTTAAAAATATAAAAAATAGTAATCCGCCGGTGTCGGGAGCAGGGTCCAAGCTACCGGTGGTTAGGGCTCCAAAGACAGGAACCTCCTCACAATGCGAGCCGTCTCAAGGAGTACTGCCTTCTGTATCAGGCCCTTGATCCAACTGCGTAACGACAGCTTCGACAGATGGTCGTCGAAGCTTTTGGCTATAAGGCCATTGGCGGTCACGACAATCGGTACAATGATAGCCGAGTCTACATTCCACATGTCGACAACCTCGTGTGCTAAGTCGAGATATTTGATTTGTTTCTCTCTCTCAGCTTTCACGAGATTCTCGTCATGCGGGATGGTGATGTCGACTATCATTGCGCGGCGCGCTAATCGGTCTGTCACCACTATATCCGGCTTATTGGCTACAATAGTCCGGTCAGTAATGATAGACCGATCCCAGTACAACGTGACATGGTCATTTTCGAGAACTGGGTCGGGCACATACTTGTAATACGGTACCTCAGAATCCACTAGGTTGTACTTCAAAGCAAGTTGCTGGTGAATAATCCTGGCTTCTTGGTTATGTCTGTGTAAATACTCGCCGTTAGCCAAACGAGAACAACCAGAAATAATATGTCTGATGGATTCACCCGGACGGTGGCATGCCCGACACACGTCATCCGTCCCATCCTTCATTATATATTTCCGGTACTTATTCGTCAAGACGACTTCGTCCGTAATCGCACAGGCAAAACCTTCAGTTTCCCCGAAAAGGTTGCTGAAACGTAGCCAGGCCACGGACGCCAAGAAATCTACATCAGGCTCGTGGAGAGCCCGATAAAAGCGTCCATGGAGCTCCTTGCCTTTCCATACTTCCTTGCGGTCATCAGTAGTAAGTACTACAGGTTTGCTCCAGTTCTCTTTAGCCATGGATAACGGGGTGAGTCCTTTGTCCACTGCGACCACATCTCGGTGCATACCGACATCGGTATGGATAAAGTATTCTCTGAGACTGCACACCTCGCGGTTGTGTAGAGTCTTTGCGTTTAAAAAGCCTCGACCTCCACACTTCCGCGGGATATACAGTCTCATTATCGATGATCTTGGGTGATGCATTCGATTTGCGGCCAGCAGTGTACGGACCCGCCTATCCAGAGCGTCTAGTTCAGTCTGAGTCCATTTGAGTATGCCGAAAGAGTACATTAAAACCGGCATGACCCAACCGTTGAAGGCGCGCACCTTATTTCCGCCTGACAGAAGGCTATTTAACACCTTCTTCAGGCGACCAAAGAAGCGCTCCTTCGA
Organism: Mythimna vitellina; assembly: GCA_949316375.1. NCBI lineage: Eukaryota > Metazoa > Arthropoda > Insecta > Lepidoptera > Noctuidae > Mythimna > Mythimna vitellina. The sequence goes on from OX438706.1 coordinate 15,634,210, forward strand.
CGTTTGCTTCATGTCGGCGACGTTAATGCCTAACGCTTCCGACATACCCAAATACTTATAAGTTTCGGTCGAGGAGAGGGTTCTAAGATGTATGGAATCCGAGAGTTGAATTCCCTCGGATTCCATAATCTCCCCTCGCCTTATATGCATGACTGCACATTTGTCCACACCAAATTCCATCCTGATGGCACTACTGAAAGTTTCAGTTACCTTCAGTAGTTCCATCAGTTGCAAATTGTTGTGGGCAAACAGTTTCAGATCATCCATGTAAAGCAGGTGAGATACGACCTGACCTCCTCTTCTCAACCGATAGCCCTGACCTGAATCCTCCAACAACGTGCTTAGAGGATTCAGGGCTAAGCAAAACCAAAGTGGACTCAAACTGTCGCCCTGAAATATTCCCCGTTTAATCCATATTGGTTCATCATTTCCCTGGATTGGTCGACATCCTGGATAGCGAAGGACTGTTTTCCATTGCCTCATACATGACTCAAGGAAGGTGCAAAGAGTTGTATCTATTTTATACAACTCCAGCACCCTCATGAGCCATGTATGTGGAACAGAGTCGTAGGCCTTCTTATAATCTATCCAACATGTCGAAAGATCCTTGCGGGATCGACGAACCTGTTGGCTTATGGCCATGTCTATGAGGAGTAGCTCCTTAGTGCCGCGGGACCCGTTCTTACATCCATTCTGAGAGGCAGACATAATTAAATTATTCTCAATGTGTAGATTAATTTTCACTCTCAGGATGGATGTAAGAAGTTTATAGACCGTCGACAAACATGTAATCGGTCTATAATTCTTGGGTTCCGCGGGACTACCCGTCTTATAGAGCAAGTGGTTGACACCAGTTGTAAAAACCTGAGGCAGCGACCCAGACTCTAAGGATGACTGGAATTGAGATGCCAGAATCGCGTGTGAGCTGCTATACCATTTAAGCCAGAAGTTGTGCAGTCCGTCCGGTCCTGGAGACTTCCAGTTTGGTAACGGACGAACTGCTCTGGTCACATCTAATGGATGGATAACAACTTTTTCCATATCTGGTATAGCCTCGCACACGCGCTCGACATCACGCATCCAGCCACCCTCATTGTGACATATGGGCTCAGACCAGATGCTGCGCCAGAATGTATTCGTGGCAACACTGTCTGGACGGAGCCCGTCGGACACATTTTGTTCAGGTCGTTCCCAAGCTCTGTACACCCACCTCTTATCGCTCTGGAACATGCGATTCTGTGAGTACCGATCGACCCGTCGCTTATACCGCCGAATACGACTGGCCCATGCACAAACTTTCTGCTTCAGGAAGTCGATGCGCTCCGTGACACGTGACGTGTATTCTCGGGGATTTATTCCAGTCCCCGAAAACGCTCGTCTCACAAAACGCATCACACGTGGTCTTGTATTGCCCTCCCTGAAGCAGCATAGTTTGCCAATGAGTGCTCTGGCCTCATCAATACGCCTCTCGATCCTGCACTGCCAGGCTGGAACGGCAGGTTTTGGTCGAGTAGCTTCACCATAACTTGGTAACTTTACATTAGCAATACGACATGCCGCAATAGCCCCACAGTACAGGATGGAGTGCGTATCAAGGAGGCCCTCGCTGCTCTCAAAAACATTTTTAAGCAGCGAGTCCAGAGCACACACTAGTGCCCTATTTTTTTTGAGCATAGGCAACCGAGGTAAACGGGTCCTAAGCTCAGTCGGAGTCGATCTGTACTCACGAAGTGCATCCTCCAGAGCGCTCCTCAGTCGGTCGTTGCACTGGCTACTTACTTTGTCAACCCTATCATCTGCCTCATCCTCAATATGATTGGACGGCGGAGTGGTCGTGACAGGAGCCGATAGTACCGCGGTCTGTATCTGTGTCGGTGTTGAGACGATAGGGTTGCTCAGTACCTCTGAGCGCAGCCGATCAAGTGCGGCGTCGTCCAACCTGTGGTTACGCTGGATAACCCGCACCTGATCCGACAATCGTTGCGCCGATACGTTAACAGATGGTTCTAGGTCCTGGAACAGAGACAGCATCCTAAGACGGTACGCAGTGAGGTTAGTTCCTCCCTCTGTAGACCCATAATATGCGCGCATGACGTTCTCATTCATAGACTGAGTCCATCTCATGCGCTGCACACAACCACCGGCAGCGGGGACCCGGCTCGGGGCCGGTTGGCCCCTAAATCCCAAGCCGTTCGGTGGCCGGCCTCTCCCCGGCCGACGTACAGGTGTTGGCGACGTCGGCGGGGAAAAATACTCGTCGCTCGAACTCGACGCAACTGCAGCCACCGGTGAAACTGGTGATCTGGGGTCCGGCGGCGGCGAGGCGGAGCTGAACGACGAGTCCGGGGGTGTAAGGCGTGCGCGTCTGGCAGCTGCTCTCGTCAACATTTGTTATTGTATTTTCATTCCGTTTATTGCATTTGTATTTATGATCATGACATATGTCATCTGTCTGGATAGCATTTTAGTTTTTCGTTCTTGATGTTTTCAAATAATTATTGATGGTTTTTATGAGTTTTTATTGCGTGTAACTTTCTTTCTAGTAGTATAGTTGGTGAGATTTGAGTAAAAATGAGCCCAAAAATAAATATTTCAAAATTTAAAACACTGAATAAAAACACTTCCGTTGACATTGGGTGTTGCCAGATTATTATTATTATTTCGTTTATTGCTTTAACAAAACATATAAATTATATTTTTAAATATTCCACTATAAAATTAAAAACATTTAAAAATATATATATATATATCAGGCTTATTGGCCACAATAGTCCTGTCAGTGATGATGGACCGATCCCAGTACAATGTGATATCGCCATTATCGAGAACTGGGTCGGGCACATACCTGTAGTACGGCACCTCCGATTCCACAAGAGAGTACTTCAGAGCAAGTTGCTGATGGATAATCCTGGCTACAAGGTTGTGTCTATGCAAGTATTCCCCGTTAGCTAAACGAGAACAACCAGAGATAATGTGGCGTTATGTTTTATTATTATTATTATTATCTTTATTTATTTCTTATACATATTTTATATATTTTTAAATATTTATTAAAACACATAAAAAAAAACATTTAAAAATATAAAAAATAGTAGCCCACCGGCATCGGGAACAGGGTCCAAGCTGCCGGCGGTCAGGGCTCCTGAGAGAGGAATCTCCTAACGATGCGCACCGTGTCCAAGAGTACTGTTTTCTGGATCAGGCCCTTGATCCAGCTGCCTAACGAGAGCCTCCTCAGATGTTGTTCGAGGCTCTTGGCTATTAAGCCATTGGCCGTCACGACTATCGGCACAATGATTGCTTTATCCACTTCCCACATGTCGACAACCTCGCGAGCTAAGTCAAGATACTTAGTTTGCTTATCTTTCTCAGCTTTCACGAGATTCTCGTCATGAGGGACCGCTATGTCAACAATCATTGTGCGACGCTCTAGTCGATCTACCACGACTATATCAGGTTTATTGGCAATAATAGTCCTATCAGTGATGACCGATCGATCCCAATATAACGTGATATTGCCATTGTCGAGAACTGGGTCGGGCACATACCTATAGTACGGTACTTCTGATTCCACAATATTGTATTTAAGAGCAAGTTGCTGGTGGATAATCCTGGCTACGAGGTTGTGTCTATCCAAATATTCTCCGTTAGTTAGATGAGAACACCCAGAAATAATGTGTCGGATTGATTCCCCGGATCGGTGGCATACTCGACATATGTCAACCGTACCGTCCTTCACAATGTATTTCCGGTAGTTGTTCGTCATCATAACTTCGTCCATAATCGCAAAGACAAAACCTTCGGTTTCCCCGAAGAGGTCACCGAAACGCAGCCAAGATACGGGTTCTAACAGGTCTACATAAAACATAACATAAACATAGGCCCGGTAAAAGCGTCCGTGAAGCTCCTTGCTCTGCCATACTTCTATGCGGTCATTAGTATCCAGTACTATAGGTTTGCGCCAGTTTTCGTTAGCCAAGGAGAGCGGAGTGACGCCCTTGTCCACCACTGCCACATCTCGGTGCATACCCACGTCGGTTTTTAGGAAGTATTCCCTGAGACTGCATACCTCGCGGTTGTGCAGGGTCTTAGCATTTAAGAGGCCACGACCCCCGCACTTTCGCGGGATATACAATCTCATCACCGATGACCGTGGGTGTTGCATCCGATTTGTGGTAAGTAGTGTGCGGACCCTCCTATCCAGGGCGTCAAGTTCTGTCTGAGTCCATTTGAGTATGCCGAAAGAATACATCAATACCGGCATGACCCAATCGATGAAAGCGTGCACCTCGTTTCCGCCTGAAAAAAGACTATTCAGTACTTTATTCAGGCGGCCAAAGAAGCGCTCTTTTAACGATCGTTTTACGTCATCAGTATTGATGCCTAACGCTTCCGACATACCCAAATACTTGTAAGTTTCAGTTGAGCAGAAGGATCTAAGGTGTATGGAATCCGTGAGTTGAATTCCCACGGATTCCATAATCTCACCTCTCTTTACATGTATGACTGTACATTTGTCCACACCAAATTCCATCCTGATGGCACTACTGAAGGTTTCAGTTACCTTCAGTAGCTCCACCAGTTGCAAGTTGTTGGGGGCAAAGAGTTTCAAATCAGCCATGTAAAGAAGGTGAGATATGACCTGACCACCTCTTTTCACCCGGTAACCTAAGCCAGAACCCTCCAGCAGTGTGCTGAGAGGGTTCAAGGCTAGGCAAAACCACAGTGGACTCAGACTATCACCCTGGAATATGCCACGCTCAATCCTTATCGGTTCGCTGTTCTCCTGAATCTGTCGACATCCCGGATAGTGAAGGACTGTTCTCCACTGCCGTTTACAAGACATCAGGAAGGTGCGCAAAGTTGCATCAACTTTATACAATTCTAGCACCCTCATGAGCCATGTATGAGGAACAGAGTCATCATCATTTCAGCCGATAGACGTCCACTGCTGGACATAGGCCTCCCCCAAATGTCGCCACAAAGAACGGTCCTGCGCGTCTCGCATCCATCGGATTCCCGCAACCTTCACCAGGTCATCGGTCCACCTTGTAGGGGGCCTTCCAACACTGCGTCTTCCGGTACGCGGTCGCCACTCCAGAACCTTTCGGCCCCAACGGCCATCCGTTCTGCGAGCAATGTGCCCTGCCCATTGCCACTTAAGTTTGGCGATTCTTCGTGCTATGTCGGCAACCTTGGTTCTCCTGCGGATATCTTCATTTCTGATTCGATCGCGCAAGGAAACTCCGAGCATAGCCCTTTCCATTGCCCTTTGGGTGACTTTGAGCCTTCTGATGAGGCCCACTGTGAGCGACCACGTTTCGGAACCATACGTCATCACTGGCAACACGCACTGGTCATAGACTTTCGTCTTGAGACACTGTGGTATATTGGATGAGAAGATACCGCGCAGCTTCCCGAACGCTGCCCAGCCGAGTTGGATTCGACGGTTGACCTCTTTTTCGAAATTAGATCTACCCAACTGGATTGTCTGTCCCAGGTAAACGTAATCGTCTACAACTTCGAGTGCAGAGTCTCCGATCTTGATCGGAGTGGGTGCTACATGGATGTTTATCATGACTTTAGTTTTGTCCATGTTCATTTTGAGACCCACTCTTTCGGAAGCTCTACTGAGGTCATTTAGCATTGTGCTGAGCTCTTCCGCGGTCTCAGCCATGACTACTATGTCGTCGGCAAACCGAAGATGAGTGATGTACTCGCCATTGACATTAATGCCTAATCCACTCCAGTCCAGAACCTTGAAGACATCCTCCATTGCGGCCGTGAACAGTTTCGGAGAAGTAACGTCTCCCTGCCTCACACCCCGTTGCAGGAGGACAGGTTTCGAGGTCTGGTCCTGTAGTCTGACTGACATAGTGGCGTTTTTGTACAAGCACTTCAGCACCTCGATGTACCGATAGTCAATCTGGCACCGTTGGAGAGACTGCAGCACAGCCCAAGTCTCGATCGAATCAAAGGCTTTCTCATAGTCCACAAACGCTAGGCACAGAGGCAAATTATACTCCTCGGTCTTCTGTATAACCTGCCGTAGCGTATGTATGTGGTCTATGGTGCTGAAGCCTTTTCGGAATCCGGCTTGTTCGGGAGGCTGGAAGTCGTCGAACCTGCGCGCGAGACGGTTCGTGATGACTCTGGAAAACAGCTTGTAGACGTGGCTCAGAAGTGAGATGGGCCTATAATTCTTGAGCAGGGCCTTGTCGCCCTTCTTAAAGAAGAGTACCACCACACCTCTGCTCCACGCCTGTGGCGTTTTTCCCTCGAATATGACGGAATCAAACAGCTTCTGAAGGGCCTTAAGGATCGGTTTTCCACCCGCCTTCAAGAGTTCGGCCGTAATTCCGTCATCACCTGGTGCCTTGTTGTTATTAAGCTGCTTCAGAGCCATCCTAATCTCGTACAGGCTGACGTCCGGGATATCTTCGGTATAGTGTCGGGTCAATCTAGCTCTTGGGTCGTTTGCTAGATTCACAGTGGGTTTTGTGATTGACGTGTACAACTGTCCATAAAAAGCCTCGATCGCTCCCAAAAGCTCCGATTTGGCGGATATGACTCTGCCATCGTCGGTCTTCAGTTTCGTGAGCTGGCTCTGCCCAATAGACAGATCTCTTGCGAACACCTTAGAGCCCTTATTTCGCTCAATCGCGTCTTTAATTTTTCCGGTATTAAAGTGACGGAGATCGCGTTTCAAGGACTTAGAGATCTGTTTATTGAGCTGCCGATATGTGCACGCATCGTCTGAAGACTGCAGAATCATCTCACGCCTCTCCTTCATAAGCTGGAGAGTTCGATCTTTGAGCCTCTTGCTCTTACTTGTACGAGTCTTATAGAATTTAGACCCGACCGTATGGACAGTTTCCACGAACCCATCGTTGTATTCATCCACAGAGCTTCCTAGGCATTCGAAGCGATTTTGAAGTTCGAGCTGAAAGCTCTCGGAGTTTTGGATCTGGATATGTGCAGGACGGAGCGTAGACCTCATCAGTCGTGACCTTTCAAGCTTGACATTGATATTCAATGAGCCCCTTACCAGGCGGTGATCACTTCCGGTTTTCACGCCATTGATCACAGAGACATCATTGAATATTTGCTTCTTTGTGGACATGATGAAGTCAATCTCATTTTTAGTTGCACCATCAGACAGAGTCATAGGCCTTCTTATAATCTATCCAACATGTCGACAGATCCTTGCGGGATCGACGAACCTGTTGGCTAATGGCCATATCGATGAGGAGTAGCTCCTTAGTACCGCGGCACTCATGTCTACATCCATTCTGAGAGGTAGACATGAATGAATTATTGTCTATATAGTTGTTAATCTTACCTCTCAAAATGGATGTAAGAACTTTATAGACCGTTGGCAAACACTTGATTGGTCTATAATTTTTGGGTTCCGCAGTACTACCTGATTTATGGAGCAGGTGGGTTATTCCTGTCATTAGAAACTGGGGCAGCGAACTTGACCCTAAGGCAGACTGGAATTGAGATGCCAAGCGAGCGTGCGACCCTTGAAACCATTTAATCCAGAAATTATGCAGCCCGTCCGGCCCAGGAGATTTCCAATTAGGCAACGGACGGACTGCACGAGCTACATCTTGGGGGCTGATGGTTATTGCCCCCATTTCTGGTAAAGGATCGCATGCGCGCTCGACCTCTCGAATCCAATCACCCTCGGTGTGACTGACAGGCGCCGACCAAATGCTGCGCCTTAATGAACACATGGCGTCATCATCCGGCAGGCGCGTATCAGTCACACCTTGGTCCGGTCGCTCCCAATCCCTGTAAACCCACCTTTCTTTGCTTTGGAACGTACGATTCTGAGTGTATCGCTCCACTCGCCGCTTGTACCGTCGAATACGGTTTGCCCATGCATAGATCTTCTGCTTCAGGAAGTCAATACGCACTGTGACACAGGGCAGATAATCTCGAGGACCAATATCAGTCCCCGAGAATGCCTGCCTCACAAAGCGCATCACCCTAGGGCGAGTGTTGCCCTCCCTGAAGCAGATAAGCTTACCGATGAGTGCTCTAGCCTCACCGATACGGCGCTCTATCCTGCACTGCCAAACTGGCACAGCTGGTCGTGTAGCTCTGTCAAAATTAGGAAATTTAACATGACCTACACGACATGCCGCTACATCCGCACAGTACAAGATCGAGTGGGTATCAGTGAGGTCTTTGCTGCTATCAAAACAATTTGATAGCTGCGAATCTAAAGCACACACCAGCGCCCTATTTCTCTTGTGCATGGGCAAACGAGGTAAACGAGGTCCAAGCCCCGGCGGTGTGGAGCGGTACTCTCGAAATGCGTCCTCCAAAGCGCCCCTCAATCGTTCATTACATTGGGTACGCACAGATATAGCCGCGTCATCATCGGCGTCACCAACGTGGTCGAGTCGCGGTGAAGCAGTGGGTTGATGTTGCACCGTGGCTGGTGGTGTAGCAGGTGAAACACGGCTACTCCGTGATTCTAGACGCAGTCTATCAAGTACGGCGTCATCCAACATACGATTACGCTGAATGACCCGCACCTGATCCGATAGTCGTTGGACAGAAACGTTGACAGCTGGCTCAAGCACCTGAAACAGAGAGTCTGTAGCCCCAAAGTATGAGCGCTTGACATTTTCATTAATGGATGATGTTCATCGCATGCGCTGCACACTTCCACTGGCAGCGGGAACCCTATCAGAGGCCGGTGGGCCTCGAGGTCCCAAGCTGGCTGGAGGTCGACCTCTTCCCCGTCGACGCGCAGGTGGTGGTGTCGTCGGCGGCGAGAAGTATTCGTCGCTCGAGCTCGACGCAACTACAGCGGCTGGAATCTCTGGACTCACGGTTGGCGCTGGTTCCGGCGGCTGCGAGGCGGAGCTGAGCGACGAACCCGAAGATGTTGGGTGTGTATGAAGTTTTTGTGCCCGGCTTCTTGTCAGCATTCTTCAAATTTTGTTCATCGTCATTTCATTGTATAAGTCGTCGTTTTATCGGAGATATTATAGATGTTGAATGGCGATGTAATGTTTTCTTTATTTTTTCTTGATAGTTTTCCGGTGATTGGACATTTTATGGTGTATTATTGAATTAAATATGCAAAAAAAATTGACGATAAAAAATTTGCTATCAGTCAGTTTGACAGCCGAGCCACAGTTTATTATTATTATTACCATCTAATATGAAGGGAATGCCTTTGCGCTATCACAAACTGTGTGAAAGCATTTTGTACTGCCTCCTGAGAAGAAAAGTTTTTATCACGTAGAAAATTGTCCAAATCACGAAAAAAATGGTAGTCCGTTGGAGTAAGGTCTGGCAAATGCGAAGAGTGACAAATGGTTTCTAATTGCAGTTTCTGTAACGGTTTTTCGTGCTGTATTCGCATTATTATGGTTCAATAATGGAGAAAATCGATTCATGAGTCGGGCTGTTTCACTGCTTGTTTTGCTATCATTGTTCGGAGTTTGGCACAGTAGACATCTGCCGTTATTGCTTGACCAGATCGGAGAAAGTTATAGTGTATAACACCATGCTGAGACCACCAAACAGCAATTACAATTATACCTTTTTATTGGTAAGCTTTTCTTTAGGACACTGTTGCTACATTTGACCTTGGGTAAGCCATTGCATTTTTCGCTTACGGTTATCATAAAGAATCATCACAAGGTAAAAATTCGATCCAATATTCCTTCATTTCTGTATCGATGAAACAAAGCAATGTAAGTTTCAACACGTGTTTCTTTCTGTAGATCAAGTTTCAATACGCGTTTCTTTCTGTAGATCAGTCAAATTATGAGGCATCCATGATTAATTTTTAATTGATTTGATGCAAATGAGTCAATATTGTTGGTGATGTAACGATAAACCATGCCGCTAATTCCTGGATAGTTTGGCTTGGATCGGCTTCCATCATCTCTTTCCATTCATTGTTATTCACCTGTGTCTTCCACGTGGTTCGTTCTTCAAATCGAATATCCGTCACGAAAGCGTCTAAACCAAAATCGCACGGAGTGTTCAATAGCAGTTCCTTCTTCAAACGCAACATTGATATTGACGAGCTATTTTTGCCGCGTTAGTTCCGCGTCGGAACTCGTATTCAAAAATCTCTCGAAGCTGAATAAAAAAAAAACAACTGAAATCGGTAATCGAATGTTGCACATTTTTTAAAAGAAGAACTTCATAGTTCATTACAAGAACTTCATCATTCAAACCATGAAGGTTCTATGCCAATTCGAAGTACCTATTACAATAAAACGGCAATTGCATCCTTTAACCCCTATTATTTATTTATTACATACTTTATTGTGCAACTTATAATGTGGACAGGATAGACATTTACAAAAACTTTTACAAATAATTTACAAAAACTAAGTGTACAATGGGCGGTCTTATCACACAAGGCAATCTCTTACACACAACTTTAGGATGGGTTGAACGAAGGGAGATAGATTTGGGGCGGTCAATGTTTTTATCGCGTAATATTTACTTACATTTTTGGATGATTTATTGATGAAGGCCCGAAAAAAAACGAAAAAAGTTGCGTGATTAAATAATGCAAATCGGCGAACAAGTTATTTCTTGTAAAGTATAAAACACATGATATAGAATGCCATATGACGTGTCTTATACTTAATAAGAGTCGACTTGTTTTTTTTTCATAAAATATTGTGTTTTTCCTTACCTGTCCCAAATTACAAAGTCGCCATCTTTTAATGTTGGTATAGTATGTTGCGGGTTCATCTGAAATGATAAATTTTGTATATTAGAAAAAGTGAAAATAATATTCTTCATATTGTAGCACCTAAAGGATAAAAAAAAATCATTGTCAAAAACATTTATTTTCCAGAAATAAAAACCTTTTAACAATTTTTTTTTACCAATCGTTGTGGCTGTGTGTACTGGTGCAAAAATAAGGCATACTCTTTAAAAGTTTATGAACTTGTAGATGGATTGTTATTATAATCATAACTCTTCCTTTTGGGCATACTTTTTTAGTGCGGTATGAAACGGAAGTTTCTTTTTAAAGAACTTGTTAAGGACTTTTATAAACTGCGTAAAAATTTCAAGGAGCCTTAAAAAAATATTATGAAAGTGGTGGTTCTTTATTGCAGACACATACTTCATAGCAGATACTAAAATCTCTTCAAGGAGTGGCTTATTTAGTGTTGAGTCAACATAAAATTTATAAATAATTTGTGTGTAGATAGAATTGAAGCAATTTTTTTTTTGGTTTATTTTATTTTATTCTACGTAATGTATCATAAATATGACATCATGATATCATAATCTCATTTGAAATGATTTTTTAAACACCTTACTATACAAAAAGGCTTAAAAATATTTGTGTATTTTTATGCTTTTTTGTTTAGTAAGGTGTATTTATTTTATTGTATCGCAATATTTTGTCATTTTATCCTTCAAATCTTCTTTATTAACTTTGTGACACATACATACTAAGGGAATTTCGAGAGATGGTTCCGTATCTTAGTTTTTTGTGGGTGGGAAATCATCAAATAACTTTTCCCGCTCTGAGTGGAGCGATAAGAAATATCAGACGTCTATTTACTAAAACCCGACTGTTTTTTGTTTGCACTTTGGAATTCTAGAGGTAAAGAAAAACTCCGTGCAAAATTTTAGCTTTTTAGGTCCAGCCATAGTTGAACCTATTGCTGGACCTAGAGCGCTAAAATTTAATTTACTAAAAAAATTTGATTTACTAAGATTTTTTTATTTGCTTAAATACAAACCTTTAAATATTCATCCGTGTAGTGGTCCCGTTTGACTAAATTTAAGGTGACATATTCGACGTCAGGTATGTTTAAAATTTCCAGCACCATGTAGACCGAACGACAAGGGGCGCTGGTGTCTTTCTTGTATAATATCAGTCCCATTTTTGTCTGAAAATGTACACTTTATCAATGTCATTTTTTCTTGTATAATATCAATCCCATTTTTGTCTGAAAATGTACACTTCTTAATGTCAATTAAGCTGGTCAAAATTAAGAATGTTTTTGATAGATTTTGACGATATGGTTGGAGGTTCCCAAATGTAACAAATATTTGTATGGTCTACAGATATTGTTCTTGGTCTGGGTGTCTTATGTATGTGAGCTACATCTCCATGAAGGCACTCACGATACAGGAATGATGACAGGAGAGTGGGGGGTAACATTTTTTTTTAAAGAATAAATGTAAGAAAAAAATTGCAATTAAGATGCAAATGCGAACTTTCCTTAATATTACAAGAAACGCCTCACTTTTATTTTAAATCATCATACATAGTGAAAATAATGAAAACTATCCAAATTTAAACACCATCGTTAAATCGATCGAGAAGAGGATTCTGTGTCCTTACTTTTTTACGATTTACACGGTATGATAGAGGATAGGATACTGAAAAAATATTTCTTATGTTTCTTTTACGATCGAATCAACAGCTAAGAAGTAATATTTTAATGAATATAAATACAATATGATTGCATCTCCGCTTATCATCAGGTGGGATCGCAGTCAAGCACTGGTTTATATCAATTAAAAAAAAAAAAATAACTTGATATATTATATTTAAAGTTTACTTACCTATATCCACAACAACACAGGTCCACAACAGATGAACAAAAGAAATGAAATGAGACGTTTAAAAAAAAACAAATTCGCTGTTAAGCGCCTATTACACAGACCACTAGGTATTCAGACAGTCTTAGTCTATGTAACGTCACACAAGAAGAAGAGCAACTTAAGCCAATGTCATGTAAAGGAATGAAACAGAACGTGAAATAAATAAATATACATAGACTAAGACAATCTGAATATCGAGTAGTGTGATGGGCTCTTTATACCGGTAAAGCTACCAACGCCAAGGTTACAGACTGATCAGTCTCTTTTGTATCAACTTGGTAAAAACAAGTAGTATATTGCGTAAGAGTTGATTAGCAAGTTATGCTAAGTTTCCAACGTCTATTTTAATAAACATTGTAAAACTAGTTTTCCAAATTAATGAATGTTTTTGCTAATTTAAATTAACTTTTTATATTTTTTTAATTTTTATTTTGTAGGTAAGTACAACAATATAGTCGTCAGTACTACTATCTAAAATCATATACTTGACGGCCGTTGATTTGTTGACAACATAACAAGGCACGCTATCTAGTGGCGTTATAAGAACCAGAGGTGCGCTTTGACAGAGTCAGGCGTTTCTGTTTGGCTACGAAGTTGAGGAGAGCCCGCCAGGACGGCCAACACTCTCAACCTGGCCATTGCAGCGTGAAGAAACACTGGAACTGTCTTACGTTTTGTTGTTTGTAGGCACAAGGTTTGGTTTTTAGGTCATAATCATCATCATCATTTCAGCCGATAGACGTCCACTGCTGGACATAGGCCTCCCCCAAATGTCGCCACAAAGAACCGTCCTGTTCGTCTCGCATCCATCGGATTCCCGCAACCTTCACCAGGTCATCGGTCCACCTTGTAGGGGGCCTTCCGACACTGCGTCATCCGGTACGCGGTCGTCACTCCAGAACCTTTCGGCCCCAACGGATACTGTTCTGCGAGCAATGTGCTCTGCCCATTGCCACTTAAGTTTTGCAATTTTTCGTGCTATGTCGGTAACCTTTTGTTTGAGTTTGTAGGTAGGCACCTAATAATAGTGCACTATATCGAATATTATTGAAAAGTGATTCAATTCCTGGCCATTCGTATTTATTGTACGATACTCACGTAGACCCACCTGGTGGTTGATTTTACCTCGAACCATTTCTCGTAGCTTTCGCTACGTCACCGTCAGGGAGCGTGGCAAGCAGCTTCAGGGCTTCGCCCATCACCCATATGTTTTTGTGTGTGTGAATATACTGTTGGTGCGTCACGGCGCTATTTCTCATGGCGCCGACTCTTCACGACACATCGGCGGTCAGTCCCCTCCAGGTGAAACCCCTAGAGGAAGATGCCGGGGGACGACCTGCGACGAGTGTGTCGGCTTGTTACGGACCTACAGTAGGAAATGCGACCCCCGTCTAAACCGCTTCTAGAGCGAGCCGGCAAAGACGATTGCGTATGTGTGTGAGCGGCATTGTTACAATTATTTTTATTTGTTTTGTCATGATGGTCATGATGTAGCATAGGGTGTGACATCGACGCGACATTTCGATCACAAGATTCACAAAACTTTACACGAAAAGAACCATTTAAAATAATAAAACTATTTGCAAAATTTATGACTGCATCATATTTACACAAGAAATCTTGCTAGGATTAATTCCTGATTTATGTCCGTAATGATCACAAATTCATTAACTAAAACGCGTGAGTCTACCATGAAAGTGATCTTTACTTTCCCAACGACTTTTAAGTATGATCCCGATATAGATTTCACAAAATCATTCGTCTCGTCACTAGTACTTTTCAATTCGAGTTTCATCGCTAATTGCTCTGATATACACGAAATTGATGATGTGCACGAAATGTTTTTAATTTTGCATTTGTTTTTAAAATGGTTCAGGGGTGAATCAGGTGTTAGGGGAGTTAGTATTGGTGGCATAAAGAAAATACGTTATCGATTGCGTTTTTTGCTTGAATATACTTTCAATCCTCGCTTTCAGGTAAAAAATCGTGCTTTGGAACAGTAAGGGCATCTCACTAGGGCATTCAGCTATGTAGCAGGTTTACTGGCACTTCTTACATACAGTGTCATAATTAGGCATAGAAAGACACTTGCATACGTACTTATTAAAACGAAAATTGAGTAAAATCTTAAAAAAAAACAGTAGGTACAGATTTATTTACGCTGCTTAATTACTATTAAACGAATACACGAAAATGATTGATTACACTATTTTCACCAAAAAAAGGGACTTAACTCGTTTATAACAAGACACGTTTATTTCACGACAATGAAACCCCAACCTCACAATTTGAGACTACTGGGCTTTCTACCTAGACGAAACGGCAGCAGTGTGAATGGGTAACCAAATCGACTGTTTCTGTGTCTCTAAATACACGAACAAAGTAAGCTTTGTGCTGCCAAAACAATCTTAAAAACTGTCATGTCAGAGCCATGAAGAAAAAGATATTTTACGACTATAATGAATCAGTACCCGTTCAAACCAATTTAATTGTAGCTGAGGTAAAAAGTTATAAAACGTAAAAATTAAACTGAAATAAAACGTTTTGTGAATTTCAACACAATTTAATGAAAGCCTTAACATAAAGCACAAAATTATCATCGAGGTTCTACTAAGCATACTTCAAACATTCTAATACTATTAAAAACTATTTGGCGTAAAATATGGCAAATGTATTAATATTATAAAAATGCAACAATCATAAAATAAAAATTACCTAAAGCGCATTTAAAAACCTAAGTGTGTTCCTTTACAGTAACAAAAACATTTTTAATAAAGAGCACAAAAAATAAAAATGTTTATTAATACTATTGCATTGTGCAAGCTATTGCATCTCTTAGTGAAAACATTAGCCCTCTGGTATCTAGCCCAACTTTGATTTGACTAGTCCTTTGAATTGTTCAAGACCAGCTTCGTTCTTTTTCTTGTAAAACTCTTGTTGACTGCAACGTTCAAACCAATCTGACAGATTCGGGAACCTGGAAAGATAGTTTTTATTTTAATTAAGGGATTTATGACCGATTGGTTTGTGGTGAGTACAAGAGAAACCTGGGAGCGTTCACCCGGTGGAAGTCAATCAATGAAGATAACAATATTTATTTGAACTGTCAAGGAAATGGTCAGATAGTAAGATGAAGCTAGTTTATCATCAGTTATCTATGCAACCATCGTATAGCCTCTTTTTACTCTTCGTTTTGTTTACTCTTCGTTTCGCTTCGTCGTTTATACCGCCTAGAAAGATGAAGCTAGTTGATCATCAGCTATCTATGCAACAGTTGTACAGCCTTTTTTAACTCTTCGTTTCGCTTTTTCGAATTTGCCTGCTGCAGTCTTCCCGTTCGATTATAATTTAAGTGTTTTCAAGGCGTAAATAGGTTCTAAATAAACTAGTGCGCCTCACCATCAACGATTGCATCACTATTTACCATCAGGTGGACTCCCAGTCCAGCACTGATTTAAATCAATTTAAAAAAGTCATTTATTTTACCTATAAAAATTATTATTTTATATTTTTTAAAACCACGTTCAGATCATACTTAATATTTTAAATATTGATTTCTTTATTCTGTACTTACAGATTCCCATCAATGGGTAAAATCACATTCATGCCACTCAGGGTGGAAATACAGCAAATATCTGCCAATGTAAGTTCATCACCAGCTAGCCATTGAGAAGTTAGGAACTTCTCTGTGAACTCATATGCGGTCTTAATCTTGGCCAGGTTCTCTGGCCTGAACTCATTCTCTCCCCAGAAGAATACTGGTTCCTGTAAGAGATAGTGTTTTGTTAGACATAATAAAGACACGAAGGAACAACTACTATTTTATCTATTTTATGATCGGCACCAACGATTTATTGCAATTATATAAATCACAACATTCACGTGTTATTAAATGATTTCTTAAATCAAAACTTAAATATTAATGCAAGTAACTTGTAAAGTATGCTTAAAAGCCTAAAATAAAACTAGAACATGATGTCAAACTCCTCTGTATATTTGTCCTTTGAGAGAATTATAATTATGAAAATAATAACATTTTAACATTTCCAAAATCAATCTACTAAATAAATCCAACTTGGCGCTAATAAACTCTTTTTTCTTTCTTTTTTCGTTTTACACAAATAACGTACAAGCCAGCAAGTTGCTGATGGATAATCCTGGCTACAAGGTTGTGTCTATGCAAGTATTCCCCGTTAGCTAAACGTTATTATTATTATTATTACTGGTCCGTATTGTCTCTCTGCTGGGCAAAAGCTGCCATTCCTTTCAATGATCATGATTTTTTGATTCTTTTTCCAATTCTTAAGGAAGACATCCAGGTCGTACTTCCCGCCATCTCAATTGTGATCTGCCGAGGCTTCATATGGTTGTATCTGGGCACCAGTTCTCTCTTTTATGGGCCCACGGCTGATCAAGCAAGCGGCAGACATGTTCTCTCAATGATTTGCGTTTTGTAGCGCTTGGCACGTACTCCCAAAATCCCAGAATAGGTTTAGTTTGTAAGTTTTGCTTTTATGACTTGGGCCACATTTATTGCCCTGGAGTGTAGTAATCACGTCGTTTTTATGTTTAAAAACAATAGAGAGTTTCTGGATTTTTTTCTAGTCTAGTTCAGTAGCAGCTGTTTTAATTATTCACATATCGATTGGTTGAAAATTGTTATGTGAAATTGGTGTAGACATCTGGACAATATATGGAATCATTGAGATAGGTACGATCGTGGTAAAATGGTGTTGAAAATTTTATAGTACTTGTATTGTGAACTACCCCAGCGAAACTTACCAAGAATATTATACTCGATACATTTGCTGCCAAATATTGCATAACATTGTGAATTGAACTCACGCATTGAGGGATCTGTATAAACTAGTTTATTTAGGTAAATAGTTCAATTCCCGAATCGAGTCTTGAAGATTTTCCGAATCTCAAGAAAGTTTTTTTTTGTGACGCAACTACAAATTTACAGTTTTTAGATCTATTCCCATTTTTATGCCTATTCCCATTTTTATGCCTATTTCCATTTTTATGCCTATTTCCTTTTTTATGCCTATTCCCATTTTTATGCCTATTCCCATTTTTATGCTATGAGACCCTGTTTCATGCCAAATTTCAGAAATCTAGGTCAATGGAATGTACGCTGTAGCTTTTGATTTTCTAGCATGTACATATCAATCAAAATAAGCGCCTAAACGGATCATAAATGGCCTTATCTTTAGAAGAAGTTGTTATTTTCACTGCTGCTTGGGGTAGTAGACCTGAGAATTTGATATTAATTTCAGCTTCATACCTCTATGCATTCCTGAGAAAAAGGTGGTGGCATGAATAAGAGTTCCGTTTTTGCCAACTTAGGTACAAAACTCTAAAAAACACATTCATTGTGCGTACAGCTAAGGAGTGGAATTCCTTGCCGGAATGTGTGTTTCCTGATAGCTACAACCCGGAAATCTTTAAGTCAAGAGTGAATAGGTTACTTCTAGGTAAGCGCGTTCCATCGTCGACCGCCTCATCGCTTTCCATCAGGTGAGATGGCGGTCAAGCGCGAACCTATCCAGAATAAAAAAAAAAAAAAAAAAACAATAAGTTTCTATTTAGAATACTCATACTCACAACAGTCCCTCGCAAAGTGGGGAACAGTATCCCACTGTCGAAATGAAGGCGTTGGTCAATGACTGCCTTCTTCTTTGGATCGGCTGGGTACAGAGAATCATTCTCTCCATATTGAGTCACCAAGTATGCAGCAATCGCGTGACTGAAACAATCAAGTTTATAATTTTTTTATTATTACCTCTGTTATGGATCCGTATATTTATTGATAAAGTATCAGTGATATATATTTTCATAAGTTTTTCAAGAACTCCACTCCTTAGCTGTACGCACAATGAATGTGTTCCTAAAACGTTTAGTTCGTATGTTATGATGTCCACCATGTACTGGAGGCGCATCGCCGTACGCCTGGTGGTACAATGATGAAACAAGCTTAGCGGAATTAGGCCGTGCAATTCCAACACAGTCTCCCCAAAATACAACCGTTAAAAGAAAACCGGCAGGCTAGCAACTCGTCGTCGATGCTCGATACTTTGCAAGCTTGACTCGACGAGTGCATCATTACCAATAATTCTCTTGGCTCTCTTCTTAATTGACTCAAGTGCATCATTACCAATGATCATCATAGCTCTCTTCTTAATTGACTTAAGTGCATCATGATGATTATCACGACTGGTATTCGACAGGTCCGTCTCAAAGATGAGAGCAGTACACGATTCATGATCGAACTTGCGGTTAAGAAAGTTTGAGCAGCTATTCCGACGTGAAGTACTGTCTGACCTTTTCTAAGATCCCCAACTTTATTGCAGCTAGTTGAGCCTTTGGGTCGATGCATGACCCATAGTTGAGTGCTGATGTCAACGTAACACCAAGAATTGTAGTCTGCAGAGATTATATAGTGAGATATCTCTTCCAACAATGACTGGCTACCGGTTGGCCTTTTGTTCGCTGGACCGTCGGCTCTCACGTAGAGGCCGAGAACGCCCAGTCTTTTTTGTTCGTCGGTGAGCGAAACGGTACACCAGAAGGTTTTTATGGTTCTTATAACGCGCTGGAAATCAGCCGGTTCTGCATTCCGAGGAATGTGAACAGAGTCGTCAGCGGAAACGGTACTTGCGAGTAGTAGAGCGGAACTAACCTCGTTCAGCTACCCGAGTCGTCCAGTATACATTGGAACGTCTCTCATCTTACTGGAGACGTAATTCTAATGAATTAGCGTTCTCACTGCACTAGCGTCGCGGTTCAAATAATCGCGGCCATAAACTAGTGGCATTACTGCATTGATACGAGGGCGGCTCTAAAAATTTCGGGAATCAAGGAAGTGACACAACATTGCTATTTAAAAGTGTATTTATTGCTTTTCGAAGTATTCTCCGCGAAATTTGACATATTTTCCCATACGATGGAACCAATCATTGAAGCAACCATTCCATTCGGAAGTTGGGGTCTCCAAAATGGCCGTTTCGTAGGCGTCCACATCTTCTTCAGGTGATGAAAATCTCTGTCCACGCAATTTATTCTTTATTTTAGGGAAAGTATAGAAATCATTAGGGCTTAGGTCGGGGCTGTACGGCGGATAGTCTAATAATTCTATGTTTTCTTGCTCTAAAAACACTTTTGCTCTGTGCGCGGTGTGAGAACTCGCATTGTCGTGATGGAGGATGATGCGGCGGTTGTAGTTCTCTTTACGGAGTTCAGAAACGACCTGTGGCAAACAAGTGCTAGTAAACCATTCTGCATTAACCGTTCTTTGTCCCTCAAGAGGAATAGTCGTAACACGGCCGGTTTTGGAGACAAACGTGGCCACCATTTTTTTTGCAACACTCCGTGAATGAACAATTTTTGTTGGCTTTAACTCATTTTCGAACACCCAAACTCGTAACTGGTTTTTTGTTTCGGTTTCGTACGCGTATATCCAGGATTCGTCACCTGATACGATGATGTATACAGCATTTAAGGATCCTGCGTGGAATCTTTCGAGAGTTCTGACGCACCAAGTAACGCGAGCCGCTTTTTGCTCTTCACAGAGCGAATGCGGTATCCATCGGGGTAACCACTTTTTTACGCCTAATTGTTCATGCAAGATTATTTTTATTTGACTCATGCCAATGTCTAAAGTTGCCTGAATTTCGCGGTATGTCACATGTCGATCTTCCTCAATCAGCTTACGCACAGCATCAACATTTTCTTGGGTGACTGCAGTTTTTGGATGACCTTGACGGGGATCATCACTGAGCTTGACACGTCCACGTTGAAATTCAGCAAATCAGCAATAAATTGTGGTTTTGGATGGGGCTTCATCGCCAAATGCAGAAATCATCCGGTAAGCATACTGTTTTTGTCTTAAACCACTTCGAAAGTCATAATAAATCATCGCTCTTGAATTTTCTCGAGTCAATTCCATTTTCTCAACGACTAAACAAGACAAAACCTTGTGACAAGACCGAGAATATTTTTTAAAATAAATAAATGGTATTCGATTTTGTTTTCAATTAAAAATATTTTAATATGACAGGAACAGTGGAAATATTCCATTCCCGATATTTTTAGTGCAGCCCTCGTATTAGTAATCCTGGCCACAACAACAAGTCCTGGTACGGGGTTGTTATTTATAAAATGGTTGAATGCTTCAGCATTTTTGTCCACCAAGGTTTGACGCAAATTAAATAGATTCACATACAATGGTGAGAGATATATTATTATCCATTAAAATAGGAATATGGGGTACTGTGATATCGAAAGGATATTGCATGAGTTAGGTTAACGAACTAGCACGTAAAATATACTTGTAAGGATTTTGTTGTCCTAGAATAGCTTAAAAGATTAAGTAGAAAAGAGAAATGTCTAGTGTAAGACAGCTCAGACATAACCATTGTAACAAGATGTGCTAATATTGTATTCTTGAAGAAAAATACAAAGTTTTTAAACAAAATCAAGCATTTCATTGAAGTAAAAGTTTAGGACCTCGAAGCAAACCGTCGCAGAGTGCGACAGTACCTACAAAATGAGCAATAACGACGCCAATGCGCTTGATATAACTTGTGTAAAATTCACAGTTCAGTTCGCAGGATTCAATTACAATAGTCCACTTCGCGGAGTCCGGGAATGGGCGTCCGAAATGAATATTTTAAAGTCTGATCTTTCTGAATCCGGTACAGATGATAGGTTAGCTGAACTAATCGAGTACCGATAGAACTGTTAGTTCGGGAAGTTCCTGCACCAGATTCGTTGGACCGCCCGGAGGACACGGTGGAGCATACGGTGGGGGCGATCGGCGGCAACAACCTCTCGCGCCGGATCCTAGTACAAGCCATGGTGTAGTGTTAGTTATACTCACATTACTTCATAGTCATTTTCATCACTTGATCTCTTTTCACATGCCTTTTTATTGTAATAATGTCTTCCGATAGCTTATATTACTTTTATTCTTATAATTTTTGTGTTTTATGTTTATTTCTTTATTATAGAGATTGTTGTATTTATAAAAAAAAACATGATTTAATTTATTTAACTCTAAGTAAACGGCGTTCGCTCTCTCAATATCTTTCTATTGTGTCTCTATTTACAGTGTTTGAAAGGTTAATAAAAATAAATCATATGCTGTAATTAAGTATTATTTGTTTTGTTTCTTACATAAATTCATGTTCATAAATACAGGAAAAGTTTTTAACCAGTGCGCAAATTTTGACATTATAAACTTGAATACATTTTAACAAATACATTTTTTTTTTGTTTTGATATGTATTATCAGTAAAAAATAAAGTCATCGCTTACGAGACTTGTTTACTTAGAAACTTATTTTATGGCCACGCCTCCTCAGCGCAGGTCGAGCGCTGATCGAGCGCCGATCAGATGCATCGCGGTTGTAGGCAAAAGAACCTATTGTTGAACCGGAACGCACGTATTATTCGAAGTAAGCTCTTTTTTTCAGACATAAACACGTACGTTTAAATTTTGCATTAACTTTGTTCAGGGACACTATTATACACTTCATTAAAATCGGCATTTATTTTCTGTTTCAAGTCATCTAGGCTCCTCGTACACCCGGAGTTTCACTTCCCCCCAGAGAATAAAATCACAGGGACTGATGTCTGGGGACCTCGCCAGCCACGACAACGCGCACGGGCCATACGGAGCCACATAAACGAGACCGATAGAATACGGGTACGTGTCATACGCGCGCAGAGGTGAAACGACGCGGACATCTGCATACGACTTCCGCGTGTGACGTAATGTGGTCGCCGGGCGCCGGCGCTCGATCAAACGCTAGCGCCGCCTTAAAATAATCAAATTCAAACATTAAAATCAGATTTAAATAATCAAAACCAAACACTAATCGAATTAATATACATCAAAATAATAAATAATGTGTAACTTTTTTATTAAATAAAATAATCAAATAAATTCATATGTAACAAAATAATAAACAATCTCAAATTAATAATAAAAATAAAATTGGTTTAATCAAACATTAAAATCAATTAAAATAATACATCAAAATAAAATACAAATAATCAAATTAAGTAATCAAAATCAAACAATAATCAAATCAAAATAATCAAACAAAATTTATATGTAACAAAATGAATAATGTCAAACTAATAATAAAATTAATATTGGTATGTGTAATTTAAACACTTACTTAACTTTATTGCAATTCAAGTGTCATTCATTGGTGTATTCATTTATATTATAGTAGCTTTTGTTTAGTAGAAATAACTTTAATTTATTAGTAAACATATTGTATTTATTTTTGGCTAATTATTTTTGAGGCGAATAACAACTTATTAAGCGACTAACTACTTGTTACAAAAAAAATAACTTGGTAGCGATTAAATATTTTTAACACAATTATATTATATGAGCTGCAAAAAGCAAGGATCTATAAAAACTAAATAATGGCTGCTACTTTAAAATAGCAAATATATTAAACAGGGCCAATAAAATAATAGTCGAGGTATTAAAAATAATGACTCTGGCGGCTAAAGTTGTTTTCACCATTATCTAACTATCTAGTCGCAAGCAGAATTATCATTTTGAACAGGGTGAAATAGGTTAGGTTAGGTTAGAACTGTGGCCAACCACGCGTGAGCTGAGCGAGCGAAGCGAGCGGTGCCGCGGCAGCGACCAGCGAACGCTACGTCCAAGTCGCTCGCAGTGAAACTCAAAATAAAGCTGCTACTTTATACTTAAAATGCTACTTCACTGTAGCTACCGACCTATTATTTTTGCTACCCATTTTAAATATTTTTAAAACCCTAAATCAAATTTGTTTGTCGCCGCGTTAAATACGTGCCTTTATTTTTATATTCTTCAGATGTTCCGGTAGTTTATTATATATCTTTCTTTACGAATACATTTTAGAAGTTGGAATGTTTAATCTGTTTTTATATCTTAGAGTAAATCTATTTTGTTTATCTTCTCTTTTTGGTATAATTCGGGATATTTGCGTAAGAATTTACAAATTTCAAATATGTGCAAGGCAAGGCAAGGTCAAAACTTCCAGTTTCCTAAAGTGAGGCTTACGACTGTCAGTTTCATCTATGTTGACTAGAATTCTCAGCTTTTTCTATATGGTAAATAATGCGGGCGCGTCGGTATTATTACCCCATAAGATGACACCATATTGGAGCCATACATAAGCGTACGCGTAATACGTGACCAGTGCTGCAAAAGTCTGACACTATCTCCCGCTCCGCCTAAGAGCGAGGGATGTAATTGGATGATTTTCCCACCGAAAAAAGGTTATGTTCCGTCATCCAATTTGTGTATGTAGTATGCAGTTTAATTTATTATTAAGGTTGGTATTGGAGTCATATGTGGCTATTTTATTGATATATAGTCAGCAAACTAAACGCGGGGTTTTTCTAATATGGTTTAGAAGGTAATTTATGTACACAAAAGAAATAGTAAACAGCCAATAACGCTTCCTTGCGGGATAGTCTTTGATTGGTATGTTATTCGACCGGAATATTTCTATTTCGTTGTTTTTTTTATTGTAATACTCTACTTCTACCAGTTGTTCTCTGTTTTGTAAGTAAGAAACAAACCAATCATGACATTTTCCGCGGATCCCTATTCTAAATAGTTTATTAAATAATATTTGAACTTGCACGAACTTGCACTTTGTCGTAAGCTTTTATCATATCTAGCAGTAAACCTATGGCATATTTTTGTCATTATTAATATTGAGAGTTTTTTGTACGTACTTGTGAACTGCTAAGAAAGTGGATCGGTTTTTTCGAAAGCCGTTTTGATAGTCATTAAATATTTTAAACATTTCACATAGCTTTTTCGAATATTTTTGGAACTATTGGCAAGAGTGCAATGGATGGATAATTATTTGGGTCGCTTTTTGAATTCTTTTTGTGTATTTGTTTGGTAAGGGCTTTTTTAAAAGGTTAAGAACCTTCTTCAAACGATTTATTTATTTAGTTTGTAAAATGGCAGAGTAAATTCATCTGCACATTTTTTCATTAAAGTTGCTGGAAGCTCATCTATACCATAGCTTTTTATTACATTACACATCATTACTTACACTGGACCACCAAAAAAAAAATTACGCACTGGTTAAAATTTTTTCCTGTATAATTGTTATTTTATATTTTCTTTTGTGAGACAATAATACTGGCTGGTTCTTACTTCAGGCTTCATTTATGAAATTCAAAAATTAGAAAGTAATTACCCGGCTTTATTGTCAGAAAATTGGGTGGTTGGAATTCGAAAGCTAGGAACGTGTTGAGTGGTCGATCAGTGTAGTGTTTTTCCTATAAAGTACAGTGCAATTTGCGGGTTTGTTATTATCTAATTTTTTACTTGTTGCTGCTGAGTCTGCCGTCGGCTGAAAAACTTGCTCCCGCAGCTGATTAGCAGGACCTACCGAACTACTCCACCTCTAAGGGCCTCGACTCTGCTCTACATCTGCCTGCCGGCCTCTGAAGACTGTCCGGGGCTGCTAGCCATAGCTGCTCTCCCACCGCCTGCCGGCCTCTAATGGCTGTCGCGGGGCTTCTAACCGTAGCTACTTTGCCTTTGCCTGTCGGCCGATAATGTCTGTCGCGGTGCTACTACGACTCCTACTGCTGTCGCGGAACTTTTACTATATTACTAAATTAGTTTTTTCACCCTCACAAGGAACATTTTGTTAAACCTCACAACCCAGCCGCCAGGACCCTGATTCTAATTACCAGCTACCGTAGGCGTGGGCTTTCGGACGACGAGCAATGGGGGTAGCTCCGTTCGGACCGAGCCCGAGTGGTCGATAACGCGTAGTGTTCCATGCGCGCCTCGTAAGAGATGTCAGCAAAACCGCTAGGGTTCAGTAAGACCGATCAAGCCTACTAGGGCCATGGGTTGTCCAAAAGGGAACCCTGGGGTTCTAGGTTGCAAAGCAAGAAGAAGAGGGCAAAGAAGGAGTGGGATTTAGTCAGTTAAAATATTTCCCAGCTACAAAAAAACGTAACAAGAAGATCAAGATGATCGGTCGGCACGGTTACACCTCGGAAAGATTATTCTAATAATGCACATATTAACGCTGTATGGGTGTATTTAAATTGTACACTAATGCTAAAACTACAAAAGCAATGTTAATTGACTTATAAATAAATAAATAAAAATAAAAAAGCCTTTTATTTCCAAAATACATTAAAAATGACAATTTACAATAAAATCAATTCACAGGATGTTCACGATTTCATAAGTGATGATCATTGATATTACGTAATCAATAATTTAGTAATAATAATAAATAATTATTTATAATAATAACAATTAATGATAATAAAAATTGACAATTGATCATTAATAACAGTAGATAATTAATAATAATAGGTAATTAATATTTGATTCATAATAATAATAATAATTGATGACTATAATTAATCATATACAATTAACAAATTGATATTTATTGTTATAATTTTATTTATAGATTGCTCTAGGAACCCCTCTCAGGTGAAGGCCTCTTCCAAGGATTTCCATCTCTCACGATCTTGGTTAATTGACTTAGAACAATACAAATATGTCTTGCATGAAATTGTTGACATAAAAGATGTGCTTAACGTCAGCTTAACATCTCATTAACGTGATTACATCATATTGTATCAATATGTACTGGGTTCTACTATGTCCAGGAAAAGCTTAATAGGTTTGGATGGTGTTTTTCATCCAAACCCTTTTAACTTTTTGAGCTGGAAGGAGTAAAAAAACGTACATACACTATAATTATTTATTATAATAATGTAGGCCATATTAGTATTTATGGATTGTCTTATTGTATTATTTCTTGAAAAATAATTGTTAAGGCAATCAAGTTTAGTAAGTGTACTTAGGCTATGACTAAATATCGTTCATAAATAAGTTCAAAATTAAAAGTCAAACAGTACACACGCAGTTTTAATTAATCGTTTCAAGCAATAATCAACCTTATTTCTTATAAACAGTAATTCTTTATATATTTACCTGTCCCAAATGTAAAAGTCATCATCTTTCAGCATCGGTACGGTGTGCTGCGGATTTACCTGGAGGTAAATAAAAACAAGCAATTTATAAAAACTTTTTATTAATTCTTCTTATGTATTTAGAATAAATTTTCTAAAATATGACGGACATTTAATACATTTTTTATTCTGTTGTCATGGTTAGGTACTGTAGAGATCGAAAATAATAAAAAGACTTATTCGCGTTTTAGTGTAGGTAGAATTTATTCCTACCATTATTTGAAATTAAGTTTCAATATTACCAAACACATTAAATATATACTTTAAATCTTTTTGATTATTACGAGTATCAAAAATAACTTGTACTTGTCGAGAAATGAGTATATGAAAATTTTAAAGGAAATCGTTTGTCTTGATATGGTCATTTATTTGTTATACCTATCGACTTGACAGCCGTTCTGAAAGCTCTGACAAACTTTTTTTGATTGAATCTCGAATTAGTTTTGTAATATTTATAATGTTATTAGTTTTAAACCCTCTAAAGATGTACCGATGAAAAAGACTAACGTTAGATAAACTCTAAATAGGTAGGTAGACTATAGTGCCCGAAGAAAAATTTTCTGTATTATTACAAGCAAAACGCACCTTTAAATACTCTTCCTTGAGGTGTTCTCCTTCGAACAAATTAACATCCACATACTCCACATCAGGAATGTTAAGAGCCTCAATTACCATGAAGACTGACCTTACTGGGGGACTTGCGTCGATCTTGTAAACCGTCAGCACCATTTTGAATTATTTCTGAAATAAAAATTTGAATCTATTATTATATAGAAACTAATCCCTATTTCCCTTAGTCACGTCATCACGCGTAAACGGCGGGACTAATTTCGCTCATTGTTTGTTTGTTATGTTTGCCAGGAAAAGGTTCTTATGAAAGAAAAAATAAAGGAAACTACGACAACTTTTAATTAATTTTCGCGCGTGTTTGACAGTTCACAAGACGGGGCAACGTCTGTTGGGCCTAGATATAAATTGAAAGTAATTAATGTTTAAAAGATTTTCATTTGAGAATGACTCCACCGATTTGGCCGATTTATACATATAAGACAAGTTATATTGGAAAAAAATATGTATGATTTATCGGAACTATAATTGAACCCGTGCAAAACTCGAGCTAGCTTCAAGTAACACATCAATATATTTTTTTATCCTATTTCATATAAAGATTAAAAGACTATGGAACCACTTAAGATATTACTAGTTCTAGAAATGAAAAAAAAAACGCTCAAAACTTGTCCCGTGCATTTTTTACGGTAAAATGATAAATCAATTCGAAATATTCTTTAATGCCAACCGATTCTCATTTACTTACTGTTATCAAACAACTCTTTAAGGCTAACTGAAATTTGATTACAGAAAGAAAGAAAAATAATAGAATATAATGAAATGGAATAGGATTTATTCGATGCAGACAATATAATAGGCAACTACACAAAAAAAGTACAGATTTACAATATAGTTGCGCTGATCGTGCCCGAACCGAAAGGGTCGCTAACTCAACAATTGCTGGGCGTCAGATACACCCCGCAGTGACGCATGGCTGATGGTAAATAAAATATAACATATAAATATAACCTACACAAATATAACCCTTACTTAAACTAAAAATTGATACAAGTGTATTTGTGTGATAATTTTGCTTTTTTTATAAATATTACAGTATATGCCACGGTTACAAACTATTTTGCTAAAAGAAAAAAAATACGTTAATAAGTGCCTCACGTAATTATTCATATAAACTAAAAATACAAGGTCAGAAACACACACCTACTTCAAGAGCAACATAATTATCTGGGTGATATACGAGGTCTGTAAATTAAGTAATGAGAATATATTTTTTTTAATTTTCTTTTAAATAGAATTACAATTTTATATTGTCACCCTCAAAATAAGTTCTTTTTGAAGCCATACAGCGCTGGAAACGGTTCTTCCAATCCTCATAGCAGTGGGAACTCCAATATGGAATAGCCTTCAGCTGGTCGATATCACCCATCCCCAATTAATTAGTCAAAATCTGATGAACGGTGGTGTAAGCCAAATTTAACTTCCCCGATCATTTTAACTGTCAACTGCTAGTCTTCAGCTGGTTGATTACGGCCGTTTGAAAATTTTTGCCCATTCCCAATTAATTAGTCAAAAT
Organism: Mythimna vitellina; assembly: GCA_949316375.1. Lineage (NCBI taxonomy): Eukaryota > Metazoa > Arthropoda > Insecta > Lepidoptera > Noctuidae > Mythimna > Mythimna vitellina. The sequence goes on from OX438706.1 coordinate 15,663,016, forward strand.
CTGATGAACGGTGGTGTAAGCCAAATTTAACTCTTCCCCGATCATTTTGACTGTCAGCTGCGGATCTGAACCCACAAGATCCCGGATTCCGAATTCGTACATGTCGCAATGCGCATCAATTAATTCCAAAAGTTAGCAATTTGAAAACATTTTTAACCAAAAAGCACAAACTAAACGTCAAAGTTTTTATTTACTTTTTTATAAATTTTCATACAAACTTCAACTATATCTGACGACCTTTGTCACATATCTCCTGTGTTGACGGTATCTACGTACGTTAATTACGCTTGACATGTCACGAAACGTAAACAATTTACTAGCTAGTTCTAGTTATGGTTGACCGACTACCAACTAACCAAGCACATTTTTGCCCTGATTTTAAACTAAACCTTATACACCACTAGTTTTTAATTAGTTGTTCTTATTTAAGTAAAGTCCCAATAAATAATATTCATAAACAGCAAAGATATGATATGAACGTTTGTTTATATCCCAAAATGTCACTCAATTCATGGAAATATTGTACAGGCTATTGATTATGAATGAAAAACAATGGAATAATACTGGGCGTAGTATTTTCTAGGAGCAATTGTTATGAATAATTGATTCAATCATTAATTGACCAATTATGACAAATTTTTGTGGACAATTTTGACATATCGTTTTTTTTTGCCTTTGACTCACGAAATCCTCACGTTTCATACGAATTGGCAAGCCCTTATTCTCTTGGAAATTAATGAACCGTTTTAAATAAATATTGGTACGTAGACGGACGGGACCTAGGATCTAAATAGTTGGTTGAAAACACAACACAAAAAAGTTTCTAGAGAAAGAGAAGACAAAAGAAGAGAGCTATTATAAATTGTCTATAGAAAGTTAAAATCACCTTCTCTAATCTTTTTTGACAATGTTCGTAACTAACTTTTCAGACCTACCTTATAATTTCATTTAAATTGGTTCATTTATTTTCAAGAATAAGGACTTGCTAGTTTGTATGAAATACCGTGAGGCATAAAAGCACTTATGAAAAGTCGTACAAAATTTTAAAATTTTTATAGTACGCTTTATTTTACAAGAATTTTAGTATTAAGGTCGATATTTTTAGAGATATTAAAAGAGTCGAGGCTAATGATACATGTATATGAACATTGAATTTTCCTAGTAATCATAGATACGATTTATGCATATACGAGTAATAGGTCTTCTATGAAATTGACATTTTGAAAATGGGTTGCTTTTTAAGTATTAATTATAAGTTCAATTTCTCTGTGTTTTATATTTTCTGTAATATTGCAGTACTTACTATTATATTTGAATTATTCTCATTACACATTAAAAATGACAGAATGGCTTTTAAATAAATAGGATATAAAATTGCATTATCACACATCGGTTGTTGATCCTAAAAGTATTTTTACAGACAACTTTTTAATCGATTTGGCAGGGGAATACTTCTTACAGTTTACCATATTATCTATAATCCATAAGGAAACACCATTTTTTTTTATTAATTTCACTCTAATAGATTATAGTAAATTGGCTATGAGAGTCGGACTAAAAAGAATACACAAAACTTTTATCTCGCTTAGAAAATAACTTACATGCAAAATAAACCGTATCTATATTCATAAGAGACACCATTAAAAGAACTTTAATATTGGGTATAGACATAAGAGGACGGATGTATCGTCGTTTTCAATCAAACAAACTCAATACTACAGGAAGTTTGAGCTCTCGGATCTAGACACAGAACGGTTTAATAAAACATCGGGATTGACTACGATATTAAATATTAACATATGCGTTTGCTGCAGAAAACTGTTATAGAATTACTGACTCGGCAAACGTAGTTCAGCCGTATAAAGCATCAAAGTAAAAATAGGGAATGGTGATAGGAGTGTAAAAAATAACCTATTCTCAGACCTACAAAATATACACAATAAATTTTATAAAAATCAGTCAGTCGTTTCGGAGCAGATCGATAACAAACAAAAAAAATAGTACAATAACAAATCAAAATCTACTGTCACAGGCATAAATTTTTGTATATTAGATTTGACAAAGATCATTTGGGATGTTGAAATATCTAGGCTCATAACGTGGTTGGTAAATTGACCCTATCACTTGTTAAAAATAATAGTTGAGCCAGTCAAATACACAAAATAAATCTACAGTGATACGAATGCATAAAGCAAAAAGTGAGAACCGTACAATTTCAAAGTAAATTAATTTAGTAAAATAAAACAAAAACCCTACCTCCGTCTCAAATGATCACGAGCAAACTAGTCACTGGTCAACTCGCGCGGCCGAGTCGTATAATGTTGTCCGTCGAAGTGCCAACATTGAGGCCAATGCAGCTGGTTCGTATGAGTCCCCCACCGTTATGAGTCAAGTGTTTTTAGATAAGGCAGTTTATTTCATAAACGGCAGTTCATTTCTTAAACCTATATATATAAAAGGAGAAACTGACTGACTGGAATGAAACTACCGGGTCTAAGAACATGAAATTTGGACAAGGCTTCCTTTACGTAAGCGAGCGCTAATGAAGGATTTTTGAAAATTCAACTTTAAAGGGGGAGAAAAGGGGGAAATTTGTCTGTATGGCAAATCCGTTTGTATGACAAATTTTATTCCTTGGTCCCATAAACTGCCAGAAATCAGGTGGAATTTGAGGACATAATTTGACTAAGTTCAATAAAGTATAATGTTTGATTCAAGCAAATACCATTTTCTTGATTTAATAATGCTCTCATACACTAAAACAAAATAAACTAAAAATGTCGATTTTAGCGCCAAGCAAGAACATGGCCACGCTCGAGCCCATAGTTTTCTCCTATATACAATCGATAGACGTCGCTATTGTAAGTTTGATAATCACTTAATTCTGTTCCACTAGTTACTTTGAATGACGTCTAAATGGCATTTAGGAATACTTGATACAGCAATGTCACAACGACGATAATTAGGTAAGCATAGAGTTTTCTGCAGGCATGACTTTTGTTAGCATTCCCACCATATGTTAAGTACAAAATGTATGGTAATGATATTACCTATCACACCACTTTCACATGACTTTTCTGTAGGCCCACACTTATACTGCTGGTGAATAGACAGTAAATAGGTCTTAGTCGAACTGCATAAATTTCATTCTAGACAAGCGTGGTCTTTCGCTGACAACATGATTACTTACCATCGGGTGAGATAATGGTCAAATAATGATTAAATAAAAAATACCATATCCAAAAAAGTCTTTTTTGTAAATTTATTTAATCCAAGTGTACACCGCGCCGTATTGCATACATTATCATCAGTTCACGTCAGTTCTGACAGTAATAGCCTTTGCAAGGCCAAATGACTAGTAACATACTATCAAAAGAAATCACCTTCTTGAATAATTGAAAGCGTTACCCTACTCAAGTTTATCGTAGAACTTCGTTGTTCCGTTATGGAAAAAAATATTTTTTGAAACTAACTTTATTTGTTTTTCAATTATCAATGAATTATATATTTAAAACTACCGACCGTACGTTGGTGTTTCTTGAGCGATATTTTTTATTAACCGACTTCAAGAAAACGAGGAGGTTCTCAATCCAATTTTTAATTATTGTTACCTCATAACTGCGTTCTTTATGAACCGTTTTTTTATTATATATACTTTCCATTTGTAAAAAAAAATTAGAATAAAATTTGTATTTCTAGATATTTTAGAAAAATATCAAACAATTTAATTTTATATTAAATTCTTTAACCATGGTACCGTTCGATGTTTATCGATTATATAAGTATAATTATTACTGCTTTAATACTTGGATGCTATGCTAATAACATATTATCCGTTGCAAGGTATTAATTAGGTCAGTTGAAATAATTTCTTCATTAAAATAATGATACGATACATTTTTCACACGAGCTAGTGAGAAACTAACATATGTTTTAGAAGGTCGCTGGAATAAGTAATTTCAGTTATTGTATTCAAATGGTGGGCAATATTTATTCGTAGACAGTAATTATTAAATTGCTAGCTATGAAACAAATGAATATCGTCGTAGATAAACATAAGTTCTATTAAGTAAATTAAAAAACTCACTTTTTAAATTAGTTTTATTTTATTTTGCAAATTAGAATGAAAATTATGTATTACAAGAAAACTCAAGGGTAAAATATGACGCAACAACGTAATGTGTATTTCTATAATATATTTTGTTATCAAGAGTAAGAGCATTTAGCGTGCCAAAAATTCTTTCAACAGACGGCGGAACTCCAAAAGTCCAGGCTGATTTCCTTTTCTATAAAATTCAAACTCTGAACAGCGTTTCATCCAAGCAATGATGTTAGGGTACCTGAAATTTTTAAATAAATAAAATATTAATTCTTCATGAGGAATTAATTAATCTTCATCATGTACGAGGATTTGTCGTTAAATTTACGGAAATTTCATTGTTATCATCAGCATCATCATTTCAGCCGAATTACGTCTAATGCTTCATAGGCCTCCCTAAGTATCGGTCCTGTGTGTTTCGCAACCATTGGATTCCCAAGACCCCACCAGGTCGCCGGTCTACGTACGTGGTTGCCACTCCAGCCCCCCTAGCCAAGTCACGATCGTTTCGTTTGAGTCCACGCAACTGAGTGTTGAGATGACGTCAGAACAAAGGAATCGGAGGCGTGGCCTACTTGAGACGTTCGACGCAAACGAAACGATCGTAATTTGACTAGGGGGGCAGGGCCTTATATGCAAAGCTATACTCTTACAATAATTTATTTTTTAAAATAAAATTTTATCAGTCATTAGGCGATATACGAAAAAGCAGTATTCGTTGGAACGATTCATTAGCAAACTCAAACTGTAGTGACATATTAGACGGTTCACTATTAGTATAACAGATAAAAACAATATTCTATTCCACCAGCCACAGTCTAGCCGTGGAGACAAACCTGAACCTGATGAATAGCTTCAGCTCATGGATGTTGATGCCGCTGCCACAAGATCGTTATCGATGCTTTCTTAATATGTATTTTTTGTTTCATCGATATGCCAGTTATAATCTAAATCTCGATGAATAAAACAACATGATACAGGATTTCAAAAATATTTCCCCTATTAGCAGAATGCCGAACCACAAGAAATCTTTATATCTGTTGTAAATCAGCATTTTTTCAAGAAATTCGTTCGTCCTTTATATTGAAGACTACCCATAGAAATACAGAAAAAAAATGTAGTCTGTAGTGTAGTTGCCTGTGGTGATTTTAATAGGATGAAAGCCTCAAGCCAAGACTTGAAAATTGAAGTCCATACCCCGCAGAAGGGTCCATTGTCCGGTACGGACTTTAGCTTGAGAGCATCGCTAGGGGAAGAACAGCGAGGGACTGTCCACCGAAAATGTTAGTAACTTGATAATGGTATTTTTTCATGTGCTGATATCTAAAACCAATATACAAATTATGACACATAGCACTTACGCTTTTTCATCAATTGAAAGTAACTCGTTAAGCGTGCTAACTGTAGCCACGCAGCTTATGTCAGCCAAAGTTAGCTCATCTCCAGCCAGCCATTGCACCCCAGTTAGGAATTTTTCCGTGAAATCATAAGCTGACCTGATCTTGGCAACACCTTCAGGTTTTAAGGATGTGGCGGTTCCAAAGAATATGGGCTCCTAGAAAATAAAAATGAAGTAATCGAATTTTATTAAAACCCGTAATATGGTACGAACTTTAAGCAAAACATAGGTAGGGTTAAGGCATGAAGATGATTATACCTACTAAGACTAAGAGCTAATAAGAATGTTTGATAAAAACTTGTGTGCCTGTGTGGTTTCTTTTCCTCTTACCAGGCTGCCGTTGAGATGGTAAAGATTTTCCTAATGGGAAATTTGTACTGAGTTAGTAACTTGTGTAAGAAATGTGTATTAATGGGACACGTAATGATACAGAAACTCGCGATTTGCTTGTTGCTCCACATCTCACTAATCACACCATATAGTTTTATTACTCTTCTTTAACGCTTGAACGTCTAATAGATTTGGATTTAGAGTGCACAGGTAAGACCATGCACTTTGGAGTCGGGAGTGTGTTGTTACCTTGGGATATTTTTCTACTTTGAAACAGATAAAACCGCTTACAGAAACTAGTATTATTATTAATGAGAAATAAATGGTTATTGAGATAATAATACAATGTGTGCCAGAGTAATTGCAAAACCTGAAAAGTGTTCATTGTATAATTATCTCAATAATTAACGACTTCAAGTTGAGTACGTTTTGGTACGCAAACATAAATATTAGTATCTGGTTGTTGAATTTGTTTTCCAATTTCGGACAAACCAGTTTAAATACAAAAAGTGTTTATATTGATGAGTACAATGACAATTACTCAGATTTTTCTGTCTGCTGATAAAAATAATCAGCTTATAACTGTTTATTTTGTATGCAGTTTAATTATAGGTATTAATGGAACAATTATGATAACTTCATCGTATGCGTGCTGATAAAATGAGATAGGAATGTGAATTTTAGTGGTTTGTTCATTAAACAAATATGTCATTCAAGCTTTTGACCCGGTCTGTTACGACTGAGTGATTTTTCAAAAGAGTTACCGGGGCTCTAAAACGCAAAAGGCAAAGGTGATTAAAAAAATCGACTAGTACTTACTAGTGGATTTTTTTAATCACTAGATAGTCTCTCCTCTCTCTACCCTCTCGCCTCACCCAAGTAATTTCTGGTTTTGTTGGTTGAGATTTACTCAACCAAAAAAAAAGTGCTGACCCAGGATTACAGGTTATTTGATTAATGTAGTAAATAACAGCCGCGTGAGTAAATTTTCCAGATTAAGAAGGTCCGGTCCATATTATGGACCTTAATCTGTTTTTTTTTTAAATACGATATATTATTATTACATCGTTTACACGAGCATTGTTGAAGCTTGATTCTCTGACAGGAGGCAATACGAAAAAGGAAAGGTAGCGCATGAACGTTTGGTTAGCTTTCGGTAACTTACGTCGCTCATTCGAATATTTCACAAACCTTATTCCAGGAAATGTTTTATTAAAAACGTTTAAAGATATTGGAAAAAAAAAATCGTCATTCAGTTTACTTTTTAATATATGAAATGCCAAGGTTTAGTAAAATATCAGATTTTCAGAGTACTTTACTGGATGATTAGAATTACATAATTCCGTTTTACTTTCAATAGAAACCTAGATAATAACTACAAGATATGTATTTATAAAATATCTAGAGAAAGCCCCAGTAGGCTTTGACCCTGCTGGACCCCTACAGTTGCTGACATCTCCATGAGGCGCGCGTGGATCTAGAGAAAAATAAGTTAACGACTCCATATTCCCCTAAGAGCCGATTGTATGGGATGTATCACGAGTTGGGTAATCTTAAGAGCAGCCTATTCGAGGTAAACCAACCACTCTAACTTGATTATGATGTTACGAGTATTACACATCTTTCTCTAGATATTTTGGATAGGTACATTTTTGGTTGGTTGGATAGGTATCTTGTGGATATTATCTAGGCTTCTACAGAAATAAAAACATAAATTTGGGTAAAACTAATCTAGTTAAAACCTCTGAAAACCTGCTTCTAAAAAAAAAATTTTTTTTTCCTCCATAATATACTCATATATTAAAAATAATAATTATTAAATATATAAAAAAGTACATCCATAGAAGCCTTGCACATTTAATCAAGATTCTGAATGAGGATATTATTTTCCGAAAAACTTAAAAAAAACAAATACGTGTTTTTTTTAAAAAGTTTTGTGAAATATTCGAGTAAATCACGGAATTACCGAATACAGAGTTTTTAGGCGTTATCTCTCTTTTTTCGCGTTGCCTTCTCATCAAACATCGCTTTGCCTCTTCCTCAAACATCACTTTGCTTCTTCCTCAAACATCACTTTGCTTCTTCCTCAAACATCACTTTGCTTCTTCCTCAAACATCACCTTGCTTCTTCCTCAAACATCACTTTGCTTCTTCCTCAAACATCACCTTGCTTCTTCCTCAAACATCACCTTGCTTCTTCCTCAAACATCACCTTGCTTCTTCCTCAAACATCACCTCAAACATCGCTTTGCCTCTTTATCAAACATCGAGTTGGATTGCGTTAGATGAAGCAACAAGCTTTTAAACCATACTCGGCGTTGAAGATAGGCGAGTGGAAAAGGGCCCCCTTAAGTAGGTTTAACCCTTATTGAGGTTGGTTCTACCAGGTCAGGCATCGTCTCTCTATTATTGTGTCGTAGTAGTTAGATAGGCAGACGATTCATTTAGTATATTGCGACTATTAACTGCGTTCGTTTAGACTGGAAATCGATGCCAGTACATTTGAAAGAAGATGAGGCAGATTGATGGTATAATGTTATTTGTGAACCAGTGGTTAGATCAAGATGATCACAGAAATAAGGGAACATTTTGCGGTGGGATATTATCGCGCGGGCATTGGCACTACTGGACCCTATGGTTTCACTGACATCTCTTTGAGGCGCGTGTCACACTACGCGCCGTCACCAGCCTCGGTCTTTTCTGGACGGCCCGACAAGCGAATGACCCATTGCTCGTCATCCACAAGCCCGCGCTTACGGTGGCCGGGGATCGTCCTGCGACTCCCGACGCTCGAGGCATATCCTGTGGCAGCTGGGGTGTGAGAATGACCGTACCCTCACATTTGCAGCCATCTACTTGGCTAGCTTTACTGATTCGCTGAAGGAGGCGACCGCATCACGTTTCCTCTCGCTTCGGACCATAGCCTGAACCAGGGCACGGCGCGAGAGGTCGCCGTCACTATCCGCGAGGCTATATTCATGTACGACACACCTAATAAACCTTCACTTTATTAGTGAAAACTGCATGGAATTTGTTCAGTAGTTTTTGAGTTTTTTACGAGCCGAACACGAGCGGAACCGCTCTGCTCGTCGAAGTTAGCGGCGCCAAGTATGGACGCACAACGAGCCTCTAACGATTACTGGTCAAGCACGAGCCGAACGCTCGGTGCGCGCTTTTTGGTGACTCGTAAATCGGTCCACACTATATTAATTTGTGCCCGGCTCGTAAATCGTGTCTACACTATACTAATCTGTGCTCGGCTCGTAAGCATAGGGATTTAAGGATTTATACTTGCATCGTTCTCTCTGAGAGCCGGATACAGGATACCGCTGTCGAAGTGCAGTTTAGCGTCGATGAGAGCCCTCTTTTCCGGATCAGTTGGGTACAGGGAAGAATTATTCTTGCCGTACTTGTTCACCAAATAAGTTATAATAGCGTGACTGGAAAAGAATTCACAAAACTTCTTATCCGTGTATACTTTTTGACATTTTGTCTATATTTCTCTCCAATTCTTTTTTACTAAATATCACTGTATTTTGGTCTCTAAACATTAGGATTAGCTGTAACGTAATTAAAGCCATTATTCTGATGTTTGTTTTGTCAAAATAAAAATCAAAAGAGGTAGTAGATTAAGTATCTAGGATAGCTGTTATTTCGTTGTGAACCAAAGCACATATTATTTTAATCAGGATTTATAAAATTTTGTGATAATAAAGGTATATTGAGTTACTAACTAAAAAGACGATAATGGGCAGTAATTTTGATGTAATCATTTTATTTATTATTATATACTTTATTGTGCACACCATAATGTGGACAGGATAAACATATACAAAAACAAAGTGTAAAAAAGGCGGTCTTATTGCACAGGCCAATCTCATACAGAGAACCTCATACAATCGACCGAACGAAAGGAGATAGATTAAGGCGGCCAGTGTACAAAAAACATAAATAATATTAATTACACATAGTAATATTATATACTTTTATTGCTGAAATAAATTGTTGTAGGTACTACTAATAGCAACAAAAATAAGCTAAATTATTTTTTGTGTGCCGAACTGTGAGTTTATACGAAAATGTAAGTTTTGTTTACAGCGTAAAACCAATGTTAGAAATTGTGCGCGGTGCGAGGTCTCTTTCTCTTTCTACTGGATATCCACTTTTCTAAAGTATTTGAGGCAGCTGTCAGTACCTACGACTTGTAAAGTGGTCTGAACTCCTTTAAAATAATGTAGGATACAATAATTTACCATTACCTATCCCAAAGATTAAAGTTTCCATCGGTCAAATGAGGTATTGTATGCTGTGGATTGATCTGAAAAAAAAAAAATAGGTTTGCTAAAACAACTTGTCCTTCGTTAATAAGACTATTTAATCTTTCATACGTATCTATGTTCAATAATATTATATACAAGACGCCAGATAAATTTAGAATAAAGTATATTGACCTTTTTTCTAATATATCTGCGTAGGTAACCGAAAAATAAATAATGAAATGTTTTTTATAACTAAAAAATGTAAGGGATGGGTATGGGTTCCTTCTATTTAGTAGAATCTTAATACTCCGAAATTTATTTGGCATAACACACTTGGTATAATCATCTTTTATCGAATATTTTTAAGGCATAAAAATTATTTAGCATAACTTTTGTTTGGCTGAATGTCGTAAACATTCAGCCAAACAAAAGTTGTCTGAATGTCCGAATTTAAAACGGCATACTTTTAACATGACAGAATTTCATTTGGCATAAGTAATTACTTTTGCGATAGTTAATATTACGCATAATTTTGTTTAGCATAACTTTTATTGAGAGAGATGTTTATTAATTTGGGGAACCGATAGCTTTGCCAAATTTTTTTATTCAACGTTTTTTTTTTGCTTTATGCATTATTTGACATATTTTAAGATCATCGAAGTACCATATTGTGTCATAGGTATATATCGACCTATATTTCGCAGATTTACGAAATAACTTTTTGCTATTGGCCGAAGCCTCTTTTAAACTTTTTTCATTTGCCATATTTTCACCACACCGAAACAACATTTTACGGAATTTTGGTCACAAATATATAGACGGTTACTTAGTAGCATTTTCAATATTAAATTCAAATAGTGTCATAAAAAGTCAATATGTTGTGCTACAAAATTTTGTGACAGAAACGAATCGCTGCAAAACCGACTTTACACAGTCTTAGTCTTACATATGCTTTTTTTTTATTACCCCTACAGTGTAATACAAACCCACGCCCACCTGATGGTAAGCAATGATGCAATCGCTGATGGTTAATTACACTAGTTTATTAAGAGCCTATTCACTCTAGCCTTAAAGATAAATAAATTATAATCGACATCCAGGAAAACGCGCATAAAGTTGAATAAATGTAGTTCCTTTTAGATACCTAGGTTACATGTTTGTAATATTTATTGTGGTGAGAAAATAAATACCTATTGTTATTATATTTACCTTCAAAAAATTATCCTTTAGATGATCGTCATCCAAAAGATTCGTTTCAACATAACTTACATTAGAAATTTTAAGTTTTTCAATCACCATGTACACAGCTCGAACAGGAGGACTGGCGTCCATCTTATACAAGGTTAACACCATTTTTGTTGTTCTGAAACATGAAAACAAAAAATATTAGTCACTTCTTTTTGAGGTACAAATAATATTTCGAGTACGTAGTGGTTGAGGGAGTGGCACTGCTTGTCGCAGATTTGAATCTCGTGTGGAACAAATATTTTTACGACCATAACCTACTGGTAGTTGTTGTATCTGGTTGTTTGTGAATGTGAATGTCTGTGAATTTAAGTGTTTGTAAATGCAAACAACGGGGTAACGGTTCAAAACAAAAACAGAATCGGTGAAACGTGTGGAAGGAGGTTTTCGTGCCGTTTCTTGGCAAAAATCACCACATAATAAATAGGCTAGCATAAAAAGGCCTTCTCTTTGGGATTATACATAATTGTGTTAAAAAAATAATAATATTAAACCAACTGCAGGCCCGCGGCTCCGCTACCATGTAATTACTTCCCACCTTTTAATCAATTTTATAAATTTTTACATTTTTTTTCTTTCATGCAAAAAGGAAAAACATATTTTATTTTATGTTACAGCAAATCAAATAAAAAAGCCATTTCTGATTTTTAGCAAGACTAGCAAACAAGGATTGGTTTTTATCTATAAGATAGGCTATGATGCTTTTAAAATAAATAAAAAATGCAGTACTAATTTATGGATTAATTTTGCGATAATAATTTTAATCAAAACAAATAAAAATATTTAATTTTATAATAATTATAACAAAGTACATACCTTTATATCGTAATATGAGTTAACAGACGATAACCCTCGTCGCTAGCTCAAGTCACAATGAATGGATAAAATTGTATCTTAAAGTCATGCAATTAATAATTATTATCACTTCGTCATACTAAAACAATGGATATTCTTTGATTTTATTTTCTATTTTGGATCTAATTCACTACTGAACAAATTATTTCATATAATCGCTGTACGGATACTAAAGAAAGACTTTGAAAATCAACAACAATAGAAAATTCAAAAATTTAACAATAAAATATAATAAATATATTTTTGAAATACGTAACATACCAGGCTACTAAGTTTTGCGAAAAAAAGTTTTTATGTCACTTAAGGCACTGTGGCCACTTGTAACTATTTTGAAAACTTTGCGTTATTTATAAGTAAAAATACAATTGTTCGAATTTTGAATTTCCCTCCACATTTTTTCGAGAGTCAAATGAAATTAACTGGTCTCATTTAAAAATGGATCTGTATCGAGAAAATTTTCGTGCGATGATTTTTTACGATTGTAAATCGTCCCTTAGCTTACAACACCGCTCAAGTCGAAAATTGGCGGTTTTCATATTTGATTACCTTTAGATAGAGCTGCTCATTGCGCGTCTAACCATTGGTCACATGATATAGATTTCAGCCAATCAGAACCCATAATTCGAAAAGTAGTGACAGCGTGCAAGTCGGCTCGCCTCTCAAAACCGCACAGTTTTTTTCGTTTCCTGTAAAGTCGACAATTGGCAGTTTTCACATTTGAATGCCTTTAGTTGGAGCTGTTCATTGCGCGTCTAACCATAGGTCACATGATATAGATTTCAACCAATCAGAAGCCATAATTCGAAAAATAGTGACAGCGGGCAAGTCGACTGGCCTCTCAACACCGCACAGTTTTTTTCGTTTCCTGTAAAGTTGGTAAAAATGACTTATGCGGTGTTGTTAGCTAAGGGACGAAATGGGATTTCGAATTGCTTTTATGGATGAAAGACCTTCAAAACTAACCATTTACCGCTGGTATAGCGAGTTCAAGCGCGGTCGCCTTACTTCGGGGGATGAACAAAGTAGTCGTCCTACTACGGCTGTCACGAAAAAACTGGCAGTAAAAATTTAATTCAATTTTTGATTCCTAGTTTCTTCACTTTGACGGAGTATCTAATTTCAATTTCATTGTGATTTTCCCACCGGAAAAAAAAAATCGTTATTTTTTACCTTTTTCGACGGTGCGCTACATGCTTATAAGCAGAATTGGTATGTACGAAAATTGGCAAAACAGAAAAAATACTTTACCTTCTTCAAATATTCATGGTTCTCTTGTATTTAACTAAGTGCAGAATATGTATTAGGTATATATAATGATGCAAGTTGTAATGCAGTTTCAAGGTTTATCAGACTGCTGCACCTGATATAGTTTAATAAAAAGTGGTCTGTTGCTTGAATAAAGTTGCGCAACCTAATTCACTTAACGTTTTTGTATGCATTCCAATTATAGAATGAATGACGTCAAATGAAGATCGTCAAATGAAGATCCTATTAGCTAAAGTACTGCTTGACACCTTTTTTACAAATGAGGCTAGTGTAATTGTATTCACTACTAGCTTTTGCCCGCGACTTCGTCCGCGTAAAAGTCGAAAATGGTTTTATTGGTTTTATGAGATACGAAAATATGAAATATTATTTATTATCTTCGTCGTGTGTGATAGTCCATTGAATTGTATGGCGAGCGATATTGTATCTTAAGATAAAATATTATAGTATCTTAGCCGTGTGCAGCGCCCCTTAGTGAACTCCACCGCGGGTGACGTAACCTACGACAAACTTATTATTTACGGTTGGTACAGTAACCGGGTCTAGGGATTGAACCGCAAAATTAAGTTTGTTTTTTATTGTATACACTTTTCCGGGATAAAAAGTACCTAGTGTGGTTCCCAGAATATTAAAGAATAATTATACCAAGTTTCATCGTAATCGAACTGGTAGTTTTTGCGTGATGCCAGAACAAACAGACAGACAGACAAAAATTTTTTTAATCACATTTTTGGGTTCGGTGTCGGTCTGGTAATACACCCTGCCATTTATTTTTTTAATATTTTCAATGTACAGAATTTTCACTTCTGCAGATTTATTATAAGTATAGAATAAGAATCATTCATTATTTAATTATTGGCATCATAAGCCATTGCCGCTGTAATTATCCTGAATCATCAACAATTTGCTTGAGTTCGTAATTTTTATTATCTACATTTTCAATAGCTGTCAACGGTTTTGCATGCTTGAACGTCGAGAAATATCCCAAGGAAACAGTTTACCAATATGCCATGTTTCATCTCAAATCTCTTCAGCTGACTTGAAGAGGTAACATTATTATAATATACTAGCAGACCCAACAGGCGTTATCCTGTCTTAGCTATAAACTCTCCACCTTATCAAGTTAATCTGCATATTACTGGATGCTACATCGTTAAATCGCGGATTTCAGTGAGCGAAACACTTGTTCCCTTTGGTTGGTAATAAAAAAATAACCACGAAGGCTAAAGCGAGAGCCTCGCTCCGGTTCACTCTCCCACCTTAGCCTTCTGACCTAACCTGCACGCCTCTAATATATAAATTCTTTATGCGTGTAATATAATCAAACTTTAAATTATATTATTAGTAATATAATTACAATGTATTCGAATGTTTTATTCAAGCAAAAAACCTGTTGTATACCATATGCTTGGCCGTTATTCTGCAGATTACTTAGCAAGTCTTTCAGATTATCTAGTTTGATAAGAACTTTAAAAAAACCACTTTAGCGGACTCAATCAGATAATCTGCGAAAAAAACTCTGATTTACGCACATTAGCGGTAACCTATACATAGATTAGGTTGTATAGAGGTGTATAGATTATACATGTTTTGTTTATTATTTTTACCAGTTATTTTTTTTTATTTATTTATTTATTGCACACTTTAACTTATTACAGGACGAACATTTATATAAAAAAAATGTTCAATAGGCGGTCTTATTATTGCACAGGGCAATTTCTACCAGACAACCTTTGGATAGACTGAAACGAAAGGAAAAGATTTGGGGCTGTCAGCCTCAGTGTACAGCATAAATAATGTACAAATAAAGTAAAGATAATAAAAATACAATAAAATATATATACGTATAATACATTATTTTGCATTAACCTTACTTAACCATTGCATGCCATCTGTTGTAACAATGTTGAACTAGGTTGCTTACCGCCCGACTAAAATTGTAAACTGAGCTTGCCATCTAGCGGTAAATAGTTAAACTAAACTTTGTTTTTGTAGCTTGTGAATAGGTGTCACTGAAACATATTTTACGAAATATAATTTCGCTATTCCCTAAGAGATGGCGTCTCCAGTCACATTTTGGATACATTAATGGTTAAACGAAATTTTACTTTGTGTTCACTCCGTCAATACTAATCGTTTGATTTTGATAAACTTATCCGTCGCTAGGAGAAGGTAGTATTTAAAATACAATGGATCTCAAACATTGACGCACAAAGTGTACCATGGATCCAGTGCACGATTCTAACTCACTGAGTGGTAAAATATTTCGTTGGGTTTTTTAATAAAAAATAAATCTTTGCTTTTTTTATATAAAACTGTAATAAAGTCTTTAGATATCCTAATCAACCTCATCATCATCATCATCATCATCATCATCATCATCATCATCATCATCATCATCATCATCATCATCATCATCATTTCAGCCGAAAAACGTCCACTGCTGGACATAGGCCTCCCCCAAGTGTCGCCACAATGAACGGTCCTGTGCGTCTCGCGTCCATCGTACTCCCGCAACCGTTACCAGGTCATCGGTCCACCTTGCAAGAGGCCTTCCAACGCTACGTCTTCCGGTACGTGGTCGCCATTCCAGAACCTTTCGGCCCCAACGGCCATCCGTTCTGCGAGCAAAGTGCCCTGCCCATTGCCACTTAAGTTTGGCGATTCTTCGTGCTATGTCGGTGACCTTGGTTCTCCTGCGGATATCCTCATTCCTGATTCGATCACGCAAAGAAACTCGAGAATAGCCCTTTCCATTGCCCTTTGGGTGACTTTGAGTTTTCTGATGAGGCCCATTGTAAGCGACCACGTTTCAGAGCCATATGTCATTACTGGCAACACGCACTGGTCATAGACTTTCGTCTTGAGACACTGTGGTATATTGGACGAGAAGATACCGCGCAGCTTCCCGAACGCTGCCCAGCCCAGTCGGATTCGACGATTGATCTCTTTCTCGAAGTTAGACTTTCCCAACTGGACCGTCTGTCCCAGGTAAACGTAGTCGTCCACAACTTCGAGTGTAGAGTCCCCGATCAAGATAGGAGTGGGTGTTACATGGCTGTTTACCATGACTTTGGTTTTGTCCATGTTCATTCTAAGTCCCACTCTTTCGGAAGCTCTACTGAGGTCATCAAGCATTATACTGAGCTCCTCCGTAGTCTCAGCCATGACTACTAATCAACTACTAATCAGATAACTACTAATCAACCTCAACGATATTTAATTAAAAAGCAATTAACAAATCTTTTTATGAAAAACACAACGTAAATAAAACTTTCCATCAGGTAAGATAGCGGTCAAGCGCGAACCTATCAAGAGTAAAAAAAACTTAAAGAAATTATCTACTCAGCTGAGTTCAGAAGCCCAGGTGAAAAAAACGAATTAATCACTTTAAAGTCATTGAGGTCGATTAGAATGATTCATTTAGCTGATATCTCTTTGAGGCACGCGTAGAACAGAATAAGGTGTCGACTTGTTGGTCCGCTCCTCATTCCCTCTCGCTCCGGACCATGACCTTAACCAGGGCTGGATGCGAGGGGTTGCCGCCGCCGATCGACTCTGAGAGGACACGTTTTTGCTCCACTGAAGCGCGGCTCACCTCCACCGTATTATGCTTCACCGTATCTGTCGAGTGATCCACACAACGATACCATGGGCATTTCTTCCAGCGAAACTTCAACGGTCCGGACTAAGCGTTTCGCTTCGTCGTTTATACCGCGTACATCGAAGGACTGGAAAAATTTGCCTGCTGCGGTCTTCCCGTCCAACTATAATTTAGGTGTCTTCAAGGCTAGAGTGAATAGGCTCTTAATAAACTAGTGCGCCTCACCATCAATGATTGCATCTCTGCATACCATCAGGTGGGATCGCAGTCAAGCACTCATTTATATCAATTAAAAAAAAAACTTATAAATAGATATATATATTCTTTATTGTATACCAATAATAAAATTACAATAAGAACTTAAAATTAATAGGGTGCCACAATTGGCGGTCTTATCGCTAAAAGCGATTTTTTACAGACAACCTTTAACCTTTATCTTAACCTTTGAGGGCTTGCGTCAGGCAAAAAGTAAGGATGCCGTGATGCCACTGTAGCCACTCATCAAACAGGTTACATACAGCCATAATCATGACGTGCTCTTTCCACTAGGCTCTTAATCTTTTCCAAGGTGAAAAGTGTTCAAAATTCCAGCTCGGGAATATCTTGAGAACTTTCTTAAGATATTCCCGAGTAAGATAATATCTTGTATAGTAAGATGACATCGTTGGCGGCACCTACATTTTACTGCTCTCCAAAGTTGGCTGACTCAAAGTAATCCACCTAAATGAATAGAATTTTCTTTTCGGGACTCACCAATATTACTACCTAACAACTAGAGGTTATTCTCATCAAAATATGACCTTTCTGAAAAATTCACCACCTATCCGGCCTCGTCATCATACATTGTGATGTATGATGATAATTCTCCAATAAAACATCAAAGAACAAGTTATATACTATATTAAGAATAGGTAGACAGATAAAGTACTTATTAGCCACAACACAAAAAATGCACTAATTCTTTAAACCTCAAGCGAATGCTGCCGTTCGCTCTCTCATTGTCTTTCTATTTTGTCTCTAATAACGGTATTCGAAAGGTTAAAGCAGAATAAAATTATAAAAACTATGACTATATATATTCTACTATTCATTATGAGGATTTATACAAAAAAAAAAAATAGATTTCAACAGGTCAAACTTATTTTAAAAAAATCACATCATGTTTGAATGTGGACATGAAATGCATAAACGATCGACTTGATATGATGCTAAATATTATATTACCTACTTGCCCTTGTATAAATTATTATTTAGCCAAAAAAAATTCAAAAACACTTTTACACGTAGGTAATCTTTTTTTTTAAATGTGCAAAATTTGGTTATCGACTTGTTTTTTTATTCAGCTTATACAAGAAAGATAGATACTTCGAAAATTAGAGTGATTTTTGAATACGAGTTCCGTCGCGAAACTAACGCGGCAGAAACAGCTCACAATATCAATGTTTTTTGGTTTAAACGCTTTCGTGATGTGAAGTTTGATTTAAAGAACGTACCACGTGGAAGATCGCCCGCCCCACACAAGTGAATAACTATGAATTGAAAGAGATGGTGGAATCCGATCCGAGCCAAACTACCCAGGAATTACCGGCATGGTTTGCGTCAAATCAATAAAATAAAAATATGAAAAATTGGTACCCCATGATTTGACTGATCTGCAGAAAGAAACGCATGTTAAAACTTGTGTTGCGCTGTGGACTCGATACAGAAATGAAGGAATATTGGATCGAATTGTGTTATGTGATGAAAAGTGCGTTCTTTACGATACCGTAAGAGATAAATGCAATGGCTGACCCCAGGTCAAACGCCGCAACAGTGTCCTAAAGCAAAGCTTACCAATAAAAAGGCAATGGTAACTGTTTGGTGGTCTCAGCATGATGTTATTCACTTTAGGTTTCTCCAATTTGTTCAAGAAATAACGGCAGATGTCTACTGTGCCGAACTCCGAACAATAATAGCAAAACTAGCAGTGAAACAACCCCAACGTCAAAAATATAAATTACAATAATGTTGTCATGTCAATTTGATCCAATTCATAACATTTACAAAAATAAAATAACTTAGTCAATATGATAAAAATTAAAAAATAATATAACATATAATTAAAATACAATTTATAGCAATTAATTATCCGTATACAATTATTTAATTCAATTAAATTATTATTATATATTTCCATTGTAACATAAAAAATGTAATGCAACTTTTGCGAACTCGCTCAGTGAACATGAGAATATATCAACTCTATCAGCCACCAGGTTTAGTGTGCGCACTGACCTCGAGAATGGGACGTTGGTCACCAGCTTGGAGCGACCGCGAGGCAGTGCGAACAAATTTGCCGTCTGCGACGTTGAACGTACCCATCGGGTACACACAATCCCATTTCCTGCAACACACCCGGATTGTTTGCGTTGCCCCAAAACACTCCCAGAATATACGATACCAACGCTAGATCCCTTTTTGTCTCCAACCTGCTGTATCCCACCATGCCCAAAACGAACAAGGTTGGATACATCAAGGGATAAAAGGGGTGTACTCCATAAAGTCGTAGGTACAGGTATCGCGTATATTTATTTTGTATGCGCTCCAACATGAGAGTGTATTTCGTCTCATTTGGAGCCCATATAGCTGCATTACTCTCTGACTCCTAATTAGCGAGTCGTACAATGCCGAAATAGCGTTAATGTTATTGAAATCTGCTGCTCTGCGAAGCACGAATCCCAGCCGCTTGTAAGCCTTTTTACAAACGCTGTTTATATGATCCCGAAATCTCAGCTGTGTATCCATATGGACGCCAAAGTCTCGCACTACTTCCTCTCTTTTCAGAGGCGTATCGTTCAGTTTGTAGTTGTAGTGAAGTGGTAATCTTGAGAATTGAACAATTCGAAACGTTGAACTGCATCTTGTTTTTCCGACTCCACTCAACTATACGATCAATGTCTTGCTGAAGGCAGTGAGTGTCTTCTTTGGTCTCAATGGCCAAAAGCAATTTAAGGTCGTCCGCAAATATCAGACACCTGGCGTCACAAACTACTTCAGGCAGGTCATTGATCATAATAATAAACTGTAACGGCCCCACATTTGTGCCTTGACTCACCCCCGATCTAGTGAAATAAAGCTCAGACCGACAACCACAATACTCCACGTACTGTTCCCTGTCCTTTATATGGCTCACAAAGAATTGGAGCAATTTTGGAGTGCAGCCGACTCTTCGCTGGTGTCGACAGAATCACTACTGGTCTAAAAGACTCGACTGCTGTTCCGTCACCCTCTTTTGGTATGGGAATCACACGGGTGACCTTCCAACGTTCCGGAAAATTATCTAGGCTCCTGTTAAAAATGAGTACGAGTGGCTCCACCAGTACCGATCTACAATCTTGCATTACAAATGCAGGGATCTCGTCGGGGCCTGCTGAGCGCTTGGGCTTGAGACGGGCCAGTACCGCCTGCTCCTACGCGAGCGTCAGTTGTGAGACGTGCACGCGCGCGCTGCTTGAACCGCTGGCCTCCACCGCTTCACTCACATCAAGCCGCGCTGGCTCCTCATTATATACAGAATAGAAATAATTCGCAAATTCCGTCGCGCACTCTAAATTTGATAACACTGACCCGTTTTTAATTATTTTATTTTGAGCATTGGATCTCGTTTTAGTTCTAACATAATTCCAGAAGGACTTAGGATCCTTTGCTAAGTTGCTCTGCACCTAATCCAGATGGTTTTGGTATTCCCGATCTACACTTTCTTTAATGATACGGAGTGATTAGAGTGATACATTTTACCTCATTTTCTTCCCTTGCATTAATTAATTTTGTGAGACGTTGTTAATTTGTGCGGAATTCAATGAGTTGGGTACGGTCCCATTGACGAGAATTGATCACAGGTGCTTTTAAGATCATTGGTTTCTTTTACTTTTCCTTAAATAAAAGTATAGTTTTCGAATACCCTTACATAGTTTGGATTCTACATGTGACCGAAAGGCTTATGGCCTTTAGGTCGAAGGTAGGTGGGGTTATTTTCTTCTAACAATATTTACTTTATTTTGAAAATGCACTTGGTATCCTGTAACGAAAGGTGGCTTTTACCGTGTCATCCGGGCGGAGCACGTCGATCACATTTTGATCAGATTGTCCCAAGCTCTGCACACACACCTCGCTCTAGAACATGGTATTCTGCGAGTATCGATCGACCCTACACTTGTACTGCCAGATATGATTGGTACATGCACAAATTTTCTGCTTCAAAAAGTCGACGCGCTCCATAACATGGGACATGTATTCTCGGGGGTAATTCCGTTTCCCGAAAATGCCCGCCTCACGAATCGCATCACACATGGTCTGGTCGCGTATTGTCCTCCCTGATGGTTTTGATCAAGAAGCTTCATCACAACTTGAAAACATTAGCACGTACCGCAACAGCCCCGCAGTATGATGATGGAGGAAGTATTAACAAGGTAAAGTATTGCGTATCAACAAGGTCCTCAATGCTCTCGAAAAATTCTTTAGCAGTGAGTTTTGTGCGTAAGTAACCGCGGTAAACGGGGTCTAAGTTTGGCCGGAGTAGATCTATTCTCGCAAAGCGCATCCTCCAATGCGCTCCTTAACTTTCCCTGCTCTGGCTAAGTAACCATGTGTAGTGTGTGCCATGAGTAGTATGAGTTAGATGTTAGGGTTAACACAGTAAGTACTGTAAAAACCCTATCATCTGACTCATTCTCAACATGACCGCAGCGGGATTGCGTCATTGGCTGGCAGTACCACGGTCTTACGATATTGTATTTCAGTACATCTGAGCACAGCCTATCAAGTGCACTTTCGTTCAACCTATTATTATAATATTGGATTACCCACACCTGATCCGACAATCGTTGCGCGCCGATACGTCTTTGGTTGGTCAGCATCCTAACACAGTTCGCACTAAGGTTGCGCGCATATTACGGGTCTACAGAGGGGAGCATATATAGCACATGCTATTCTTGCGCTGCACACAAGCACCGGCAGCGAGGATCCGTTTCGGGACCAGTTGACCCCAAGAACTAAGAACAAGAACAAGAACAGGGTTGGAGTTTGGGTCCTAACCCAAACTCTTCGGTGGTCTGGCCTCTCTCCCCTAACAACGTTGGCGACGTCGGCGGGGAAAAATACTTATTGCTCGAGCTCGACGCTACTGCTGCGGTGATACTGGTGATCCGAGGTCCGGCGGCGGCGAGGCGGAGCTGAGCGGCGTGCCAGGAGTAGATCGAGTGCGCGACAGGCAGCTGCTCTTGTTATCATTGTATTTTCATCGTAATTTATTATTTGATTTCAATTCACTAAGTAACAAATGTCACTTGTTAAGTCTGGGGTACATGTTTTTTCTTTAGATAAATTTCTTGATAATTTAATATAATGGTTTTGTTGAGTATTTATTCAGCATGAGTTACTTGCAGGCTTATATTGTAAAAGACTTAAATAAAAATATTTGAACGGAAAATAATACGTCTGGTGTTGACAACAAGTGTTATCAAGTTATTATTATTATATTTTTATTAGTTACATGAGAGCTAAATTTAAAAGAGAAAAGGTGAGGGAAGAGAGAATAGATGAGATAATAAAAAGTTTTTATTGTAATTAGATAAACTTCTAGTCGTGCAGGTGCAGCCGGCTTCGTGCAGCCGCCGCATGTGCTGCCTGCATCCGCAGCCTGTAGCCGAATTCGAATGGCACCTATAAAATAAAATAAAAAAGAAATCTGACTCCATTTTCTCAGTGGACCACCAGAATTCCAATTTGTTGGCAACATAAATTACTCTCAGGATTTCAACTTTTGTTTTATGCCCATCATATGAATATCGCCGCTACTAAGGCCACACCTAAATATTATAATAATAGGACGTAGAGTGTAGAGAGAAATTTAATTAATCCGGCAAGCAGACATCGACTAGGAAATTGCTCGTTAAAAGTTCCATGGAAATTGCATTATGATGGAGTTGTATGAAAACATTTTAGCTGGAAATAAATGGTCACGATAATGAGAAATGGATATGTCGAAAGCAAATTTTATTGGTGCAGTAATAATTACATACGAATGATGACAGTACTCTCCATCTTAGGAGGCAGCCTTGAATACATAAATGTACCGTTATGAATTTAGGTAATAAATGATAAAATGTTAGTCCAATATATCTCATAAATATTTAAAAAAAATATAGAAAAATAAATTAGGTAAATCATGAGCAAATAGAACCATAACATTTGAATGAAATAAGAAATAAGCATTAATACAGTAATCAAATAAAATAAAATTTAAATTTAACAATAGTAAAATAGCCCTATCGCAGTCGCCGCCCGACCTTCATTTAAACCTTCCTTCGTTTAAATTCTCCAAACTAAGAATAATAGAGCTGCGACATGGTGTTTCATTACCAAATGCTAATTGAAGTTTCTGGCAACTCTTGTTGACTTATGCCACAACGAAAATCATAAGAAATCATTGAATAAAAATGGTCACGAGTTAAATTCATTTTGATAGCGGCACACAACCTTCGAAAGGAGGCGACAATGAAAAAACGGGTTCGTCTCATATCGTATAAAGTTGTTTGGTATATTTACATCTCAATAACATTCACAAGATAAAGATATACCAACAGTTGATATAATTTCTTTACATATAAAATTTATATACTCTAAAACTTATTTCGTATAATGTTACTGGATATAAAGTTTATTTCATCGAAAATCATTTTATCTATCGTTTAAAATATATATTTTTACGCAGCTGTATCGTATAACACACCATTAGTATGCTAACTGTATAAAGATATAAAGCAGCTGCGGAGCCGCGATGACGAGCGAACGAAGCGATCATGTATGTGGGTTAGGTTAGATCAGTGACCAATCAAGCGCGAAGATGAGCGAGCGAAGCGAGCGTGCCACGGCAGCAGCTGCCGAGCACCAGGTCTCCTTCTAATTTTAATGAATCATTTAGGTTAGGTTAGTTTAAAAATTGCGACTGGATTAGGTTAGGTTGCCATGCATGCAGAAGCCATGTGTTACTTACCCTGAAGAAACAAATGACAGTCTTGCAAATTAAAAATTAGCATGCTTGCAAAGAGTTCCATTTTCGAATTCTATCATGAGACTTTCAGTATGCCCCACGTATTATAAAGGTGAAAATTTGTGATGTTTGTATATTAGTTACTTCTTCACGCTCGAACGGTTGAATGGGATTTGGCATATGAGTAGACATGTCCTGTAATAGGACATAGGATAGTTTTTAATCCGGAAGTATGTTCCCTGAGACCATTTTTTACTTTTTTTTACTTTTATGCGGGCGAATCCGCTGGCTGTAGCTATATATTTCATAAAAAGCAAACCGATACAGTAAAAACATTTGTTTTACAGCCAGCAAGTTTTGTATCTCGTAAATCCTCTAAATTTTTTTGGTAATTGTTGTTGTAATATATAAATTACCTCGTCAAAACAAGTTTTTCAAAAATAGTAGATAAACATATTTATAGGTAAAAATTACATTTAAAAGTCACAATATCTTTTAATCAATGTGTTTTAACTTTTGTAGAGCGTGACGGTTCCGCAAACCTCCGTTGAAAAGGGAGGATCCTTCGACCAGAAGGGTTTTATCTAGATAGATGACTTCAGGAGAACTCCAATTGCGCGATACAAAATTTTGTCTTTTAGGGATCAGATGTGTAGGGCTGCTAAAAGGTATCCACAACTCGGTTCAAAACTCCAATACAGCACAAATATGGCAGTTTCTCAAATGTTTGGGTATTGGTAAGGCTGTTGATGACAGCTCGCATCTCCTGTTAAAACTCAATACTTTATTGGGTATGTGTCTAGTCTTCGTGTCCGGCTTCTTGTCAGCATTTCTTCAGATTTATTTCATCGCCATGTCGTTGCGTTTAACTTTTGTTGAAGCTATTATATGATTATCATGTTCTATGGTTTTTTTGTTCTTTTTTGGTTATTGTTCTGTGATTAAACTTTGAGACATTATTTAATAAAATTGATAAAGAAAAATCGGCGAGAAAAAATAAAACAAAAGATATGGATCGTATTAATGTGACTATTAGAAAATTTTATTCAGACAGACACGGTTGCTAAGGGTAATACAAATGACTGATAAATCCACTAGGTGTGGTATATATATAACTATAGGTATATGTATTATGAGTGGATATGCCATTACAAAAATTTGCTTTAAGTTCAACGTTTATTTTGTTTGTTTACAAGTTTCAATTTGACAGCCGCAGCAGTTTTTTTTTACCATAGCCGTATCTCGTTCTGCTGCTTTCAAGCCACAAGTCAACTTTTTTTTTAAATTTGATGTAAACCAGTGCTTGACTGCGATACCTGATGGTAAGCAGAGATGCAACACAGCCCACTGAGTAATGCAATACATTTTAACCTGATTATACAGATACACTGTCAATCGGGATCTCATTAGGGCAGGCATTTTCTTGATTATGGGAGTAATTTCCGGTCAGCTCAGGTGGTAATCTCCTTTAGCTAATCAAAGCGCTTGAGTACATCAGTTTATCATCTGCAAATACCCTTTATCTGATAACGTCACTTGACTCCGCATACAAATGGATCCCGCAGATTCTACCTAAATTTCCACCATATTCACAGGTTTTCGGTAGTTTTTTGTTATTCTCGATTAGGTATTACGTTATATTTTCATCATCTTTTTGTCTTCTTTGACGAAATCAGTTCAATGACGAATTATTATTGAGATAGATATGTACTTTTCGTTCTTCTTTCTGATCTCATTTTTGATATTTTTAACATGATTTTATAATTTAAATGTTATTGAAAAAATTGACGGGTGCAAAGTAAAAAAGTTATCTACAATTTTGCAATTTTCTGTTATACTTATTGATATGTTTTTTTTTTTAATAACATTATTGATAAAAAAAGCTATTATTTCTTCATTTTTGACACTTGAAAGAAGATTTGCTATATCTTTAGAATATTAATTCTTAATATTATTATGTTACTGCAATTATCAGGAAATCGCAAAATTGCAAATTAAACTGAAGTCTTTACGAAAAAAATATACACGGGCTTGTATAACAATCAATTATGATATCTTTTTAAAGAAGAAAGTTTATTCAACGCAATCCCAGCCAGCAAAGTCGTTTTCCACATCTGGAGCCAGCCAATAAATCACACAATACGTAATTTTCACCTGAGAAAGTTAACTTAATGGTAGGAAACTTTGGATATGGCAAATTGTATTTGGTTTCTTTAGCTTATGTTTGTTTCCATTTCTAGTAGGCTTATTTATTCCTGTACTAATTTTTGCCAGTTTTGCCCGTGTGAAAGTCAAGAAACATCCCTAGGGAACTTAATGTCCTATTCCAGGATTGGTCCATGTACTTTAAGTCTAAATCAGTTTATCTTTCAAACTTTCACATTTAGAATATTAGTGTGGTGTTTTGATTATAATTTGGTTTGTAAAGCTTTTTTCCATCTACATTAATGTTACGTGGGATACTCAGAAAGTTTTGAGAAACTAAAAAACTAACTTCTATAGACAAAATATTTTTATTAAATCTTTTCAAAAACCTTTTCCCCAGCCTCTATAGAAAATTTTCATGCGTGTGAACCAATTTTCGAAACATTTTTTCCAGTCTGCCGCAGACACCTCTTCCACTGCCTTCTCGAACGCTGCTAGCTCGTCTTCTGGCGATGAAAACTGTATCCATTTCAGCAAATTTTTTTTATTTTAGGGAATAAAAAGAAGTCACACGGTGCCAGATCAGGACTTTAAGGAGGGTGTCCCAAGACTCGGACCGGTGTGGTGTTTATGATGTCCCTTGTTTGGTGCGCTGAGTGCGCGCGCACGTTTTTATGATGAAGCAGTACCCCGTGGAGCCCGGTGTTCGATCGCTTATTGCTCATTGCAGACAAAACTTCTGGCAGGCATTTTGTGGTATACCACTCAGCGTTGGTTCTGTGGGGACGGGAATGATTTCAATTCCATTACAAGATTTGGTCTCGTAATGGAATTGAGATAAGATACCCCGTCAAAGTGAAAAACCTAGCGCTCAAAATTTACCTTGCGCTTCTCGGTCGCTTCACTTTCGTAGGCGAATTCAAAACGAACCAATTGAAACAGCCAAACTGTCGACTGACGCTTTGTTTCTGGATCGTATTGATAAATCCAGGATTCGTCACCTGTTACAATGTCGTAAACGCCTCGAGACGAGTTTTCTTCAAATTTTTGAATCATATCACGGCGCTACTCCACACGGGCCTGCTTCTGAGCTTCGGTGAGGTTGTGCGGCACCCAGCGGCAAACTATCCTCCTCACGCGAAAGTGCTTGTGTAGAATCTTGTGAACGTTTCCCAAATCAATCTACAGTGTATGCTGAATCTCGTCGTATGTAATTCGCCTGTTTTCTTGAATTAATTGTTTACAGTGTATGTTGAATCTCGTCGTATGTTATTCGCCTGTTTTCTTGAATTAATTGTTTTTACTGTCAGCAAACTTTCTTTCGAGACAGCCATCGTAGGACGATCACTCCTTTGTTCATCCCCCAAAGTAAGGCGACCGGGCTTTGAACTCGCTATATCAGCAATAGATGGTTACTTTTGAAGGTCGTTCATCCATGAAAGCAATTTGAAGTCGATCAAATGACTCATCAAGTTTTAGACCACATTTAAAATCGTAGAAAATTATCGCAGGAAAATGTTCTCGATGCAGATCCAAATTGGATGATTTGGGTCTCGAAAAAATGTGGAGGGAAATTCAAAATTCAAACAATGTTATTTTCACTTTTAAATAACCAAATTTTTCAAAATAATTACAAGTGTCCAGTGCCTTATACATAAAAATAAATTTCGCAAAACTTTCTGATTGACCTGGTATAAAAACGTTTCTTAGTTTGTAGGAGGTAATCTCTGGCAGTACTGGTCCGATTACTAAAATTTTTTCACCATTAGAAAGCTGCTTTATTCCTGAGTGACATATGCTATATTTCATCTACGCAAGCAAAGCCAAGGGTAAAAGCTAGTCCTTTATAAAACGAAAAAATTACAAACTACGATTCCCGAATGAAGTCTCGAAGATTTTTCCGAATTCCGAAATTCAATTTTTTTGTGGCGTAGGTAACAACATATTTTCTGTTTTCAGTTTTTGTATAAGACCTTGCTTTGTGCCAAATTTCAGGATTTTGGGTCAACGGAAAGTACCCTATACAGAGATCTTTGAGAGTATCGAAATATACGTTTTAGGCGACATAAACGGCCGTATCTTTTTTATTCGTTAACTTAGAAGTTGGATTTTTTCACAGCTTCAAGGGACCGCAGACTTGAGTCAATTCAATACCTCCACGCGCTTCCAAGGTAAAGGGTCTTGACAGACAAACATAAAGACAGACGGACAGGCAGACGGACAACCAAGTGATCCTATAAGGGTTCCGTTTTTCCTTTTGAGGCACGGAACCCTAAAAAGAATCGATATATTATTTATCAGTTATGTTCAAAATAGGTTATTTTTAAACCTAAAATAGTGAAGAATTATTTTAATATTAAGATAAATTCAGGATTCTTGATTAGCGTATTTCTGTGTGCTTAGATACTTGTACGTACACCAATGCGCTACCGATGTAATGCGTCGATGCCTATATTATTCAAGCCTGCAATAGTAGGATAAGCAGTGGTTTTTGTGGTTTTTTAAGAAATTAGTTATCCTAATTTTTTAATTATTTTCGAATTGGAGTGCATAAGGATGTCATGTAGATTGGTAATATAATGTAACTGTGATAAAATAAATCCGTCTATGCGTCCAAATAGCAATCGAATGGTATTGGGAATCACAACCCTTCCAGTGTATTACGCACATTATAAAGGCGAAAGTATGAATTTCGAACAAGACACTTTGGGATAATCTTCTACTTTCACACAAGTGAAACCGCTGGTTGAAGATAGTCAATTATAAATTAGTGAATTATAAATTAGTGGATGAATTTTGAAGTTCCATTTATTTTCATGCATCATGTTCCATTGATTAATTTCATTTTTCTCATCAATTTCGTATATTTTTTTCTTCATTTTATTTTTTTAAATATGTGATTAACGTTACAGTGTCTCAAGATGAAAGTCTATAAGCAGTGCGTGTTGCCAGTGATGACATATTTCCGAAACGTGATCGCTTACAATGGGCCTCCATAAGGAGACTTAAAGTCACCCAAAGGGCAATGGAATGGACTATGCTCGGAGTATCCTTGTGTGATCACATCAGAAATTAAGATATCCGCAGAAGAAACAAGGTTGCTGACTTTGCTCAAAGAGTCTCCAAATTTAAGTGGCAATGGGCAGGGCACATTGTACGCTGAACAGATGGCCGATGGGGACAAAAGATTGTGGAGTGGCGACCACTTACCGAAATACGCAGCGTAGGAAGGCCCCCCACAAGGTGGACCGATGATCTGGTGAGGGTCACGGGAATTCGATAGAGGGACGCACAGAACCGGTCGTTGTGACGACGCTTGGGGGAAGCCTCTGACCAACAGTGGAAGTCTTTTGGCTGGAATGATGATGATGTAATTAAATGTCATTATTTTGTCACTATAATTAAATTGTAGGTAGAATTAATTTCTTTATTTTTGTTACTAATTGTTCTAAAAATAAAAAACGTAGGTAAATGGAAGATGTCATTGGCTTCTGAAACACAATCTCCTTACCCAAGTCTCAAGAGTCAGGGTTTTACTTATTTGTAATCCAGCATTGTATGAATAATTTAACTTCTCATTATATTAGTAGCTTTTGCCCACAGCTTCGCCCGCGTAGGTACATAAAATAGCCTCTGTCACCTAGGAATAAAGCAGAACTATGTTGGAAAAAAAAATTAAAGCAGAATTATATTGGAAAAAAAAATGCAATCGGACCAGTGCTTTCAGAGATTAACTCCTACAAAAAAAAAAAAAACTTTACTTCTTTTTATTATTAGTGTAGATAATTGATCATCAGATGTTTTTCTTCGTTATTTTGAAAAGCAGTGGAAGAATATGGAATAAAATAAACAAAGTACCTGGTTTGGGTCTGAACTCACAACGTTACAACTCGTAAGTTGGGCCCGTTACCAGTGGGCCACCACAGCTCTTAAGAAAGAAAGAAAGAAGAAAAAGAAAATTCTAATAATATAGGAGCCTCAATTATGGGCATCTTATTACTATCAAACTGTTGAACTCTGTTTAAGTCCCGACCCAGTTCTCCACTAATGACAAGTTTCCCAAAATTGGTCCCCACTACTGTTTTAGGGCGTTAATGACTTCTGTCAGGGGATAATTTGAACCAAGTTTTGAAATGGGAACAAGTAACATTGTCTCCATTTTGTAAAGTTAGTATGGAATTACTTTATTAGTGTTATTTAAAATTTCTATGATATATAATTTTATAGTCCTGGCGCAAATAGGCTTTGCATCTTTTTTCAAACGGAAAGTTATTTCATTCATCCACCAGCCTCGGCTTTGCATGGGTGTGCTAATGAAGATATTGAGGCCAAATTTTCCTTTTACGACCATTTAATAAAATAAAATGACAAATCATTTCCAGCCCAGTCCCACTTAAACGGGTTATTCCCGGACGACCCCGATCCCCGAGGGCCCTGTACTGAAGACACTTTATTTATTTTTGTCTTGATAAACTCAAATAATAGTCAGTTTAACCTAAAAGGTACCATCAGCAGATGTTAAACAAAAATTTTATTACTAATTTACTAAAATTATGACACTTATCTTTAAGAATAACTTACTTACTCTTTACTTTTCTTTAGGAAAAATATAGTTTTGCTTGGTTAAGGTAAATATTTTAATTAGAGAATACTATATAGGCTGTTCTAGAGCAATAATAGGTTTTAATTATTATCACAATTAAATAGTGCCTTTAGTTCCTTTTTCAATACAGAAAATCAAAATAACTACTCTACATGGAATATTTCTTTAATTTATTAAATCCCAAGCGAACGCCGGCGTTGCCTCTCTCATTGTTTTTCTATTGTCTTTAATTACGGTATTTGAAAGGATAAATTATTTTTTATTTAGCATACTAAATAGATAAATCTAAAATAACTTTTAAAGTGGAAATATTATTACACTTTTTTTAACAGCACATGCAAACAGAAAGTGCTTGATAAATGATTATATTATCAACTTTTAAGTCTCAAAACATGCAAAAATCGTTACTAAAATTATATAATAATTAAATGTACATAAAATCAAATTTGAGCACTTTTTGTGTAGACGGTACGAATTGAAAAACAGAAAAAAGAATAAAAATGTAGTAATCATTTATCGCATTTGGGGTCTTCAGGGACGGGGCCCTCGGGGATCAGGGTTCTCGGGATCGGGGTTCTCGGGATCGGGGTTCTCGGGATCGGGGTTCTCGGGGATCGGAATCTTCGGGAAACGGGACCCTCGGGAATCAGGATCCTCGGGGATCGAGATCCTCGGGATTCGGTATCCACGGGATTCGGTATCCACGGGAATCGGGATCCTCGGGATTCGGTATCCACGGGAATCGGGATCCTCGGGAATCGGGATCCTCTGGAATCGGGTTCGTCGAGAATCGGGATCCTCGGGAATCGGGATCCTCGGGAATCGGGATCCTCGGGAATCGGGGTCCTCGGGGATCGGAATCCTCGGGAATCGGGGTCCCCGGGAATCGGGGTCCTCGGGAATAGTATTTGAACGCGATCCATTATTTATAATTTATTCCGAAGTCAAACAATTTATGATCCTCGGGAATCGGGGTCCTCGGGGATCGGAATCCTCGGGAATCGGGGTCCCCGGGAATCGGGGTTCTCGGGGATCGGAATCCTCGGGAATCGGGGTCCCCGGGAATCGGGGTTCTCGGGAATAGTATTTGAACGCGATCCATTATTTATAATTTATTCCGAAGTCAAACAATTTATGGGCTTCGTCATCAACTGTTGGGTCGTATTTAAACGCCAAATATTCATGGATAATTATCTCGTTTGCCTGTCTGTATGCAAGCATATTTTTTCATACAGGTGAAGACTGTAACAGAAGCTAGTATCTAAAAATTCCATTATGACTCTGCGAAGCCCGAAATTAACCCCTTACTACCTAACCTGCCAAAATACATTAAAGTTGTTTTAAATCATTTTTGACTCGAAATACTCAATTTTGAAATCGATAGTTAAGTGCTGTAGCTTCAAAATATAAAAACTTGACTAAAGAAAAAAAATAAAAATGGATAAAACTATAATTCACACGCTTAATCTTATCGGTCCATAAAACAAAGACCTACCTCAAAAAGAGGATATTTGAAAATTGAACCTTGTTGTTGACACAATATTTTAAAACTCAAATACCCTGTTTTTAAGGTCGGTCTTTATGTTCAAGCGTACAATATATATTAGCGATACCTGTGACTAAACTCTGTACAATCAGTAACTGATACTATTCACTGAGCAGTTCATTAGCTGCCTATCGACCGAAAGTCGAGCATAAGTGCGTGCGCAGAGAGCACTTGAGCGTGCGACTCGAACATGTTGTGTGTCTGGATGAATAACAGAGTGGCGCAACAACCCTTCACCGCTTATAATTGGGTTCAGTAGGTAATTTAGAGGGATGAGGATGGGACGAATCGAGCATTGGAGTGAATTATCGACATAAAGCTATGCAATGCTTCCCGGAATAATCAGCTCGTTTTTGCAAGGCGTCAGCTCGTTTTTGCAAGGCGATGCTGTGGGGAGTTTCTGGTAAGAAAACCCGCGGTCCTAGAACGCAAAGGGCTACTGAAGGAACATGGGTGGGTTTTAGTCAGTAAAAGTTTCGCGCGGCCTTTCGATCCACCTTAGAGCGCAAGAGTCGTAACATGATTTCCCACTCGCACGACTTTACACGTACTTTTTAAGATAGCAATACAATATGAAATTTATTTTCCAAGACAATAAGGTACACATTTTAGTGGGAGAAGAAAGCGCTACGGAAACAGGAAAGTAACTAGTGGTTCTTGCGCCGTCTGTTATTTTACGGGTTAAAAATACGAACCAACAGAACACGCAGATTAAGCTCATCAATAGGGAACATCGTGCATACAGATTCTTTTTATTTGTTAAATTTAATAGTTTTTGGCTCTAATAAACAGCTATGGACAAATTTTTAAAATATCTTCATCAACAATAAAGTTATGAAGCTTCAAAGCAGCTACTACAAATGAAAAGTCCGACTTGAACTTTGACGTCAAAGTGCATCATGACTGTCATAGAAAACTGCATCTTGGCGAGGTAGACAAATTTATTATTTTTAATTCAACCAGATTTGTTAGAAATTGTTATAGATAAAAAAAAAATTGTTTTCAACCAATTTTGATGTTGTTTTAGTAGTTAGTAAGTACTTATTCTATTTTAGTATATTTATTGATATAATAGGTCTTTACCTATGAAATTGCCGTTCTGTCGAACTGGCTATTTCAAGTCCAATTATTTAATTTTTTGCTAAGAATTCTTAGTTCAAATTATTTTTATTTTTAGAATATGGAATTCTTTTTTGAAAATTAGTCATTTGTTTAATGGTTAGCGTTCGGTTTTCATCGCATTTGTACGTTTTTCATCATCATGGATACGTGAGTATGAGTACCGTCGTGGCAACAAAGCAACAGAAGCGTCACGTATCAACGACGTATACGGAGCGAATACTACTAACGATCGCACCACCCGTTATTGGTTTGCCCGCTTCTGTTCTGGAAATTTCGACCTAAGGGCCTTAACATATTAGCGATTTGCGAGCGTCTTCAAAACGGAGTGGTATGAGTACCGTCATGGCAACAAAGCGGCAGAAGTGGCACGCAACATCAACGAAGTATACAGAGCGAATACTATTAACGATCACAGCACCCGTTATTGGTTTGCCCGCTTCCTTATTGGAAAATTTGACCTAAGAGCCTTATCATACTAGCGCGTTGCAAGCGTCTTCAAAGCGGAGCGGGTGCGCTATGAATACATTTCAACCGCACAGCGAACACGCAGCGCATGTGCAGCGAAATTGTTGCGGACGTGCAACGAGATCCGGCAATGAGGTGGGTCTGCGGCGTCTTCGACGTAACAAAGTCAACAACAGTGACTCTTCTTCGCAATCCATTGCATGCAGCCGTGGCGTGTTCGCGACGCATTCGCTGCGCCCCCGCCCCGCCCTGCCCTGTAGCCGCTCGCAAACGCTAGTATGGTAAAGCCCTAAGAAATTAACCCCGACCGAAAACTTTAGTCGAATATTTTTTTCATGCATAATTCCCTATTGCAGAGGCACTATTGAAGCATTTGATTTGCATGCAGGGAAAACGTCCGTCTCGGTCGTCGGTCTCGTACTTTCCTTTCCCCTAGTTGTAGAAATTTAATCAGATATATTGAGGTAAGGATAATAGACATTATGGTCGAAGAGGGTCAAGTGTAATTAAAAGCTTCCCTTTAATTAGTGGATACAACTTCTGCACTTTCAGAACTTCCTTTGAGTCTTTGGAGAGTCGTGAGCAGCGCTATCAATTCTTCTTGAGCTGAGAGTCGTGAGCAGCGCTATCAATTCTTCTTAAGCTGAGAGTCGTGAGCAGCGCTATCAATTCTTCTTGAGCTGAGAGTCGTGAGCTGCGCTATCAATTCTTCTTGAGCTGAGAGTCGTGAGCAACGCTATAAATTATTCTTGAGTTTTCATGATAGTGAGCGGTTCCTCTAATGTATTGACATGAGGGAGGTCTCCCTCCGCCTTCAGTGACTGGCGCTTTTGCAGCATGGTTAGAGGCTGAAAAGCTTAAAAAAACAAAGGACGACTTCAAAGCCATAAACATTTAATTTTTTTTTGGTAAAGTGCCACTGGTATGGACGGTATGGTTCTAGCGTTATAAAAAGCTAACTTTTAAGGGATAAAGTTTTGTGGTTTATTTTATCAATTATGTTTATTAAAAGTGTACTTTTAGATGAAAATCTTAGCTTATCAAGATGACATTTAAGCTTTGACCTTTAAGAAGTATTTTACTATACTGGAAGTGTTCGCCGTCTATCCTTTTTATTTAAGGTGGGAAATCATTCAAAGGCTTCTCGCGCTCTGAGACGGAGCGAGAGGGCATCTCAGACTTTTACTGACTAAAACTCACTCCTATGTTCCTTTGTCGCCCCAAGGCTCCGGGGTTCTGTTTCGCACAACCCATATCCCCAATAGGCTTCGACCCTGCCGGTGGGCCCCTACTGTTTTCTGACATCCTTTTAAGGCATGCATGGAACACTACGCGCCGTGGACGACTCAAGCTCAGTCCGGATGGTTACCGGATGGCGAGCTACCTATTGCCCGCCATCCTCAAGACTATGCCTACTTCAATCGATATTATTGCTGTTTCAAACAGTCGTTTGAAGCAATCCATTTGGCCTCTCTGCATCGCTTTGGTGCAATTAGTATACACTTACACACCTCTTCTCATGTTCTGAACGCATTATCTTCCTAGATTTTTGATGGTTTTGTATTAATTTATTTCACTGTAACACATAAATTTACTATTGTAGGATATTCTCAGCGTTTCTAGTTTGCTCTTGTCAGGTCGTCTTATGCGAGTAGCCATCATCATGCCACCTACCCATAACATTGTGCAATTTACGGTTTGTTGTATCTTCCATCAATACAAAAATGATAGCTGCAAAAATAATAATTTGTGGGTGATCCAGTTTCGGTTTATTTTTGTAATTATAGGAATGAGATAAATGTCGTATATTTGTGTAATAATAGTTAAAATTTAGTATTGTCTAGTGTTTGTAATGTTGTTTTTCTTTCATAGTAATGTATTGTATGTATGATGATATAAATTGATAAACATTGATGTAAAAGGTATGTGTATATGTATTAATATGTACTAACCTGCCTTGGATTAATGTTTACTCTCGGAGGAGACGCCAGAATTGTCACTCGAACGGCGGTTGCTTAAAACCAGCACCGTAAATGGCTAGATTTGCCTAGCGTCACGGTATATGCTGAGCAACGGCATATGCTGAGCAACGGCCTATGCTGAGCAACGGCCTATTCTTGCTAAGATACGACAAGTTTTATTGTTAAAATTATGTTATTTTCTTTTATATTTTGGTTTATTTTGTTAACATTTGTCTCTGTTAAGGCCGGAGTCAAAATGCAACAGATAATCTAGACGACTATATTGTCTATGGTCATATAGAGCAACACAGTTATGCCAGATAAAAATATGACCTGTCAGGGAACTTAGGGAACTTTGTTTTTATATTTTTGTAATGAATTGTGCGTCTATTTACGCAGAATAAACATGTTTTCTTTCTTTCTTTACTGCACTATCTACTCTGACTTATCCAACAGTATTTCGAGTAAAGGCCTTTTTTTTAGGTAAGAAATCATAAAAAATCTTCACACATTCTGTGTGGAACTTGAGGTAGTGTCAGAATTTTACTGACTCTAACCCACCTGTATTCCTTCAATGGTCCATGGACTTCCAGGATTGAACTATTTCGCAGCCCAAGAATCCTATAGCCCAAAAATCAGACAGCCCCAGGTTAAAAATTACGAAAAATAATAAATTTTATAAGAATATAATTGAAGCACTCTTGGTCCGAGTACTGCTCGCCTCGACTACATTAATTTAAGTAACTCGAGAAGCTCGTTCGTGTTTTGCAATTAAAACATAATAAAAGCCTTCAATTTAATGAAGACACTTGACCTTGGTAAATTAAAAATAACAAGCAATATAGCGATGTTGTCGTTATTTTATTGGTAATTATTATTTTGGTTTGTTGTTAAATTTTAAGCTCCAATTGTAATTTTTTATGGAACGAACAACTAGCACTTTACCCGCGACTTTGCTCGTGAGAAACTTCATAAAATTTTAACAGTCCTTAAGCCACATTTGGAAAGTAATTTTGAAAAACCAATGACGATAGGTAATTTTCTTAACAAAAAATTGATCTAGAATTTTTTTTTTAATAATTTTATTTTAATATTAATGTTTTTTTTTTAATTTTAATATTCTCTTCATTATGTAGAGTTTAATTAAAATTATTTGGTTGATTGTATTTTTAAGAAAATTATCTACGCAAAACTAAGATTCTTTAATTTTTAGACTATTTTTCCAAATCTCCATTCATCTTAAAAAGTGCTCCTTTTGCGAAGTGCACCAATTGAGAAGTGCACCAATTGAGAAGTGCACCAGTTGCTAAATGTACCATATGAGAAGTGCACCCTTTCGAAATGTACCATATGAGAAGTGCACCAGTTGCTAAATGTACCATATGAGAAGTGCACCCTTGCGAAATGTACCATATGAGAAGTGCACCAATTGCTAAGTTCACCATTTGAGCATGGTGTACAAGTTGAGATTTGCTCCAAATGCGTCAAACCCGGTCGATTAATATCATCATCATTTCAGCCGAAAGGCGTCCACTGTTGGACATAGGCCTCCCCAAACGTCGCCTGTGCGTTCTGTGCGTCTCGCATCCATAAGTTTCCCGTGACCCTCACCAGGCCATCGGTCTACCTTGTGGAAGGCCTTCCAACGCTGCGTCTTCCGGTACGTGGTCGCCATTACAGAACCTTTCGTCCCCATCAACCATCTGTTCTGCGAGCAATATGCCATTTATTAATTTGTTTATTATTGTTATTATTTTCCATTTATTAATTTTTTTAACAATTGTTTACATTTTAAAATATTTCTTATACAAAACGGATAAAAAAACTAATATGACCTTGATCCAGCCGCCTAATGAGAGCCCCAAGATGGTGGTCAAAGTTCGTGGCCATTAAGCTATTGGATGACACGACTATCAGTTCAATGATCTCTGAGTTCACATCGCACATGTCGACAGCCACGCGAGTCAAGTCAATATACTTGATTTGTTTATCTTTCTCGGCTTTCACGAGGTTCTCTAAGGATGTGAGATATAACCTAACCACCTCTCTGCAATCAATAGTTTATGTCTGATTTCTCCAGCAGTAGTGTGCTTAGAAGATCCAAGGTTAGGTAAACCAAACGGGTCTCAAACTGTGACCCTGGAATATGCTTGTTCGATGCTTAACAGTTTTGTTATTTCCCTGGATATGTCGACATCCTAGATAGCGAAGGACTGTCCTCCATTGCCTCATACATGGACATCAGGAAATGCACAATGTTGCATCAATTTTGTACAATTCTAGCACCTTCATGAACCTTGTTCCCCAACCGAGTCATAAGCCTTCTTATAGTCTATCCAACATGTCGACAGATCCTTTCGAGAACGCCGAACCTTTTGTCTAATGGCATTATCAATGAGGAGCAGCTTGTTTGTACCACGGGACCCGTTGCTACATCCATTCTAAGAAACACATAACAGAGTTTGTCTCAATATGGCTATTAATTTTGGCTCTCAGGATGGATGTAACGACATACTAGACCGTTGGCAACGTGACATGACACGTGATCGGTCTATAATTTTTAGGCTCTGTATTACTACCTGATTTATGGATCAAGTAGATTATTCCTATTGTTAGGAACTGAGGCAGTCACCCTGACTCTTAAGATAGACTGGAACTGATATGCCAAGCAAGCGTGCGATCTTGTAAACTACTTAATCCAGAAATCGTTCAGCTCATCCGCTCCTGGCAGTGGCAACGAGTAAAGAAAATATATTTATAAAAACCTTGCACTTGTAATCGAGATTCTGAATGAAAAAAAATTAATTCCGTATACTTGTAAGGTTTAAAAAAAAAACACGTATTTTTCTTGAAACAAATTTTGTGAAATATTTGAGTAAGTGACGATAGTCACCGAATACCAACCCAGCGTTCAGCAAGCTCCCTTTTTCATGTTGCATTTTTATCAAACATTGCGTTGGATTGCGTTGGATGAACCAACAATATTTTAACCCATGCTCGAGTTAACGATAGCCATATCGGCAAGGATCCTTTTAAGCTCTAAGTTTTAAGTAAACTACTTGACTGCGTTTTCGGCATTAACATTTCACTGGCGTTATCAAATGTCTTTTGACGCCTTTATTTAAAAAAAGGGGTACGCTATCTTGTAAACCTTACAAATTCTCCCCAAAGGCGTGAAATTCACCGCAATACAATTAAGTACACAACAAACTACGGAATTGAGAGTAAAAAGATGAGAACATACCGCTGTTCACTTTGAAACAAACTGGAGTGCTTTTAAATTGCTTGGGCTGAAGCTTTTTGAGCGTTGAGAAGAAAAATGTGATTCAAAGCAAATACTAAGAAACGAGCATACTGCACTTTATTGAATACCTTGAACTTATGAAATATGAAAGAAATTCTATACCACGAATATATTCTTCGATATATCACGTGCAAGAATTATAAGTAGGGCTGAAGATATGTTCGAATGAATTACCGCGTCCCTGGAACGCAAAGGCATCATAGTTTGTCAGTAAAAGTCTAATAATCCTGGTATAGTAATCCTGGCGGCAAGATGTGTCTGTAAAAATTACGTATGAAAATTTGGAGGTAGGCGGAACAGAGAGTAAAGTCCCGCAAACCTCAGTTAAAAAGGAATAATATCCAGGAATAATGTGTCAGATTGATTCCCTGAACCGGTGGTATGCCCAGTCTTTCACAATGTATTTCCGGTAGCTGTCCGTCATCATAACTTCGTCCATAATTACATAGACAAAACCTTCGATTTCCACGACGATTTCGGCAAAGCGCAGCCAGGATACGGACGCTAAACGATCGTTTTTTTAGGGTTCCGTACCTCAAAAGGAAAACCCTTCTAGGATTACTTTGTTGTCTGTCCGTCTGTCTGTCAAGACTCTTTATCTCGGAAA
The DNA here is from genome assembly GCA_949316375.1 of Mythimna vitellina. Taxonomy (NCBI): domain Eukaryota; kingdom Metazoa; phylum Arthropoda; class Insecta; order Lepidoptera; family Noctuidae; genus Mythimna; species Mythimna vitellina. The sequence continues at coordinate 15,702,856 of OX438706.1, forward strand.
CGCGTGAAGGTCATTGGGGACACCTTGCTGGTGTCCCTAATGCATTTTTATGTCAAACTTAGGGACAGCCTCTCCTTTGTCAGACTTTATGTAGGTCGACAATGCGTGTACAGCAGCCTTACAATCCCTATTTAGTCGTAACCAAGCTGCGGGGGCTGAAATACCCTCTCCATAAAATGTACTAATCTTGGCGATCATACGATTGTAGATAGTGCCTACGGCAATGGGATGAATTCCGCCCCTTTCACATAAATTAGCCCCGTACAAAACGTCGACGAAGGTTTCTTTCACCTTGCCAGGGAGTATAAGGTTAGTCAGCCGAAAGCTCCTTCAAGAGTAGCTCACCATCTTCCCCGGTGCCTGAACAGATAAGGTCCTTTTAGGTGCTGAAGACTGAGGCCATTGAGGCCGCCAGTATAGCCGCTCCGGAAAGAAAAAACGGCTGTGATCACTTCTTGATCTGTAATGGTAAGGGTGTGAATATGCGGATCAGGGGGGTCAGGAGTGCATCCGCTGGTGCAGGGTGATTTCTCTCCAGATCTGCGAAAGTATCTGAAGAATACGGAGCCACCATATCACTACTAAAAGGAATCCTGGCTGCTTTGTTAATGTCACTCCCCCAACTTTGTTTCTACCAGATGGGAAATACCTTTTGCAGAAGTAAGCCTCTGTATCGGTAATTTAGAATCTAAATGACAGGCCGAAAGATTACAGTTTTTTAAAGATGATGGTAGTTAGGTATGAGATTTAGTGTGCCGGGGTCCGAAGTGAGTACGTTTTGAGGTTTCTGTATTTTCCCAATATGCACACTCAGACTGCGCTTACCTTTCGTGCCTTGAACTTGTTGGTTGCACAGAGGGCACCACTCCAAGAAAGTTTATAGGTTGAATGGCACTATTTTCTACTACTTCACTGTTGCCGCTGAGCATTAGACCAAAAGAGTACAAATACGAATAAAATTTACAATTATCCATACTAGTCCATCCATACTTAATATTAGAAATGTGAAGGTATATGTGTGTGTCTGTTTGTTTGTCCGTCTTTCACGGCAAAACAGACCGACGAATTGACGTGATTTTTTAAGTGGAGGTAGTTGAAGGGATGGAGAGAGACATAGGCTAAGTTTTGTCTCTTTCAAGCCCCCCTAGTCCCCTAAAATGAGGGGTGAAAGTTTGTATGGAGCATTCCACAATTTTCAAGGTAGAAAGCTAACAATTGGTATGGACTATTTGTGACTAACAAAAAAAAAAGTGCATCATTTTTTTTTGTGGGAATCTGCCCCCAACCTCTCAAAAGAGGGGGTGAAATTTTATATGGAACTTTTCTCAATTTTCAGGTAGGAAGCTAAAATTCGGTACACAGACTCTTTGTTATCAACGAAAAATAACTGCCTTATTTTTTTTTTGGAATTCTCCCCCAGCCCCTAAAATAGGGGATGAAAATGTGTGTGATAGAAACGAATAATAAAACAATTTAATTAAAACAAATTAAATAAATAAATAAAACAAAATTAAAACATTAAAGCTAATCATAAATCAATCAGCTTTTGAGAAAAAAAAAAACAACTTCCGAAACATACATACGTGTTACTCATGGATTCCGATAGATGGCGCTGATAGCTTTCAGAATCGCGCTAACGTTGTGTGCTCTCTGTCCGTACTTAAGGTCTTAAGTGCGGGCACTGGCCCGCGCTTCACACTATAGTGCATACGGTACCTATACTCTGTTATTTGACTATTGATTTGCTTTTGATTTTTGGCTATTCGTGTTTACTTTTGCGATTTGGTATTGTTGTCTTGGTTTGGTTTTCCGATGTCCGAAAACAGACTCGGTTTCAGATTCGGTTTTACCGTTGTTGTTTTTCGGATTGGATTAATTCGTTTAGTTTCGGGGATATAATTATACAGTACTAGCTTTTGCCCGTGGTTTTGAAACAAACTAACTACCCTAGGCGTCCCAGTCATGCTTATGCGATATTTGGATGCCCCGAGATTACGTAATGGGACGAGACTTCGTGTCACACAACTTGGTCGCAATATCATTAGCGCCAATATCTTAACATAGGAAATGGTGAAAATGTAATGATCCCACGAATCCCAATAATTCCTACAGATGTCCCGTTCCAGTTTAAAAGGCTACAATTTCCTGTTAAACTTAGTTTCACTATAACTATTAACAAAGCGCAAGGACAAACGTCAAAGGTGGCTGAGTAAACTTTGAAAAGCTGTGCTTTTCCCATGGACGGTTGTATGTAGCCTGTTCGCGTGTGTTCAATGCCCAGAGTCTTAACATTGTATCCCCACATGAAAAGACACATAATATCGTTTACAGTAGCGAATTAAAATAATATTCTGTTCCGAGTTCTCTTCTGTGTTCTAAATCAGGAAAGGGGTACCGTGTTACTTCGAATTTAACGCGGGCAAAAGTCAGGGACTAAATAAAAGGAAAAACACTGAATATTTTTTTTTTCGAATGTCTCGAAAGTGACAACACATGTCAACTAAGAAGCGGCACAGTCGCATTAATAGCGGAACACCGATGATGACATTTCGGTGGCCCTGACATCCGTTGCCGGGTGATGAATGGCGTTCTTAGCGTCATCTTCAGGCGGATTAGGCGCACAATGCCATATTTGCAAAATGACATATTGACGCAAAATGCCACATTCGCAAAATGACATTTCGCAATATGCCACACTAGCAAAATGCCACATTAGCATAAGACATATTCGCAAAATGACACATTCGCAAAATGTCTTTTTTCAAAATGCCACATTAGCAAAATGCCACATTATTAGCAAAATGCCACATTATTAGCAAAATGCCACATTATTAGCAAAATGACACATTAGCAAAATGCCACATTAGCAAAATGCCACATTATCAAAATGCCGCATTATCAAAATGCCACATTATCAAAATGCCACATTCTCAAAATGACACATTCTAAAAAAATCAAAATTATCACATAATGTACGATTTGGAGGTTTTTTTTTGTTTTTTTTTTTATTTGCTTTGGAGGTATGCGGAACAGTGTAAAGTCCCGCAAACCTCCGTTGAAAAGGGAAGATCCTTTGGCCAGACAGGTATGTTAGTGCTTGTAAATAAATAAATGTCTGGTGGGCAACTGCCCGCTGGATAATTTTGGGCTGTTGTTGTGATGTTCTAAACGCGCGGAGAACTTTAATTTCGCGATGCAGGATTAATTCTTATATGACGCCATAGATATCGCCACAACGTGAATGACAACAAAGAATTTTTAAAATTACTTATTTACTTGCAGCGGGTTTTTTATTAAAATTATGAATAAAAAATAATACCAATTGTATTTTTCCAGTATTTAATCACATTTATACATTTTCATTTATTTTAACATAAAATAAAATAAAAATGTAAACTGAAGTAATGAATGCTTCTGAGAATCATAAACACTTAATAACAAAATATTGTAACATTTTCAAAAAAACTATTTTTTTTGTATCTACATTTGGATTAAGTAACGATTTAGTTGCGTAAGGGTCAATTGTTTGATTGTAATTATAATAACACTATAATAAGTATGTTACCTATAAAACTGCTAATCGTACAATTGTAGAAAAATAACTTTACGGAGAAATTTTGCTTATGACAAACGGTTATCCCTTAACTTTTTTAACAATTTTTTACATTGTTAATCAAAATGGATGTCTTTGCTTTTCCGATTCTGTCGGAACTAGTGAATTAAAGATTGTTGATATATATTATCCCAGTACCTATTTACTTTCTTGTAGAAATTTGTGGACGAATAGATAGACTGAAGGTTTTTTAAGGATACGTCTGTTGATGCGGTGATGCCAACCTTCTAGAGCATTTGTTGTTCTGTGTCTTTGGTATGCACAGCTCAAAACGGATTGGAGTAATTTTGGATTCCACTGATTTTTGTAATAAGTTTGGAACCTTTTCATTTCTGGTGCGTTTGGTAAGTTACTTAGAACGTAGTCCCATACAGTAGGTATATCGTTAGTTGGCACTAAAGGTAAGATTCTGGAAATGTTACATCCCAATATGCACATTCAGACTCCGCTTACCTTTAAACAACCGTGTTTCAGAGCAGAGAGGGGCCTCTCCGGAGTATTCAGTGATGTTGATTGAAGGTTGACACGCACTGTCTTCCACCACATCATTGCTGCCACTCAACATTTATGTACAACTAATTAATAACTGACTTATTCAATAGTAGACTTATTCAACAACAGTAAACCATAAAATAAAATAAACGCAATCGTAGAAAAAACAGACAAAAACACTGAAAAAATTGTCATCAATGACGGATCACGTCAGCGGAGCGGGCGGCGCAGTCGCTTTGGCTGCCTGGGGCGCCGCAACGCCGAAAAAGGCATTTCGGCGGCGGCAGCGCCCTGGCAACCGTTGTTCGGTAACTTGCTTAGCGTCGTCGCGTCGCCTCCAGACACCACGCATATAACTGTATTGCACTCGACTTGACTGTATGGATGTTTAACGTCCCATAGAAATATTGTTATGATCTGATCATGAACTTTGAAGATATGGAACAGAACTCCTCATAGGATCACAGCAGAACTGTCGTAACAAGTATAATTGCTTTATTTATACATGTAGTCGATGACGGACGTTTTTTTTTATTTTTTACTTGGATTAGTACTTCCAGCATATATTTAAATAATAAAGGTCATATTTTCTTCGATGAAAATATTTGTTTTTTTTCAAACAAAAACAATTAGAAATAATTATTTTCCGATTATTCAGATAACATTTTTTTCTTTTATAATAATTACTTACGAATTTCAAATTAATTTCAGCTTGGTACATTGGTAAATTATACTTCTATTATACTAATGCTTTTATAGTGGCCGCATCATACAAACATACCACAGTGTTGTCTTTTTAGCCCAAAGGTTGACTGGTACAGAATGCCTTGTTGCATTAAGTCCGCCTATGTACATGAAGTGTAAATATTTTTTTGGTTTCCATTCTGATATTCGAGAAACAATTAATTATAATAAAATTTTATAAGCTTGTTTATCGATCTAAACAACATGAATATGGGCATGAATATATAAATCAGAGGTATTTTCATATCCTTGTGTAAACCGCTTCCTAAATCTCCCAGAATTATGTACTTGGATATTGTGAAGGTGGGGCACGACTGAAATGTAGCATCTATATATTTTTTTTTTAATGTTTTCTATTTCTATAATTAATCGTTTCAGTAGTTCAGGTATGTAGTTTTAGTATTTCTTTTAGTTCCTTTGTGGGAACTATCGTGACGAAAAAAAGTCAGTAATAGTCTCTTAGAAGGAACTTCTAAGTCGGCACTCTTATCAAAGTGGTCGTGGCTGAGGCGTGAGACGGACAGGGCCGCGACGCTCCGACGTCGTTTGCCTCCAAGGAACCACCGTGACGAAAATGGGTCAGTTGTTTCTCCGAAGGAACTATTGTGAACGAATTCATCTGTTTGTGGTTAGCTAGTTTTCAACTCAATAGCTTTTGACAAAACTACATCTGTCGGGGTTTTTTAATAATTTGTGCAATACAGTACTAAAGTTCCAACAATCAGTTATTTATTTATTTAACAATTTATGTACACACAATAATAAAAGAAAAGAAGAAGAAAACAGAAGAATGGTACAAAGGTGATGCTTATTTCTAAAGAAATCTCTTCCAGCATACCTGCGAAAGGAGAAATCAGAAACTTTTATTTCAAATAGACCAATTACAGGCACTTTTTAATTGTCAAAATGTTGGTCAGTCAAAAAAATAAAAAGTGAAGCTAAATTGCACGTTCCAAAGCGTAGATCTTTATGGAGAAGAACGTGCAAGAAATTCCATTGACACTCTTTAAATCATATTATGAATTACATAAATCTTGGTTACATATTTCTTGTCGCTTCTAATATGCGAGCACAATGTACATAAGTAATAATAATTACAAAAAAACTAAAGCTAATTAAAAAAATAGAAATTGAATTAAGCCACTGGCAGCTAAGACACGAGCATGACGCGTGCATCAGCCCCACTCAGCTCAACCATTTTGAAGGGAGCTGAATGACCCAATAACACGTGCCACCATCAGCCAGACATCTGAGTGAGCATGACAAACTCTCAACTGCCATGCTCGTAAGTTCAAACAAGTTGGAACCTAATAAAAATGCTCCATGCTACTCCACATTCACAAAACTTAAAAAACATTTCGAAATAAGAATACAAAAAAGGGGAATAGTATCTCTTCCAATATTTATAAACATATAGAGAAAAAAAAACTAATTTGAAGGTAAAAGTGGCTGTAGCTGTGGAGCACGACCGGCATTTAGCCAAGCGCTTACATAAATTATAGAAACTTCCAGTTTATAATAGGCTTGTCTACATAGCGTGCGTTTAATACATGTTTTAAATTTGGACTCATTTAGTTGTAGAATCTCAAGTGGTATTTTATTATAAAATTTTACACTGTACCCCATAAAAGAACTATGTACTTTAGCCAATCTGAATCGAGATTGATCTAATTTGTTCCTATTTCTAGTATTAAAATTGTGCCTGTCACTTGTCTTAGTAAAAAGATGAATATTTTTCAGAACATACATAATGTTTTCATAAATGTATTGACAAGGGACCATCAGGATGTGTATTTCCTTAAATCCCTAAGAGAATCACTTCTGCAAAAATTATATATGACTCTGATAGCTCTTTTCTGCAGAATAAAAATAGACCATCTATGCAGCCTGTCTGCAGTCCGTCTCCATAGCAAAATACCGTAACATATGTAACTATGAAAGAGAGTTAGAAAAAATAGAGATGTAGACACTGTGATTAGGAGATACTGTTACTGTGGAGTTACTGTGAGAAGGAAGGAGTAGGAGATTTTTTTCCATTTCATAGAATTTCCATTATGTATTCCATTTCAAAGGATTCAAATGTGTAACGTTTATGTATCTGGTTTTAGCCTTATCCTGTAGGCTTGTTGGTACTCTTGTTCTGGGAAGAAATGAAGAAGAGATATGATAATTAATTTAATAACAACGGGTGCAAAAGTTACTGATATTTGCAATAAATTACTGAAAATGTCCAATTCCACCTTCCTTAGTTTTTTGCACATTTGACACAAAAGAATTTTTGCCATGTTGAGTAATACAATATTTGTAGTATGATAAGTTATGTCAATAGAAAATCATTAATTTGCAGAAAATTTTGTTTTGTAATTATTACACATTATTTTTTCATTTTGCACCTATTGAAAATAATTTGTATCTTTTCCATTTCTTTTTTTGTGCTACGACAGAATGTTTGATAAGTTTATTTTGTTTTTAATAAGATGATTTAGTAATATTAAGAAATCATTGATTTATGATCAAACTTACGAATCATAAAGTATAATGTTTAGCTTTAACGTCCTGTAACCTCAAATTTAAAAGATAAATAATAGTATTTGACAAAATGATTTATGTACAATTTTTGTCTCCAGACAACACAGAAGTATTTTTTACAGAAGTCAGGAAATGAGAATACAGTGCTTCAGGATAATACACGAGAAGTGGACAATCATTTTAAGTGAACGTACGAACGTTAGAGTAAACTTATCAGTGACTGAACGACAGTTGACTCAAGACACTATCTAAACCGCGTGAACAGAGACAATCAAATTATTTTAATATAAAAACAGGCTAATAAAACTTAGCATTTTTGCCGTAATTGAATTACTTATAAAGTTTTATTAGCCTATTTTTGAATTACTTATAACACAATGAATACATATTCATAATCATTGCTCGTTAAGTTGAGTAAAAACAATGTTATTAAAAAAAAGTCCGGAATCCAATAATACTGCCAATTCTTAAGTGTCATTCAAAAATGCCACTACCATTGTATGAGCCGTAATATTCTCCAGATTTGACTTATTTTTTCAGCAACTTGTGCCTTAAGTTCGAGGTGTAAGGTTTAAAATCCTTTGGTTTTTAAAAACAAGGGTTAAATGCGTCTGTTGGCGGCTCGGCCTTCGAACGAGAGGTGCTTTTGAGTGTGAAGTCAGCACCACTGAGAATCTTATGTCAGTAGTACATTTCCTTTAATCTAGGGCCCGAGATGTTCTCAATCTGATGTGGATTTAAATGCGGTTTATTTCAAACTATTTTATGCCTTTGGCGTCACTAGCGTTACTTTATGATTAATACACTCAAACTAATTGGTTTTTTACACACTGTAATTTTTTTTAAAAATAAATTATGATTTTTAATTAAATGTACTAAACTGGCAGTAGCTATCGATGAACCATTGTTATAGCTGTCACTTTAGTCCAGCTTATAAAAATTATGATATAATAATATAATTCAAACATGAATCGAAAGACACGTAGTACCATGTATCGACCTAAAACAATCATGACCGTCGAAACATATTGCTATAAACCCACTATTTTTGTATATAATTTCGGTGTAGGAACCCAGTATCACTTTCATAACTATAATTAATCTAAAAATACCTCTAAATCTAAAATGCAGCAAGCTGTCTAGGCTATAGGGCATTCGAAAGAAATATACGAACGTCGTATTTCTCTGCTTTCATAATTATATTTAAACGATTATATGATATTGTTTGTATTATGTGTATTTAGTAAGAATAATGTTTATTGTTCATTGTTACAATAAATAACGAACACCTTAAAAACTATTACATATTGATTAATATTGTCTGTAACTAATTAGTAATTATACATATATTTAGATGGTGGTCCACAAACTAGGTATAGAACCTGTATCTTGGGAACCTGAGTTGAGATAATTTTAATTTTAATTCGGTTTTTTGTATTTTGTAAACAATGAAACAACAAAATGAATAATAAAAAGTAAAAATAGGGTAAGAAACAAGCTGACTTATAATAAAGGTTTTAGTGTGTAGTGTATGTGTGTAGTGTGCGTGTGTAGTGTTTGTATGTAGTGTGCGTGTGTAGTGTTTGTGTGTAGTGTTTGTGTGTAGTGTTTGTGTGTAGTGTTTGTGTGTAGTGTATGTGTGTAAGGTATTTGTGTACTTATATATGCCAAATACTATTGTCGTATTGTTGTTGTTTATTGCTTGACTGGAGTAGTTCCGTATTACTTTAAAATTTCCTCAGTCTGTTCGTACGATAAAAGAGCAAGTCAGTTAATAAAGGTTTTTTTACACGCAAAATTCTTTAGGTCTTTGATATTCCAGCTCTTGCTGATTTTATTGTAAATTTGAACAAAATTGTAGAAGGGGCATCTCCTGACCAACAGACAGTCTGCTTTGGGAAGAGGAAAATGGAGGACACGTTTAGAGATTATTTTATTGTAATCTGATCTGTATTTTAAGGTTTTGTGTACATTTAATGTAGCGCTTAAAATACATATTTGCCGTACTCTTAAGACCTCAAACTCACTATAAATTAGTACTGTAGGGAAACGGAATGGCTTTCTTAAAGTTGCTTTAATAACAGCTTTTTGAGCTCTTTCTACTTCTATAAACGTACTTTACGATGGAGAAGCGCAATGGCAAAGCGTGATGATACGAACCACGTTGGAGAAGCTTAATACGAGGCACGATGGTGAAGCGCAATGGCAAGGCGTGATACGAGCCACGATGGAGAGGCTTGTTACGAGGCACAATGGTGAAGTGATCTACAAAACTTTGCAACAAGTAATGTGCAAATCCATATTTTGATACAATCAGGGCTTTTTTATTGTTGATAGGTTCGCGCTTGACCGCTATCTCACCTGATGGAAAGCGAGTGACTGGTACTAAAATTTGAAATTCACCAGTCCGCAATGGGTCCCCGATCGAACGGTTAAGGAAAACATTCCTTAACCGTTTGTTCAAATAAATAATACAAAGTAATGGCACATGACTGGGTTTGAACCGCAACTTGCAACTCGTAAATCGGGGCTGTTTCCACTGGGCCACCAAGACCCAATATTAAATTGCTACAATTTCGTATAATTGGTATAATCTCGTCACTTGTATTGACACTGATGAACCGCTACAAATTGCTTCGATACACGAAATTGATGCTTTAGTGTTTATCAGTACAGCACAGACTGTTTAGCTTCAATAATGTTGATTAATGGAGTGAGGTCACCGTGTTTGCGCCCTTCAAAATTTTGAACCGAGTGGTGTGATATATGCGACAAGTCCGTGAACAGGACGCGTCATTTCCGTAAATAGGATGCGTCATTTCCGTAAATAGGATGCGTCATGTTCGTGAACAGACGCTGTCAGTTAAGACTGGTCATCTCTTAGCTGCCAGTAGCTTATTTTAATTTTTAATTTAATTTTTCTATACTTAGAATTTTTTTTACTTATACACATCGAACTCACAAAAAAATTGCGACAAAAAACATGTAACTGTGATATTTGTAACACATAACATGATTGAGAAGAGTATCCATGGAGTTTTTTGCACATTTTTTTCTATTGAATGCTTTGGAATGTGCAACTATCATTTTTTTGATTTCTTGATAATTCAAAAGCTCCTGTAATTTTTTTAGTCCCTTCCCCCAAAACTTCCCAGTCGCAAAACTTCCCAGTCGCAAAACTTCCCAGTCGCAAAACTTCCCAGTCGCAAAACTTCCCAGTCGCAAAACTTCCCAGTCGCAAAACTTCCCAGTCACAAAACTTCCCAGTCGCAAAACTTCCCAGTCACAAAACTTCCCAGTCGCAAAACTTCCCAGTCGCAAAACTTCTCAGTCGCAAAACTTCCCAGTCACAAAACTTCCCAGTCGCAAAACTTCCCAGTCGAACTTCCCAGTCGCGAAACGCCCCATTCGCACAATGTCCTATTCGGGAGCACCAATCATAAAAAAATTTAATTGGCAGTTTCTTAAAACGTGTTTTATATCTACTTGATTTGATGCTTTTTTTAGGTGTAGAGGTTCTGGGAGGTGTCTTGTGTATGTGAGCTTACATGTGTGTAGTGTGGGGTAAAGTTTAAATATATATATATATATATATATACAGGATGGCGCCGACAATACTACAATGAATTAAACTGTATACACATACTCACATATTCATGTTTCCAGTCTGTATAACAAAAATTATTCGAATATATGCAGTAGTTTAGTCACAGGGCATTATTTTTCATTTTAAGTATTTTCTACATGAACTTCATATGTACTCGTTTATATGAAGTTTACGATCACAAAAAAAAACTTTTTTGGCAATTGAGAAAAAAAAAACATATTTGTAAAATCGTATAAATATATATACCGCCATGATTATGGCGTGCCCAGCTCCTATACGTGTAAGAGTGACACTAGACGACAGAATTCAGGTTTCTTTCCAATTTTTTTTTTATATTCATTGTCAAAATATATATATATAAAACTGATATTTTGGTAATCTGATATTGAGTCGGTGGTGCTACCCTTCAAGAGCATTAGTTGTTCGGTGCTTTTATCCTGCACAACTCAATACCAATGGTGACATTTTTGGATACAATTGGTTCTCAAAATATAGTTGGAAACTTCTCATTGAGTGATTTTTCGGTGCATTGTCCAGAATGTAACGCTACGCTTTTGGTATCATGTAACGTGCTGGTACCAGAGGCAGTATCGTGCTCAACCACGCTGTATTTCGCCCTTCCGCAGTTTCCAGTGATTTTTATTTTTTTCATTAAAATGCCTGCCAGCCGGTAGCAGCCAGTCACTTAGGCTTTTGGGTAAATTGATTTAAGTGCAATAAACTGCGCTGGCTTGTATTCACTTTTAAATTGCTTAATATGGATGCCCAATTGATCACGTATTATATTGTAAAAACATTTATATGTTCCTTGCGTTTTGTTCGGAAGCAATGCATAAACGACTAAAATCATGTTCGTCGTAGATTGGTCTGAATTCAGATTAACGTGTGTAAGACATATCTTTGAAAAAATGGACTTAGAGCTGCATGAAACGTTCCGTCAGCATAATATGAATTTATGGATTTTTAAATTTTGCTGCTTTATTTCGTAGCAAACACTAATATTTTTTTATTGTCGCCATCAACTTAAACTAAAAAATATTTCCCAATACCATCTGGTTTTTTTATAGTTTCAATACAAGTGTGCTTTAATTTATCCGTATTCAGATTTTTTAACGGGCCGAACATAAATCCTTGCAAACTGCTCTTTTTTTTCAAAGATGTATGACAATTCGAATCTCTTTGGTGTTACATGTGTGTTGAGTTTCACTAATTCTATATTATGTTTTTTTGGTAGTATTATGTAAGGTTACCAACGTGGTGCATTTCTTCTAACTGTTGTATATTAAACTAAGATTACCATAGAATTTGAATTCGTAAAAACCTACTGGTTTTTCACGAATTCTAATTCTATCCATTATTTATTTATGATAGGATAATTTATTAAATAGATACACGCACAATTAAAAATCAAAACAATTTATCACAATTATTATTGAAAGCCCAAATGTGCTACGCTGAACTATTTCTAAATGACTGAATCGTATTGTTCTTCACAATGTCTTGCGATCCAGGCTCAGTCCGAAAAAGATGTGGATTAATTTTAATTTACGCACGACTGCTCTGCTAAACTAATTTATCCAAAGGATAATAAATAAAATATTTTTATTCTGAAAGTTTTATTCAATGACATGGACAATATTTTTTTTTAATTCTAGCTACTTCCAACGTCATTGGAGACTTTATTGAGACTATACTCTTTCATACCAGTTCTCGCAATTATTCCTCTCGTACGTTTATAATTCATAATTTATCTTTCTCTTTATCGTCATCGTTCAATCATAATGGGTGGGGCTCCCATTTTGTAAATTTATGAAATCTTAGCTATTTATGTAATCTTTGGGGAAAATAATGGTTACACTTCTTTTTTATTTATCTTTTGCTCTTACTACTTATTTGATAATTTTAAGGATTTCTAATTTCTGTTAATCAAATATACGTTACATTATTGGCTTCTTTTCTATGCTTATTTTAAATATGTTGCAATATTTTGTAAAGCATAATTTGTGCAGCTACTTATTTTTAACTATGATACGCCTATTTTCACACAGAAATTTAGGAAGATCTGTCTATTGGTCCCTTTCATTATATCCGCTATTATTTCTCTACGTAGACTAAAATCGAGCCGATGCTCTAGATCGTAGCGCTCAGCAGCGTATATTGGGCAGTCCACGACTAAATGCGAAACGGATTCACTCATGCTTGCATCGCAGGCGCACGATGGACTATCTTTACACTTAAAGCGGTTTAAATATTCCGAGAATCTACCGTGCCCCGTCAAAACCTGCGTGAGGGTTCCCATTGGGCTAACCTGTTTCACAATACGGTAGGCTGCTATGGCATCAGGAAAGATCATTTTCGTCACCGAGGCGATCCCGCCCGTCACGTATCTCCGATTCTACTCATCGAGCGACCCCATTCGGATCTGGCGTCTGATAAATGAAATCGGACATCGATCATAGTCTGGCTTCCTCCGTGCCGACAATGCTGCCTCCTTCGCCAGCTCGTCCGCACGCTCATTTCCCGGTAGTCCCGCGTGAGTCTTTACCCAGAACAAAACCACAGTTTTGCTCTGTTCAAAAGCCTGAGCCAGGTTTTTTCGCGCGAGCACTGCCAGGGGATAAAGATGGCTTGTGAGCGTCTGTAATGCGGACATTGAGTCGCTGTACAAGCCATAGCTCGCCTCCTTGCGCTTGAGGATAACGTCTGTTGCTTTGCAAATGGCCAACAGTTCCGCCTGGTAGACAGTGCAGTACGCGGCGAAGCTAAGTTTGAGGCTCTTGACCTCGCTGACATTATCCCAAAGGGATAATGCGGCTCCGACCTTCCCCTCAATCTTGCAGCCGTCAGTGAAGATTCGCACTGCCTGCACATTATTATTGTCCACAAGTTGTTGATCTGCCAGACATATGAACTCCAAAGCCATTTGCGCAGCTGGATGAGGGGCTTCTGCAAATCCCTCCATACATTCAATCTCCCGGTCTCCCGGTATGACAACTAACTCTAACTCGGGTCTAACTTTAACTTTTCTGCTGTCATGATAACTGTCTAGTAGCCTCCTGATATTCACCGGGCACTCTTTCTCAGCCAGCCTGACTTTGATGGCCGCCACCAGGCGCTATCAAAGGCGCCCTCTATATCCAATGACACCAGGACAATTAGCTTCTTCAGCCTCAACTTCACACCATTGCCTCTTTCCAGATGTCCGGGAAATGTGCCAATTCTAGGCACTTATTGTACAGGGCAAGGAAGGCCTCCGGGTCCTGGTCGATCGCTTGACAGCAGATATCAGGCGTGAAGCCATCCGCTCCGCGAGCCTTCTTCGGACTAAAACCTGCCACAGCGGTCTTCAGCTCCAGCGGCGTAAACGGTGGGTCATGATGCTCACCATGTTTCCACTCGTTTACCCGACTGCCTCTCTGGTGAGCCTGTGGTCTGCGTTGTCCTGTTCTGTCATGTCACTCAGATAGAACGTGTCTGCGAGTAGGGCTGCCGATTCTTTTGGGTTTAGGAATGCACCGTCCTTTTTTATTACCAAGTCTACAGGAGAAGGTGATCGCCGCCTATATTGTTTTGTTCCCACCTATGTGTCGATAGGTTGGATTTAGCAGACAACTTCATTCTTTTCCACGCCACATTTAATTCTCTATCTGAACGATATTTGCTCGTTAACTTATTAAATCTAAAAGTAAAATATAAACTAATTAATATTACACTACCAGTAACGTATACATACAAGTTCAGGCATCACTTTCACATCAACTTTTTTACTTTCAGCATGTTTCTTGAGGTTTTCGTGGATTTATTCTCTATTATGTGGGCTGATTGGGCAATAACATAACGTAATATCTTCAATAAAAAAAAAAATGGCTTTGTAAGGGTTTTATTAATATATTTTGCAAAATTTTCACAATGTGTTAAAATGAGTCCAGTCGAGATCAGAGCGCGTGCGCGAGAGAGGTCGTTTGGGTCTTTTTTTCAGGAGAACGGTTAAAGAAGACGAAATTTAAACGTTCGTTTCAAATTGACGAGCGTAACCGACGTACCACCGACCCTTATTCAATATATTGTAACATAAATAAAGCAACAATTTATGATATATTTTTATATTTATAAATTACGGTTGACCTCTTTCTCGAATTAAGACCTACCCAACTGGACTGTCTGTCCAAGGTAGACGCAATCATCCAGAACTTAGAGTATAGAGTCTCCAATCTTGATAGGAGTGGGTGCTACATGGATGTTTATCGTGACTTTAGTTTTGTCTATGTTCATTTTAAGACCAACTCTTTCGGAAGCTCTACTGAGGTCATTGAGCATTGCGCTGAGCTCTTCCGTAGTCTCAGCCATGACTACTATGTCGTCGACAAACCGAAGATTAGTGTTGTACTTGCCATTGACATTAATCCATTCCAGTCTATAACCTTGAAGACATCCTCCATTGCGGCCGTGAACAGATTTGGGGAAATGACGTCTCTCTGTCTCACACCCCGCTGCAGGAGGACAGGTTTCAAGATCTGGTCCTGCAGTCTGACTGACATAGTGGCGTTTTCGTATAAACACTTCAGCACCTCGATGTACCGATAGTCAATCTAGCACCGTTGGAGAGACTGCAGCACAGCCCAAGTCTCGATCGAATCAAAGGCTTTCTCATAGTCCACAAACGCTAGGCAGAGAGGCAGATTATACTCCTCGGTCTTCTATATAACCTGCCGTAGAGTGTGTATATGATCTATGGCGCTGAAACCTTTTTGGAATCCGGCTTGTTTGGGAGGCTGGAAGTCGTCGAATCTGCGCGCGAGACGGTTCGTGATGACTCTGGAAAACAGCTTGTAGACATGGCTCAGAAGTGAGATGGGCCTTTAATTCTTAAGCAGGGCGTTGTCGCCCTTTTTAAAGAAGAGTACTACCACACCTCCGCTCCATGTCTGTGGTGTTTCCCCCTCGAATATGACGGAATCAAACAGCTTCTGAAGGGCCTTAAAGATTGGTTTCCCATCCGCCTTCAGGAGTTCGGCTGTAATTCCTTCATCGCCCGGTCTCTTGTTGTTATTAAGCTGCTTCAGCCATCCAATATACCCCAGTGTCTCAAGACGAAAGTCTGTGACCAGTGCGTATTGCCAGTGATGACATAATATGGTTCCGAAACGTGGTCGCTCACAATGGGCCTCACCAGAAGGCTCAAAGTCACCCAAAGGAAAATAGAAAAGGCTATGCTCAGAGTTTCCTTGCGTGATCGAATCAGAAATGAAAAACGCGGGGTTGAAAAGTACGTAGGTAAGATATGGTAATATATTATGTCATCATCATCATCATCATTTCAGCTGATAGACATCCACTGCTGGATATAGGCCTCCCCCAAATGTCGCCACAAAGAACGGTCCTGTGCGTCTCGCATCCATCGGATTCCCGCAACCTTCACCAGGTCATCAGTATTATGTACGTAAATTTGCAAATTTTAATGTGATTCGAAAGGCAACGGCTGGACAAAGGAAATTGGTAGAAAAAATGCAGCAATAACGTATAGATTCAGCTACAGTATTTTCGAAACCCGGGGCCCTGGGACGAAGGCAACGAAGGAACAAGAGTGGGTTTTTAGTCAGTAAAAGTCTGACACTATCTCCCGCTCCGCCCAAGAGCGGGTTTTGTCATAAGATGATTTTCCCACCCAATAAAAAAAAAAAAAGCTACAGTATTTTTTTTGAAATGATATAAACTAGTTCTTGAAATCTTGACTGCAATGCCACCTGATGGTAAGCAGTGATGCAAATGTTGATGGTGAAGCGCTCTTGTTTAGTAAGAGCCTATTTACTCTAGTCTTGAAGACACCTAAATTACAATCGGATGGGAAGACCTAAGCTTTGATATCCCTGCTGGATATAAGAGGATCAGAGCACGAGGGGGTTTCAGACGTACCAGATATATACGCACTATTCTAATGTTTAAAATAATTATAGTCCGATGCATGCCTTCGCAAGTAGAATAGTAATGAAAAATAATATGACACTTTTTTAAATCCTTTTCGGAAGTCAACTCATGGCCCCTGTGGGCTTCGACCCTGCTGGGCCCCTATGGTATAGAAACTTTGCACATGCTCAAGTAATCTACGGCCAGTTTCGGTAACGGCCATAAAACGCGGCTGAATATTTGGCTCGACAGAAGTCAATAATGTCTTAATGCCTAAGGCATTAAGTCCGCCGCTGTACGTTTGTGCATAAAGTATTAAATAAATAAATAAGTCCATTCGAAATTATTATATAGGAGATGGGAACCTTTTTTTTTGAGGTGGGAAAATATCAAAAAATTTCTTCTGCTTTGGGTGGAGCAAGAAGGAGTGTTAGACTTTTGCTGACTAAAACTTTGTCTTGTCACCCTTTGTGTTCTAGGGCCACGGTAACTCTTTTGAAAAATTCAGCCCATAGTCGCCCTTATAATGTTCCCACTGCTGGGACTCAGGCCTCCTCTCTAGGAGAGGGAATGGACCGTAATCCACCACGCGAGCCCAGTGCGGGTTGGTGCATGTCACATGTTTTCGAATTTTTGGTTCTAGGACATGCCGGTTTCTTCACGATGTTTTCCTTCACCGTTTTGAGAGCAGTGGTGATGATATAAATTACACAAAGTAATGCGCCTGGCTGGGTTTTAACCCGCGACCTACAGCTCCTAAGTCGGGGCCATTACCAATTGGCCACCACTGCTCTCAAAATTCAGCCTTTGGGCAGAGTTTGGGCAGGGCACATTGCATGCAGAACAGATAGTTGGGGCCAAAAGGTTCTGGAGTAGCGACCGCGTACCGGACGACGCAGTGTTTGCAGTGGCGACCGCGTACCGAACGACGCAGTGTTGGAAGGCCCCATACAAGGTGGACCGATGACTTGATGAAGGTTGCGGGAATCCGATGGATGCGAGACGCACAGGACCGTTCATTATGGTAACATTTGGGGAGGTCTATGTCCAGCAGTGGACGTCTATCGGCTGATGTGATGATGATGATTTTAGTATTTATAAATAATTAGTTTAGTATTTATAAATAATTATTTTTATATTCTAAGTGTTAATAAAATAGCAATATTTAAAGGAACGGAAAGTTTTTTCAAATAAAGTCTGTATGAACGAATAAAAAAGTATCATCATAAACTTTCTTTGATATTATTTATATTAATATGCTTAATTTTGTAATCATAACACATTTTAATCATAATAATCGCGTTCCTAAAGTAAGAAACCAAGACCTTTTAGTCTTAGATTAAAACAGTGTTAAAGCATTTTTTTTGTAATAAGACGGACAATGTTTTTCTGCACAGTACTTTAACATTTGCTATAGCAAATGTTTAAGTTAGCTATAAATTAGTTACTTTCTCCTGGTGGCAGGTGTAAACAACCTTGATGGCAAATAAAAGAGTTGGCATATAATAAACATAAAAGTTTATTGCATTGTTTGATTTTTGTGTGTTCTACATGAGTATTTTGTAAGGATGTTATGAGGCTCCGTAACCGTAACAGGAATTATCGGATATCTTTACTACAAAAGGAGAAACTGACAGTACTATCAACGCACAGCCGAAAGTTCTGAGACAAGGAAGGTGAAATTTTGCACAAAGCTTCCTTTTATTATGTAGGCGAGCACTAAGGGTTTTTGAAAATTCAACTCATAAGGGGGTGAAAATGGGGATTCATTTGTTGGCAAAATTTTATACCTCTTGGACCAATATACTTGGAATTTATAAAACAGTTAACTTTTAATAATCCGTTATTTAAAACCAGCCTTGTAAAACAATTTTGGGGGTGTGAAAGGTTGCATGGAAAAATATTAATCCTTGGGTTACTAAACTTGAAACTTAGCAAAAGTCTAACCGAAAAAAAATACTAAACTGTCATTACTCTTTAGTTTTTCAAAATTAGCCTCTAAATAGGGGCAAAGGGGCGTTTCATTTTCATGAAAACTTTCTTGCGAACGAAGTCGCGGGCAAAGCGCTATTTCGAATTAAAAATGTACCCGTAACCATAACTAAAGGAACCGATATAAAAGTTTCGGATAAAGACGGAGTCTAAATTACAGATTACGATGGGTTTTTGTTTGTGTTACCCGGACAAATAAATGATAATTTTGACTAAAAATAATAATAATAAATAATAATAGCTTTTTGTGTTCTGTTTTTTTAATTTTAAAATTTCTATATCCATAATCGAATCAGTTAGAAATGATTTCAAAACCGTAACTGTCTGACGGGTATAATATTATCCTTATATCCGTATCCAGAACCGAAATTTTATATCCTTAGTAACCCGTGGTGTTTTGTGGATTATTCATTCTTTTTTTACGGTTATTTTATGTGATGTTATTTCTTTCACTACCTGGCTAGATGAAACCATAAATTACTAATGATATTGTGTGATGTTTTTAATGAAAATAAATTTACATACTAAGAAGGTACCACTCGTAAGTTTATATTTGTGTATATTTTTGATGCTCCTTCACGTTCTAACGGCTGAACACAGAAACTATGTTAAATACAAAAATAACGTCATAATCGCGTAAGAGCGGTTGTATGAAAAATAGTGAAAATGTATGTCTGGTTGCATGCCCTTAAGCTATTTGTAACTCATATTAACTGAACTGTAATAATAAAATTCTTTATACCCATATCACGCGGGTGAAGTCAACATAAGTTTGTAAGTGCGAATCGGTCTCGTGCACTGAGGGTTCCGTACAAACTTACCTATGAAAACAGTTAAATTTCCGAATTGAGTTACAAAGATTTTTCCGAACCGAGAAAAAGTTTTTTTTGAGTCGTAACTACAAATTCACAGTTTTCAGAAAGCTCTTACGACTAGCCTCAATGACTATGAAATGGCGTACTTTATGATTTTTTTTTTGTTCTATTGCTTTTTCTGAGCAATCTTAATACTTAGGGCATACTGAAAATTTCTGGATTCTGATAAATAAGGCTAGATGTAAGACTACTACTAGACTTTATTGTTTTCCTAAGTATATTCCCTCACAATTAATGCATTTTAGCATTCGCTGAAACCACTGTACCAAAGCAGCTGGACCAGTCTTTAGGGACATTTTCAATAGCTTTACGGAACGCATCCATCGCCGATTCAGAGCTCGTAAAACGTGTGCCTCTAAGTTTGTCTCCAATTTTTGGAAACAAATAGAAGTCGCAGGGTGCGAAGTCCAGGCTGTAAGGTGGATGCGTTATCAGTTCCACATTTGAAGTCTTTAAATAGGCTTCTATTACCTTAGCAGTATGTGAGGATGCGTTATCGTGGTGTAAGAGTACATTGCTTCGAGGACGCTTTTCGTGAACTTTTTCTAATACTCTGGGCAAGCAATGATTTACCGCATAAAGTAGCAACCTTTTTTTTACCAACACTTCGAAAGGAAAAACTTCAAAAGGAAGTAGTTCTTTCCTTTTGAAGTTTTTCTGCCGACTGGCTTTTTCTTTCAGGTTCAAAACAGTACAAGCAGGTTTGGGCACCTTCCTCTTCCTTGTCGGTATCACTTTTGACAGAGTATTCGTGGTCATCACTTCAGGTGTTGGTGGCAAGCTTCACAACACGCTGCCACTCCTCTCTAATGGCCGCCTTCCTCGTGCATTCGTGCAGTGATGATGAGCCATTTACTGCTGCTTTGTCACCTATCACGATGCTAGACAGCCAATGACTGTCCTCCATTAAACTTTTTATCATGTCACGGTACCACTGGACTCGCAGTCGTTTCTGGTCCTCCGTTAAGTCATGTGGTATCCATCGAGTGCGAAGCTTCCGAAACTTCAGATGCACATGTAAAATGTTTTGCACTTGACTCATTCCAATGCTTAACAAAGCACAATTTTTTTGTCAGTTTCAATAAGTTGTCAAACGGTGTCAATATTGTATATCTGTATCTGTAACCGCAGTTGCCGGCCGACCTTTATGTACCTCGTAATAGAGATGGTGGTCACGTCTACCTCTAAATTCTGCAAACCACGAATACATAGAGCTGCGACATGGTGCTTCATCACCAAACGCCAATTGAAGTCTCTGGCAACTCTCTTGTTTTCTTAAAATTTTCACGAGTTATTCATTTTAATAGCGACTCACAATCTTCGAAAGGACGCTACAATAAAAAAACAAATGACAGTCTCGCAAATTAAAATATAACATGCTCGCAAAGAATTCCATTTTCGAATTCTGTAATTGTTTTTTAATTTTTTCTGTCTGATCCAGAGACTCAGTATGCCCCTCGTAGGTCTTCTGAAGATAGTAGCGTCTCATAATCACTCTAACCCCTTTCTTATACCGCAGGCAGCTTACTTAATTTAATGTTACTCATAAGTCACAGTAACGAGCTAACAGGTGTTAAAATTTATTGTTTTGCTCATTATTATCCTCATCTTCCCTAGTCACAACTAGATTTACATGAATGATTCTGGAAATTTATTACCTTCATAAGGCTACCTCTGTACGTGAGTTAAAGCTAATATCGCGAGACCACTACCCTAAGAATAAATTATTTCTTACTCAAGAGCTTCTTAATTAAGATGCCCCGCAGATGTAGGAACTTCGATTTTGCGGTATCTGGTAGCTCGCAACAAATTGTTTGTAACGATTTTATCATGCCAATATTCCCCTCGGCAATCAATTTCTAGTTTTTTTTTTTTTTTTAATGCTTGTTTGAATTATTACGCACATTTGTAAACAAACATCAGCTAAATCTGTCCCGTTCTCAAATGTTGTGCTTATCTTTTGATCATGTGTAACAAGTAGACGGTCGAGACCGTAACTTGAACGCTATACTATTTACTAGACAGAGTACCAAACTCCTCGTTTTGCACTCGGCACGCATGAACGCTCAAAGGGCAATGGAAAAGGCTATGTTCGAAGTTTCTTTGCTCAAATCAGGAATGGAAATATCCACAGGAGAAACAAGGTCACCGACATAGCCCGAAGAATCGCCAAACTTATGTGGCAGTGGGCAGGACACATTGCTCGTAGAACAGATGGTCTATGGAACCGAAAGTCTCTAGAGTGGCGACCGCGCACCGAAAATCGCAGCGTTGGAAGACCTTCCACAAGATGGACCGGTGACCTAGTGAGAGTCATGGGAATGCGATGGATGTGAGACGCACAGAACCGTTTTTTTGGCGACACTTGGGCCTTGGGACAGTGGACGTCTTTCGGCTGAAATGATGATGATGATGATGAGGCATAAACATGCACGCGATACTTACTATTTTCCGCTATTTTGTGATTATTTTTTCATCAAGAAACTGGTGCCAAGTTAAAAAATATGTGTATACACGTTACTTTAAAAGCCCAAAACTACGATAAGAATTTTCAAGTTTCATTGGTAAGTCTGAATCGTTCGATAGTAGTGAACCTGAAATTTTAGTTTTTAACTAGCATTTGACGTATTAGCTACAAACTGCTTATTATTTTTATTTATGTAGGTGGTGCTATGCCAAACTTGAAGGTATATTTATGATGGACTTAAAGTAAATTCACTGAAATTATCCTTGTACCTACACGTGTAAGTGACTGGTATTCGCATGAACGCGTCCAATACACTAATATGGAATTATAGCCATCGTAAAATATCAATTTTGACAGTATTTTCGTTCCGTCTGATCGTGTACAAAATATTCGACACACAAGACAAAAAAATGAATGATATATTATAAAATATAAGTTTCCTTATGCATGTTTAATATAAGATTCACCGAATGCAGCACTGCATGCCGTAGTGCATTTTGCAATGTGTTGAGGGAAATCAATGGATTGTGGAGTCGTTTGATCATTTATGTATGCAAGAATTTTAAATAACAAATGAACCCGTTTTGAGCTTCATGCACGCGGTGGTTGTGTGCTCTGTTTTCTTTTTTTACTGTTGATAGTCTTGCGGTTGACCTTTTACTATCTTACATGATAGAAAGTCACAACGTGATCGACGATGGAGCATATTTGCCTAAAAGTAACCTAATCACTCTTGACTTAAAGATTCCCAGGTTGTAGCTATCTGGAAACAGACACCGGCAACACTCAACTGTACGCACAATGAATATGTCTCCAAAACATTTTGTGTGTATAGGTGGGATGACCACCATATATCGGTAGCTGCATCGCCTTATGTCTAGTAGACCGATGATGGAACAGGCTTGGCGGAATTACGTTATGCCATTCCAACGCACACTTGCAATCGATAGAAAACAAACAGGCTAGCAACTCGGCGTCGATGCTCAAGACTGAAGATATGACTCTGGAGAGGTATATTTTGTAGAAATCATCCGATGTTCTGGTCTTGTTTTCATGCGAGTGTAATAGCACTTATGCCTTAGGTCTTAAAAGGGCTCTTCTCTTCCAAGCATGTTTTAAAGATTTATGTTTCATCCAATCCCTAAACGCTCAGTTAGCATTCGGTAACTTCCGTCATTCACTTAAACATTTTACAAAACTTGTTCCAACACGTGTTTTTTTTTAATCGTAAAAGTTTTTGGAAAAAATATTCGTTATTCAGAATCTCGATTAATCGACTTTTTTAATTTTACGCAAAATAACAGATTTTCAGCGGTCTTTACTTGGTAAGATAAATTTATATTTTGATTTCTATGTGGCGACCTTCATGGTCACACTAATATTACTGATATTACAAACTGGTATGTTGTATTTTTAAGGTTTATTTTAAAAAAAGTTTAGGTTTTATAGATGTTAAAGTTATAACATACCAGTTTGCAACATTGGTAATATTAATGTGAACATTAAGGTCGCCACATGAGCTACGCCTCTATGAATAGCAATGCTAAGGATTGGAAAGCACATCTATTCCAAAAAAAAAAAACTTTTCAGGTTTAGGTATAACCTGCCTATACCTAACCAAGGTGTCCCAAACTTTGGAGGAAATTAATTTACATAGTAGTTTTGTAAATAGATTTTTAATTTTGCTTATTGTTTGTCGTGACTTAAGTTTGCTCCTGTAAATATATACCACCATGTAAATTAATTTCCTTCAAAGGTGTAACACCTTAGTTAGGCATAGGCAGGTTATGATAAAACTTAAAAGTTTTATTTTCGGAATAGAAGCGCTTTCCAATCGTCAGCATTTCTATTCGTAGGGGTGTAGCTCATGTGGCGACCTTCATAGTCACACTAATATTACTAATATTGCAAACTGGCATGTTATACTTTTGAGGTTTATGTTTTGAAAAGTTTGATAGATGTTAAAAACGAAAGATATCCGAGACGTAATATTTTATAAAAAATGTATTAGAAAGTGCATCATACAATATAGAGTATCAGTATAATTCAACCAGAAGCCTTTTATTTGCGTCTCCTATCACAATACCTAATAGATAATAACTGCAAGATATCTGTGTTTTTAAAAATCTAATAAAGTAATGATGACATGATCACGTAAGAGCGGTTGTTTGAGAATATTATTACGGGTCGGGAGCTTTTAAAGTTAGTTGATACAACTCAATCTTAGTTGAAAAAGTTTGTTTAAGAAATAATTATGCAAAGTATCAACAGAAATAAACGTATAGTTTCGTAATTTTTTTTTTTTTATATTCAATTGATTTTGACAGGTTTCATTCACATTGCACTTGTTTGTGGTCTATAAGACAAAGTTATGAATTCATATAACCACAAAGAACAATTAACGAAACGTTTTACTTTACAAGTGATAAGGTACAACATATATAACGTAAATACAAAATATTTTAATTAAAGGAGAGTTTTAGCCGAAAGGTATCGTGTATCTACGATTTCGTGGAAGAAATCCGACCTCGCAGCGAAACACGACGCCGTCAATTCAAGTTTAATAATCTAATAATAGTGCACAAATTCATTGTTAAGTTTTTTTATATGTTTTGGTATATTGTAAGATGATAATTTGTGTATTTTGTCTATGGTCTTAGTTGTCTGATAATAATGAGTTATCATTATTATTTAAAAAAAAGTTTTTCCAATAATTGCTAATGTGATATGTTAGTAATACTTAACTTATTTATTTTTTCTAATTAATTCGTCTCATCGCATGCAATTAGCGTGATGGTGAAGTATAGAACGATCTCCCGCTGGCTATCGCTGTCATCCGCAGTCCGACACTACCGTTTTAGTCTGTGTTGTCACCAGTGGTTTCGAAATATATAGACTGTGATTCTGTTAATAGGAATTTAAGAACTTCATTTACTTAACCCTTTCGAATACCGTAATTAGAGACACAATAGAAAGACAATGAGAGAGCGAACGCCGGCGTTCGCTTGGGGTTTACTCAAAGAGCGTCCTTTTCGAGGTACATTTTCATACAATAGCTCTTACTATTATGGTGTTATTACAAATCTTTCTCTAGATATTTTGGATACACAAACAATGTTGTGGATATTATCTAGGCTTCTATAGAAATCAAAATATAAATTTGTCTAAAAGTAATCTAGTAAAGACCTCTGGAAAATCTGTTATTTTACGTGTACTTTGGCCCTTCATAATGTACTCATCATACATTTAAATATAATATAAAAAAGTACATCAATAAAAGCCTTGCACATTTATTGAGATTCTGAATGACGATAATTTTTCTGAAAAACTTTTAAGGGTTTAAAAAAACACGTATTTCGTGGAAATATTTTTGTGAAATATTTGAGTAAATCACGGAATTACCAAATGTCATTAACAAAGTTTTTAGGCGTTATCTCTCTTTTCTTCATCAAACTTCGCGTTAGATGAAGCAACAAGCTTTTAAACCATGCTCGATGTTGAAGATAGGCGAGTGGGGAAGGACCCTCTTAATTACATGAACCCCACCAAATGATCATGTATCAAAGCATCGATCACTTTTAAAATGGTTACCCATTCGCCAGCGTAGAGCATTAAGAGCCTTGACAACCCTGTTTTCTTTTCTAGGTAACCCTCTTCTCCTTCTTATCTGACTTCAGAAATTAAATTTCTTTGCTCTGCGCACAATAAAAATCTTCGATCTACAAATAATCGTCTTCTAAGATGTCCGACGTACCGCTGTGGGTTTGGTTTGTCCATTCCTCTTTCTTTGTTCAGGCGATCTCCTTTTGGAATGCGCTCCCTCTGAACACCAGGACGGCAACCAGTCGGTTGTCCTTTAAAGTGAAAGCACTTTAGCAAGAAGTTGGTAGATTCATCACACTCTTTGATTTGTTGTATTCGTTTTTCTCTCAATATAATTCTTTATTTGTTTGTATGTATCTAAGTATATATTTATTATTGTTCTTATTTCCTCTCTGTCAGTCTTCTTCTAAGCTGCACCAGCCATGTTTTAACTCTGCACCACCCTAAGGTCGACTGGTAGAAAATGCCTAAGGCATTAAGTCTGCCTTTGTACAATGTTTCATTAGTGCATAAAGTTTTATATATACATACTAGCTGTTGTTAACGGTTTCACACATGTGAAAGTAGGTTTCCTCATACTAACTTAGGGGGTAAATTTTGGAAAATTAGAGGCTATAAGGGAATGTGACACAAGGACTGGAACAATTTGCCTGCTGCGGTCTTCCCGTCCAACTATAATTTAGGTGTCTTCAAGGCTAGAGTGAATAGGCTCTTAATAAACAAGTGCGCCTCACCATCAATGATTGCATCACTGCTTACAATCAGAAGGGATCTCAGTCAAGCACTGGTTTAAATCAATACAAAAAAAACACACCGGCTCTTAGTGGTAGGGTGTGTCTGTCGGGGGTGTGGTGAGATGAGATTAGGAAAACATAAGTTGTTGTCTCACCCATTTTTTCTATTTCCATCATAAAAGAAACTGTTGTGAAAAATTTCCACATGACGTCAATCACATACATTGCACACTTCGCCGGGAGCTGCGAACCTATCAAAGGATCTCGAGTTCTTAAACCACTCAATGGTCAGCGTTCTCTAATGCTAGTCCCGTTGGCAGAGTAGTACTCGTCACTAAAGCTCGAAGTACCTGCAGCATTCACGGTGGGGCTAGGTTGTATGAGTGCATGACGTTCTCATTGATAAAAAAAATATATTGAGTAGCTAAAATAAAATTGAATAGCTCATATAAAATCGGAAATCTAAGTGCATGTGAATTGTCGTAATAGCAGTACAGTCACTTGATAAAGTTTTTTTTTTATATTAAAATTATCTTCATAATTTGTCTATTTTTTGGGTTTATATTATAATGGTATAATTATATATGCGGCTACACTTAGTTTTAGCCGGCTACAACTAAGTGCAGCCGGCCACGTGCGGTTAAACTTAGATCTATCTTGAACAAATGAATGAGTGAATGGATGATGTAAAATGCTTAACTGCTCTAAAACCTAAAGCTAGCCGATGATTATTAGGATACAACTAAGTTTAACCACCGATATGCAGCTGCAGCTAGTTTTAGCCGTTATGATGAAGGCTAAACCTAGTTCTAACCGAAGATAAATAGGATACATCTACAACCGCACGTAAACAGCTGGCTGTACCTAGTCGTAAAAAAATATTTCAATAAAAAATAAATCGATTGTTTTTGTAACGGTCTGAACAACAATCTTCTTTAAAAAAAAATTAACAGCTTTCTTAACAGGGGTGGATCGGTAGGAGTCGGCCTCGTTAGAGTATCTATCAGAAATCCATTGATTGATGGAAATATAATTAAACTCGCTACAAAATTACTTTTGCAGTAATTTTATAAAGTAATCGGTGGTTGTGTTGTGGAAAGGGAAGCATAAGTAATAAATATACGTCACTTAAAAATTTAATATGATTTTTATTAAATTATTTTTGATTAATTAATTAAACTTCGCTCTCTCATTGTCTTTCTATTGTGTCTCTAATTACGGTATTCGAAAGGTTTTAGCAGCTAATAATTTAAGCCATATTTAGGGATTGCCACAATAACCATTGACCAGAGTTCTACCAGATATAGCACTCGTCTGGCCAGAATTTTTTTTTTCAACAATATTATTTTTAATGATATAAACTAATGCTTGACTGCAAGCTAACCTAATGGTAAGCATTGAAGCAATCGTTGATGGTGAGGCGCATTGCCTATTTAGTCTAGCTTTGAAACCACCAAAATTATAATCGGTCGAGAAAACCGCAGCAAACGTATTTTTTTCTTTATAAACAGTAAGTTAGGTACGAAAGGAAATTCAAAACAAAGTTATCTTAATGCCATTAACCACGCCTAGGGAGTGATGGAGGCCTAATATCCATTATGGCTCTTAGCGAAGTTTTAACAAACAATTTTGTTAAACCCCCGTCAAGTTTACGAAATTACCAATTAAAGTGTTTATCGCAACGAGAATTTTAATAGACTCAACTGTGACAAAATATTCAGGCCAAACTGTATAAGAAGTTCTTTGTTAGTTGAAAAATTTAGCATTTGAAACATATTAGAAAAATTAAATGTGAAGTAAAAAAAAAACCACGCTCTTGACATAAGCCTATAATTAGGGATCTTTGTCAACTGGAAGCACTCTGACAAAAAAATAACTTCTTCTTCTTCTTAGCGTGTCGATGGCAAAACTATTCCAGGCCTTGACAATTACCAGCATACTTGACAAAACTATGACTGAAACACTGCCGATTGAAGGCTGAACCGAATATATATTCGTTACATGTTAGGGTCAGTTTAAGCTATAATCAGGGCTGGGCAAAATACATGCTTTGCTTTAATTGAAATACAAATTACAAAATACATTATCGCAAGTATTTAAAATACAAAATAAAGTAAGGTAGTATTTGAAATATAAAATACAAATTACATATTACAAAATAAGTAATCTAGACCAGCATGACCAAATACGTATTTGTATTTCAATTACGTATTTTAATTACAAGTAATTCAAATACTGCCCAACCCTGGCTATAATGCGATCACGAACCACCAAACGTTAAAAATAACTACCTCTTTGGACTGGCTGACAGTAGAATACTTTACATGTCTGTTTATATGCGCACACTTCCTAAGAGAAGTAGTCATCACCAAGTACCCTAAAATGCATTGACAGCCGTTCTAAGGAACGCTAGGGACCGTATCTCGTTAAATCACATCTGACCCCCGTAGGCCTCTTACTGATACAAAAAATAATATTTAGCGAGACGCGTAATTTGGACTCATATCTGAAAAACTGCGCAGCTAAACGTAGCTCAGAGACGAGAGAACGTTATGTCGTCCTCACTTTGAGGTCGAGTAAGAAAGTGAGAAGTGTCGATTTATTGAAAGCCTCGTCGTCTAGCGAGGCATATGTAAATAGTCCTGCGACTGACTGACGATGCGTCACGCTTATTTAAGTTTTGTATGGTCTTAGTGATGGGTGAATAGGCCGTTATGAGTTAATTGTTAAAGAAAGTGTGTCTTATCTAATGGCAGAGGCCTCACAACCCTTTGCCTTAGGATTGGTCAGGACATGCACGAGTCAAGAGGATGAACTTAATTCCAAAATAATATAATTTGCAAATACAAGTGTCACGTTTCATATACCCATTTGTAGCCCTCTGTCTCATTTTATTCATAACTCAAAGGAAAAGTAGATTATTCTTCCTTATCCCCTCACCAATGGATTCCCAACCCTATTTGATTTTAAAATTGTTTTTCTCCATCCCCTCCTTGTCCCCTACCTTTCTAAGTCGGGACAAGGTGATAGATTTCTTGAGAATCCATTACTGTCAGTGGGAGTTATCCGAGTCACTATGATGAAAACCACAGGGGAGAGCAGAGGTGGAGCTCACCCTTTTCCCCTTCGGGGGAAACCGACCTTTACGCCATGATGTAGGATACTTCCGAGAAAATGAAAATTTTATTAGGCCAGGGTCCTTTAGGACCATTCACACTATGATGAACATGACTGATTTAATTGAATTAACTAGTTGTAAACTTTTCCTACACAGAAATTTTAGACACTCTAGCATTCGTTGAGTACTGCACTTTTGAACTCTGAGTATACATAATCCCTAGAGCGGGCAACGTTTTACAAAAAGAGAAAAGAAGATAATTTTAAAAGTACTGTTGATTATAAACGCAGTCAAGCACTGGTTTATATCAAATAAAAAAAAAAAACTGGCTTTAAACAAAATGAAAATGCATCGACATTTCCTCTTAAAAAATTGAAAGCTTAGTTCGATTAAAATCCTTTTTATAAATGGCCTACCCTTTATCCACAAACTGGAAAACCATGTTTCATACATTTTTAATCAACTCTTTAAGTGAAAATTAGCTTATTAAATGGTTCTACTGCGAAATTAAGGATTGATCGAGTAAATTGGTTTGAAGTTTATTGATATCATATGGTTCCGTAGATTTTCTGTTTTTGAGGTGGGAAAAAATCATAAAACTTCTCTCGCTCTATGTGGAGTAGAAGCGAGTGTCAGACTTTTATTGATTTAAATCAACTTGTTTCCTCAGATACCCTTCGCGTTCTGATAATCCCGCAGCCCTAGCAGGCATCGGTCCTGGTAAATCCCATCCATTTTGGTGACAGCTCTTTGAAGCGAATGTAGAAACACAATACGCCCTAGACCCGGGGATGATGTAAATCTTTTTATTGCCTTATTTTAAAGCCACAAACAAATGCAAGCTCGGTTTTATAGCGTCACGTGAAGTAATAAAGTTGGTTTTAAACCTCAATAGATGGCAAGGATAGGTGGCTTTTTCAAGCTTAACACAGACGTGTTTAGCCAAGTTACGATCGTTTCGTTTGCGTCGAACGCCTCGAGTACGCCACGCCTCCGATTCCTTTGTTCTGACGTCATCTCAACGCTCAGTCACGTGGTCAGAACAAAGGAATCGGAGGCGTGGCCTACTCGAGGCATTCAACGCAAACAAAACGATCGTAACTTGGCTAGGAGGGCTGGTTATTTTGTGGTTGAGCAGACGAAATATGTTTAGCACATTTATGTTAAAATTCATCAGCACAATGAAAATAACAAACCTAAATATATAAAAATGCCTAGTTTTCTAATGGATGCTATGGTTATCTCTAATGGACCTATTGCGTACTCACTTTTTTTACCATTTTCATTATTAATTTACGGCGAGCAGAAACATAGAATATTTTTAGTTGAAATTCTTTGTTGACGTTTTGCCAAAACACTGAGTGATGGTAAAAGCAAAGCGAGTATAAATTTTAATGGACCATTACTGTAAGTAATATATTATCATTGTAAGAAAATAAATGCAATTTTATTTTAAGGGTGTTTTATTCCAAGGTTTAATTATTATTGTGGGCCTGGCACTAACGGTTAGCGTGCAAAATAAGCTTTTATCAGTATATCAATATTAAGGTATATACTAATTAACTATACTAACAATAGACGGCACGGTCGCGAATTCGATTCCCATACCGAAAAAAATACAGATCCAGGTCTAAATGCCATGTGTATGTCAGTTTTACAGGGTTGCGAACGCGCTCACTATACAGAAGTAATTCCTACTATGTGTAACATTTTGGTTTACAAAAATAAATTTGTAGTGGGCAAGAAATGACATATGGCTCTGAAACGTGGTCGCTTACGATGGGCCTCATTAGAAGACTTAAAGTTACCCAAAGGGCAATGGAAAGGGCTCGGAGTTTCCTAGCGTGATCGAATCAGGAATGAGGATATCCACAGGAGAACCAAGGTCACCGACATAGCACGAACAATCGCCAAACTTAAGTGGCAATGGGCAGAGTACATTGCTCGCAGAACGGATGGCCGTTGGGGCCGAAAGCTTCTGGAATGGCGACCACGTACCGAAAGACGTAGCGTTGGAAGGCCTCCTACAAGGTGGACCGATGACCTGGTAACGGTTGCGGGAGTACGATGGATGCGAGACGCACAGGACCGTTCATTGTGGCGGAACTTGGGGGAGGCCTTTGTCCACCAGTGGACGTCTTTCGGCTGAAATGATGATGATGATGGGCAAGAAATCGGTATAACCGTGCCTTTAAATTTCAAAGATCTCAATGTTGCTCATCATACATTTATTTATTTAAACTTTATGTAAAATCGTGGTACACAGGCAGAGTTTTTGCAATGAGGCATTTTCTGTTGTTTTATTGGTTAAGAAACACAGCACTGTTGTAGGTGTGCACAATAAATAAATAATATTTAAAACAAAATTAAGTATGCTTAAGATTAGGTTCTTATAATAATAAAAATACATATATGTTAAAATAATAAACATCGATACAGCGATGGTCTTATCGCTGAAACCGATGGATGATGAACCTAAAATATATCTGATATATATACCCACATACAATTACATCTCAATCTTTATATATAAAAATGAATAGCTGCTCGTTAGTCTCGTTAGAACTCAAAAACGGCTGAACCGATTGGGCTAATTTTGGTCTTGAAATATTCGAAATTGTCCAGGAAAGTTCAAACGGTGAGAAAAAATTTAAAACATTATGAAAAAGAATCAAAATACAACGCCATATCTAATTAAAATGTCATTATAAATTGAATTATGCTGTTCTAGCAATGCCAATAGATGGCGTTATCCTTACTATTAGGCGGTACTAAGTTCGCCGGATCAGCTAGTAATATTATAAAGGTTGACACAATAGGTGGGTAAATAATTGCAATATAGTCAAATACTTGATTACAACAAATTGTAATTTATCCTACATTTTCCTAATAGCTTTCAATATTGACGGTGGGATTTGGGAGAACATTAAAAAGTTTTTTCCAGCCTATTTTTTATCCCACTGTTGTGAAAAGTCCTCCCCTTTCTCTTTCCAAATCTCTCTGTCTAGGGCCATCTCTAACCAAATAAAATCTATCAATAATATTATAACGGAACCCAGAATAAGGGCAATTTAACAAGAGCTATTTATGAAGAAAATAAAAATGAAATTAAACTCAATAACCGGTTCAATAATTGGCCACTTCTATTGGAACAATCAACTCCTTGTGAAATTAAAGAGCAGTTCTGTTTAACCTACCAAATGTTCATAAAGCAGAAGTAATAATGCTTTTAAAAAAAGTAATTACGTACACTGAACAGCTAGAGGACCCAAAAAATCCTTTGTTGGGTCCAACTTTGAAAGGATTGTATTTATTTGGCCTTTGGCAAACTGGGAGCAAATTTAGAACCATTGTTTACAATATGATACATTTCTCTACGTTACTTTTTGTTATAAGCCAATTTGTTGACCTCTATTTTGTTAGACATGATATTAACAAAGTTCTCAACAACATGTCACTGACGGTTCTCAGCGTTATTTGCTTCGCAAAATGTTATTCCTACGTTATGTGGCAAGGGGAATGGAGGAAGCTTGTCCAATATATTTCTGAGGAAGAAATGAGACAAATTAAGAAAAAGGATCCCATTATTAAAAAGCACATGGAAGCCTACACGAAATATACAAGGATAATAACATATATGTTTTGGATGATGGTATTCATAACAAATTTTCTTTTAATATTAACGCCTTTTTTGAAATATGTAACATCGCATTCTTACCGGGAGGATATAAGAAATGGTGTTGAACCATTACCACAAATTCTATGTTCCTGGTTTCCATTTGACAACACAAAAATGCCTGGATATTTGGGAAGTATTATCGTTCATGTAATTATGGGCAGTCAAGGCTCTGGAGTGTTGGCCGTTTACGATATGAACGCTGTAGCTGTCATGTCTTATCTTAAAGGACAGATGATAATTCTAAAAGAGAAATGTGACAGCCTATTTGACGAAGTAACTTCGACTGAAGCCGTTTTAGATAGGATCAAGGAGTGTCATAGACATCACAACGCCCTAATCAAGTAAGTACTTCAAAGTTTTTACGATTACATCTAGTACTTAGCCGTTGGAGATATCGTTAAAGGTAATTGGTGACTTAAGTTTCACAAACTGTAATGGAATCTTCATTTAGATCATCTCAAACGAGATATATGGTTTTATTATGTCTAATTAAAATGCATTAATGTTAGGAGTCAAGGGAAGTAAATGTCTTGAAAAATAATAATAATTACCTGTAATAAAGCTGTACTTATTACAAATTACGCTTTACCAAAGTTATAGTAGATGGGCAGCTCAATAAATTATAATTATTTCACCCGAATGGATGCCGCAAGAATATCCTACATATTATAAAGATATGTAAAAGTCATAACCCTGTCTTCGGTGGCGGTGACCTAATTTTGTGAGTTGCTTCACATTGGTCCACACATTTTCGACTCTTAATTCTTCTGTCTATTTATTGTAATAGGGATTAGATTCGGCCATTCAGCTTACGGACCGACTCGATTGATACATTAAATTACTCCTGCAAACGATTAGGCGTCGAAAATCTGCCTTTCTTCGGTTCCCACTAACTCAGCTTTCAGAGACATTACGAGTGGTGAACACTAGTAAATTGGCACTTCAGCAGTCTTCAACATCGGTTTTAGGGATAGTAGTGAGTCAGTATCTAAAAGTTGGCCGTAGTTTGCAAAATGCGAGTAGCAGCGTGGAGTAAACGTAGCCAGTCTCTCAAATGACGTAAATCTAGGTTAATAACTACTTGAGCAAACCCAAGTTCAGGAAATTACTTGCAGTATATACTCATCGTGGCAGATCAGCTGTTCAACCGACCAATCTGCTGAAAAGAAAAAAAAGGTCCCGTAAACCAACGATTTTTGATATTTAAATGAGCTTTCACACAGGTAGTGTCGTTTATTATTTTCGAGTCGGTTGATACTTATCGCTAATCTGAAACGCATACGTTTTTTATGTTAACCCAATTACATGGACCACAAACGTCGAGCCAACTAAAGACTATTATTGATTTAGTCCATAAGTATGGCTTCTCTTTTTGAAATCATTGATTTGATAATGACAACATTAACTTAAAGCCGCCTGTAATTTTAGAACGGAAGTGATGAGTTTTAATGATGCTTCTCTTGTGTTATATTTTATTTTACGTTTTTCTTTATACGTCATTCCTGGTGTAATTAAAAACTTTTTCATTCTTTGTCTTTGTGACACTGTTGGCCGAATCGAAACGCCAAAAGGCAATACAGGCATAAAAAAACTTAGCTCGTTACACCGAACACGCGAACTTTTCGTCATTAATGTCGGTTTTCTTTCACTCCATAATTATGGCAGGTAAGTCCCTTCTTTGAAGAGTGGCTGGAAGAATTTCACGTCTTCACCTGACGTCCGTCCCGTCCACCGCATGACGCTGGTCCTCACCGGTGATGGTAAGTTCGGGATGTTTATGCACCGAATTCGTGCGCAAAAACTCCCGGGTGTTACCATTGTGTGGGCCACCCGGAGGCCATAGTGGAGCTTAGGGTGAAGGTGTGCTCCAATTGCGCGGAACACAACCGTAGGGGGTGATCGGTGGCAACAACCTCTCACCCCGGGCGCTGTTTCAGGCTATGGTCTAGAGTGAGGCGGAATAGCAGGTGGTCACCAACTTCTAGAATTAGTTATAATAATAATAATAAACATTTAATTTTCAGGCTTCAGAGGCCCATCGAAAAACCATAAAATAATCTTAAACAATAATAAACTAATACATATTATAATAACAAAACTAATAAAAAATAACTAATAATGGACGACCTTCCTCACGCCCCAGCCGCCGGGGATCCTGAGCCCGATTGCTAGCTACCGTAGTCGTGGGCTTGCGGATGTCGAGCAATGGGTAACTCACCGTCCGGCCCTCCGTTAACCATTCGGACCAAGCTCGAGTCGTCGCTTAATGTTCCACGCGCATATCTCAGATATGTCAGCAAAACCGTAGGGGCCCAGCAGCGTCGAAGCCTATTGGGGCCCAGTAGGTTCGAAACCTACTGGGGCCCAGCAGGGTCGAAACCTACTGGGGCCCAGCAGGGTCGATATGGACTGGAGCCATGGGTTGTGGGAAAAAGAACTTGGGGCCCTGGAACGAAGGCTAAGAAGTAACATAGGAGTTGGTTTTAGTCAGAAAAAGTCTGACACGCCCTGCGTCCTGCTCTGCTCAAGAGCGGGAGAAGTCATTCGATGATTTCCCACCTAAAAAAAGAAACTCTTCCAGCTCTGGATGAAGTGAGAAGGAGCGTTTGTCTACTCGTACATAAATAAGCAGGAGCAGGGTTGTCAGTTATTAATAATGCAATATTATTTACAGGCACGGCTCAATATTCAACTCGCTGCTTTCGCCAACCATGTTTCTTTATGTGCTGATGTGCTCCATGACTATTTGTGGCAGCGTTGTGCAATTTACCTCAGTATGTACCTATTTATTAGATATCATATGACATTCTTTATTTGTGAAAACATTGAGATTGAATGTTTATGTCCAGTTATGTTAACATTGAAAAATAATAAAATTCACACAAAAAAGTTACTAAAACTGTACTTAGAAAATTTATAAGTTGGAGATCGTATTAATTCGAAGTTATTTTTATATTATCTTGTCAACATTCTATAATAATTTAAAACAATAATGTCAAACAAATACAAGAAAAATATTAAAATTATAAAATGTATGTTAATTCAAGATTTAAGTTAAAGTTACAAACTGTACGTCAAAAGTAAAAGATTTAAGTCAAAAGCCAATGCAAAATATTGGCATGATTTCTTTTATTCTTTTCGCCAGAAACGAAACTCAGGTTTTTAAACCGTAACCAAACGAAGACACAGAGTATTTTTTTTTCTTGGCTATGTGGCCAAAAAACGAGTACTCTGCTCATACAAGTACTACAGTGTGTTTACACACGTGTGACTTAATTTTGTGCCAGTATCATTTTGGTTTTTATAGCAATCGACAAATACGCGAAGATAGATGCTGCGTGCGTGTGGCGCGCCGTGGCGTGGTATTTCTTATTCTGTCGGCTCTTTTGACACCCAGAATGCTGGGCTCCATTATAATAATAAACCTTGTTAATAAATAATAAATCATTATTATTATTATAGGTACCCCGTATTTTCCCACAGCTGGGCAAAGACCTTTACTCTTTCCAACGATCACGATTCCTCATTTTCTCTTTCCAATTTTGAAGGAAGACATCCAGATTGTCCCACCATCTCCTTTGTGGTCTGCCGCGGCTCCGTATCGCTGTTTAGGCACCAATAATAAATCATTAATGACTTAATTTCAAACGGTTGTAAAATTGATGAAATTTTATATCAGATGCCTATTACTTATTTTGCTTTATTCTAGTTTATTAACTATATTTAAACTACTCAGTAATAAGTAAATATTACATTGCCAAGCTAATTAACAAACAAGTCAACGTCCGTGATTCCTTGAAGACCCTTTGAATTCGACTATTTTTATTTTGCGAATTTGAATATAGCGCTATAGAGAAATTACGTTATTGCTTTATCAAAATGAATACTGTTAATTTAATATCCTTTTCAATCGTCTAGACTTAATTTCTATAAAGTTGTCAAAGAATATTGTTTGTAGGGACTTTATTCGTTCATCTCTGTGCTCACACAAACTATTATATTCCGGCATGCACACACACTCGCACAAATAATTCCCCTACTCACTCACACACAAACATCTACACACCTATTAATATTCATACTCATTTACCCTCACTTTTCAATACTCATACTTA
Organism: Mythimna vitellina; assembly: GCA_949316375.1. Taxonomy (NCBI): domain Eukaryota; kingdom Metazoa; phylum Arthropoda; class Insecta; order Lepidoptera; family Noctuidae; genus Mythimna; species Mythimna vitellina. Next base: position 15,740,328 of record OX438706.1, read on the forward strand.
GAAACTAATGTTAATTATAACTACTTTTGCCCCTCTGATTTCTGCAGCATTTACATATTTTATGTAAATTTTTTTCCTATACCATGAAGGTAAAAACTGTAAACATATTAAGATGTAATTATATATAAGTTTTTGAAAAATAAAGATATTTATTATTATATTTTTTGGTCTGAATTATTCACTGATTTAATTTTCATTTATTACTTTTTTTTGCAAAAATATAATAGTTTAGTTAAATAAATTAAAATAAATGATTCAATTTATAAGTAAATTGAAATATCTGTATCCTAGAAAATTTCACATTTTTTAAATAAACGTTTTGATACACTACTTGGTAAAATGGTCATTTTAATAACAAAACATTTACAAATGACCATTCTAATACTAGAACGACAAAATAGAACATTACAGATGGTCAGAATAGACGGTTCTAGAGTGGCGACCGTACACCGGAAGACACAGTGATAAAAGGCCTCCCACAATGTGGACCGATGACCTGATGAGAGTCGCAGGATGCAAAGCTGGATACGAGACGCACAAGATCGTTCGTTATGGCGACATTTGGGGGAGGCCTATGTCCAGCATTAGATGTCTTGTCTTTCGGCTGAAACGATTATGATAATGATTCTGATACTGCGGACATTTCCATACAGCTGACGATTTGATGTAGTGGACATTACGTGTTTACAGGCTTTTTATTAAATCTTACGAAAAAATTACAAGAAATAAAATGTGTTAAATGCCTCCTTTTCCAGAAAGAAGCCACTGCTTCGCAGAAATTGTGGGTCTTTCAGTATACTTCTGGCTTAGTTTCACAACTCTTCTTGTATTGCTGGCATAGCAACGAAGTAACACTTCAGGTAATTTTTAACTTTTTTTTCTTTAATATTAAGAAATGTAAAAGCCTTAATAGATTGTGCGAAAGCTTTTGATAGCTTTAACCACCTTAAATACCAAGGTTCATCGAAATCCGTTTAACTCCTTGAGCATGAAGAAGTAACAATCATACAAACATACATACTCACAAACTGTTTAACTTATTTTCCCATAATATGAAGAAAGCGCCACGCGAAAAATTTGTAATGGTTCTTAACAAAGCATAACATACTTTTAACGAGCTGAAAAAAAGTCGTTCGTTCTTTTTAAAGAAACTACCCCATTCTAGGAATTAATCCTGTTTTGTAGGATCGTTTATAAATATATATAAACTCACATACACAAGACACTCAGAACCTAGACCCAGAACAATATTATCTGTAGGCCATGCAAATATTTTTTCCGTACGTGAATCAAACCCGCTACATTCAGCGCAACACACTGTCACAACAGGCATAGATATAAGAAATGAGGAGATATATTAAGTAGTAAAAAATGTACCAGAATAAGATGTCTCCAGTTTGGCCCTACCACCACTGACACTACTACATATGCAGCAATAGTTACGCAGTCGTACACACATTCGTCATTCATAAATCTGACCATACTACACAGTCAATTATAAACCTTACGGTCCTAAAAACAGCGTGTATTTTCTATGCACCGTACAACTTACGCACACATAAATGTCGATGTGCTATGCAAAAGTAATTTATTTTACATTTATGCTAGTGATTGACTAAATAGAAAAGTTATCGATTTTTCCATTTTTTGTCGTGCTATTTCTTTTGGGTACCAAAATTAAATAAAAATCGAAATATCTAGGAAATAATATGTTAATAATAGAATAATAAAATCTAACTATTTACCCACATTAGGCCATTATATATGGCATTTCAGAACGGCAGTACCAAATACTAAAAATCGGCCAAGTGCATGACCTGGTTCTCTAAAATCCTGAAAAGTTTAACAACTGATTTTATGAATAATTACATGAAAAAGCTTTCAGTTATTAAAATACAGTCTTTGATATTTGAAAACAAAAATAACGTAACAGCAGCAAAGGATATTAAGACGTGTTGTTTTTACTAATTTTAAAGATAAATATAGTATTAAACTTGAACTTACATATGGTAAGAGATTCCGTGATGACCCAGGCTTCTTTTATCGCTTCGCTTCTTGCACGAAATCACTGAATTTTCTGATTTTGTGCAAGTCGTGCGGCATGCACATGCCCCCTTGCCTCTTCTCCTGTTTTTTATATTTATTTGGTCACAGGGTACCAACGATAGACCCAAAATATTTTTTTTTTCTTATTGTTTCATTTATGATATTCACATTTACAGAGTCAGCAAGTAGATAGAGGAATTTACAACAGTAACTGGTGGCAGAGTGACGTGCGAGTGCGCAAACAACTGCACCTATTGGCAGGAAAACTAAATCACCCGCTTATTTTGGACGCTGGGCCTTACACTACGCTATCTGTTCCTACTTTCATTGAAGTAAGTATTGGCTGCATTAGATCTAATTGCCGCAAAATAAGGTACACAATATTACTGTTTAAGTTTTGTGCCAAATAATCATGTTTTCTTTCTTTAATATTAATTTATGGTAAGGGGTCATTCATCGCTTAATTCTGCAAAACAGTAATGCTAGCAAAGAAAACCGCAATCGTGCCTCAATCGCCGCCTCAGGTCATCAGGAAGCCGCAAGGCGATCCCCGGCTACCGTATAAGCGGGCTTAAGGGCGGCCGTAGACAGGGCCGTCTTTCACCTATTAGTGGCCCTGGACACATCGTGATAATGGGGCCCCTAAGACCAAAATAAAGCACAATTTTGTTATTATCATTATATATGCCAAGTTTTAGCTTTATTTTTATATCTTTACATTTCATGAGATATTATGATAAATAGACAATATAATGTGATCCACACTAAGTAACCAGCTTCCACGATTAGTCCTTATTTAAAAGTATCTAGCTGAATAAAGAAATACTCTTCTAGATATGAGTTGAGCAAAATCGTTAATCACATCTTCAAAATCTGTGTTTTCGAGCATATATATACATATATATACATATATATATATATATACATATATATACATATATATACATATATATACATTAATTTGATAATGCGACAAATAAATTCAAAATAATTCAAGTTTAATGCTTTGTTTTTTTTTTTTGCTTCATTTGTATACTGCTATCCACTACTGTAACTGTTGATCGAAAACACAAAATAAACATAATTAACTGAAGATTTTTTCAAAACATCTATTATATACAATTAGTTTTATATGTATATTTAAATTTATTAAAACATGCTGCAATCGGTAAGCCTGATTCTCAGGCAAGAGTAGAGTAGCTATCGGTTTCGTTTGGTAATCAAGTAGGGAGTAGGGGGCCCCAATACATCACGGGGTCCAGTGGGGAAGAGGGGCCTGGCTGAAAACAGTAAGCCCGATACCCACAAGGGCCACGGGTATTTCTGAAAGGAATACCGTGGTTTTGGAACGCAAAGTGCAACTAAAGAACACATGTTGGTTTGAGTCAGCAAAAGTCTGACACGCTATTTCACTCCACCATAGATGATTTTCCACTTCAGAAAGGGGATTTTCAAAAGTTAGGCACATCACGTTCATTTTCAAAAAAGGGCTACAGGGTCACAGTGATCTGTATGCGTTGTTTTTTTTTCACTTCTACTCTCCGTTAATGTTTCTTGACCTGGTCTACCAAAAATTGTAGTCAACAATTCATAAGCTGCTTTGATGAAATGAAAAATCACTTAAGTATTCTCTTTATTTCAGATCATGAAAGGATCCTACAGCTTTTTCACACTATTTTCACAAATGCAAGAGGATTAATTGATAAAATTTTTACCAAGCGTTATAATTGCCATTCTATTGTATTTATTTTACAATTCATTTACGCACTTATATAATAAAAGAAAGAAAATGGAAACAGAAAAATAGGTACATAGGTGATGCTTATTTTTACGGAAATCTCTTCAAGCATACCTACGAAAGGAAAATTGGAAAAAAGAGATGTAGACACCGTGTGTAAAATTGAAAGGAAAAAAAGAAGATAAGTACAAATAAAACAATTATCAATAAAATATACAATATAAAAACTATCATAAATATATACACACACATAGTAGACTAAATATCGCAATAATACATACTGAATAAAAAAATACATGCTTTTGAGCAACTACGACGAAATAGAAAGATAGTGTTCTTTCACTCCTTTTTCAAAAACTGCAAGAGTGAGAGAATTTCGGACACGTATATCTTCAACATGAGCGTGGTTTAAAAAGCTTGTTGTTTCATCCTTCGGAATCCTGCCTGTCTGTCAGGTATGCCTCGACCACACGACAGAGGTAGTCGGGCATCCGGTGATACCGGAGTGCCCTCCCAATGCTACTCCAAGGCAGGGAGTTGAAGGCGTTCGTGATGTCCAACGACACCGCGACGACACACCTGCCCTGGGCCACTGCATCCCCCGTCGTGAGAGCTCGCACGCACATGATGGCGTCCACCGTGGAGCGCCTCCTGCGAAAGCCGAACTGGCCGTCCGTTTTTTTAAAACATTAGAAGTTATTAGAAAACAATTTCGTTATTCAGAATCTGAATAAAATGCGAAAGGATTCTATTCTGAATTAGTTTTACACAAATTTATATTTTGATTTTGATAGAAACCTAGATAATATCCACAAGATAAATGTTTCCAAAAATAAGAAAGATGTTTAGTAAATGTCATAATTACGAAAGAGTGGTTGTATGGAAATGTATCTCGGGTTGGGCGCTCTTAAAATATTTCGATTTATGTTCGCAAATACTAATAAATCAATGAATAGATTTACTTGTTAGCAAGTACGGTACACCACGTCGCTTTCGGTTTAATTAAATAAATAATTTGTGTATTCAAAATGGGAGAAATGTATGCAGGGTGGTTATATCAAAGTAAACTTGTGTACCTGTTTATGTAATGTAACATTGTCGGAAAGCTTTGTAGCCATAATTAAATTATTGTTTTTAGGATGCTTTGTAGCCATAATTATTATTTTTGGGAAGCTTGTAGCCACAATCAAATTATAATTAATAAAATATACCAAAAAAATCTTTTTGTTTTATTCTGGTTTGTGATATATATTGTTATTTTAAGTTGTGTTAAAATCTGTTTATGGAATTACTGGCTTCTGATAATGGCTTCGCCCGCATGAAACTAGATACTTATCTAAGGGAAATGACTCCCGGGATACAGAGTATTTTATGCATATAGGATTTATGATCTACCCATGTGCCAAATTCCATTTTAATTAGTTCAGCTGTTTGAACGCGAAGGAATATCAAACAAACACATACACACACACATAAGTACATACATACTAACTTTCGCGTTTATAATATTAGCGGGATAAACTTTAAGAGCGCCGTCAAGTGTCCATCAATGCTTAAATACCGATTGTTTGTACAATAACAATAGGTAGGTATTTCCTGGAATATAGAGGTAGTAACGAAAATATGAAGCAAATATTTTTCTGACAGCTTTTCCATCAAACTTGGCATTTCGAGCTAACAATTTTCCTGCCACATTCGCGAAAACTGTACAATTTAAGACAGCGAAATAATCAGATGTCACAATGTAAAAAGTCATGCATAATATAAGGTACACTGTGTTTTGTTTTGTACACAAAGCGCCAATTTGTTTGAAATCTGTCCGCCCACGCTTCTTATGTTATTTATTCATCGACTTGTATGGCTGTTTGTTTATTCGTATCAAAGGAATTGTAAAACTAATCGAAAGTAATGAAACATGGGCACGATCAGTTTTTCTGGATACAGTTTGTAACTGGAATAATACACACCCCTATATAAGATATATAATATAATACATAATATTCCACAACTATCAAACCACGATATCTAGGCCCAAACTAAGCAGAACTTGTGGTATGAGTACTAGACAATTGATAAACATACTTATTTCTAAATACATACATGTTATAGATAAATTAAACCTAGACACATAACAAATGCTCGTGCTCATCACAGTCATTTTTCCTGGGTTGCAATCGAATTCACGACCTCCGACATAACAGTCAGGGCCGCTAGACCAATTGGCCAGTCAATAGGAAAATGTAAGTTACAAATTACACTGAAATTTTATCTAAATGCACATACATAGATAACTAATTTCTTTAAAAAAAACATAACTTAAAGAGTAGGTAAATAATAATGCACATCGACGCACTAAATAGGCATCTTCGCATACACACACACACAAACACTCTAATGACACAATCATGGCATCAAAAATCTTACGTTTTTCAAATATAATCAACAATTATGTACTTTGGGATTAAAAAAATACTTATGGATTTAATAACCTATTCTGAAGTTACTACTTGTAGGATATACGCATATGCTTTTTATAATATTTTTAAATTCATAGTTAATATTTGGGCATATAATCATAATCAGCCTTTCAATGTTCTCACTGCTGGGACTCAGGGACTCAGGGACTCAGGCCTGTCTAGGAGAGGGAATAGGCCGTAATCCACCACGCGGGCTCAGTGCAGGTTGGTAAATGTCGCATGTGGTAGATTCTAGGACATGCCGGCTTTCTCACAATGTTTCCTTTCACCGTTTTGAGAGACGGTGATGAAATAAATGCACAAAATAATGATCTGTGTTTAAACCCGCGACCTAAAATTCGTAAGTCGGAGCCAGAGCCGTTACCACTTGGCCACCACTGCTCATTATATATTTGGGTATTGTTTATAGGTATCTAAAAAATATAGTGTAAAAATGTAGTGTAATGTAATGAAGATATAGTTATTAAAACATACCCAACCTAACAGAATAAAGTGTAATAGATTTGCTAAAACTCAATTACCGAATGGTAGCGGAATTGTAGAAGCTCTTAATGACAAACAAACTGGGGATTTTCACAAAAGACTTGATTAAAACTCGTCTGGAATCTGCATTCATAGTAGTTCATTCATTCTGTAGTATTCGAGATAAAAACTGTTGCAAATTACCTACTCGTATCGTGAAAAATGGAAAATGGAGGTCAGTGTGGAACCCAAATAGTGAAGAGGGAAAATGTTACTCCATACGTTTTTTTTTCTGGGATGATAGGATTAATTGGGGTTATAGCGACATCTATAGCGCCCCATAGGAACTAAAAAATACGAAATCCTATCCATGGTCCAATTAGAGTTCTCCGCGCAATTTGAACATATACAAGAGCCCAAAATCATCTATCGGGCAGTTGCCCAGATCAGACAAAACATCCGTCTGGTAGGAGGATCTTCCTTTTTCAATAAAGGTGTGCGGGAATTTACACTCCGCATTCCTCTAAAAGGTTATTTAAAATGTGCTGATGTAATTAGTGAAAATGCTTAAAAAATGCCAGTCTAAAAATCTTTACATTCGTTGGCAGACAACACCCTGCCTGTGCCACTGGGTTTAGAAAATTGAAAATGTACTCAAGATTACTTATCGAAAGAATTGAATATTGAAGATGTTTTTACTATAAGAATTAAATGTTTTGAAAGGAGATAATAGGCCTTTGCCAAGAAGTGAGACAAAATAGAAGAACAAAAAGAAAGGTACTTTTTAAATATTCTGAGAACGAATATTTAAAAAGTAACCTTCCTTAATAACATTTATTCTGAATATATATGGGATAAAAATTTGAGTAGATATTCGTCATCGTTTCCCGGCATTCTAGGTATGTCTAGACTAAAATTCTAGAAACATTGCATTTATTTTGAGTATAAATTATGATATTGAAGCGAATACTCTCATTTTTAGGTTAGATACAAAATTTCTGAAATTCTCCTCAACTTAATCTAAACGTCAGTCCTTCAACCTCGACGGAATTTTGGCTAGGCACTGCCACTAAATAATTAATTAACAATTTATCCGAAATTAATTGAATAGAAGTCGCGCCGGGGGATAAAGTTAGCAATGCTGTCATAAATAAATAATGAATTCGCTCGAAAGAGTACCAAGGGACAAATATCACGATAAATTCACATTTTATTTCTAACACATCTTGACCATTCAACCATTTGTTTGTGAGGACAATCAACATGGTATTTAAATTCTTGAAACGTTTTGAAGACCCAAATAATCCGTTATTGGGGCCAACTGTTTTAGCCCTTCGATTCGGAGGTTTATGGCAAAAAGATCGCGTCAAAAACTTTATCTGTAATTCTGTCCACTTTGCTGCAGTTCTTTTCGTGTTATCCCAATACATAGAACTATGGATTATCAGGGAGAACTTAGAAATGGCCATGAGAAATTTGTCCTTAACCATGCTGAGCACCGTTTGTATCTTCAAAGCCTGCAACTTAGTGTTCTGGCAAGATTCTTGGAAAAAAATCATTGATTATGTATCCGACACAGAAAAGTCGCAATTATTAAAAAAAGACAAAACGGTAACCAATATTATATTGGATTATATAAACTATGCTAGAAGAGTGACATATTTCTACTGGTGTTTAGTAACAGCCACAGTTTTTACCGTAATCCTGGCACCTCTCTGTATATATTGGTCTTCTCCTACCTACCGAGAGAGTGTTAGGAACGGGACCGCACCTTATCCAGAAATCATGAGTGCTTGGATTCCTATGGACAGAACTAGAGGCATTGGGTTTTGGATTGCTACTTTTTACCAAATGTTTGTTACTATCTACGGAGGCACAGTCGTGGCAAATTTTGACTCTACTGCTGTGGTTATAATGACTTTTTTTACTGGACAGCTGAAGGTCCTATCTGTAAATTGCGAAAATCTGTTTGGCGATGGTAATGAGTCAGTTAGTTACAATGAAGCTGTGAAGAGGATCAAAGAATGTCATTTACATCATTTGTACATGGTGAAGTAAGTTTTTATCATGTTTTTTTCTTCCATTTTATCCTATCAACTGTCGCGCTATCACCAACTTTTCTTTCATATCACTCCCACAATATTTTTTTTTTCATTTCCTCTCCCTCTTTATTCATCTACATGTTACTACTTGCACACTGACTTATCATTATTATTCATTGCCATTCATGAGTTAATTTATTATAACAGTTAAGTAATTATAACATCAAATGAACCGTAATATAGGTGTGTGACCAACCCAGTTCTCAAGATTGAGAATATCACGTTGTATCGGGTTCGACTTATCAACGACATGATTGTTGCAAATAAGCCTGATATAGTGATGATAGACCAACTAGAGCGTCGCTTAATGATTTTTGATTTAGCAGTGATGAAAACCTCCAGAACTGTAAATTTTGGGTATTTCTTTTTAAGCTTCTGTCAACAAAGCGCCCCTGTTGACGGAATTAAAGGCATTCTTAATGTCAACCTTAAGAATGACCTCACCTTCATTGCTGCTGTGAGTAAAAAGGGCATGTACCGCAGCCTCACAGCCCTCTTTAGATCCAAAACCCAGCTGTAGGGGTTGGAATTTGTTAGCAAGTGCTTCACTATAGAAAGCACAGCAAATATTGACTGCGATACGTCGGTAGGTAGACCCTACGGCAATGGGACGAATGCCGCCATCCTTTTTGCGCAAAGCATATAGGTTTGCCCCGTACAGGACATCAATGACGGCTCCGTTCACATTGCCGCAGAGCATGAGATTGATGAGGGTCGTCAGCTCCTTCAAGAGGGACTCACCAGCTTCCCCGGCGCCTGCGCACATCAAGTCCTTGAGGTGTCAGACCGTCGAGACCACCGGCGGACCCACTCTAAAAGGAGTACACGGCCGCACATATATTATTTGTTGGGCTGTAATTTGAAGGGAGTTGGTTTCTGGATTGGGAGGATCAGGCAAGGTGAGATCATCTGCCGGGGCAGGGTGTTTGCTTTCCAAAACAAACACAAGTACGGCGCAACCACATCGCTGCTAAAGATATTCCTAACAGCACTTTGGATATCACCATCGCCTAGTTTGGACTCCACATGGTGCAATAAACCTCTTTGGGGGAGCTGTGATGGTAATTTAGGTTCAGTTGGGCCGAAATATCTTTGATTTGAGCTGTTATAGTTTTGTTTTGGTTGCCAATTTTTTTTGCACATGTAGAGGATTCGTGCAATCGGGAAAGTGAGCAGTTGTTCTGAGGCACTTAGTGAGTTCGATCGTGCTAAGTTTAAAGCCACGGATGGTCTCGCACCACGAAGAACTCTTTTTAAAATAACACAAGATTTTTTAAATTTGGAATGAGTTTTCCATAAAGGTTGAGGAGAAGGATCAGGTGTTTAGGGGTGTGGGTGATTATAGGTGCATTGTGAAGTTTATGCTTCTTACCCAAATGTACCTTCAAGCCTCGCTCACCCTTTAAAAAGCGTGCTTGGGAACAATGAGGACATCTCACGAGGACATCCAGCGATGGCAGGTTGACTGGCTCTTTGTACGGCATTACTACTGTCGTCATAGGCATATGGCATTAAAATACTCGTATTAAAATGTAGTACTTACAGGTAAAATGATTTGTAAAAATTGTTTTTTTTTTAAACCTAGAACAAATGCACTTAAAACTATATGTACACTGCACGGACTAGATGACTATACAAAACTAAAACTGTTATAAAATACCTGCAATAAAAACACAAAAAAGGAATAGAATAGAATATAGAATATATTTATTGTAAAACATGAGTGTACATCAAACAATATGTGCAAGGTCTTAAAAATAATAGGCAGATCTGCATGTTTTGCCATTAATGGCGTACAATAATAACATGATTTTTTGGTCTAGAAAAATAAAACCAAAAAGTTTGTATTTGACTCTACACAATAAAATAAAAAGAATAACTTAATCCAAAATAAAAATAAAAATTAGGGAGAATACATTACATATGCCAAAATTTCATACATGACTGCGAAAAATGTAGTAATTGTGAAAAACTGATATCGGGTCCTAGAAATTAAGAAATCCATTTAATTAATTACGCTCATTTAAAAATTCCGTTATAGAATAATAGCATTTAGCAATGAGATATTTTTTAAAATGTTTTTTAAAAAGAGTAGTAGGCATTTGTTTGATAGCTTTTGGGATTTTATTATAAATGGTACAAAATTAGCTATTTCATAAATAAATAATGAAGGCAGACTTAAGATATTATATTTAATAAAATACTGTTTGCAACTATCAGTTCTTTTCAGACCAGACATTGCCCTAATACACCTCTTTTGTGACTTAAAAATAATATCCTTATTGGTGGAGTTTCCCTAAAATATAACCCCAAACCTTAATAAGGAGCCGACAATTCCATGGTAGGCAGTTATAATCGCATTCGTACTCAAAATAGGTTTAAGTTTATAGAGGGCATAAGCACAAGAACATAGTTTTTTATTTAATTCTTCCGTGTGTACTTTCCAGTTCAGACGTTTATTTATGGTTACACCTAAAAATTTTGCTGTGTCTACCTTTTTTATAACAGTTAATTTGTGTTGAACATTAATACTAGGTGCTTCTAAACGTTGACTAAAGAACATAATTTTTGTTTTTTCTAGATTGATTTTTAGATTATTGTTATCTAACCAGTTTACTATTGAATTGATTGTATTATTAATTTCTTGTTCATATCTATCTTTATTTATGGAATTAATAGTGACTGTACTGTCATCGGCAAATAGCGATACTGGATAATTAGTTACCAATGGCAAGTCATTTATGTAGATTATGAATAACAATGGTCCCAATACGCTACCTTGCGGGACTCCATATTTAACTATACGTTTTTTTGATGAATATGTTTCTTCTTTTTTGGTATTAATATTTATTTTGGAAATTTCTGTATATTGCTTACGGTTTTTAAGATAAGATTCTATGAGATTGAGTATATTGCCTCTAATGCCATACGCTTCCAATTTACGCAGGAGAATATTATGATTAACACAATCGAAGGCCTGGGTCATGTCACAGAAGATGGAACATACCGGCGTCCTTTTATCTACGTTACCCATGACGTTATTTATAAAATCATAAATTGCCATGTTTATTGTTTTACTCTTGCGGAAACCTTTCTGGTCTTCTGTAAGAATGTTGAATTTTTCTAAAAAGTTATAAATTTGATTGTATATGTATTTTTCAAAAACTTTCGAAATTATAGGAATAAGTGCAATAGGCCTGTAACAGTTCATATTCTGTTGTTGTCTTTTTTGAAGATGGGTTTAATGATACTAGTTTTTAAATTTTCCGGGTATGTTCCAGTGGCTATACACATATTAATGATATGGCTTAGGTGGTCATAGATGTGATAAGCGATAAACTTTAGGATTTTAGTAGAGATCCCATCATATCCAACACTTGTAGTATTTTTAAGAGATCTTATAATTTGGAAGTATGCCATGTGGAGTGCTTGGTGCCATGAACATAGATTGACTTAATTTGGGAATATTTACAGTTACGTCCTTACCAGCGCCTGGTATTGGTTTTATTTTTTCTATGAAAAAGTCATTAAAAGCATTCGCAATCTCTTGTGGCCTGGTTTTATGGTTTGTTTCTACAGAAGTGACGCTATCCTTTGGTAAATTGAGTTTAGACCTATTTATAATTGCCCATGTAGCTTTGGATTTGTTTGTAGATGATTTTATTTTATGATTGTTTTGTGCTCGTTGCGTTAAATTAATTATATTTTATATATTTTTGAGTATTTTTTAAATTTAGTTTTAGTTACTTCATTACGATTAAGCCTATAGTTCCACATAAGCTCTCTCTTTTTGAAGTGAAAACTTCTTTAGCGCCGTTGAGCACTTTTTCTGTAATGGGTATAAAATCTTAAACTCGCGTCAGGACACGTGACCTGATCGAAAAAGCGTAAGACGGCCACCAGTCAAATTTTCTCATTCGATTTTGAACTTAACCTTCAACATTTTATGGTTTAGAATCATTTAAAGAAATTTTTAAATGTTTCCAATCAACTTTGAACCTAATGCTTTAGGGATAAAGCTGACAAATCTATTAAATAAATTGCCACCCGCCGCGCGCCGGCGCAGCGCCGCAAAACCTAGTCCTCTGGCTATCTTCATCGTCCTTAAGATTGTGATAGAACCGTGGTCTTTGGGGGATTCGCACCGTGCTAACTACGAAGGCAATTTACGTGCTATTTACAAACGTTACGTACCTGTAGGTATGTTAGTGTAGCTAAAATTCCGTATTTCCTTGCAATTTTATTGATTGACGCATAATGACAAGAGATTCTAAAATCAATAAGACAATGTTGTCTTTGAGTTTGCAGCTTTCTTAGTATCTAGTAGCTATTAAAAGTACTTGTGAAGGCTTTTAAGATGCAAGCACAATCATGATAATAAAATAAAAAAGGAAATCGTTCAATCGCAATAAGTACCTTCCGAGTATTAAATTGCTAAACATTTTCACTAAGGCGTTTGTTGTTTGGTAAAATAAAGTTCAGTTTATTTAAATCTGCTTTAAAAATAATTTGATTACAAGTATTTACAAGTAAGTTAAAAAGCACGAGTGTTATTGGTATAGGAAACCGATAAATTCTCAGCTAATTCTGTAGTAAGATCGAATGTGACGTTCCTGCTTACGTGCTTACTAAGCGCCTGTGAAAAGATGTATCGCACACATTTTTATGTGCGACAGATTACTTCCACACTTTTAATTACAAATTCTTTAGGCAGGATTCAATGATAACATAACATCCTGTAATCCCCGAAGGCTCAGGCAGGGGTGCACCGAATAGTACACCCACATTTCGCAAGTTATGTTTTAAGTCTTTTTATTCATTTATTTACTTCATTAATTTTACTTGAATCTGCAAGAAGTTAAGACTTTAGTTTTTAAATGAATGAATTAAACTTGCGGTATCACAACAATCCGCAGTCTAAACTTATGTGTGTAATATCGAAATTGTCATGTTTGTGTACGATAGCGCAATAAATGAATATTGTATTCTACCACATAAATGATAGTACTTTTATACTGATAAAGCAATTGGTGCAAAATTATTCCCTAACCATTCCAAAATATCAAACATGCTCAACGTTAATAATCAAGTTTTCACTTCTGCCGGCACTCCCGGAGTGCAACCCGTCTTTTTTTTTTACTACAGATTTTTATGCCACGTGATACCCATTGAGGTTTTACGTTTAGGTTTTTTTAAGGGTTATCAAAAATTAATAATGTCACTGTCATAAAGTCATAATAATGTCAACTGTGGCGCAGTCGCCCTGGGAACCGTCGGCTCCTCGCGCATGCAGGACAATCTTCTTGACCGTTGGTTGGGCTGTTCCCTCTATATTATTTTACTCTTTGTTGGGCTGGTTAGGCTGGGCTGCAGGCGTCGCGCGTCGCTTCGTCTTTCCGTACGAAGTCTAAGGGCCACCTTAGAGAAATATTTGTTTTTGGCGTTTTTTATTTCGAAGTTCTCAAAGCAACATTAATTATGTTAATAATAAGTAGGCATAATATTGTGACATCATCATCTTCCTGCCCTTATCCCGTATTATTTGGGGTCGGCACAACACGTTTTTTTCTTCCACTCTGCCCTGTTACTCGTCATGCTATCACTAACTTCCTTTTCTTTCATATCACTCTTCACACAATCCATCCATCTTTTCTTTGGTCTCCCTCTTCCTCTCCATCCATCCACATGTAAACTCATAACTCTTTTAGTAACATGTGTTTCATCCCTCCTCTTCACATGACCATACCAAGACAAACGATTCCCTTTCAACTTTTCAGTCACTGGCGCCACTTTCAAACTTCCCCTAATATATTCATTTCTCACTTTATCCATTCTCGTCACACCACACATCCATCTTAACATTCTCATCTCCGCTACATGCAATCTTTTTTCATCCGTCTTTTTCACAGCCCAACATTCTGATCCATACAGTATGACAGGCCTTATCACGGACTTGTAGATTTTACCCTTCAACTTGAGGGGCATCCGTGGGTCACAAGTTGTTCCCGTGACCTGTCTCCATTTCATCCATCCTGCGTTGATCCGATGTGTTACGTCCCGGTCTACCTCACCATTCCCTTGGATGAGTGACCCGAGGTACCGAAAGTCAGAGCAGATCGGTATGGGCGTTCCAGCTAGAGCTAAAGGCACTGGATTGGAGAGACCGCCGAAATCGCAGAACAAGTATTCCGTTTTGGTTCTACTCAATTTCAGGCCAACACTCTCCAGTCTGTGCCACCACACCTCCAATCTGTTCTGGACCTCTAGGCCACTCTCGGCAACCAACACAATATCATCGGCAAACAACATACACCAGGGAGCCTCTTCCTGAATGTCCGACGTCAGAGCGTCCATTATCATCAGGAAGAGGTAAGGGCTGAGAGCCGACCCTTGATGTAAGCCAACTGCCACATTGAAGCTGCCAGTGGTGCCCACTGTAGACCGGACTTGGGTACTGCATCGACTGTACATCGCTCGGATCCACTGCACATACTTCCCAGGCACACCTTTCTCTTTAAGGGCCCCCCACAGAACCTCACGAGGTACCCGGTCGTATGCCTTTTCGAGGTCAATGAATACCATGTGCAAGTTTTTATGCGCACCTCTATATTTCTCGCACAGCTGGCGTATAGCAAAAATGGCATCCGTTGTACCCCGACCAGGCATAAAACCGAATTGGGTTTGTGAAATTTCACTCTCTTCTCTCAGCCTCCTTTCAATTACTTTCTCCCAGGCTTTCATAGTATGTGACATTAGCTTTATTCCTCTATAATTGTTGCACTCAAGCACATCACCTTTGTTTTTAAAAATTGGCACCAAAGAGCTATTGCACCACTCATCAGGTATCAGGCATAATATTGTGACAATTTTACGATTATCTTTATAAAGGTAGGCATCACTGAAATATCGAGCTTTTGTTTCATACCATCGTAAAAATATCTTCTGTAATGGTACCACAAGACTGATTGCATGTCTGCGTCTTTTCATCAAATAAACTGTTTAATTCTTCACCACTATTCTGTCGTTAAACGTTTTATTTTACTGTTTAATAATAACTTTATTATATACTTATACTAGCTAACCCGACAGACGTCATGTCATTTTTTTTTAAATATTTTCTTATATGATCTGTTAAAAAAATATATTTAAAAATGTAACTTCTGTATATTTTTTTTAAATGTATGTGATATATATAAGTATATAAAATTTACTCATCGATGTTTATTTTCAGATTTTCATCACAATTGAATGCTTTGTTGTCTCCTGTCATGTTTTTGTATGTCATCATCTGCTCTCTTATGATATGTGCCAGTGCTGTACAGTTGACCACGGTAAGAACTTTGAAATTGATGTTGACTGCTTGTGCAAGCAATTTGGGTACTAAGCAGTTAACAGGTTACATTGGTGCTTTTGATTTTTCTAGTCTATTATTTTATGTTAAAACCATCGGAATGTTTAAAAATATAACAAAAGCGTCAATGATTTTTATTGGGTTAATTCGTATTAAAACTAAACAGATTGCTATAGTAAAAAAAAAATAGCAACCTTACAAAATTTTCTGTATAGCTGAAACCCCTCAAAATTGTGCAAACACTTTCAATAACGCTGAGTGTTATATCAAACAATATGTCAAACGTAGGTATTGTAAATTGGAAAGGCGCAGTGTTACAGCGTGAAGTCTCTGAAAATTTGACAATTACCCTGGGTTTTGTACTTTTTAAATTCGTGATCCCTGGAAAATTTACTGGATTGTAAATTCGATGTGACTGTATAGAATTTTTTGTTTCACTGTTTTGTGTGATTAGAAAATTTGTATTGTAAATGTATTTTTTGCTTTTACTATATTGTTATTGAAGAATATTGTATCTTTTTTGTCGTGATTGATTTTTAAATAATGAGTAAAGTAGTTCGTACGTGCAGTTGGGTTCACAGACATTTTTATCAAGAAAAAATTAATGTACATGATAAATTCGAATAGTGGCGAAGTCGTAAGAATAAAAATTTGCAGATATCATCACTACCATATTACGAGTATGATGTCACAAGACTGAAACGTCATAGTGACTACGCTTTTGTGATTTGCGTAACAAGTTTTTTTTTCTTCAGAAACTGTATATTTTTTTTGTTAAATCTTTTAAAAAAAATTCCATTTATGCACATATATAACGAGAAATTATAAGTCAAGCCACTCATTTATTTCTTGGCCACGTAATCAGACTTCTCAATTTATAACTAAGCAACGGGAAAATGAGTAAGCCTGTAATAAACTAATTCGTCTTTTTTACAACGCCAACTAAATATTCTTAGTCCAAAAGCAAGCGAAGCGAGCTCGGAATTTTAGGGCACTCCGACAAGGACAGGTAAGGTTAGAAGGTTAAAAACATCTCAACTCAAAAAGTGATTTACATAAAAGATAAGTAATGGCTAAGATCGTATCACAAGATAATTTGTGGCTGACGAGCCGAATAATGCTTATAAAGAAGTCTGTTTAATTAGCACCCATTTTTAATAAAACCCTTGACCCTATTACGTTACGTTTTCAAGTAGGTGTGCTCGTGTATAAATGTATGTACTTATACTTTAATTTATTGAATACTAGACCCAGCGCACTTTGTACCGCCTAATAGTAAGGATAACGCCATCGACTGGCATTACCAGAACAGCATAATTCATCATATAATGACATTTTAATTAGAGATGGCGTTGTATTCGATTTTTTTTCGTGATTTTTTTTTAAATTAGCCAAATTGGTCCAGCCGTTTTTGAGTTTTAGTGAGACTAGCGAACAGCTATTCATCTACATATATATATAAAAGGAGAAACTGACTGACCGATCTACCAACTCACAGCTGAAACTACTAGGACTAGGAGCGCGAAATTTTGCACAAGGTTTCCTTTTATGACGTAGGCGGGCTAAGAGAGGATTTTCCAAAATTTACCTCCTTAAAGGAATTAAATGGGGGGTCCAAAGTTTGTGTGGAGAAACCTACTTTAACGCGGGCGAAGCCACTGGCAGAAGCTAGTTTATACAATGTGTTGTTTTTGATATCCCATAACTCAATGTTTATATTCTATAAGGAAAAATAACACTAAAAGTCCTAGAATATGTGGTCCAAAATTGTGTGGTTTCGAAAATATCATCAATCATAATTAATTTAGGTCAAAAATTTACACCTGTATGACAAATCTTTACTTTTGTGACGTCGCCAGCCATCGATGAAATCTAAAGTAGTTTGCAAATAAACAAATGACATTACATATTTACGCTATCATATTTCACTTAAGGGTGTTTTACTCATATAATCATGAATTTATCGAATTATTGTATGGAAACAGAAAACAAAAAAAAAGATAATTGAAAAATAATTCATATGCCAGTTGATTCTTTGATATGATCTCATTCATCATCACCATTCATCTCACACCCTAGAGTTATGGGATATCGAAAAAAACACGTTGTATATATATATAGATTTGCATTCGTTTTTCAGGAAGGTACGGGCAATATGCAGCGTATTTGGATCGCTGAATATCTCATGGCACTCATTGCGCAACTATTTTTATATTGCTGGCATAGCAACGATGTATTATATATGGTTAGTGAAAATTTTAATCTTTTGTAGGCAAAGTTATGGGACATAAAAAGTCATTATACTATCTATCCCCAGCGATACGAAGATTTTTTTCTACACAGTATAAATTTTATATGTCGGCGAATAATACAGAAGCTTGAGATCGAATGAACAAGCTAAGTGAAAAGTGACACATGTCACTTGAATCCCCGCTGACGTTTGCACGAACCGAGTAGATAAAAGTGCGACCGCAGAGGTCCGGGGCTTTTCCTGTGTCGGCAGTCGTGCGTACAACTTCTAGTCTCGGGGACGGTCTCGCGGCTCGTGGTGTGAAGTGAAAGCTTCCATCATAATAAATTAGTTGTTTGATCTGGAATAGTGTTTATTGCTCGATACCCAACCATCACACACAAAACGGAGTAACTGGACAGAGCTTCAATGATGATCGGCATCTTGCGCCGACTTATAAATAGGTTACCTAATATTACTAAAACAATGAAGGAATGTTACATAAAAATGCTTTTCTCTCAATATCAAGCTTGGCTATAGAACGTTACGTAATACGTAACTTTCTATAGCCAAGCTTGTTACGTAATAAATGCACATACTGAAAGTAGTATGTTTTTTTTTTTATTGGGTGGGAAAATCATCTTATGACAAAACCCGCTCTTGGGCGGGGCGGGAGATAGTGTCAGACTTTTACTGACTAAAAACCCACTCCACTGTTCAGAATCGGAATAGGTAATTCTTGATTATTTTAGGATAAAAAAAAAACTTATTTTTTAAATAAATTAATAAAAATTATTGTCAAATGATTGATTGTGTTACTAGAATATTTTTATATACGTGCGTAGATAACAATACTAATGCGCTATCAGAGAAGTGCGTTGATTCCCATAATATTTGCCTACAATGGATAACATTTTTTTTTTAAAGAACATTTCAGTCCTTGAATTATGGTTGTAACTTCATTTTTTAATTGAGATTTATAATTGAGATGTACATTACTCTGGTTACATATTGCATTAAAACGGATCCGCGCTTTTCACCGACAAAAGAGTAAATGAACAAAAACGTGAAACGAACACAGATGTGAAGCCCAAAATTCTCTCTCAAAAAGCGTTAAGAATTTAGACAGTTAATTCGAATGCATGTTGACTGTTTGGTAAGGTTTAATTAAGGAATGGTTTCTGTGGCACTTGCTTTGTAATGTTTGCAAAGAGAAAAACTGAAATATGCGACTGTGAAAGGGTTGCCAAATGAATTTACAAATCAGCTTACAAGGAGCTTTGAGAATGAAAACGGTTGCTTTGACTAGTGTAATAATTTGGAGTGACAATGGCCGCATTTACATTTAAAAACGGTATGGACGTATTTACATTTAAAAACGGTATGGACGTTTTTACATTAGGTGATAACGATAACGATGCTGATAAATCGTGGGGCTAGTAATTTCATTTATCTGTCGAGGTCATAATCATAGTCATTTATTCATTTACAATAGTCACAGTCATTTATATTCTAGTTCTAGTTGATATTAACCAACAGTTTGTATGCATCATGCCAACGAGCAGTCTCGAGCCGTACCAGTAACTTACATCGTTCATTAGAAAAAACTGTCGGTCCTACGATATTTATTTATTTTTACGAAAAGCTCGCAGACTAATAACAAATATAATTTCAATTCAGTTCAGATCGAGTATAGTTTCCGCAGTTAGTCCTATACGGATCAATGTACGTGAAATAATTAATTAATATAATTTTTTACATGGGTAATGAAAATTGTTTAAAATAAGCTTACACTAGTCTCCTTAATATTAGAATTATAGGAGACCTAATCCAAAATTTTAATATTTCGACTTCCAATAACTAATTTCGACTTTATAAGTCATAGAACCACTTAAAACGAACATTCTTGTCTCTCATTAGATCTCTATAATTGTAAGGGTGCAATATATATATATATATCTAAGGTAGGGAATCATCCAAAGGCACGGGAGGGCGTGCAAGATATTTTTTTAGGTTTATAATAAATATATAAATATATGTAAATGCCAAAAATATTTAAAATATAAAATTTTGGCAAATTGTTAATGATAAAGAAAACATAGTAATTGCAGAATAAAAGGATTAGATTTATTGTCAATTTTTGGCTAATTTACACGTTTGCCAAATGGATTTGAAACCTAATATAATATTATTTAAATACCGCGCTACCTGTTAGTTTCGAGGCGGTTAGCTCCAAACCTATAAATATTGGTTGCGGTCGCTGTGAGCTCACCGATGCTACAAATTGATTTCATTAGTAATATTAAGAATTGTATCAAATCATGTAATATCAAAGACAAAGAAAAGACTATGTAACGTTATCTTTGATTACAACTATTAAGTTATATATGATTGTCTCCAAAATATTCCTTGCTTAGGATCGTTCTTATTATTTAGATATCTTGTCACTATAGTTCTGGTTTAATGTGAAAACGGCCATTGTTTAATTCAAGGCGTCCTTACCTTTCGCATGATGCAGCTCCTGACCGGACATGGTCAGTTTGAGAGATTGCTGCACCGGATTCCCGGACCGGAAGTGCGGAAGAAACGCCCGGGTGTCACTATTGTGTGGATCGCCCGGAGGACACGGTGGAGCATATGGTATAGGTGTGCCCCGCCTGGGCAGAGCACCGCCGTGTCATCGTAGGGGCGATTGGCGGCAGCGATATCTCGTGCCTTGGTACAGGCCATGGTCCGGAGCGAGAAGAGGCAGGCGGTCGCCTTCTTCTGCGAAACAGTAATGCTAGCAAAAGAGGCGACCGCACGCGCACCCAAGCCGCCGGGATTCCGATACCGATTTCCGGCCACCGTAGGCGCGGGCTTGCGGACGGCAAGTAATGGGTAGCTCGCCGTTCGACAGTCCGGTAACCGTCCGGACCGAGCCCAAGCCGTCGACAGTGCGTAGTATTCCACGCGCGCCTCAGAGATGTCAGCAACCGTAGCAGCCCAGCAGGGTCGAAGCCTACTGGGGCCATGGGTGACGCGAAAGAGATCCCAACAATGGCACAGAAGGAACAGGAGTTGCGTTTTTAGTCAGCAAAATTCTGACACGTCTCGCTCCGCCCAAGAGCAGAGGATGTCATTATATGATTTCTCCACCTAAAAAAAAAACATATTTGAATATTTAAGCACAAGTTCATCGTAAGACGATATTTTCTCTGAAAATTCTCAGAAATGATGTGTCAGTCGTAAAATTAAAGAGAGGAAAATATCTTGAAGACTACGAACGAGCAACGAGCAATCATCTTAATGAACTGCCTCAATCTTTTAAATGTCCGTTAGCAAGAAATTTGATCTTGTGTAAATTACGTGTGTCAGGCTGCGATATTGTTCGAAAGAGCTTGGTCTGAAAAGCAAAGGGCAATCAATGGAACACAGGAGGATTTTAGTCAATAAAAGTCTAAAATTCCCTCTCATTCCACCTAGAGCGGCAAAGTTATTTGATGTTATCCAACCTATCATTTCTATAAAAATTCTTTAAGCGCGCTATAGCACCCTCTGTTTCTGATAGAAAAATTTGAAGTTTTTTTTTTTTTTTTTTAATTGATATAAACCAGTGCTTGACTGCTGAAGTTGAGTATTTAGTAAGGTTTCACACCATCACATGACGACAGAGTCATGTGGTGTTCTGACAGTAGAACAGTCGATGGCTTAGTTGCCAAGGACAAAAAAAAAAGATTTGACACGTTCTTAACTCAAAATACTCAATTGAAGAAAAAACTTTAGTAGCAATGGGCAGGGCACATCGCTCGCCAAATAGTTGGTCAATGGAGCCGTAAGGTTCTGGAGTGGCGACCGCGTACCGGAAAATGCAACGTTTTAAGGCCTCCTACAAAAAGGAGCGAAGACCTGGTGAAGGTTGCAGGAAGTCAATGGGTGAGAATCACGCAGGACCGATCGATGACGTCTTTGAGCTGAAATGTTAATGATGATGTTGAATCGGTTCCTGTGACAAGCAGGAAACACGACATGTAGGTCACGATTATCATTGGCCTGTATTGCCTATGGTACTAATAAAAAATCAACGCTTCGAATATTAAATGACTTTTTATAGAGCAATCAAGTAGACGACGGAGTATACAGCAGTGCGTGGTGGTCTCAAAACGTGCGCATACGCAGAAGTCTACTTCTACTGGGCGGCCAACTTCGCAGCTCCATTACATTCACAGCCGGGCCATTCACTATGCTGGATATGGCTACGTTTGTTGCTGTAAGTACTCGTATCATTGTTAATAATTTTGTTTTTTTATTTATATCGTTAATAAATATCTTTAAAAATAATTGGAGCACACGATAAATCGTTGACGTGTAGCCAATTTACGCATATCGGGTATAATTGAATAGCAACATCTATACCGCATGCCTACCAGAGCTGCTGGATTGATTGAAAGAGTTACCCCGACCTTGGAATAGGTTAGGTTTTAGTAAGAGTCTGACACTCTTTCTCGCTCCACATAGAGCGGGAGAAGTATCTGATAATTTACTGCCTACAAATGCCATCTATATTGCCACACTATTGAAAGGTTTGACGTCACACATACTCGTATGAATGCGACACACGATTTGAACACATACTGACTCCAATCATCGGGTAGTATTCCACCAGATCTAACTCCTATTACACAAAGGGCATATTCGCTTACTCTATTACATTTATTAGATGATAATAATTATTTTATTGTACGTACCTATGCATGCCAAAGTTATTGAAAAAGCGGAGTGACTTGCGAGTAGTATGTCGCGGGTAAACACTGGCAAAAGTTTAACTTTGTGTAATTTATTTCATCAACCACTGCTTTCAAAAACGGTTAATGGAAACATCGTGACGAAACTGGCTTGTCTTAAAACCAAAAAAAAATCGAAGTCGTGTGATATCCACTAAGAGCTCATACATACGAGCGGCGTATTGCCGACGGTAGAGATAACTGCAGCCATTCATTCATACGTCGGCGTTATAACAAATGAAGATCAGCGGCAGCCGTCGTGTGTCACTATAGGTCGACGGCTGCCGCCGTCCTGTGTGTTTGAGCTCTTATCTGCACTGAGCCTACGTGGTCGTGTGGTATATTTATAGCCCATTCTTTCTCCTAGGGAGGAGGCCTAAGGGCTATATTTCACTGGGACACTATGGCGGCGTATAAGGCTGATTATATTATTATGTATTATAACCTATTATGTTAACGTGCCTACTAAAGAATAAAGTGTATTTTTCTTCTATTCTTAAACAGTTTGACAAAGAACGCGAAAAAGATTTAAATTTCAACACCATTTTTCAGTCACTTAAAGCGCAGTTCTATTGTAAAACTCCTTTCGATAAATGTAGAATTATAAAGCACAAAAGATTCTTAAAAGGTACTTCTATTCTTTGCGAATGAAATGAACACAAACCTGTATTCAGAAATCTGAATATAAAAGCAGCTGCATTGCAATTTTTAAGTTATCTTGGGAATTCGGTAAAAGAAACTTTATCAACAAAATTCGATTTTAAATTTTCATGTGGGTGTTCAAGTTGAAAGTCCAAACACATTTTTCAATAAAAAAACGGACAGAAAAGTGATGAATCTAGTAAACTTTTCGTTTATGATATCACGATAGACTCATAACTATTATTATTTAATAATATCTATTCAACAATCTAATACTGACATAAGATGTTTAAAGTATCTTATTGTGTATTAAATGCGTCATTAAGATTTGAATGCCTTATGTTAACGATGATAATAACCTATTCTTTTAACGACTTTTATCTCCTTCACTAGATCACCTTTAATTCTTAGAAGTTGGTTCTTTAAGTTCTGTCTGGCCTATAAATTTCTTTGATAGGATATCTGTAGGTTTTTATTAATATATTATATTCTTGATAGAACCCTCTTAAAAACATAGGACAAACATTTGTAAAAACGAGTTTTTATTCATAGATGTATCTTGCCTCATATAAATTAATTATTAAAGAAAAATACGGGGTGGGGTTCGGAGGCATAAAATATAGCCTACGACCTATTTTCAGACCACTACCAAATGTACACAAAAATTTGGAGGATACTTCTCCAAGTTCTATAGCAAACATTATGATAGAAGATTTTTATATATTACAAAAATATATTTTATACGAGTTTTGATATTCATTTATGGTTAACCTCATGTGTAACATTTATATGGCATTAAGTTTAACTGTAAAATGTGTAGCTGTCCTGAAAAAAATGTTTCTAGTTTTATGTACAACAAAGAAGAAGAAATAGAGTAAATGCCAATGCATACATTGCATGTGTATGTTTTTTTTTTCAAACAAAGCATGAAAATTGTTATTTTCTATTTACAGATATTGAAAGGGTCCTACAGTTACTACACACTTTTGGCTAAAAAAGAAGATTAAGTTCTAAAACGAAAATTTACACTTACATCAATCCTTATTTTTAGGGATTTTAGCACAAATAAAATTGTTATATGCGTAATTGCGTACGGTTAATTTATATTGCTTCCCGCAACTTTATTTAAGGATGTCTACTCGTAGTTATTTTTTTCTAAGCGCCTTTTAACCAGTTTTGACAGCTTCAGTCTTTTTGATAAGTTCGGCTGTAGCTAGCATTCGTTGGAAAATTAAAAAATCATCGTAAGGTAAAACACAAAAAAATTTTTGCTTAGAATTAATAATAATAATAATTATGTCAAAGTTGGTTTCTTAGTCTTACGAGCTCTGCAGTGTTTATCATGTAATTGCTTTAATAAAATATCAAAATGACAGTATTAAAATTAGGAGTTTGTTTTTTTTTTGTCTTCTATATCCTTTTCCATGTTTGCCTTTCATTTTATACTCTCCAACGATAAGTGAAAATTTCATTATTTATAAATGTTTTGGAAACGTGGTACAGATTAGAGTCAGATGTAACTGCAGGAATGTTTGAAGGAGTAACTATGGCCTTAGAATGCATAGGAACGACACCGGTGGGGTTTGGTCAGTAAGTCTTACGCTTTCTTACTCCACCCTAAAGTGAGAAAAGTCATTTGATTTAAAAAAAAAGAAACTTAAAATCTAAATGTTTAAGAAAAAGAGACCAATATTTGATACTGCAAATTGATGTTTTTTTTTGTGGGTAGTCTCATCTGATGGAAAGCGACGATGACGTCGACGATGGAGCACGCTTGCTTAGAAGTAATCTATTCACTCTTGACTCAAAGACCCCCAGGTTGTAGCTATCAGAAAACGCAGACGTTCTAGAATACCATCTTCTGTCTGTCACTCCCTTTTGTTCCGCCTAGAGCGACGGGAGTTGTAAGTTATTTGACGATTTCCCTCTCCCAAAAAATAAAAGCTTGCTGACCGTAATTGAGATATTTCATCAAGCGTTACCTATTGTAAACATCAAAATATTTTTTTTATTTTTGTATAATTTATTATCTACTCAATTCTAATAGGTATTCTTTTTGCAGCAAGCAATTTATAAAGTGCAGGATGCCATTACTCTGAATAATCCGACATGGATTCCAACCGTTTAAAACACATGCTCATTTATATAATAAAACACGTGCCGCTCACACATATGTATATTATAATAGTATCGCACGTGTGCACGTGATGTGTCGCGTCCAGAACTAACTGGGACTTGTTTTTCCTGTACCTAACGTTATCCAGATAAACTATATTTAGACCAAAGTTAATACTAATTATGTAAGGCAGAAATGCCTTTACATATAATGTTGAATGTTGTAAAATAAAAATATTTTAATGTTTATTTATTTATTTTATTATTTATGCACACATAAATATACAGAAGAAGATATCTTAATTTAAAAATTTGTACAAAGGTACTGCTTAATTCAAAAAGAAATTTCTTCCAGCAGATCTGCGAAAGGAGAGATTAGAAGAGATGTAGAATAAATAGAATAATAAATAAGCAAAGAAGAGTAAATTAAACTAATAAATACAAAAAATGTAAATAATGACTGTTCTATAAATAATTTTTAAAAATAAACTTCACCAATTTAATGTTACTTAAAATTACTAAAAAAGTGTTTAAAATGTTAAATGTTGCGAGAGTTCGGCGCCAAACGTATTACTGACGTACGTGTATACGTGACGATACAGCAAACGTACTGTTACCTGATTTACAGTAATTGCTTACTAGGCCTAAGTACAATGTGCGAATGTTAAACGTGTAAATTAGATGAGCTGTTTCAAGTAGTTATTTATTTATTTACAAGCACTTGTGCAACGTTACAGAGGATGTCCAAGGCGTTGTACAGTAGAAACTTACTAACTAAAAAAATAATTAATAAAACAATAATAACCTAATAACAAATCTATACACATTGAAAAAAAAAAATTTTTTTTATCTATTTTCTCACAAAACTTTAGACATTCACGACACACATCTATGCATCTCCCAGCAAACAAGTCACATGTCGGTGTTAGAGTCAGAAGAGCATTAAGCACAGAAAGCGCATGAACGGGCGGCGAGTTAGCTCGTGACATTGTCTGCGATAAAGGATTTGTTTAGGTACGAGAGGAAAAATCTATCTCACCAGCTGAGCAACTAATTTAGGACAATCAAATTCACCCCAAGAACTCGACAAGCGAAAGCGAAAGCAAAAAGTAATTGCACGTTACTTCTAGAGAGTTAAATTTCAGCATTCCGAGCAAAAATTTTATATATCTGTACTAATTGGAATAAAAAATCCAGAAACGCCTGGGTGTCACCACTGTGTGGACCGCCCGGAGGACACGGTGTGGAGCATACGGTGGAGGTGGCCGCCTGGGCACATTTTTGTCTGTGTGTGCTAACTCTACTTTTGACACTGGTATTTCTGAATATTTCTGAATTTGTTGACACTAACTTTTTTTTAGATAAGAACTCATCAAAAACGTCTTCAGATCCAGTGTCAGATTTTTATTGACTGTAATCCACCTGTGTATCTTCAATTTTTTTATGTGGTCCAGGTCCACGGAGAGTTTCTAAAAGAGAAACCGTGATCCTAGAACGCAAAGGACACAGGTATGGTTTTAGTCAATAAAAGTTACACACCCCTTGCTCCACCTTAGAGCGAGAAAATTCATTGAATGATTTCCCAACGCAAAAAGGGGCCACAGGAACTGTTTCGAACAATCCCGCAGGTTGAGATATTATTTCATTCCAGATGACGAGAATCCATTGTTTGCTCCAACTAGATACAATTTGTAGTCAGTGCTAACACAGAAATATTAGTCTTATTTACGTATTGCAAAATAAATACATAAAAAATCCCAGATAACCTCAATTTTATTAAGCTGTTAATCCGATACCTCGGGCGTTTTTGCTTTGCTTTTTATTATTCGCGTTCGAGCCAAAATCTTCCTAAATCCGCAAGAAAAAATAAAATCCCGTGACAGGCTCAGGATTGTTATTATTACTCAAAACGACAGGGCAAGTCCCTGGAGCTTCGAAATGTAGGATTAAATTTGTACTATGAAGATTTACATAAGCTTTTTTTTATGATCGACGACCTGGCCTTTTAATTTTTCGTTTTATGATTTGTGAAAAAAGAAAAACATATTTAATAAGTTACGAGTA
The DNA here is from genome assembly GCA_949316375.1 of Mythimna vitellina. NCBI lineage: Eukaryota > Metazoa > Arthropoda > Insecta > Lepidoptera > Noctuidae > Mythimna > Mythimna vitellina. The sequence goes on from OX438706.1 coordinate 15,768,318, forward strand.
TCTACAGACACAGAAAAAGACACATTAAATGTTTACTTTATCGATATAAATTTTGAACTCCTACCTTCTAAAATAGGAATGTAGAGTTCCTTGATTTTTCAGTGTGTTTGTACCTTAAATTATAATAACGGTTTTGTGACGTTTTGGACGACATCGTCCAAAACGTCACAAAACCGTTATTATGCCATGATCATGATGATGATTCGGACCTTATGCCTAGGTCCGAATCATCATCATGATCATCATTTCAACCGAATGACATCCACTTCTGGACATATCCCCCTCCCAAGTGTCACCACATCGTGTGGTCCTGTACGTCTACCTTTTATTCATCGGATTCCCGCTACCCTCACCAGGTCATCGATCCACCTTGTGAGAGGCCCTACAACGATGCGCCAGAGAGTGCGTTTCTTTTTTTTACCGACTTAAAAAAAAAATAGGTTATCAATTCGGTTGTGTTTTTTTTTTTTGTTTGTTACCTCAGAACTCCATCTTTTTAAGGATATAAAGATATATTTCCAGATTGGTTCATTTTTTTTTAAAAATCTAGTTCTGATGATGAGTTTCACGAGGAACAGAGGGAACTTCTCAAATATTATAGGCAGTATTTTCATCGAGAATTCATACATCTACATTCAAAAAGTAACATTTGATGAAGTGGAACTGATGAAGGAGACCAAAAATGGCCAACGGAATTTCACAACAATGAAGACAATCATACAAATAAATGGTTCTGAATAGTTACGTCGAAAATCGTATCATCAAACTGATCTAATGATGATGATGGAGCCGGAAGGTAGGCACTGGAACTCATAATTAATAATCAATGTATTCTAGCCGTGTAGGCTTATTAGAATTGTCATGAGATGCACTTAGGCTATATGGTACTATCATACCGATCTAATGATGGAACCGGAAGGTGGAAGGTAGGCACGGGAACTTCATTATAAAACAATGTATACTAGCATTGTTTGAGCTAATTGGAATTGTCATGAGAAATTGGTACTCGGGCTATAAGTGTATCACAACTAAAAAGTGTGAATTACAAAAAAAAAAACAACTTTACTAAAAAAAACTGGGCAAGTGCAAGTCGGACTTCCGTCGTTTCATAAAAACTTACCTATAAAAAAAGTTCAATTACCGAATAGAGTTACAAGATTTTTCTGATTCGCAGTTTTTTTTTTGTGATGTAACTACAAATTTATAGTGTTCAGATTTTTTCCTATACTTGTGCAATGAGATCTTGCTTCATACCACATTTTAGGTCATTAAATAGGCACATAGGCCACAAAATAGCATTGGTATTCAACGTGGCAATATTGCCTGTCTTCTGGACACATTTCCGGATGACAGCAATGAGAAGGAGTACTTCGACGCCCGAGTATATTTGGTTTTTTCCTTCTTAACTTATATTTTGGCTTTCGTTTATCTATCTAAATATATTAAAAATGTTTTTTGCTGTCGATCACGCGTGTGGTGATGTGGTGAATAAACGTTGCTCTGAAATAGAGAATAATTCAATAAACACTACATATATATCTTACACATATAGTTTTTAATTGAATTAGACATAAAGTATCTTTCTTGCATTGCAATCTGGTTTCCGCACTTAGTCCTTGGTGGACTATTATACGTGGGCCATGGCGGCCATCATTCCAACTAGCTCACCTCTCTCCAAAAGCAGATAAGTCCTTTCAGTTGGCTCAGGGCATCTATGAGTGAATTCAGTGCTCCCAAGATTGTTCTTATTTCACTAACGGCTGTGCACTCGAGGAGCATATGCGCGACAGTTTCCTCCGACACCATGGATTCTCAGCACATAGGATTGTCTGTGATAATCATTGTGAAAAAATGTTTATTCAGTGAGCTGTGTCCAGTGATTAATTAGATATCTACTTACCTAAAATAGAAAAGCAACAGTTACTATCTATTCTTTCACGAACCAAATTTATAAATTAAATGACAATGCTTAGGTTTTTTACAATCCTGAAAAAGGGCTTTATATCCATAGTCTAAATGGGGCATGAATAACAAACCTCATTTACATAATTAACTACACTAATATTATAAAGAGGTAAAGTTTGTTTTTTGTTTGTACAAGTACTGGTCAACATTTTTACACCGATACAAGCGATAAGCTCATGTAACCAAAGTTCTACAAAATTGCTTTTATAGATTGAAAGTCTTATATGGGATTCGTAAATACCTGAGCTTGTCAGTGCGGAAACAACTTGTTGACAGCCTTATACTGTCCAAATTGATTTACTGTGACATTGTGTATGGACCATGTCTACTCAATAAAACAGAGAGAGTGATTCAACGTGTACAAAATGCCTGTGTTCGATTTTGTAAAATCAAATAACTCCGTTTTAAGATGGCTGCCAGGAGGAAGGTTTACTTAGCTTGCCTAATGTTTGGGATTATCAAGACTAATAAAACCTCACTCTTTATTTGCAAAGTTGATTTGGAAGCAAAAAAAACTGCGATCCATGGTTAGCCCGCTAACTGTGCCAATGCACAGAACTGCTGCTTTCAGGGGCTTCTTCAGGTTTGCAGCCACGCATTGCTGGAATAATCTCCCGCATCCAATAAGATACCTGTAAACATTACAATGTTTAAGTTTCAGAACATATTTAATTAATTTTAGATTTTTACTGATTATTTTATATTCATTCTGATTATTTTTCCTATTGATTTAGTTCTTACAACCCTTATTTTTGCTCGTTTTAATAGTTAATATTCCTCTTTGGATTCTTTTGTTGATTTGCCAACCTCATCTGTCAGTGTTTGTCATCTGGGCGTATTCTAATTTCACACTAACAATGCTACTCACAAACCTCCACCACACAATTTGATGGCCTAGGTTGCGTAGGTCAGGAATCTAGTATTTTGTTTATTATTACGTAATACTCGAGTACTTTTTATGTAACATCGTAATATTCTAGCCGCTCGATTCATCGACCGGCCATTTTTTAATGTTACCACTGACTCGTAATTAATGTGACTCTATAACTGCGCATTGTCAGTTCTAGTCTTAAGTTCGATCGTTTATCGATGGACTATTTTTTTTAGGTGGAAAAATCATCTAATGACAAATCGCGCTCTTGGCCGGGCGGGAGATAGTGTCAGAGTTTTACTGACTAAAAACCCACTCGTGTTCCTTCTTTGCCTTCGTCCCACTGCCCCGGCTTTCACTTTCACACTACCCGTGGATCGATGGACTATAAACATTCGATCACTTTATGCTTATTTGTCAATATGTTTTGTTTTTGTTTATTATTGTCTTTGTATCTCTTTACGTATAACGGTTTATTATTATTTTATTTCTTTGGTTTCTTTATTTAGTGGATTTTAGTTCATACGATATAATAACTTGCTAGCCGTTAACGTATCATCGACGTCGGCTGGCACTGAAAATCAGCGTTGTGGCTCTGTTCAATACATGAGCCCAGCATTTTGATAAGCACTGGCCGTTTTGCGCGGATGTGTCACATAACTCACACAATTGTATAGATTTGTTATTGTTTTATTTTTTAAGGTATGGCGCCATGTTTGTCGTAAATAAACTCTTTTTCTTTCTTTCTTTCGATAAAAATCTGCTTTATTCCTGAGTGAAATAAAAAATATAGCCTATTTTATGTACACGGGCGCGGGTAAAAGCTAGTCACTGAATATTAAAAAATAAAAAAAACCTTTAATATTTTAAGAAACTACTATTCTATCGGTATCGGATACACGGTCCAAGCTACATTATATACAAGGTCATAGCAACTGAGTCAGGGCTCTAGACAAAAGAACCCCCAAACGTTAATATTTTTATTTTGTTAATATAATTATAATGTTTTATTACGTGTTGCGCCGACCCCAAATAAGATGGGACAAGGGCAGGAAGATGATGATAATTATAATGTTTTATGCAAAAAATCACATCATAAGAAAAACAAGCAATGCTCTTTTGTTTTCTTTTTTACTTAACCCTAATATAAGAGATTAGAGCCTAACCGATTCTCGCATTAAAACATTAAGCAGATTGTGAACAATTTACCCAAATGCGACTTGGAAGAGATTTAACGGGATCTCTTTTTGTGGGAGTTATTTAGAAGCTTAGCAACTTGTTGAAATTATTAAAATAATTTCTTAGTGGAATTGTATTTCACCACTAATTCGTAGATTGTTTTTTTTTATAGACTATTTTTTATTTAATTAAACTAACTGACTCCTCAAACGATGTTTTGCCTTATAAAGTATTTATCAGAGAGAAAATGGGGTTGGAAGTAGGAGGGTAAAAAATAGCCTACGTCCAATAAGGTCGATAGGTACGTATACACAATAAAATTCAGTCAAGCTGTTTTGGAAGAGTTCGAAAACAAACTCGAAACAACTCGAATCAAACACGAGATTTTTATATGTAAGTGCTAAAATAAATAATTAAATTAACCCTATTCTTGGCACGCTCTTAAATATGATACGTTCACCTTTTAGAAAATCTAGATATGTGAGACTTATTTTACTGTTTACTTTGCTAACAAATATTATAATAACTCTACCAAAAATACTCTTTTGCCATTTGCAACGCAAGATGGCAGATCGGTCGAAGACGTTTGTGCAAGGTAAAAATTATTTGTTTTTTGCTACATTTTTACATTTTTTTGTTTAAAACTGGTATAATTCGAAGAGTTTAAAGTATTTACTAAAAAATACTATCGTGAAAGAAAATAGATTTTAACTGTAAGTAATGTATTGTTTTTGTGTATATCTATATCACATTTGATACATAGCCAGATAGTCTAAATTCTAGATATTTTTTGACAAGTATCAAATTCGCGACATAGCTAGACTCATGTAGATACTATTTTATTTGTATTTATCTACACACTTATGTTACAAGTGGTTCAGCAGCTTAGTATGCGACAATAAAAAAAGCTCATCAGCTTTTGGCTCTTGTTCCACAACCGGGGGCTAAATCGGATCAAGACGAAAGTGATCTGAGGATAAGTTACAGTACCTACTGCTTTCGCCCTAGGTACTGTTACGGGGTGGGATGCTGAAGACTTAAAAAAAAAACACTTTAAGACCTATTGGAAGTTTAATTAAAGAAATTAGAAATTAGTTACACGATTTTAAAAGAGTGTCCACACCAAAAAACGCGAAAACCGAACTGCCCGACCCATCGCCAGAAGGGCTTGCGATCACTTTACATTGACGTCATACCATTGCACAACGCTAGAAAACCAAGTAAACAACTGAAGCTGGCTCAGCAGTTTACTTAGCCTTGGTAATGCAACGTGATGATATTATAACAGTACTCCGACAGTAGTTCGCCTCCTCCATCACTGCCGTTTTCGTAGAAAACCCAAACTTTTTAGCCGATGATGATAATGAGGTAAATCAAGTGGTTGCTTCAACATCTCTGGCCAATTAACGCTTGTTCACCATCAATTTCATCTCCCAGTTTATCCGCAATAAGACAGCTGCATTGTGCTGGGGCCAGTCTATTGTCTCCAGAACCACCTATATCACATGAAATAAGTCCACTATCTCCTTAAGCGTCCTCCTTGCAAGTACTTTCACCACAGTCTAGCTATTTCACGCGTCGTACACAGGTGTCGTCTTCATTAATATGCATGAATGGGCAGTAATTGAAAAACTGTGATGGTGCGGTTTTTCTTCTAATTGCAAAAGGAATGTAGCAAATTTTGTCTATATTTAAGGTAAGGAGATTTAAATTGACCATTTAATTATTTCCGCTACTGCTGACTCAGCTATAGATTTGATAGTATACCAAGTAGGCCCTCGTTGCAGTGTCATGAGCATATGTATATATGTTGGTGTCTGGAAGGTTCATATTGCAAAGGTCTTTGACATAAATCAGAAAGAAGGTGGGGCCTATTATGCTGCCTTGAGGGACGCCGAAAGTAATAGTGTCCTCTTCACAGAGGTGGGAGTCAATTTTAATACTCTGGGTACGATTTTTGAGATAATCTTTTCATCTCGTGCATCTCATGACAATTCTAATAATACCAAACACGGCTAGGATACATTGATTAGTTCTGATGCCTATCTTCCAGTTCCATCATCATTATCAGATCACTTCGATGATACCATTTTAAACATAACTAATCAGAACCATTTATTCATTTGTATTCTCCTTTCAGTTTTTCAGTTACTATTGTGATATCTATGTGAGGGGGAAGTTTCGTCGTCCATTCGTGGTCTTCTTCATCAGAAACTTTACTTTTTGATTTTAAGTGCAGTTATCGACGAAAATACTAAAATCACTATACAAGGTCTAACGGACAGGTCTAACCAAACCTTTAAGGGCTTGCTTAGTAGACGAAACTGAACAACCTTTCCACTAGTTTTGTTTTTACGGGAACGAAAAAAAAAATCGGCCTCTCAATACAAACCCTCCAATCAAGTTCATAATTTGGTATGAAGAGGCAGATTGTTTTTCGTTTCCTGAAATAAAATGTTGTGGAAGGTTGATCAGTTTCATCTACTGAGCAAGCCCTCAGATTGCGGAGATCTGTCCCTTACACCTTATATAGTATCCTAGAATAGCCTAGAATATTTAAGGAATTCCCTCGATTTCTTATGGATCACCAGAACTGGATTTTGAAAAAATGACCAATTTGGAAAAGAATAAAAATATATTTGCAAATGGTTCCTTATACGACGGAGTTATGGGATTACAAACAAAAAATAACGATGATAAAAAAATGCAACCGAATTGAGAACCTCCTCCTCTTTTTGAAGTCGGTTAAAAAGAAAGATTTGCTATCAATAGTTTTACCAATATCCGTTAAATGTTGTGCATTACACATTATAACATTGATGTAGCTCTCTAAATTATCGTAATCATTGACACTGATTCTATACAACTTTCTTTTTGAAGCCAACTTCCTACTCATTTCGCAGTCTTCATAAGCTTGTTGAAGATTTTTTTATGCTTCAATTGCTGTCATAGCTGATCTGACATGCGTTTTTGTCATACTTTTCTATTGTGAGGCATATCTTGGTAAGCACTTTAGTATCTTTATTGCCTAAACCCCCTTTAGAGTCCTGTCTCCTTTTGGATAGCCAGTTATACATTTTCACTGTTTTTCATACAACCGCTCTTACGCGATTATGACATTATTACACATTTTTCATTAGATATTTTGGAAACACAGTATCTTGTGGATATTATCTAGGCTTGTATTGAAATCAATTTATAAATTTGTGTAAAACTAATCCAGTAAAGACCTCTGAAAATCTGCTAGTTTGCATGAACTTTGATATTTCATAATATACTCAAAAAAAAAGATGGATAAAAATAGAAGCCTTGCAAATTTAATCTTGATTCTGAATGACGATAATTTTTTTTCAAAAACTTTTAAGGGTTAAAAAAACACGTATTTCCTAGAACAAGTTTTATAAAATATTCGAGTAAATCGCGGAATTACCGAATGCTAACACAGATTTCAGGCGTTATCTCTCTTTTTCGCGTTGCCTTTTCGTCAAACATCGCATTGCCTTTTCGTCAAACATCGCGTTGCCTTTTCATCAAACATCGCGTTGCCTTTTCATCAAACATCGCGTTGCCTTTTCGTCACGTCAAACATCGCGTTGCCTTTTCGACACGTCAAACATCGCGTTGCCTTTTCGACACGTCAAACATCGCGTTGCCTTTTCGTCACGTCAAACATCGCGTTGCCTTTTCGTCACGTCAAACATCGCGTTGCCTTTTCGTCACGTCAAACATCGCGTTGCCTTTTCGTCAAACATCGCGTTGCCTTTTCGTCAAACATCGCGTTGCCTTTTCGTCAAACATCGCGTTGCCTTTTCGTCAAACATCGCGTTGCCTTTTCGTCACGTCAAACATCGCGTTGCCTTTTCGTCAAACATCGCGTTGCCTTTTCGTCAAACATCGCGTTAGCTTGCATTAGATGAAGTAACAAGCTTTTAAACCATGCTCTATGTTGACGACAGGCGAGTGAAAAAGGGCCCTCTTAAGGGGCTCCCTTTGAAAATATATGTTTTTCAACTTATTAATATGTTAAATAAATAATATATATATATATATATATGCAATACTTTGATTCATAGTCTTTAATTTTATTTATTTATTTATTAAAGCTTTATGTACTACTAATAAACACTTTACAAAGACGGTTTTAATGTCTTAGGCATTTTCTACCAGTCGACCTTAGGGTGGTGCAGAAACAAAGCATGTTAGGCGCAGCTTAATGGTAAAGAAATAGAAAAGAAATACAATAATAAAATGATACGTACGTACATATTAAGAATTTAGTTATGAAAAACGAATCCAACAAATCAATGCTGTAATGATTACACCAACTTCCTACGAATGTGTTCACGTTCCACCACCTTAAAAGTGAACCGATTGGACGCCATCCTGACGCCTGGACAAAGAAGGAGAACTGGTTAAATTCAGAGCGGTGTGTGGGATATCGCAAAAGACGATTATTAATTTTTTACAAATATTTTTTTCATTATAATTCTACAAACAATAAAAAAAATGAAAATTTGTGTATATTGTTTGTGTTTCAATTTTTTTACTTAAGCAAATTGCCAACATAAAAAAATAGCGTCATTAAGTAGAAATGAGGAGGGAAAAAGGGGTAGACAAATGTTCAAGACCATCGGCTAATTGGAGCGCCTTACACTTTCATTTCACTTAGTCGACTTTATTCGCAAAGATAAAGGTATCGAAGAGGAAAATTATTTGACGATCGGACTAGAATTGTCTCCTCGTTCACTGATTTTACACAATTTTCAATTTACGTAGGTATTAAGTAAGATGAAAATGTAAATATAAATTTAACAAGCTATTTTATTTTCATTTAAAAATACTAACTACAATTACCATAAAATAAATAATAATAATAATAAAAACCCTATACACAGCATCCTGTCTCAAAGATTGAACTTGTCGAATATATTTCACAATTTTTTCCTTTTGCTGTTACTTCCTGCAATAAGAGTAAAGTAAAATAAAATTGTAATAAATCTTATGGCACTGAAACTTCTCCGTTCTTAAGGTCCTCTACAGATAAAGTATTTGGCAATTTATTTTTCTCAGCTTGCAATACTGATTTTCTCAATATTTTTTTTTTTTTTTTAATTGATATAAACCAGTGCTTGACTGCGATCCCACCTGATGGTAAGCGGAGATGCAATCATTGATGGTCAGGCGCACCAGTTTATTAAGAGCCTATTCACTCTAGCCTTGAAGACACCTAAATTATAGCTGGATGGGAAGACCGCAGCAGGCAAATTGTTCCAGTCCTTCGATGTACGCGGTATAAACGACGAAGCGAAACGCTTAGTCCGGACCGTTGAAGTTTCAACAACGTAAGGGTGGATACTCGCTGTTCGTCGGGTTGTCCGATGGTAGAAAGGAGATGGCGGAATCAAGTCATGCAATTCCCGCGCACACTCTCCAAAATGTAACCTATAAAATACCGAAAGGCTGGCTACTCTGCGCCTGTGCTCGAGGCTTTGAAGATTGGACTTAACCAAATCTGGATCCCCAATTAGCCTCTTCGCACGCCTTTCCACTGAGTCCAAAGCTGCTAGATGGCATTTTGCAGCACCAGCCCATATGTGACTGCAGTACTCCACACACGATCGGACCTGTGCTTTGTATAACATTAGAAGCTGTCAATAAAGCAGCTTTATTGAAAATATCCTGATCCTTTAAATTTTCTAATAACTCCTCATCAATAACAGTACATGTTAAGGAGCAAGTAATTTTTTATATTGACACATTAAAAATTTGGTTTCTTTTTTAAATACTTGGTTTATTTTACTCTCCAAGTTGTGAAGAGCAAAATTCCTCATCATTTCTTCAGAGTTTTCAACGACCTTTTTCTATGATATTTTCTTGTATAAAATTAAAAACTTCATCAAAAACAGCTTGATGGTTTCGTCAACACCATCATATCAAGACGTTTTAGTTGTATTGTTTTAAGATGATATTTTATAAGAATATTCTAATTTAGATTTCTTGTGATAGTATATTTTTGAATCCGTTACATCTTGCACTTTCTAAATTAATTCCTCTAAGTCTTCTTCTTTTTCGTTCAATTTCTTTAAGAAATCGTTTTTATCGCACGCAATCAATTGTAGATTTTTCAGTTTGTGTCTTTTTGTCTTCTGGTCACAATATATACATGCGTGGTTTTTGTCTGTATTGACATCACTTTCAAGTAAGATTCACATCACTTTCAAATAAGATATTATGAGAAGGGAAATCAAAAACACATTCAGACGGCATAGAAGGTTCTTCAGAATTAGATGAGACCGGTTTGACTGAACCTAATTAAAAACCTGATTCAGGTATTACAATAGGTTCAGCTCTAGCTGGACTTGAGTTTGATGCTATATCTGAATCCAGAACTGTAGAATTACTTTTTTGACTTGAGGTAGACAGTATACAAAAATCAGTATTAGTAACAATATTACTAGGTAGGCTTGATGTTGATTCAATTGATGTGTTTTGAACAATACTTGGTGGTTTTTTTTTTTGCATTTTTTGTTGTTTAGGAGTGGCAGAATATTTTTTTTTTTTGGCAAAACAGTAAAATTTTTGTAACATTCTCGATGATAACCGCTGTCATACAAATCATCCGGTAAGAGTACGTCTTTCAATTTTAGGTTTTAGGTTTTCAAAATGTACATTTCTTTTTTTTATGTTCTTCCATAACTTTCACTATTGCAAATAATATCAGTCAGAAATTACACGATATGGCAACATATGGCCGACATATCTTGGCGAGTCCGAACTTTGCGCAAAAGGCTGTGCAAGAATTTTTTTTCGGCACCAAATTATGAGGCAACGTGCGCGGAGCGGTGATATTGAATGTCTAAATATCGTGATGTAGTGGACGTGGATATGCATCGTGATGTAGTGGACGTGGATATGCATCGTGATGTAGTGGCAGTGGACAAGGGACTCACCCCGCTCTACTCGGCTAACGAAAGCTGGCGCAAAACTGTAGTGCTTGACACTAACAATCACAGGGAAGTATTACCATACTTCCCTAGACCTATTTTCATACTCTACCGAGTAAGGAAATCCACGGATGCTTCTTCCAGGCCTCTCATGAGCACGATGTAGATCAAATAACGTCCGTAGCCTGGCTGCGCGTCGGTGACCTCTTTGGGGAAACCGAAGGTTTTGTCTTTGCAATTATGGACGAAGTTATCATGACAAATTACCACCGGAGATTTATTGTGAAGAACGGCACGGTTGATATCTGTCGGGCATGTCACCGTCCGGGAGAATCAATTCGTCACATTATTTCTGGTTGTTCTGGTCTAGCTAACGGAGAGTACCTGCATAGACACAACCTTGTAGCCAGGATTATTCATCAGCAACTTCCTCTGAAGTACTCTCTTGTGGAATCGGAGGTGTCATTACAGGTATGTGCCCGACCCAGTTCTCGATAATGACGATATCACGCTGTACTGGGATCGTTTCATCATCACTGACAGGACTATTGTACTAGGACTATTGACCGAAGAGAGAGGCGTGCAATGATTGTTGGCATATCCGTTCCGCATGACGAGAACCCCGTGAAAGCCGAGAATGACAAACAAATCAAGTATATTGATTTGGGTTTGAGGTTGTCGACATGTGGGATGTAGACTCGGCGATCATTGTACCGGTAATCGTGTCAGCAAATGGCTTAATAGCCAAGAGCCTCGACTAACACCTTGAGGCTCGCGTTAGGCGGCTGGATCAAGGGCTTGATCCCAAAAGCGGTACTCCTGGACACGGCTCGTATTGTTAGAGGTTCCATTCTCTAGAGCCCTGACCGCCGGTAGCTTGGAACCTGTTCCCGATACCGGTGGGACACAATTTTTTATATTTTGAAATGTTTTTTATTTATTTTTTATTGAAATATTAAAAAAAAAATTATTATACTAATGAATAAACTAAATAACAATAATAATAGCCTTTTGGGAATTTCTTAATAACATAACATCCATGTGAAAAAATAGCAATAGATTAATTAATTACAATAAATAAATTCAATTATAATTCATTTTCTTAAGTTATATATTTAAATTAACAACATGCATTTCATTAAATAAATACCATTCATCAGAGATAAATTTGCTCCTTGTTTATCAATTTTTGTATTTTGTAATTAATTAAATCATTTTATTTATTGGATACCCACTTTCTTTAACTTTCACACAACGCCATCTGGTCCTAAACTAAGCAGAGCTTGTGCTATGAGTACTAGACAACTGATAAACATACTTATATATTTTTAAATACATACATATTATAAATAAATTACACCCAGACACAGAACAAATGATCGTGCTCATCACACAAACATTTGTCCTGGTTGGGAATCAACCCATGACCTCCGGCGTAGCAGTCAAGGCCACTGACAACTAGACCAGCAGATCTGTCTGTAAATAATGCTTAGCGATTTTCGTCGCTGTTTTTACAAACGCGTATGATTGACGGTTTCATCCTCCAACTAATCTAAAAGCAAATAAAGGAGGCAAACAAAAGTCTTACTTGCCCTTAAATTAGATACGAGTAACTTTGGGGACTGGGATTTGTGTGTATGAAGAAAAATCTCGGACAGCAATATTTTGATATTAAACTACATCGAGGCACTCCTGTTGTTATATGGTCAACCAAAACACAAACGGAGTCGGTCTAAATAATTCAATTATTTTCCTATTGAATTGAAATCCTTTTCTAAAATAATATAATTAGGTGTTGGATCACAGTGAAGCACACACACAAGTTTATATTATTTAAAAAAAAAAACTAAGCAGGTACCAACGTAGCGAAATTTAATGAAAAAAGAAATAAACCTTTTTTTTTACATTTTTCAAGAACTTTTGACATTTGGTTAAAAAAAAGTTGCTTTGATCATACTACATTAAGTAACAAATCTGACAAATTATAATTCTTGACAAGTAAAGTTGAATAAGCAAGATAACAATGCCCCGAGGGTAGGTTGTAACAAACGAAATGAACCAGCATTTTGAATTGTAGACGTTTCACGGAATTTTATATTAATCTATTTAGCTTGTGCGACAGTAATGAGACTCATGTCAGAAGTTTTTATTACGTCAGCCAACTACAGTTGGTTGACAAGTTAAAAATTTATATGACACAATATAAAAGATATTAATTATATTTTTTTTAATAGGAAAACCCAAATATCAGCAGCCCGGGTTTTCAAAGGTAGTGGTGTTACTCCCACTTACCACGAGCCCGTTTCCCATAACGAATCACAGTCGCAGCGGTCCATTAAAAGTTACAATTAATTAATTTATTTTTATTCAGACTATATCCGCAATTGTTGCACTATTCTCCGATAGTGACAGTAAATCGGCCTCGTTTGTATAGACACGTCAAAAGATGTAATGAGGACCATGTAATTCAAATTGCTCTGCGCGTAACAGAACAAAAAACAGGTAGAAACCGCTCGCCACCGACCAGTGGACCAGTGAGAAGCGTCTTATTTGAGTTTAAGACTAATTGCAAACAGTGCAACTTGACACAGATAAGTGAAGAAATCCAATCCTATATAAACAAGTGAAGGAAGAAGAAGAAAACGGATTCCATAATTGATAGTCATAAAATTAACCTAAAAACTATGTTAGTATAGACATATTACGCTAACAGGTTGTCATGAGATTCGCTCAAGCTCTTAATGAACAGACAAACTATTTGCCTAATCTATGTGCTTTCTCTTAATGTTTTTTGTCGCCTAGATGGGGCAGAGGGCGTCCACAGTAGTCCCTCAACGCGAATGATTTGTGCTGGAAACTTCATCTTGGATCACGTCATTCCGTTACTCGTACCTTTCAGTTTCAGCATGATTTTTTTTCCTTGGAGATTCCAGTCCAATACTTGCTTGGTGGAAAACGAGAAAGGTCAGAAACTATGCCAGATCCAAGTTTTCGTTGCAGTCTCAGAATCTACTAGTCCGAGACCATAGACATACGCTAGATGCGTACTCGTAGAGCTGCTCGTGCTTGGCTGCTCAAGCGTTGTCCCATAGGTAAAGCCACTTTGATCTATTCCAAACCGTACAGAAACTAAAGTTACTATTTTTTGCGATTGTTTGTTGTGGTACAGTTTTTAATTCCAGTAATGACTGGCCGCTAAGCATTGTGTGATTTTCCATTATAGCTTTTCAAATGAGAGCCGAGAGTAATAACAGGCATTCCGGCTGAAACAGTGATAGTGGTTTTCATTTGTGTTTCTATCTACCTATAATCTGTAAAAGTAGAAACTGGCTCACTGACATATCAACGCACAGCCGAAACTTCTAGGACTCTTCTGGGACTAAAACTGTGAAATTTGGAACAAGGCTTCCCTTTTTTGACGTTCGCGAGCACTGAAAAAGGACTTTTGGAAATAATCTTCATTTGTATGCTAAATTTTATTCCTTGATCCTTATTTTACTTCAGCATAAATTAAAAAAAAAACAAGTAAAAAGTTAAATGGACTCCCCTTTTATTTCAAAACTATTAGGTATAGGTAGAGTAGTGATTAAAAACAAACAGAAACAAAAATAGTTCGCTACCAGAGAAACCTATAGGTTCCTGTAGATTAGGGTACTTCTTATAAAAAGTCGATACTATGGTCTTGGAATGACATGGTAAATCCTTCAATATTTTGCGTACGAACTTAGTACATCGCAGTTTTGGTCTCTTCTCTCGTTTCGGTCCACCACCACTATATCAGGCTTATTGGCTACAATAGTCCTGTCAGTGATGATGGACCTATCCCAGTACAAAGTGATATGACCATTATCAAGAACTCGGTCGGGCACATACCTGTAGTATGGCACCTCCGATTCCACAAGAGAGTACTTCAGAGCAAGTTGCTGATGAATAATCCTGGCTACAAGGTTGTGTCTATGCAGGTACTCTCCGTTAGCTAGACCAGAACAACAAGAAATAATGTGACGAATTGATTCTCCCGGACGGTGACATGCCCGACAGATATCAACCGTGCCGTTGTGACTGTTCCTAAAAGACCCTAGGCTGATAAAATTTTCGTTTTTCCTGAATCTTCTTCAGGTATAAAGATCGGTCCCCCCCTAAGGGGAGAAGGTAGGGCCCCACCATTCGCCCTACCTTGTGGTTCTCATCCTAATGACTTGGACAAACCTCCACCGACAGTAATGGATTCCCAAGTAATATATCCCCTTGTCCCGACTTAGAAAGCTAGGGGACAAGGAGGGGATGGCGAAAACAATGTTAAAATAATTAGAAATAGGAATCCATTCATAAGGAGATAAGGAAGGATAATCTACTTCTCTTTTGAGTTATGAAAATTTAAAAGACTGAGAGGGCTACAAAAGGGAATATGACACGTGCCGCTTGTATTTGCAAATTAACTTATTTTAGAATTACTTTATTCCTTTTCGCCCATGTATGTCCTGACCAATCCTAAGGCAAAGGGTTGTGAGGCCTCTGCCATTGGATAAGACATACTTTCTATAATAATTAACCCCTTATAACGGCCTACTCACCCATCACTAATACAATACAAGACTTAAACAAGCGTGACGCATCGTCAGTCATCGCAGAACTATTTACAGTTGCCTTGCTAGACGCCGAAGTGGTTTATAAATCGTCACTTCTCACTTCCTTACTCTGACCCAAGGTGAGGACAACATAACCTACACGCCTCCGAGCTACGTCTAGTTGCGGAACTTTTCAGAAATGTGTCCGAATTTCGTCTCTCGCTAAATATTATTTTTTTGTATCAGAGGCTGGCCTACGGGGGCCGGTTGATTTAACGAGATGCGATCCCTAGCGTTCCTTAGAACGACTATCAATGCAGTTCAGGGTACTTGGTGAAGCCTACCCCCCTCTCCCTGGAAGTGTGCGCATATCAAGAGCAATGTAAAGAATCCTACTGTCGGTCAGTCCTTAGGAGGAGGTAGCCGTCGCTAAGGTTTGGTGGTTCGTAATATCACTATAGCTCACACTGGCTCTAGTATATAACGAATACATTATCGGTTCAGCCTTTAATCGGCAGTGTTTTGGTCATGGTCACGTCAAGTACGCCGGCCGGCAAGAGTCAAGTCCACCCCAAAGACAGTCAGTGTGAAGGTCACCCCAAAGGAAGTCAGTGTCAAACCCACTCCAAAGAAAGTCAGTGTTAAGTGCCAAAGGAAGGCTTTCTCCGAGTCCCTAACACCAACCGCAAGCTCAGGTCACCTTGTCATAGAATGGAATATGGAAGGATAAAAGAGTTAACACTCACCCATTCAGTCACCAACACAGTCGCTGAGATTCACTCGCGTACTTACACACTACTTACGCCCATCCATTCGTATTCCAACTCACACACACAGGTCTGTATTATAATTATTATACAAGCCTAAACTAAACTTAATCCACTTGTACCTAATACTGTATCACAATCCTAGCCCTCCTAAGAATTACAACGGGACCTAGCCCTATGGTATCTACTGAGTCAGCTAGCCTAGCTCGCTGCTCCTGCTGGACGTCCGTACCCTATCCTGCCCTGAAGCCAAGTGTCCTCTCGTGGCCGAGTCAACCCTCACCACCTACGACCCAGCATCCCCTCGCCGTTCCCACGTTTAGCTAACAAGCTTTTTTATTGCTTTTTTTTTTTGCATAGTCTTTTGTTTCTAAAGAGGTTTGGGAAGATTCGGGTCTCAATGACTCGTCTGACTTGCACATGTGCAGTCATTAGAAATTGCATAAGTTACTCGTTTCTATAGAATTCTGTCGGCCCTTTCATTAAAAGGACAATTTAATTTAAAAGACATGTATGTCTATTATTTATTTTTTTTTTTTTTTTATTCACGGTAGGTTCGCGCTTGACCGCCATCTTACTTATTATTACTTTATATATAATAATAATAATTACTTTTATTTTATATACATGTTATTATGAAATAGGATTAAAATCCAAACAAAACATTTAGAAATCCAAAAAAAAACTGCATTGTAATAAAACAAACACAGAATCCTATAGAGCTTTACCCTTCCGGTATGTTAAAGCAATTAAATCATTATAATTATTCCAGTAAGATAGGACGTTGGCTATAATTCGGCAATGTGTATCAGCTACATCCACAGCTTGTTACACAACCGCTTTACCTATAGTTCATTAAAATTACTAAGCTCACTCTTTATCCTAACTCAGTGTGCCAACTGTTTGCAATCATGGTTTATTACCAAGACTTTTTTTTTCAGTAACCTCACTTAAAATTATGAGCATGTGCTCAGCCTCGATTGTTTTATTGCTTCTTGAGTTTTAGAAAACTTTTGAGCAACCCTTTTTTTGTTCTTTGGGGGGTCGGCAACATTGTGACAACTAGAATTTTTTCCTTGCCGAAATGCGCGTCAGGTCATTTCTTTGTTGACTTTTAGGATGGAGGATTTGGCATTTCAATTGACATAAATTATTGCTTTCGTCTGATGGCAGCCATAAGTATGGGTTTTGTTTCCCATAAAACTCGGCTAAATGAGTTCTTAAGAGGTCCAATATTATGTTACGCTATTTTAAAACGGATAACAATTTTTTGTTGTTCTTAAAACTAATTGACAGTCTGTCAAGTCATAAAATACAAACTCAAGGTACATTCAAGTGGCTGGATGTACCCGGTCTATGTGGTAAATATCATTGGTCGCCAGGAGTAAATTATACATCGATAAAACCTAATCAGCGCTAGAATTTCTATGTAAGTGTCCTAAGAAACTAATACCTAAAATATCATGTGGTTTTTACATCAAAAGAAGCTAATAACCATAACCATTCGATTGGAAACGTGAATCAATTAAGCTGTTGTATATTATAAGATCACCTATAATTGCATGATACATATATTATAGAACCATCATCACCCATTTCAACCCCTAGTGCTTTAAAACGTTCTCAGGCCCATTTAACATTCATTCGATACATAGCTGGTATATCTAATTCTAGTTTTTCCCGACTGTCAAGAAGGGTTATTTGAATAATGATTTTATATAACATGGTTTTATGAGGCCTGTATGCTTATGCTTTTATTTTGCACCAGCGTCTCATCTAACCTGCAGTCGGCGCGTAACTATTATAACGGACTTTTTCCGCGACATAGTATACTTGTCACTTTTCAAACAACTGCATTTCAGTAGACCTGTGCATGCTTATAGTTTAATTTTACATACCGGGGTCTCTCCTAGGGTTATTCGTGTGGTACCTACGGTGCTAGCTCCTTCTAAACTCAGCTATCGCTGTTGTCGCAGGACAAAGGCCATTCCTTATACACCTCCAGGCTGAGTTCGACTCCAAGAGCAGCTGAAATAGTTCGCACATAAAAATATTAGATTATATTTCAATTAGAAGCAATAACCCCCCTCTGATTCTAAGAGGATAGAATAGTTCTGAAATGCAACAAGTGTTAAAAAGTTATTGATACTGATTCTGCATGAATAGATAATTTTAGATATACTAGAAAATTCTGGTCGAGTAGGTACTCATTAGAGAGCTTTAGGTCAACTGATATTTGTTTTCTTTAGACGTTGACACTTTGAGACATCTGATAATGGCTCCTTTATTTATATAGTGTTAACGAAATTATGGCTCTCCGCAATCCTAATCAATACTATTTAATGTTATAACAAAGATCATACGCGAAATAACGACAAAAGTCTAATAAAAGTGAAACTTAGCTTCGCAACAGAGACCGCGCTACAGCAATCACTGGAATCAGGTGGTGTCAGCCATCAGATGAACTACGGGGTAAGCGCAACGCACAAACCGCAAGTTTAGTAACAGCGTTGTCGTAGCGATGTGAAGATTTAAATATTCTGGAATTTTAAATAAGGCCACACAAGTATTCGTTCCAATAACATAACGTACGCTGCCGAGTTGACAATATTTAGAATATCCTACTATAATGTAATCACTGAAAGATATACCTACTACTGTCGTTGTAAACGAATTACCATGGTATAGATCGGTCTATCAGCTTATTACTATTATTATTACAGAATATCAAAAGTCAACGAGCCACAAAACACGAGTGAACAGATTTTAGACAGTGGTAATCAAAATAAATATGAATTGACAGAAAACGTCAATATTTATTTTTTTACCTGATGAATTAATATTTCAATATTCTTTCAAATAAACTAAGATGACTTTTATAAATATTAAATGATTTATGAGTAAATTTTTATAGTCAATTGTTTTTTATTTCAAAGAGAAACCAATTCTGTCAATGTCCTTTTTGTTCGTTATTAATCTACCGAATGGTTAGTGAGTGAATGATATTAAGTCACTCGTGTGTGTTTTTTTTCGACTAACTGGAGTTTGAAGACTACTAAGCGCTCTTTGAGAGTTGAAGTAACTAAATAAAATTATATGATTAAACGAACTTACCTTAAGTGAAGTTCTATCATAATTATACGAAGCTCCTTCTCCGAGACAGATTTACGAGTAGTAACGCGGTAATGTACCAGCGCCATCACAATTTCAAAGCTAAAAAATAAATAAAATTAAAAAATTGTTCTCTCGTCGAGCAACACTGTGTGAATATGTCATTTCGTTTAAAGCTAGTTAACTTAAACAACCCTATTTAGGGGAGGACTTTAGTCGGGATGGGTTGGGAGACTCTGTCTCGGAGAAGGAGCTTCGTATAATTATGATAGAACTTCACTTAAGGTAAGTTCGTTTAATCATATAATTATACTTACTCCTTCTCCGAGACAGATTTACGAGTAGATGTTTGAAGTCAGGCAGGGTTGTTTATAAGTTAATAAATACTTGGTAGTAAAAATAGTAAAGTATTTATTAAAATCAAAAAGTATCTGGATAATAATAATCAATCAGTAACTTATCAGACTAAGAGATTTATAAAATTAAGTCGGGTAATTTACAGTGTTACATATTACATCACTGAAAGAAGATGGATCTTGAATAACTGGCCTATTATAATGTCTAGCAAAGGTAGCCGAATTCCGGGACCACCCAGATGTTCTTTGTATTTGGTCTATACTGATACCAGATCTTTTAGTAGCTGACGTGGAAGCATGTCTGGTGCTGTGAAGGTATTTACATCAATTCCAGACTCATGTAAGGTCGTCTTATCCATCTTGTTATAGTTTGAGTTGAGGCACTAAGGTGTGGTTTTTTAAAGGTCAATATTAACCGGTCAGTACCACTTCTAAGTAGTTTTGTCCTATTAATATAACATTTTATGGTAGAGACTGGACAAATCTCAATTTTACTTTCAAAAGATTTAAGGTGTAGTAATGGCTGAAGGTTGCCTGTTTTTGAGGTTTTTATGGGACTTTACTCTCTGTTCCGCATACCTCCAAACTATATGTGTCTACGTTATATTTCTGGTACAACTGAATAAACTTGAGCGACTTCATAACTTTTGTGCAAGGTTCACATTCGGTTTTCGTAAATATGACCATGTTTCTGAATTTCGTATTATACTCAAGTGGTTGCCAATTCGCCTTCGCCGTAATGCTCATATTCTTTTTATTTTGTATGTGTTTTTTTCCCCTTCTGCCTCTCGTTACATCAGAGAACGGTTCTAATTTCTTTGCGACTTCCACATGAAAGTTCTTAGGTCATCAGATAACTTGAAACTTAAAATACCAATGCAAAGTATTTTCCTGGATAAGTCTTTTACTGTCCAGGCCGCTCGTCTATGGAACGCATTGCTTGTGACAGTAAAACGTGCGGAAACACTGCCTGTGTTTAAAAGGCTTGTTCAATGTGATCTTGTTTTCGTCTTAACACTTATTCTCTTGCCTATATATTTAGTTTGTATGTATATATGTATCTATTTTAGTATTATGTACCTTTATAACTTTTAAGTTAACCTTTATAACACATAAAGTGCAACCCCATTTTGTGTCCAGGCAATCCCTATCCATTCTATGTTGCCTGGGAGAAATCGCCGAGTGCGATAAGTTCGCGATTGTATGTTTTTAACCGACTTCAAAAAGGAAAAGGTTCTATGTTCGGGTAAATGTATTTTTTTTATCTATGTTCACCGATTTTTCGGTCAATTGTGGACCGATTTTGTTTTCTTTTTTATTGAAGTTTATCCTTCAAAGTTGGTCCCATAAAAATATTGTTATGATCTGATTATGAAATTCGAAGAATGTGGTACAGAACTCCTCATAGGATCACAGCAGAACTGTCATAACAAGTAAAATTGCTTTATTTATACGTCTAGTGACGTATGTGTACGATAACTGACTGAAAAAAGAGGGGAAATATATCGAACTGATCTGATGATGAACCCTGAAGTTAGGCACTGGAACTCTGTAATAAATTAATTTAATCTAACCGTGTTTGCTATTATTAGAATTGTCATGAGATGCTCTCTGGCTATAAGGTGTTTAAGTATGGCTAGGTGTACTTTTTAAGTGGAGGTACCATTACTAAAAAGTGTAAAATATTTTATTTTACAAAAAAAAAAAAATACAACAGCCTTCAATGTAAAATAAAAAAATGCAAAATAACTAATTTCGGAAGTCGGCGTTAAATAACGAAGAGACAAAACTATTATAGAAACACCGAATTCCGAAATTTAAGTTATTTCTTTTCTGTTTGTTTTTACTTTGAAGTCAGTTTCTTTTTTTTGTAAAAAGTTTTTTATTTAATATAAGGTTTTTTTTATAAATATTGTATATAAATATATAATAAATAACCTAGACAGTACCCCAATTTTTGTCTAAATGAGGAATAGGAAACAACCAAATAATTGTATATAGAATCCTTAATTGTAATAAAAGACTACAACTTCCCACTCATTAAGTACATATAGTAAATCTTAGACGAAAACTGTTTCTCAAGATATAAGTCGCCAACCCTTGTTTGAGAAGCGGGGTTCATAAAATTTATGGTTAAGGTTCTTAGAACATAATTGCTATATATATAATATATTGTAAATAGAACATAAAATTTCAAACATAATTAAACGTCTGATTTATTTTTTATGTTCTTAGGTAGTGTTCCTTCAAGAAATTTATCCTAATTGTCGGCAAAATATGGCCATTGACGCAATACCTTGACAGTGTATTGGTATTATTATCTACGCACGCACGCAAAAACACTCAAGTAAAGCATGATTTATCAAAATTGCTTTTCCTAAAATAATTCTATGTTATCAAAAGATAAAAAAAATCCCTTTTTAAAAAATATTACTTTTATATTTGTAGTTGTAAGTAATTTTTTATCTAGTGCCAATGAAATATCAACTATTATCTCCTATATTTATCTTATTTACATAATTATAATTTACATTATTCATAAAACCCCGAGCGAACGCTGGCGTTCGCTCGGTCATTGTCTTTCTATTGTGTCTCTAATTACGCTACTCAAAAGGTTAAAATATTAACATTTCAAAATAGTAGCTTACTGGTATTGGAAATACTCCTTACGTACTGTTAGGGATGAAATAGACAAAACACCTTAAAATGGTTTACTACGCTCTAATTGAATTAACGTTAAGATATAGTGGTCAGTTTATAGTTTCAAATATAACTGCCAAAGAGCTTTTGTACTCCAGAAGAGAGATACGAACTATGGTCCGAATATCACAAAGAGAGAGTTGTCGGCCACACTTTATAAGTTTGAAAATTCTTACTGTGCCAAGCCTCTATATTTTGGTGTTGTTGGTGCATTTAAAAAAATACCTACATGACTACGAAACAATTGAGAAGAGACAGTTATGGGAAAGTACGCGTAGGAAAGATTTAAAAAACAAAATAATACCTCAACTTAATATAGTCCTCAATATTAAGCAGTGCGAATTTTTAACAGGTTGCCCTTTGACTTAAAGATATATATAAAATTATACAATTTACACGAGCTTGTTTAAATCAAAGCTCAAAGCTTTCGTTTTGGAGAAATGTCTTTATTCGGTAGACGATGACATATCAACAATTTAGATTAATTTATGATATTTAATTAATGTGATTCTGAGTAATGTTAGAGTAAGTAGGTTGTGATAATGTAAGTAGTAAATGTTAAATTTTATTTTATTTTATTAATGTATGTACAATATGAATTGTTCATGAATAAATAAATTGAAATTGAAATAGGGCCCAACTTACCGGTGGAGTGACATTACGTGCCGTTTGCGAGTGCTATTTTTATTTATTTATTATTATTTATTTTATAATTTATGTACACACATGAATAAAGAAAGAAGATACATTCTGATAAAAATTGTACAAAGGTACTGCTTATTTCCAATAAGAAATTTCTTCCAGCAGACCTGCGAAAGGAGAAATAGGAAGAAATGTAGACAATAGTGTGTAGAAGTAATTTTTATTAGTTTATTTATTCAAAAATACATATAAATTATTTAAAGACATATTTCAATTGAAATAAAACATATGAAGATAAAGATTTATTATTAATTAGTGTAATTTTAGTCTGGATTACCAAATATTACTTTTAATGGTGTTTTTCAACTCTGACATCGGCTCGGGATCTTTAATCAGTGGCGTATTTACTACCTCTAAGATACGTCAATAATTGTAAGTTCATCACACCATTTCAGCCAAAAGATGTCCACTCCTGGATATAAGCCTCCACTTCTGGACATAAGCCTCCACCAAGTGTCGCCACCGGATTTGTGCGTCTTTTATCGATTGGATTCCCGCAACCTTCACTTGGTCGTCAGTCCTCCTTGTGCCGAAAAAAACAGCGTTGGAAGGCGTTCGGAATATAGTTGTGATTTTCGGTATATGGGTACCATTCCGGTATCATTCGGCCCCGTCGATCAATTGTTCTGTGAGCAGTATGCCCTGCCTATTACCACTTAGGTTTAGCGATTCTTCGGGCTGTGTAACTTGGTTCTCCTGCAGATATCTCCATTTGTGATTCGATCACGCTAGGTAACACCGAACCTACCTCTTCATTGTCCTTTATGTAACTTCAAGCCTCGTGACTCGAAGTGTACAGTTCAGTGGAATATTTGAGAACAACATTACATTCTTTTTTAATTTATTTATTCTTCAATTTAGTTTCCTTTTAATAAATATTAACAGCACCACTTCTATTCAATTTCGAAATGGAAATTGCATAATCTAAAACGGTTCAGAATCAATCGGTTTTATACATTTTCGATAGTATTCGGACCACAAATGTACGTGCCGACGAATGAACGAGTTAGTCTGATGAAGCTTTTGGTAGTTAACGCCTGAATTTTGAAATCTGTCAAAATGTTCCAAGTTCGTATAGGTCGACTAGTTTGAGCGTAGAATTCTGTTTGAACTAGAAAGTTGTTCCCTAATTGAATATTTGTAGTGATTCAACAGGACTGTTCTATAACATGGACTAAAAATGGGTCCACGTAAACTGAGGTTTTTATTCGCTTTGCGGGAACCGAATTGAACGAATCGAGACACACGTTTAGATTGTGTAAGCTGTGGTCTGTTATAATTTGGTTGGCAAGTTTAACACGAGGTTTTATTAATATGAAATTTTATTTTACAAACTGCCTTAAGTTCTTTATTTTTCTCGTTGATGTTGACATCCTTATTCGCAAAAAAGTTATAATTAGGTATGTAAGTGTACTTTTGAAAAATGTAATCCGACAAAACAAAAACGATAACATTAAAATGAAAATCATAAAGTCCTCTCAAAGTCAGTTTGGTCTTTGTCCATTACAAGAACATTTTGAGTCCTTTTAATTATGTTTTGATATTTACCAAAGTACGTTTATTTATTTAGCTTATTGTTTTAGCATAGTATATTCATCATCATCATCTTCTTGCCCTTGTCCCGTGTTATTTGGGGTCGGTGCAACACGTTTTTTTAGCATAGTATGAGTATATTATTATGTAATTTATTATTTTAAGCAACTAATTTTGATGATAATTAATTCTGTTTGAAATATTATCTACATATTTCGTATTGCAAGCCTATCAGTGATAAGTGTAATCTTTTTACCTGACTGCAAGTTATGTTTTTCGCGCGTATCTTGTGTGTATGTAATATGTTTTATTGCCTCATATTTAACTAAAAGGTTGACTAAAATCTAGGTTGACGTTGCTTTAAGGCCGCCTAAGTACAAGTAAAAAACAATAATAAAACCTTCATATCTGTTATTTGATTGTTAGAAGAAATAAGAAACTACCTAACTATTCTTTGGCAGTTCTGAGCTAATTTCAAAGCGAGCTGTCTTGTTGGTAATTTACGGTCCGGGCCCGTTCTCGTTATTTAATCTGTCAAGTGAGAAACTTCAAGTCCAAAATTCAAACTATTTGGGATTTTGGAGTACATAAGTTCACCAATTATATCTTTTGATCAAATAGTGGATATTTTAGGCTTGCTATTATGTATTAGATGTTTATGTGTTGGTTTTTGGTCGCAGATACGACTGTTAAGTGTAGATTCTTTTTTTTACGTGGAATACCATCGTATGACTCTTTCTGCAGCGGGGCACTCTCTGTGTCAGGTTTTTGTTGACTAAAACCTACCTTTTTTTTTAGGTGGGAAAATCATCTAATGACAAATCCCGCCTTTGGGCGAAGCGGGAGATAGTGTCAGACTTTTACTGACTAAAAACCCACTCCTGTTCCTTCTTTGCCTTCATCCCGGGGCCCCGGGCTTCGCTTTCACACTAACCGTGGCCCCAGTAGGCTTCGACCCTGCTGGGCCCCTACAGGTGCTGACATCTCCATGAGGCGCGCGTGGAACACGCGCCGTCGACGACTTGGGCTCGGTCCGGACGGTCACCGGACGGTCGGACGGCGAACCACCCATTGCTCACCGTCCGCAAGCCCGCGCCTACGGTGGCCGGAAATCGGGATCGGAATCCCGACGGCGGTTAGGGCGTGAGGACCGTTGTCTCACGCGATCGGCCGCCTCCTTTGCTAGCATTACTGCTTCGCAGAAGGAGGCGACCGCCTGCCACTCCTCCTCACTCCGGACCATGGCCTGTACCAATGCCCGGCGCGAGAGATCACTGCCGCCGATCGCCCCCACGAGGACACGGCGGTGCTCTGCCCAGGCGGGGCACACCTCCACCGTATGCTCCACCGTGTCCTCCGGACGGTCCACACAGTGGCGGTACCCAGGAGTTTCTTCCGCACGAATCCGGTGCAGGAATCTTCCGAACTTACCGTGTCCGGTGAGGACCTGCGTCATACGGAAGGTCGCCAAGGACGCCATGTGGTCTTTCCAGCCAATCCTCAAAGAGGGGACTTACCGCCATGATTATGGCGTGCCCAAACTAAAACCTACCTGTGTTCCTTTAGTTCCTTTTGCAGTCCAGGATCAAGGTAATTCTTTGGCAGTCTAGGATCAAGGTAATTCTATTGCAGTCTAGGATCAAGGTAATTCTATTGCAGTCTAGGATCAAGGTAATTCTTTTGCAGTCTAGGATCAAGGTAATTCTTTTGCAGTCTAGGATCAAGATAATTCTTTTGCAGTCCAAGATCAAGGTAAATCTTTTGCAGTCTTGGATCAAGGTAATTCTTTTGCAGTCCAGGATCAAGATAATTCTTTTGCAGTCCAAGATCAAGGTAAATCTTTTGCAGTCTAGGATCAAGGTCATTCTTTTGCAGTCCAATATCAAGGTAATTTTTTTGAAGTCTAGGATCAAGGTAATTCTTTTGCAGTTCAAGATAAGATCAAGGTAATTCTTTTGCAGTCTAGGATCAAGGTAATTTTTTGCAGTCCAAGATGAAGGTAATTATTTTGCAGCCCAGGATCTAAGGTAATTCTTTCGAACAATCCCGAAGCCCTAGCAGGTATCGACCTTGACGGGCCACGTCAATCTTGCTAACAACTCTTTCATGAATGCGTGGATTACTACGCGCCGTCGACCGGCTGTCGACCCAGGCTTGGTTCTTAGTTGTGTGCCATAAAAACATGTTTTCTTTTTTTACCGGATGGCAAGCGACATATTACTCACCGTCCGCGAGCGTGCGCCCACTTTGGCAAGGAAGTGGTAACCATTTAACTTAGATATTTTTTTGAATTATTTTTTATTTTTAGACAAATGGTAATTTAATGTCACAGAGTAAGGGAAATAGTTTTTGTGATTAAATTTATTATTATTATTTTATTCCATTTATTAAATTACTTACATATTGATTACATTTTTAAATATTTCTTAAAAGAAAACATATTAAAAACAAAACATTTAAAAATATAAAAAATAGTAGCCCACCGGCATCGGGAACAGAGTCCAAGCTACCGGTGGTCAGGGCTCCTGAGAGAGGAATCTCCGAACAATGCGCGCCGTGTCCAGTACTGCCTTCTGAATCAAGCCCTTGATCCAACTGCCTAACGAGAGCCTCTTCAGATGTTGGTCGAGGCTCTTGGCAATTAAGCCATTGGCCGTCACGACTATCGGCACAATGATTGCTCTATCCACTTCCCACATGTCGACAACCTCGCAAGCTAAGTCAAGATACTTAGTTTGCTTATCTTTCTCAGCTTTCACGAGGTTCTCGTCATGAGGGACCGCTATATCAACAATCATTGTGCGACGCTCTAGTCGATCTACCACCACTATATCAGGTTTATTGGCAACAATAGTCCTGTCAGTGATGATAGATCGATCCCAATATAACGTGATATTGCCATTGTCGAGAACTGGGTCGGGCACATACCTATAGTACGGTACTTCTGATTCCACAAGATTGTATTTAAGAGCAAGTTGCTGGTGGATAATCCTGGCTATGAGGTTGTGTCTATGCAAATATTTTCCGTTAGCTAGATGAGAACACCCAGAAATAATGTGTCGGATTGATTCCCCGGGTCGGTGGCATGCCCGGCAGATGTCAACCGTACCGTCCTTCACAATGTATTTCCGGTAGTTGTTCGTCATCATAACTTCGTCCATAATCGCAAAGACAAAACCTTCGGTTTCCCCGAAGAGGTCACCGAAACGCAGCCAAGATACGGACGCTAACAGGTCTACATCGGGCCCATGTAAGGCCCGGTAAAAGCGTCCGTGAAGCTCCTTGCTCTGCCATACTTCTATGCGGTCATTAGTATCCAGTACTATAGGTTTGCACCAGTTCTCGTTAGCCAAGGAGAGCGGAGTGAGGCCCTTGTCCACCACTGCCACATCTCGGTGCATACCCACGTCGGTTTTTAGGAAGTATTCCCTGAGACTGCGTACCTCGCGGTTGTACAGGGTCTTAGCATTTAAGAAGCCACGACCCCTGCACTTCCGTGGGATATACAGTCTCATCACCGATGGCCGTGTGTGATGCATCCGATTTGCGGTAAGTAGTGTGCGGACCCTCCTATCCAGGGCGCCAATTTCTGTCTGATGCTTTCGGCATTTAAATATGCCGAAAGAATACATCAATACCGGCATGACCCAACCGTTGAAAGCGCGCACCTTGTTTCCGCCTGACAAAAGACTATTCAGTACTTTGTTCAGGCGGCCAAAGAAGCGCTCTTTCAACGATCGTTTTACATCATCAGTATTGATGCCTAACGCTTCCGACATACCCAAATACTTGTAAGTTTCGGTTGAGCAGAGGGATCTAAGGTGTATGGAATCCGTGAGTTGAATTCCCACGGATTCCATAATCTCACCTCTCTTTACATGTACGACTGCACATTTGTCCACACCAAATTCCATCCTGATGGCACTACTGAAGGTTTCAGTTACCTTCAGTAGCTCCACCAGTTGCAAGTTGTTGGGGGCAAAGAGTTTCAGATCGTCCATGTAAAGAAGGTGTGATATGACCTGACCGCCTTTTTTCAACCGGTAACCTAAGCCAGAACCCTCCAGCAGTGTGCTGAGAGGGTTCAAGGCTAGGCAAAACCACAGTGGACTCAGACTGTCACCCTGGAATATGCCACGCTAAATCCTTATCGGTTCGCTGTTCTCCTGAATCTGTCGACATCCCGGATAGTGAAGGACTGTTTTCCACTGCCCCATACATGACATCAGGAAGGTGCGCAAAGTTGCATCAACTTTATACAGTTCTAGCACCTTCATGAGCCATGTATGTAACAGAGTCATAGGCTTTCTTATAATCTATCCAACATGCCGACAGATTCTTTCGAGAACGTCGAACCTGTTAGCTAATGGCCATATCGATGAGGAGCAGCTCCTTAGTACCGCGGGACCCGTTCCTACATCCATTCTGAGAGGCAGACATGATAGAATTTGTCTCAATATGACTGTTGATTTTAGCTCTCAGAATGGATGTAAGAACTTTATAGACCGTTGGCAAACACGTGATTGGTCTATAATTTTTGGGTTCCGTAGTACTACCTGATTTATGGAGCAGGTGGGTTATTCCTGTCGTTAGAAACTGGGGCAGCGAACCAGACTCTAAGGCAGACTGGAATTGAGATGCCAAGCGAGCGTGCGACCCTTGAAACCATCCCCGCGGGGATGTCATTAGGATGATTTCCCACCCAATAAAAAAAAAAAAAAAAAAACCCTTGAAACCATTTAATCCAGAAATTGTGCAGCCCGTCCGGCCCAGGAGATATCCAATTAGGCAACGAACGGACTGCACGAGCTACATCTTGGGGGCTGATAGTTATTGCCCCCATTTCTGGTAAAGGATCGCATGCGCGTTCGACCCCTCGAATCCAATCAACCTCGGTGTGACTGACAGGCGCCGTCCAAAAGCTGCGCCAAAATGAACACATGGCGTCATCATCTGGCAGGCGCGTATCAGTCACACCTTGGTCCGGTCGCTCCCAATCCCTGTAAACCCACCTTTCGTTGCTTTGGAACGTATGATTCTGAGTGTACCGCTCCACTCGCCGCTTGTTCCTTCGAATACGGTTTGCCCATGCATAGACCTTCTGCTTCAGGAAGTCGATACGCTCTGTGACACAGGGCAGATAATCTCGAGGACTTATATCAGTCCCCGAGAATGCCCGCCTCACAAAGCGCATCACCTTAGGGCGAGTGTTGCCCTCCCTGAAGCAGATAAGCTTACCGATGAGTGCTCTAGCCTCACCGATACGGCGCTCTATCCTGCACTGCCAGCTGGCACAGCTGGTCGTGTAGCTCTGTCACAATTAGGAAATTTAACATGAGCTACACGACAAGCCGCTACAGCCGCACAGTACAAGATCGAGTGGGTATCAGTGAGGGCTTTGCTGCTATCAAAACAATTTGATAGCTGCGAATCTAGAGCACACACCAGCGCCCTATTTCTCTTGTGCATGGGCAAACGAGGTAAACGAGGTCTAAGCCCCGGCGGTGTGGAGCGGTACTCTCGAAATGCGTCCTCCAAAGCGCCCCTCAATCGTTCGTTACATTGGGTACTCACAGATATAGCCGCGTCATCATCGGCGTCACCAACGTGGTCGGGTCGCAGTGAAGCAGTGGGTTGACGTTGCACCGTGGCCTGTGGTGTAGCAGGTGAAACACGGCTACTCTGTGATTCTAGACGCAGTCTATCAAGTACGGCGTCATCCAACATACGATTACGCTGAATGACCCGCACCTGATCCGATAATCGTTGGACAGAAACGTTGACAGCTGGCTCAAGCACCTGAAACAGAGAGAGCAGCCGACCACGATACGCAGTCAGGTTAATTCCCCCCTCTGTAGCCCCAAAGTATGAGCGCATGACATTTTCATTAATGGCTGATGTCCATCGCATGTGCTGCACACTTCCACCGGCAGCGGGGACCCTATCAGAGGCCGGTGGGCCTCGAAGTCCTAAGTTGGCCGGAGGTCGGCCTCTTCCCCGTCGACGCGCAGGTGGTGGTGTCGTCGGCGGCGAGAAGTATTCGTCGCTCGAGCTCGACGCAACTGCAGCGACCGGAATATCTGGACTCACGGTTGGCGTTGGTCCCGGCGGCTGCGAGGCCGAGCGGAGCTGAGCGACGAATCCGAAGATGTTGGGTGTGTGTTTAGTTTTTGGGCCCGGTTTCTTGTCAGCATTTTTCAAGTTCAGTTCATTGTCATGTCGTCGTTTGAGTTCGTTGTATATTATGTTTTTGTTGGAGATATTATATACAGTTGAATATGATGATGTTTTTTTTATTTTTTCCTGGTGGTTTTCCGGTGATTGTACATTATTAGCGTATATTATGGAATAAAATTACGTGAAAAATTTCGGCGAGAAAATATTTGCTGTCAGTCAGTTTGGCAGCCGAGCCACAGATTATTATTATTATTATTTTTTATTTTTTTTTGTGAATAGTTTTTTAGGTTTTTTTTTATTCTTGATAGGTTCGTGCTTGACCGCTATCTCACCTGATGGAAAGCGACAATGGAGCGCGCTTACCTAGAAGTAACCTATACACTCTTGATTTAAAGATTCCCGGGTTGTAGCCATCAGGAAACACAGATTCCGGGAAAGAAGGAATTCTTTGCCGGAATCTGTGTTGCTTCTATTTATTTTTAAGAGATAGCCATTTTTAAGCTGCTCTACCATTTTTCAATTAAATTTTACTTTTATCCTCTTCGCAAATCCAGATTGAAAGCTGTGTCCGTCGTTACTGTACACCAAACATAAAACATGATCGGAATAACAAGCCGGATGAGCGCCGGATGGCCGGAGGCGATGACGGTCGCGATGCCCGTTGAATGGAAATGTACCGAGAGACTTAATAGAATTTAAGATATTTTATTTATATTTTTGATACTAGCTACTGTCACCGGCTTTGCTCGTGAAAGTGAAAGATTATCCCATAAATACATATTCCCGGAATAAAAAGTATTCTACAACCTATTTTAGGTTATGGTCTACCCGTGTTATGTTATATGTCATCAGAATTTATTAGGCTGTTTACATCAGTAAACTATACATACACATACATACAAACTTTCGCCTTTATACTCATAAAATTAGTGTTAAGAGTTACCGTGGCCCTGGAACGAATAGGGCAACTAAGGGAACATATGTAGATTTTGGTCAGTGAAAGCCCTTTTACTTCATTCAAAACGGGAGAAATTACTTTAATGTTTTTTTTGAAAAAATAGGGAGATATAGATATATTTTTTTCACCACACTTAAGTAGGTATATAACGGCCCCATTCTAATTTTTATTAAATAAGTCTAGCTAATTTATGAGCGCCACTTTTAGGTGCGAACGCGTAAGAATACATTTAATTTATCACCAAAATTATTTTCTTATTTTTTTATCTTAAGTGTTTACATGTTGTTTCTACATTGTGTGTGTCTGTGTATGTGTGCCAAATATTTTTTTTTCTTTCTTTCAAAAATCTCAACAAATTAACAGTAAAATTATTATTTTACTGTTGATTTAATATTATTTTTCAGCAAAGGTTTATTGAAAAAAGGTCTTATGATAAACGTGAAATTTTCTCTAAAATTCTCGAATATAAGAGGATCATAGTTTGATGTTAGCCCACTTAACATGATGCCCGTCATAGAACTGTTCTGAACACGACTACCATGTCAAAAAAAAAATGAATAAAAAGCAAAAAACAAGATGTTAGTTAAACTGTAAAAATAAAAATGAAAGTAGTCAATCATTCACTCACTGACTAAACTCGATGTCTCGAAAACTACTTGATCTACAAAACAAAGTTTTTCATAACCATCGGGGGACCAGTCTGTAGAATACTTTCTTACCTTTATAAAAAAAGTCCCCCGAACGGAATGTTACTTGGAACGATGCAAGGATTCTAACGATACCCCATACATGTAAATCAGTGCAGTCATTTAGAAATTATGGTGGAATAAAAAAACTCACATACATACATGAACCCTGAAAACATAACACTCCTTTTTTTGAGGCAGTCGTGTAATTAGTCCATTCTACCTAAACGTGCGAAAAAGCAATGGTATTTACGGATAAGCATGCATAACAATGTTCGCTAGCGCACATTAATATGCGTCTTTGCTTCCGGTGTCGGACTCGACACAGTCAAGCAGTGTCTTTACGCATCAGAAGCACCTTCATGGAAAACTTGTACTTATTGTAGTTGTCTATACTGTTGGCTTTTATATAGGTATTCCTGCTCCAGAGATGAGTTCTTCGCTGGTCATTTTTGCCGTGTTTATGAATTGTTGGCTCTGGCTGCAGGAACAGGAGACAACCCATCTACAACCCACGGACCACGCAAACACATTGTGTACTACAAGTGAGATATTTCGTTTCGGTAAGTGATGATGAGGTCGACGATGTATGCCCACAGAATAGTGTAAACCATGTCCCTCGATTTTATTCCGAGCTACCTCCTTTTACCTGAACCTCCATTACCCACTACCTTTTAGGTACTTAAGAAACAAACCCTAAAAATCTGAGGAACTAGAAATAATAATGAAAGGATAAAAAATTTCGTAACACGACCTTTCCTTTGTTAAGCTTGAGAAGAGGAACCTCTTCTTTTATATACTGTACAAACGATGACCCTAAAGGGTGCGAACGGAAAAAAAATGTGTCCCCTCTTAAATAAATTGACAAGGAAACATTTGAATTGCTGTTCAAGAAGGTACAAGTACGAATCGCATTAGTTTTTAGACCTCACAGGAACATATCGAGGTACGTGTATTTTATTTTTGTGCTTGAGAAAACGCAATCGAATTCTGTATGAGTTACAAAAACTGTGATTTATGTTTATAGTACATCAACACACTTTTATCCTTGAAAAACTAAACTTTATAAATTATTACACACTGTCTCCCAAGAGTTTTTTTTTTGTATACATAGACGTTGAAAGAAAAATCTTATAAATAGAAAAATGCTGGAGCTAGAAGTATTGAATTTCATTTACTAGAATCGAAAAGAATAAGCTTATAAATAGAAAAATGCTGGAACTGGAAGTATTGATTTTCATTTACTAGAATCGAAAAGAATAATTTTATAAATAGAAAAATGTTGCAAGTATTGAATTTCATTTATTAGAACCGAATAGATAAAGATGACAAGAACAGAGTAAAGAGTACAAACTATAACTTTTTGTAAATAGATACGCACTTGATAAGTATAAAAAATACAAAAAAATAAATACAACTAACTGCAACGTAAAAAAACACAGTAAAATGGTACAAAATAACTAAGTCTTTTGTAGATCTAACTTCTTTTCACAAAACTATGTTAATATGCTTATAACACCACTTCTGGCTCCCGGCTTCCGGCTTTCGGCTTTCGACTTTCGGCTTTCGGCTTTCTGTGACTTTGTATTTAACGATGTCTGTGTGCTTTACTTGTATAAATAAACTATTTTATTATAATTATATCAGACTAGTTTCTGCCAGTGGCTTCACCCACTTGATAGTGCTAAACTGTCTCAAAGGAGACACTCCACGTGGTCAGAACAAAGGAATAGGACCTTTGTTCTGACCACGTAAGTGAGCGTTGAGATGACGTCAGAACAAAGGAATCGGAGGAGTGGCCTACTCGAGGCGTTCGACGCAAACGAAACGATTGTAACTTGGCTAGGAGGGCAGGTCATAGCCTATCTGTGCGCCAAGTTTCATTTAAATCCGTTCCGTCGTTTATGCGTGAAGTAGTTGTAAAATCATACACACATTTACATACATAAAAACTTTTGCCTTTACAATAAGTACAAGTGTGAACTTATATTCTAACGCTCAACAACACGACATGCGAAAATAACAATCTTTTTCGAAGTACCTTTAAGACCGAACGAACGAGACTGTACCATTTTTATTTATATTTTATTCATAATTCCCATTTCGCTTCGTGATAGCTCGTAAGGTTAGAAAAAACCTATTGCGTTACAACGCTTTATTCATGTTTCGCATTATTCCTACAGACAGATATGGAGAAAGAACAGATATGTACTGCATGAAATAGGATCATTGATGTTTCTCCGCTTTAACTTATTTCACACTACTAGTCTACAGCCAAAATGCAACAGAGGTAGGGAGGTATTGGGGTTTTTATATGAAACTAGCGGCCCCGACAGACGTTGTCCTATCTGAAAAGTTTTTGTCAGAAAAAATAATTAAGCTCCCGATTGCAGCAGTTTCCATTATAGTGGGGGGAAAACGTGTTAGAATTTTCAAAAATGTAAAAGAAAACGTCACCTCGAAATACTCGGGCGCGATTGTTTTTTTTTTTAGTTTGATGGTAATCTTATGAGAATTACGAAAAACCTATAACCTGACGGTTTACATGGGGCGATGTAGCTTCAGCGTTCCTAATAAAATTATCTTGGCAAACTGTGGAAAAAAAAAATCACTAATCAACAAAATATTGTGATAAGAGGAGACGCAAATGAAAGGCTTCTGATTCAATTATACTGTTATTATATTGTATGAAGCACTTTCTAATACATTTTATATATGAAATTACGTCTAGTAACAGGACCTTACAACCTAACTTTTAAACTTGCCCATTTACTTATTCCACGTTCAAATTGTCAGATTATTGGAATACAATTTTCTGCATGTACTTAACTTACCTTGTCTTAATCTGACGCGCTCGAGTTTTTCCAAGGATCAATTTTTTTTTACTAACCTTACTGGGCTGCCCTCAATACACCCCACTATAACAAGGATTCATATATGGTTAGGTGGTACATT
Organism: Mythimna vitellina; assembly: GCA_949316375.1. Lineage (NCBI taxonomy): Eukaryota > Metazoa > Arthropoda > Insecta > Lepidoptera > Noctuidae > Mythimna > Mythimna vitellina. The sequence continues at coordinate 15,803,790 of OX438706.1, forward strand.
ACAGGGTGCAAGGTTTCTCCCCATATGATTTTCTGACCCACTTGAGAATCGCGCAAAATCCCATCTGGCCCCTGCTACAAACAGTTTAACAAATTCACCATCGATTCGAAAAGTGTGAAGGGGATAGGTTGGGATCGGGATCTTCTTATCGTACTGAAATTCCTCTGCACCTTGTAAAACACGTTAAGCTAGATCCTGGGTATTATTTGTAGGCTTTTGGTATTCTGGCAATCATTAATCTCAACTTATGAAAAGTCATGTAGTAATAATCGCTCATTCCTGGTGTAATTTTTCCATAGGACCATACAGTTGATGCTTTTAATTCCCAATCATCTAGAATGATCCTCCATCTATGGACATGGCTTTGGCTAGGATCGATCATATCTGGCAACAACTAAGACCTACTGTCCACGGACGCGTAGCTTCATAGACGCGTATTCGTCATTATACGCTTGGTGTACGCCTGCTCACAGCTTACATACAAAACTATAAAACTTAGTCGACGAAGCGGTAACGACACGACAGCACGACATTTGTGGACAGTAAGCCTAGTCTTAATAAATTGTTTGATGTATCTGGTTCAAACATTATTTGTATGGTGTCAAGATAACAGTTTTTTTTTTGGTTGGAATATCATCCAATGACATCCCCCACTCTTGGGCGGAGCGGGGGGTAGTTTCAGAGTTTTACTAACTAAAAACCCGCTCCTGTTCCTTCGTCGCCTTTCATACCAGGGCCGAGTCTTACTTTCAGAATTAGACCCTTGACTCCAGTAGGCTTCGACCCCTACGGTTGCTGACATCTCCTTAAGGGGGCGCGTAGAACACTACACGCCGTCGACGACTTGGGCTCGGTTCAGTCGGTTACCGGACGGTCGGACGGTGAGTTACCCATTGCTTCCAATCCGCAAACCTACGTCAAGATGACAGTTAAAATCGGTTTTTAAGGTTCCGTACTTCAAAAGGAAAAAAACAGAACCCTTATAGGATCAGCATCTCTTAAAAACAAGATATAAGGCCATCTTTTATATTTTTTTCTTTTCGGCTTTGAATTACAAATTTTGTTCTCGATTGTAGGCAAGCTCTTAATGATGCATAACTAAAATTAAGAGGGGACTGAAAATCGTTGTTAAAACTGAGGATTTAACTGTGATGGTTTTCTAGGGTGGTGAAAGAATCCGAAAAGGTTTGATCCATTTGATGTGTCAACAAATTTGCCGTTCTTCTTTATGGTTCGAGGTACCTTGTACTTCCTCCAACTTTCATATTACATTTTAAAAATATTGTCACTACCTTGTCATTACTGTAGGATGAATTTTGAAGAGTACGCAGGAATTACATGACTTTTTTCCGCCTTTCTACCATCGGACAACCCGACGTACGGCGAGTATGTACACTCCCGTACGTCGTAGGTCGTCGTAGGTACGTTGTCGAAGGGTGTAGCCTAACATTGTTTTGCCTCGATGTTTATATCGCGTACATCGAAAGAATGAAACGATTTGCTTCCTGCGGTTTTCCCGACCGATTATAATTTAGGTGTATTCAAGGCTTGAGTGAATTGACTCTTAATAAACTAGTGCGCTTCACCATTAATGATTGCATCACTGCTTGCCATCAGGTGGGGTCGCAGTCAAGCACTAGGTAATATCAACTAAAACTCTGTTTTGAACTCCGGTAAACTCACCAATCAGACTTCTGAAATATCGTTCAGAAGTCTGATTGTAAATCAAGCAAAAAAATAGTTTTCCAACTCAATTTAAAAAACTTGAAATCTACACGATATATTTTTGCAGAGAAAAAAACTAAACGAATCTCACAAAATGACAATTTGGGTACGAACCTTCACCCTGGAACAAAAGTATGAAGAGTGTATTTGTAACTTTTAATGAATGCTTCTACTGTGTCTGTGAACTGTGGTCAAGTTGGCTGTGGTTTTTAATGTTTATATTATACTAGCTTCTGCCATCAGCTTCGGCCGCGTGAAAGTGGGTTTCTAGTTCTGGTGGAAAGAGGGTGAATTTTGGAAAATCTTCTCTTAGTGCTCGCCTACGTCATAAAAAGAAATCTTGTGCCAACTTTTACGCTCTTAAGCCTAGTAGTCTCGGCTGCGTGTTGATATGTCAATTTCACCTTTTATATATATAGATAAGTGCTCTGTTCGTGTGTAGTGTTATATACATATCGTAAATCATCTTCTCTGGTTCTGCAATAATTTTTATGTAAACTGTTTTACAAATATTAATAATGGAAATTCATTTTTTAGTTTATAATGAAGATATCAATTTTATTATTGACTTTAAAATATATCTATTACCGGCAATCTGTGTAATTCAGGTATTCTATACAATACCAAGCCAATGTATAGAATACTTGAAACGTCCAGGCAATGTATGAAATGTATACAACTCCTAGGGATTGTATCGAGTACCTGCTGGTCCACCCGCAATGTGTAAAATAAATAGATATTGGTCTATATTTATCAACGTTAACCAACCTACCCATAAAATTACGGGCAAATGAAACAATGTTCTATTAGGCTGAGCGTAGACTTGAGTCACGACAGTTTTAAGACAGACTTTTATCACATAGACAAATCTGCCTCAAAATTAAAACGAAACTGTTTTATGACACGTCGCGCACCTAAAACGACGCCATAGATGTCACTACATCACTCCACTCCGGAGATTAGAGATCGATGGTTCTTGATGCTTCTTGATGCGTGCCAGGCCAGCGGTAGGTTGGTTTCAGTAAAATTTATGAAATAGTATGTCTGATAATTTGGTCCATTTTTTCCAAAAGATGAGTACGTACACAAATGAGAAGTACGGAGGAAATATGTTAATTTAGGGCCGAAACCGCAGAAACAAATGAAGGTGATGGCCGACCGCATGTTATTTCGAGCCATCTTTTCGAAACCTCATTAAAATTATGAATTTTTTCCTCAGCAATATTGGGAAACAAATCCTCGAAAATAGGAGACCTAAGGAAACGACGAGAGCTTTTTTCAATAATTTTGATATCTAGGGCTATTGTGTTAAATTTGGAAAGAGTCAGTGGTCTGTCGGTGCTGTTGGATAAGAATAGTTCACATTTTGAAAGGTTCAGATCAAATCCTATCTAGTGGAATTGATTTTTAGGGAAATTTAAATCATTTAAAACTGTGTCTGCATCGCCTCCTAGGCTTCCCTCGTCGAGATACCAAACGTAGAACTTGGAATCTAACTGTCGAGTAATTGGGTGAATGGCTAAACTGAAGATCACTGGCTCGAGGGGATCACCTGTTTGACAGCCAACAGCGGATAACAAAAGGTTGCCCCAATATAGTAATTTAGACGGATGTCTACAACATTGCCAAAGAAAACTAAAAATTTGGGGTACTTCTTTTTTAGATTCTGTCAGCAAGGTGTCCCTATTAACCGATTTGAAGGCATTTTTTATGTCAACCTTCAGGATGACCCTTCCTAAATCAGAATTTAGGTAGGTCGACAAGGCTTGTACGGCAGCCTCGCAGTCCCCTTTGGAGCCGAAACCTAGCTGCAGGGGCTGAATTTTTATCGAAACAGCCTAACCATAAAATTTACAGCAAATTTTGGCTGCCATATAGGTAGTTCCTATTACAATGGGTCGGATGCCGCCATCTTTCTTGCGCAGAGCACATAAATTGGCTCCGTAGAGTGTCGATGACGGCCTCGTTCACCTTGCCCAAGAGCAATAGGGTAACCAGAACTGGAAGCTCCTTTAAAAGCAACTCACCAGCTTCCCTCTGCGTCTAAGCAGATGAGGTACTTAGACTACGATGTTGAGAACTTAGGCCGTCGAGGCCACCGGCAGAACCAATCCGGACGGAGCAAACGGCTGAGATTACCTCTCAACCCGTAACGGTGAAGGTATGAATGTTCGAGTCAGCAGGCTCAGGAAAAGAAAAGCCATTCACTGGGGCAGGGTGTTTGTTTTCCAGAGCTACTAGTAGAGTATCTGGAGAACAAGGACCAGCACATCACTACTGATGAAAATTCTGGCTGCTCCGCTAATGTCATTAGATTCGACCAGATGGGAAATGCCTCTTGAAGAGGTAACCCTCTGTGTCGAAATTTTTTTTTCCAAATTAAGGGCCGAAATATTTAAATTTTCTAAAATTTATGTAGTTAGTCTTTTTGGTTGCCAAATCTTTTTGAATGTGTAATATTTTGTAAGGGAAGGTGAGAAATTGTTTCCAAGCACTTAGTGAGTTCTCCCGGGCGGCCAGGCGGACACAACTTGCTAGATGTTGCGCTACTAGAGGTCTGGTGCTACGGGGAACTCGTTTTAAAACAGGAACAGAATTTATTAATTTTGTAAGAGTTTTCTAAAAGTGGGTCAAAAGAAGATGTAGCTGGTGTAGATGTAGGAGCAATGACAGGGTCTGAAGTGAGTTCATTTTGGGGTTTGTGTGCCTTCCCAATATGCACATTCAGACCCCGCTTACCTTTTAAAAGCCGTGCTTGCGTGCAGAGAGGGCAACTTTCCAGAATAGTCAGCGATGTTGAAGGTTGACCCGCACTGTATTCCACCACTTCACTACTGCCACTTAACATGTATGAACAATCAATTGATTAAAATAAATGGCTAAACGAAATTGTAGAAAAAAAAAACACAAAGAAAACAGACCAAAAAACATTGAAAAACAAGTGTCAACTGTGACGGATCACGTCAGTTTCGCCGGCGTAGTCGCTTTGGGGGCCTGGGGCGCCGCAACATCGAAGAATGCATTTCGGCGGCGACGGCAACCGTTGCCCGGTAACTTGCGTCGCGTCCTCGGTGACTCCTCCAGACAGCACGCGTAAAATTGTTTTGGGTGTACAATACTTTTACACTGACTTTAGCAATTATTTTCCTTGAGCAAATATTATATTACTCACAGCGATTTCAAATAACGTTGAAGAAATATTTATGTATTTTTGATGTCAATAGTATTTAATAGATGTTAGAACCAATGCAGTGTTTAGATATAAGATATAACACTCTCTGCTTTTATTAAGATTTAAGGATATATAGTTAGGCATAGGTATATTTTTATGATTTAATTCTTAAGCGGATCCAATTTTGTCACTTAGGGCGACGCCATTTTTTCAAAATCAAAAAATCTAATATTTTAATTTTATGTTAATTTTACAATATCTAAGTGTGTTAAACACACATTGATTTTAAGGAATAGAACATGTGTCATTTGACTATCATTTTATAGGTAGGCCGGTTAACAATGATATATATAGACCAAAATTAATTTTACACATTATCGGTGAACCAGCAGGTACTCTATACAATCTCTAATATCAATTGTGTACATTACCTAGATAAAGTATGTAACGGACAATAATATACATAATATTTCACAAATTCACACATTGCCTATTGCCTAGGTACTGTATAGAACACCTGAATTATACAGATTGCCAGTAACATATACAACATTATTATATATATATATATGCTAAACCTGAATATAGTTTGTTCAAAATCAGTAACTGAATCGATTCCAATTTTTACGCCATGTTATAATTTGTCCCAAAAATATTTAAAGAAGGTCACAAGTAGGACACCTCCGACACTAACCACAAGACCGGTCACGGCAGGTCATAGCAGAGATCAGGTGCCAGCGTACAGATGGGCGTGGGAGCATAACAACCCCTCAGTCGCCCTGATGGCCCGGTGACCATGCATTTGTGCGGACAACCAGGTAGCATAACAAGCTTATAACTTAGTGATTTTTCATGATACAGTTATGATGTACATAGATTCTGTACATAAAATAACTTGACACGTGTTTCGGCTTTCGCGTATACTAAAACTAATGTTGTATATATACAATTAAAACAATAACTCCTAGCTAAAATATGGCATCAAAAAACTCCTCCGCATCGCTGTCGATCGGAAGTGTGCCCAAAAGACTGGCGGTATTGCCACGTTGTATGGCCATATTCTCTGACCGAGGTGAAGCCAGCCCTTGGGTTATACGAAGTGTCAACTAGGCGTTTGATAGTTCTTTAAAAAGCGTATTACAATTAAGGCAATAACTTCTAGCTAAAATATGGCATCAAAAAACTCCTCCGCATCGCTGTCGATCGGAAGTGTGCCCAAAAGACTGGCGGCATTGCTACGTTGTATGGCCATATTCTCTGACCGAGGTGAAAGCCAGCCCTTGGGTCATACGAAGTGTCAACTAGGGTTTTGGATAGGTCTTTAAAAAGCGTATGAGCACTTGCACCCCACCGCCCAAGAGTTTCAACCCCAAACGGCTCATAAATATAACTGCCATCGAGGTTGTTATATTTCCACAGATTCTCTGCAGCCACAGCGTCAGCGGCAGTAGTGCGGAATAATGTGCCTAAAAACTTAATTTTTATCAGTTTTTCCTTTCCTTTCTTTTCTTTTTATAGTGTTCAACACGTCACTGCTTTGACGGTAGGCTTGGCGTAGCGGTTGAGTAACTATTTGTATGTCCTAAAAATAGTTGATCCGGGTCTAGGTGCCTTGGGTATGAGAGTTTGTGAACGCACTCACGACTCGGGAGTCATTCCCAGAGTGGGGCAAAGTATAAAATACTTCAATTAACGCGTAGGCAGTTAACACTGATTTATAGGAGAGTTCTCTAAAAATTAGTTTAAAATTTTTAATTGATTTCGTTCTTATTACTCGTCAGACCAGAAAATCTCTGAACCAGTAGTTCTTTTCTTTATTAAAGATCACTGAGTCTTCATGAAGTGCTTTGGTAGATACCCCTCTCATTTGGTTCTATGATCGCTCTTAGTGTCAGATTCAATTATGTCCAATTTCTGAGAGCCCTGCATAGTAACTAATTGGATTGACTGTCAGTTCTTTGAGGAGAGGATTGATCGAATTAAACTCGTTCGAGCATTGAAACATCTTAGATTGAAAATTGTAGTTCAAATACCTACTAACATCGAGTAATGAAAATATACGGCTTGATTCACTGTAGGGATCTCCATTGTTTTAAAAAAATAAGTATATTTTTCACTCGCTATCTCATTCATCTTTTCAGTTTCAGTTCCAGTGCTCATAATCTTATATAAAAAATAGCTTAATTTTTTTTTTGTGTCGGACGGCTTTGATAATTCAAAAGTACTTGTAAATGATTTAATTGTAATAAATCCTTTGAGTGTGAGTACGAATTCTACCTGCGGCAGCATCTCGCTGTTGGACGAACAGGATTCCTTCTGCCAGTCTTTAGACGCCATTTTGTCACTGCCTAATCCATTTGTCATCGCCGCTTCTGCAGTAGGATTAGAGAGATTTCGGCTCACGAAGAATCGTACAATAAAACGACGATTGGCCATAAACTTGATGACATTAAATCTGTCGATATGTCACAGTCAAAACCACTTTGAATTGCAAAAATTGGTCAGAAACATTTTTGACCAGGTAAAGTTTTTTTGATGTGAAATATCTTGGCAAGCTTTGGCAGTAAAACCGACTCAAAAGTCGTGACGGTAAATGGCATGACGCGATGCCTTTACTACGCCACCACTCTTGACTTCCTTGTGTGTGCGATATAAACGAATGTACTGTTGTGTAAATGTTTCACATCTGCCGGGCGTCCCATGCAAGTCAGTGTATATTTTTACCATTTTAGGTGTAAAGAATTACTCATTAGCTTCTGCCAGCGACTTCGCTCGCGTGATAAGAAAATTATCCCAAAGGAACATTATTCAGAGATAATAATCTTCTTCTTCTTTTCGTGTCGATGTACTCTAACTAAATTTTTTCTGACCAGTATTTGGCAACCTCTACGGCTCTGTTATTGGCTTCAGGATCTAGAGATAATAATTATTCTATATGGTATTCCAGGACATGTCCCTAAGGGCTTTCTTTGACGAATGATACAAAGGTACTTCGGCGTCCTCACTTTCTGCCTCACGCAGGCCCTTCCCGTACACGTTTGTTTTTGGGAGGTTCTTGTGTCGGATTCAGCGGGAAGAAACGTCTGGGTGTTACCATTGTTTATAATATGTATGTATTTATTGATATATATTTTATTGCATATCAAGATTACAAATTGAAACTTTTTAATACAAAAAAATAACATGCAGTTGGCGGCCTTATCGCACTCAGCGATTTCTTCCAAGCAATCCAGAAAGGACAGAAATTGTCTGAACGTAAAATGGGGTAGCAGTTTTTGCAAATATAAAAGTAAACAAAACTTGATAGATACTTAATACTAAAATAGATAATACATACAAAATATAAATATATAAACAAGAGAATAAGTGATGAAAAGAAGACATTGATCACAGTGACAAGTAATGATCCTTCACAAGCCTTTTATATACAGGCAGTGACTGCGCGTGTTTTATTGCCACAGGCAATGCATTCCATAGATTAGCGGCCTGGACAGTAAAAAAACTTATCCAGGAAAGTAGTTGAATGCATGGGCATTTTAAGTTTCAAGTTGATGACCTAAGAAATTTCATGTGGGAGTCGCAAAGAAATTGGAACCGTTCTTTGAGGTAACGATGGGTAGAAGGGGAAATGAGCACATTATACCACGTACATCGAAGGACTGGAACAATTTGCCTGCTGCGGTCTTCTCGTCCAACTATAATATATGTGTCTTCAAGGCTAGAGTGAATAGGCTCTTAATAAACTAGTGCGCCTGACCATCAATGATTGCATCTCCGCTTACCATCAGATGGGATCGCAGTCAAGCACTGGTTTATATCAATAAAAAAAAAAAAAAAAACATTACACAAGAGGGAAATAATATAAGTGTTACGGCGATGGCGAATTAGCAACCACTTAAGTATAACACGAAATTCAGAAACATTGTCATATTTCCGCAAATCGAACATGAACCTTAAACAAAAATTTTGAAGTCGCTCAAGTTTATCCAGTCGTATTTCAGTGAGGTCAAGATAGCTGGCATCAGCATAATCAAGTTTGGGTAGAAGAAGAGATTGTGCAAGCGTGATCTTGGTAAGTCGGCAGAAAATTACGTAGTCTTAGGATTATGTTCAGTACCGGTAGTAACATTTTACGGCTGATACAGTCACTTCCTACATTGCAACACTACTACACTGCATTGGAAGTAATTGGTAGTATGCTCTTCTTAACATCACATGCAGAGAACTGACCAAATACAAATGGAGAATAACTACGAGTCGGAAGAGATGACAGATAGGACTACCAAAATTGAATGAAGCTGTAAAATGATTATTCATCGCATCGATGTCTACAATTTTTAGGAATCGACTCTTGTCGGGTTCAACTTAGAATGCGTCCCCATGAATGTATTGGCGGTTAGCATTCATACACACCTTATTACAGTGATTACGGATGGAGACATATCTTTCTCTGTTAGCGTCATTAGGGTGACGCTTAAATTTAGACTTAGCTGTAGCTTTCTTTTTCATTTAAGATTTAATTTCATCCGTTGACCACGGTACCAGTAAATGTCTGACCTTTACTGCTCGAACAGGAGCGTGGTGATCGCAAAGCTCAACAAGCTTGGTAGTGAAGATATTAACTTACTCATCGACTGATGTAGAGATATATAGAGAAGACCAATCTATATTGCTAGCATCCTCACAAAGACCGTCAACATTCATGCAACCAAAATTGCGTTGCATGAGAATTTTGGCATTAGCTTTAGGTGGACGAATTTTGTATGAGAGAAAAATTAGATGGTAAGAAAAGGCTTCAGCTAAGCATTGGCCATACTTAGCGACGCGATTAGGAGAGGAGACAATAATCAAGTCTAGAAGTGAAGGAGTACAATTAAGAAAATGGTGAGTGGCATTTAGTGGAAGAATAGAAAGAATGTTAGAAGCCGAAACAGGTACTAAAATCACCCATGATTGTGCTATGACTGTAGGAAGGGATTAGCAGTTCTAAGAAGTTTTCAAAAGATGATGCGCAAAGAGGATCAGTAATAAACCAAGACAAGCAACCAAGTGGCAATTTTGAGTGATTTAGTTAGATCTCAAGAAAGAAATGTTTACCAGCATTTGATGGCGGAGGCTGTGCTGACACATGTAAAACAGAGAAAGGAATATATAAACGGAGATATATGGCAACACCGCCACCACCACCAACTGTCCAGTCATTTCTTATAAGCACGAAGCCAGGAAGAGAGTAACTAGTGGAAAGGAGATAAGATTTAAGCCACGAACCAGAAATAAGAATAGCATGTATGTTTTTACAGTTGAAACTTGCCAGCGTATCGTGAAAATGGGCCGGAATACTCTGGGCATTAATATGTAAGACATTGAAGTTCTTAGAAACATCAAAAATTGCGCTACAAGACAGTCTGCAAGAGAAGAAACTCTCGCAAAACTGTCATCATTACTTTTCATAAAAAAACTGTCATTATCACTGCTTTCATCATCTGTTGATATATATATATATGTATAATAATCTTTTTAACTAACACTACTTACTAAAAACTCAAAACAATTTCTAATTCACCGGCTGGGTACGTTATTTAATAATTGTATGAACAAAACTTAAAGAAAAATTGTTCGAGTAAAAAAACAAAAGTAAAATGAAAATTATAAAAAAATAAAAAAATGTTAAATAATAATTCTACCGAAACAAAAAAGCACTTCCTAGTTATTTCTTTCACTATCATTGGTTTCTTCTTAGATATTTGTTGTTTGTTTACAACTTGTATCACCTCCGTTTGAACTGACAGTTCACTGTCACTATCCATTTGAACGTCAATCCTTTTTGATTCGCTTTATAATCAATGTCGCTAGAGCCACACCGGTGGGAAGTTATCTCCTTCGGTTTTTGCACCGTATATTGTTCGCTTATGTCTGGAGCGACGGTGTTTTCCCAAGCTTTCCAATTACTTATGGTCCTTGTTTTTAAATGGTTTCGTACAGATAGAACCAACATGGCCGAACTTATTGGATTTAAAACATTTTAAACCCTTGCTCTTGTGTGGCTAATCGTTCTATGCATTATCCAGCTCGCCGCAACTATAACATCTAATTTTCTTGCGTCATTTTATTCTACCTGGTGCCGATTTCTGTTGCTATTGCATTTTACAGCTTTTCTCTTTAAAATCAGCGTAAGTTGTAATACCGTATAATAACTTCTTATTAGTTTCTATATCGGGAATTCTATCTACAATGTATTTTATGGCTAATAAAATAAATAATAAATAATTCTTTCACCGTCATAATGCATTCGTTACAGCCTTCCTTAGCCCCTTTCTTTCTTGCACTCATGAGTTCACGAATGGCTTTTACTTCAACACTGTATCTGGTAACTTTTTCATTAATGCAGCTTTTATCTCATCCTAACTGTTAAATGATCATTCTGCGTGTAACCATAGGACAGCTATGCCAGTACGAGCTCTGCGAGCTAATAACAGCTGCTGGAGAGGTGTCCAACCAAATATCTCCACGTGGTCTACCCATCATTCCACCGGGTAGGAGGTGTCGGAGCAGCAAAATTTCGGTAGCATTTCCGCTGTCATCTGTAACATGCTCAGATCTGAAACATTTTCGTCGTGCTCATACAATGGCGTCGTGCATGTGCAGAATCTTTTTAGGGCTATTTTCATTATCCTTCATATCTTATTTTCCAATTCCGGATAAGCCATCAAATGTGGAATTTAGGAACTGAGAAAATAAACTGCACATTTATGATCTGCAAAAGTGCTTACTTTTACCATACAAGTATACAATTTGATAAATTGCCTGGATTTTTCTAAATAATTGATTCCCATATCTATTTTAAAAAACTGATTCAGAATATAACTAAAGCATTCGCCGTTGTCACTATCGTCTGATCTTAGATATCCGGAGTAATCAGGTATAATTTTCATAAATTGTATGTTTGTGGTTTTTGCTAATTTTCTATTTAACATAGCATTCAAACCTTCAAGTTTATTAATAGTGCGATGTCGTTCACTGTAACAACACCGTTTTTTTTTCATAAGTTGGTTTTCAAACCATTGTTTTACAAAATAATCGTTAAATTCTTTCACGCACTGCTCTAGCTGGGCTGTAGCTCAGTCTTTCATGATATAAAGAAATCCATTATCTATTTCTTTTTGAGGAAGATGTGCTAGAACTGTACATAAAGATACATGTTTTCATGTTATTTATTTTTTAGTTAAATTCAAAGCTTTGATTTTTTTTCCAAATAGCCCTGTTGACATGATAAATACAATCTTTTATTTGTATCTCAGGAAAAGTTTTTTCTAATCTTGACATATGTAAGTGCACTTTCAAAATCAATTAGTTTCCAATTAGGCAAAACATTTTTGTTTAAGGGGGTAATAAATTATGCACGTAGCTTGCTTTTATTTATTTATACTTCCTAAATATAAATTAAGGATACAATATTGTTATTTTCCTCTGAGCTTTCAATATCGTCATGAATTGAATATATGCAATTGTAGAAAACGACAGAAGCAAACTTTTATTGATCCATAATAAAAAAAAATTGAATCCTTTGCCTGGCTGGACTACTTGCGAATACCAATATTCTTTCGGATCTATATTTATAGTCAAATCAAAAAGTTTTCGAATAATTTCGGTACTTCTACTTCGTTGGCGGCCGTATAGCAACTTTTTTTTACGCTTGCAACATTATTTCCTTTTTTTCAAAGCCCTGATTTTACATTTTGGTAATTTTTTTATAACATTTGGCTTAGAGTCCTTAGGCGTAAGCAGTCTGCTTGAAATTCTTTGATACTCGAACTTCACAAAGTGGCATGATCTGTTTGTTGCACTTTATTTTTGGTATTATTTAAACTAAGTTAGTATATTTTTATTGTTCTTTTGTAAGGACTGCTCTGATACTAAAAGCTTCCTATATTTCCCTTTATTTCGTTCTATCTCTTGCCAGTCTATTCCAGATAATTTGAACCATGAAAACTATATCATAACTCTGGCCCTTTGAACGGCCTTCTTTTTTATCTTTTTTTCTAAATTGTGACAATTTTGGACCATTTGTTCTTTGGTATACCTTGGAGCATGTCAACTGAGACAGTACGAGTTTGGCAAGCTAGTAACAGCTGCTGGAGAAATGTCTAACCAAATATCTCCACATTGTCCACCCATTATTCCACCGGGTAGGTGTAGTCGCGGTTGCTAAATTCTAGTAGCAATTCCGTTGTTATCTGTAACATGCTCGGGCTTCGAACTTTTTTATCTCACGGTTCTGACGGGCTCATCTCACTCTTCTCACGGGCTCATCTCACTCTTCTTGCTGGGTGCCTTCCCATTTAGTTTGCTGGTTTCTTCGTCGATCGTCTCATCTTTCCCTTAGTATGTCCGTCGTGCTGAATTCAAATTAAAATTGACATTTGTTAGAGATTTGAAAATCTTTGACACTCTTTGATGGCGTTATGTGGGATTCAGGTAATGAGAAAATAAAATCTGCAATAAATCATTACTTTTACCATACAAGTTTATTATTTTAATAAATAAATGGACTTGAATTTTCTAAACAAAGATTTATTGGTATTTCTTTGTTAAAAAACTGATTCAGAATACAACTAACAAGTATATTATATTAATAAATAAATGGACTAAATTTTTCTGAACAAACACTTAGTGGTATTTCTTTGTTTAAAAAAAAACTGATTCAGAATACAAGTAATTCGTTTGTCGTTGTCCATATCGTCTGATCTTTGTATAGATTGTGTTAAAACTATCTGAAAACATATTTCATAATTTTGAAAAATCGTATAATGTTGGTGGTTTTTGTTAATTTTTATATAACTTAGCATGCCAATTTTCCAGTTTCTTAGTGGTGCCATGTCATTCACCGCAACAACACTATTTATTTTTCATAAGCTAGTTTTCAAACCATCAGCGGTTTGAAAAATTGTTTGTAAGTTGTAGAAATGTACCGGAGCAAACTCTAAATCTTCTATGACAAAAAATGTTCGACACTGCACATCTTTTACCTGGCTTTACTATTTACGAATATTCTCAAAGATTTATTGTTATAGTCAAATTAAAAAGTTTTTAAATTTAGGTACTTTTACTTCCTTGGACGGCCGTATAACAACTTTTTTTTACGCCTGCTTTACTTTACTACTTTTTTGTAAAGGCCCTTTTTTACATTTTTATATGATGGTAATTCTTTGATAACATTTGGCTTGCAGTCCTTTAGCGCTACCACTGCATATTATATAGATGGTCCAGTCTGTTTAAACTCCTTTGACACTCGTTCTTCACAAATTTACATGAACTGTTGCATTTATTTTTGGCACTATTTGATAATAATAATAGCTTTATTTATATCTGACACGAATTTTTAAATTCCTCTTCTTCTTCTGTTATAAGGACCGCTCTGGCGGTAATAGCTTCCTCCGTTTACCTCCATTTTGCTCTATCCCTTGCCAGTCTGATTCAAGGATTTCCAGTCGTGGCAACTATATCATTACTCCATCTATTATACGGCCTTCCTTTGTCTTGTTTGTATATGGGGTACCAATTCCTGACAATTTTGGACCATTTATTCCCTAATGATCTTTGGACATACCCTACCTATTTTTATATAGACTGCTTTCCGTGCTATTTCAGCAAACTCTCCTATAGGCGGTTTTGTTGACAACGGCCATGTTTGAGAAACCTAATTGAGACAAGATATCGAACATGTCTGCAAGGCTTTCGGTTTAGTTTGACTAAGAGACTAATCTTGAATACTCTTAAACATTGCACTATTGGTTTTTGGCACTATTAGTTTGACATAATTGCAGAGTAGATTTGATAACTTTACTTTCCACTTCTAATATCACCCACAGTACTTTAGGCCTATTAATTTAACGCCAATATGATGTCCCGTATTAACTATTTTTTTGACATGGTTTTGATGATCTTCTATTAAGAGAGATTTAAGTACCTAAGTATTACAAAAATTATATTGAGGGTATTTTAGTTAAATAGTATGTAACTATAGGGAAGACTGTTTTTTTTTTTTTTTTTTTTATTCTCAATAGGTTCGCGCTTGACCGCCATCTCACCTGATGGAAAGCGATGATGCGGTCGACGATGGAACGCGCTTACCTAGAAGTAACCTATTCACTCTTGACTTAAAGATAATTCATCATTGTAGTTACTTTTGAGAGTCGAGGGGTCGACAGTGGACAGTGGAGTTTTTAAAAATTTTTACTATCCAAAACTCTTAAGCTCATAATCTTTAATTTTTCCACGCATGTCATTAAAGACTAGTTCATCATCAAACAATTTTTGTTGCCATAAGTTTTTTGATCTGGGTACTCTTAACTTGTTTATGATAGACAAGTAAAACTTTTCGTATTTAAAAAAAAGGTGAAAACAACCGCTAACTTTATAAGGCTGAACCCAGCCAATACTAATTTTGACTAATTAACAAAATTGACTGTAACAGATACGCATAAAACAGCTCGTTAGCAAATAAAACGACTATCATTTCTCAAATTGGCCGTCAACCTACGGACAGGATCGTTATTCTAATGGTAGTAGCTTTTAATTTATTTCAAATTTATTTCTACGCCAGAATTCACAAGCCTTTATATATTACGACATAGTTTTATCAAACGATTATTCATAAACTGTAATATGAAGGTTATGTAATCTTCAACATCTTTTTGTTAAATTCCTTGAACTAAGCAATCATCGGAGTTTGTTTTAATTCATACAAAGAACGCTGTGGCATACAAAAATTGGTATTTTGATCTTTGACTGTTGCTCCTTTTGGAGCATATAAATATCCTCTTTAATTTTGCCATACATACCGTAATATCTCACTGGTCAATAAAACAACAGCTAGCGAAAACTACAATCGTAGCATTGAGCTTCTCACGATAGGTCTCAGTATACACCACATACATAAAACCTTTTGCTACTAGTCTAGCCTTGTACTTTGTTACTTTACCATCGCTAGTTTTATTTATTTATTTAACAATTCATGTAATTACTATACACTTATATAATAAAAGAAAAGAAGACGGAAACGAAAAATAGGTACATAGATAATGCTGATTTCTACAGAAATTGTTCCAACATACCTGCGAATGAAAACTACAAACAAAACGGTTATTATAAATATACAATATAAAGATATACTATCATAAATAAATACATACATATAGTGGAATAAATATCGCAATAATACATACTGAATAATATTATATATAAATAAATACTAATAAGCAACTATGACGAAATAGAAAGATGTGTTCTTTCACTCCTTTTTTGACAACTGCAAGAGTTTGGCAGCCCCTAATGTCAGGCGGTAGTGAGTTTCACAACCGTACTGCGTGCGCAGTGATGGAGTGGGAATAGAAATTGGTGGAGTGGAGAGGGGATTTAAAGAAATAATGAGACCTCCAAGGTGCATCGAAAAGACGTGAGTAAGAAAAGGGTTCCCGCAGGTAAGAGGGAGTTTTAGGGTTGTGAAGGATGTTAAATAGCAGACATAATATCCGAGTGTTCCTTCGAAGTCGAATAGGGAGCCACTTGAGCACCTTGCATAAGCCTGATTCATAATCATACTTTCATCAATCGATCGAGACATGATAATACAAAACAAAACGAATACTAATATTTTGTAAACGCTCAAGTTTATTTAAAAGCTCCTCGGTGGTATCCAAATAACAGGCATCAGTGTAATCTATGATCGGCTGATTCAGTGTTTGGTCTAGGGAAATTTTGGTTTTCAAGGGCAAAAAGCTCTGAAGGCATTTAAAAAAAGTGAAACATGTAGTGCACTTTGCGACTGACTTCAGCGACGTGGACAGTCCACGATAAATTCGAGTCCATGATCACCCCCAGGATGCAGTCGGTACCCTAAAGAGGCGATATTTCTTTAGATTCGAGTCCAAGTTGTAACTAAACAGCTTTGACCTTTTTGGCATTGGAGTGGGGTCCTCAATTATTTCGTTCGTAACCACAGTCATGTCTGCTGGGCAGCCACATACCTGAGGCGAGCCCACTCTCCAAAGGCACCGTCCAGGATCACCAACTGATACGTAGACGGCGTTCTCTCCGCGGCGGTTCGTCTGGCTACCACCCTATATACATAGGGTTCCTTTTAGTCTGGTCTCTAACTTGAAGCTTTACTGCCTGAGTAGTTCTACTGGTATAGCCCTCATAGTTGGTGAGGATATATGAACTGGTAATATCTGCTCGTGACTCCGCTCGCGTGTCTATCGGAAATTACCCAAGGGGACGGTGACAAAAGACACGGGTACTACGTATGATATAGCTGTTCTTTTCTTAAATCCAATCTATAGCAATACCAAATACTATTATTGGCATTTTTAGGGAATTCGTGGTATAGAAGACCAAAGATGAAAAAATGCAAGCAATGTATGTGTTACATGGGTTTTCAGCTATCTGATTAGCCGTCCCTGCTGCAAGATAAACCTTTGGCCGTATTCTAAATTAACGGCCAAATGCGCAACTGTGAGATACCTCTATTGAATTAGGAACTTTAATATACGCCACACTGCAAATTCAAAGGTTAACTTATATACAGTCCATTCGTATACTTTTCCACTTGATCAGTAGGATTTTTGATACCTACAGAAAATTTCCAAGTCCGAATCGTTATTAACTACTTGCATATGTATATTTGGTTGCTTGAACAGAGTGACAACGTTAACATAGTAGCGGGGAATATGGGTCAATCCACATGGTCTATGATGAATCTCTCTTACATCCATTTTTTACACCTCGACGACGATAGACTGGATAACCATCGTCAACGGTCGTGAGTATGAATGACAAAATTTCGCGGATATTTTCTGTACATATAACGTTAACGTAAGAACCAATCATAGGAGCCACACGAAAATCAAAGGACTTCTATGCCATTATGGCCTACTGAAACGTGAATCTTCCGGCTGAAATCATCGTCAGCTAGGCAATATGACCCCAATTTTGAAATTGATGATTGAAGCGATTGAAGATTGTTCAAGCCCGGTAAGATAACTCAGTACAATAACAACATCAGTCATCCGAGTAAATTCACTTTTTCCCAGAATCCTTCGACTGTCGCGGCCCAGTGCTGGGCTCGACATAATTATGGCGGTAAGTCCCCTCTTTGAGGCGTGGCTGGAAAGACCTCACGGTGTCCTTACCTTCCGCTTGGAAGTAAAAATTCTTGACCAGATTGGAGCAATTGTACATTAAAAACATAGATTACAGATAAGAAAACACGTATGTTAACAAGTGTATAATATACATATATTTTATACAGTTTCAAAGAAGGAAACGAAAAATGAAAATATTAATTATTTTCATTTTGTCGTTGGGTTATTAATGATGGAAGATATGAAATCAGGTAGAAGCATTAGAGAGAAAGGAAATGAATGGTCTTTAACTTCTTAAAAGAAGATTTTTATAAGAAGCAAGTTTCAAGGTTTACCTAACAGGCATTAGTGACACGTTTTACAATCGCAGCGCCTAGTCTGTGAACGATTTGTCACGAAACTTGGTAGAATGTGAGGGCATCAAAAGTTTCTTATTTGAAACTTTTGTGTCTAGAATGTGTGTCATGAAGGAACTTAAAACTTTCTTTGAGATGAACGGGAGTTTCAGGATTAAATAGGGCCCTGTAAAATAACGGTAAAAAGAGCATAGCCGTGAAGACGAATTGACAGGCACTTAAGCCATAATCATCATCATTATCAACTCATACTTGCGAAAACCAAATATGAATCTAAATAATGAAAAGGTACATTTGTACGTGAACGTCACAATATTTTTTTTTATTTTTTTTATTTCAGTTATAGATTTTTTGAAAGAGTTGGTGAATTGATTTTGTGAAATATTATAAAATTGGTACTTTCCACTGTTTAAGTGCCTATTCTCACACCTAAATTAATTTTTAATTTAAAAAAATGTCCAATAACAACAGCCTATTTTTTTTTTTATATATAATAATATTATATATAATAGGTTCTCAATGAAAAAGGTTTAGATAACTTATTTATTTTAGTTTCATATATTTATCACCGTATTGAAATGAGTCAGTAGTATTCGGTCGTAAATATTTCATTTCCCTTTTAAGGAAAAATACGTTAGAAGGTTTTTTAGGTTCGTTGACAATCTGTGGGGATGCCATTACATGAATATAATCCACCCGCCTGTCACGCCCACTCCCTGAAGAGACAAAAACGACAGCCAACGAATGGTCGGTTACTATGTACCATAAGGCGTTCGGGTAACGTTACAAGCAAATCCTATACATTTCCGACGTCATTTTGGTGCTGTGAAAATACATAAAATGAAACTTTTTTTAGTGACTAAACAGGAAAAATAAATCGAAATAATATTAAATCAATTAAAATTTAGAAATTTGTAGCAAACCGGATCGAAAAAATCATGAATTCCTGTGCTTGAGCGAAGTCATGTTTTTTTTTTCAATCTATAATATAATATAATATAATAATATTCTTTTTGAACAAACATTTTGATTTATTTTTGAATACATTTGACTATATTGCCTTTTATAAGTATCGATGTATCAACCAAAGTCATCATCATCATTGTTTTTGCCAAAAGACGACCACTATTGGATATACGCCTCGTCGAAATGTCACAACAATCGTAATCAAAGTATTACGAAATTTTACTCATTTTTAAAAGCAGGTTCAATCGTTTGGAGAAACATACTTTTTAAAAGACGAAAACAAAGTTAAAGATGGAGATTAAAATATATGGATATATAGATATAGTATAAAGTTAAAAAAAAGTTTAAGTTATTAAAGTAAGGTTTGTCACTTTGTTCGTCAAAGTTAAACGGTTTGAAAGTTGAGTTTAACAAACTGCACGATACATGATAAAGAGATAATCTTCAACATAACGCATTCGAAAATGGGCATAAGCCATAAATTTTATAATTATATTTTAAAATGCTATTTTTTTAGTTATTTCTCTTTATTATATGCGTGCGAAAAAAAAATATTTATTCTGAAATTGTTGGTATTTTACTCTTTAAATTCTCACTTCACGATTGAAAGGGCAAAGAAGACACACATACCTCTCAGCTATTCAGAGACAGTATATTTCCCAGATTTCCATTACGATAGCTCAACCAGGAGTAAGGAGTTATAACCTGTAAACGTGCCAAGCAAAGCCACATTCCATTAGATTTAATCAGTTTCGTTTGGAGATCTAAAGGACATTATTTTACGCACTTACAATGGAAGGTTAATAGGGTTCTCTGAATCCAAATTCAATAGCTATTAGAATTCAAGGTTCATTTTATTGCTTTTTACCGTTGTCCTTATTTCTAAATAACAATCCTATTCAGCTTGGCACAAGTGTAAGATATCTTTAAAGTGCTCTTTTTTCGTCTACTACAATATGCGTAAATTATAGGTCTTGAGCAGTGGTGGCCGAGTGTTAATGACCCCGACTTACGAATTGTAGGTTGCGGGTTCAAACTCAGTCAGGCGTATTACATTGTGTAATTTATTTCATCACCACTGCTCAAAACGGTGAAGGAAAACATCGTGAGGAAACCGGCATGTCTAGGAACCAAAAAATCGAAGACATGTGACATTCACCAACCCGGACTGGGCCCGCGTGGTGGATTACGGTCCATTCCCTCTACTAGAGAGGAGGCTTGAATCCCAGCAGTGGGAACATTAAAAAGGCTGATAATGCTGTACGTCTTGGCTCGCTTCTCAATAGAGTCATACTGCACCAAAAACCTCTAAAGTCCTGCGCGACGAATGACTTGTCTGTTTTAATTTTTCTTTTTTCGTTTTTTTTTGTATTCTGTCTGTTAAAATGGTGTGTTTTTGTAATTGACTTCGGACATTCTATTTAGATTAAATATATAAATACACTTTTTTACGTGGAATATCATCAAATAACTTTTCAAGCTTGGGGTGGAGCAGGGGAGTGGCAAATTCTTACTGACTAAAACCCACAGTGTTCCTTTAGCGCCTTTGCGCCCTTTATTGCGACGGCTACGGTAACTCCTTCGAAAAATACGCATGTATTTTACACCTAAACTTTTCTTATGAATTACTCACTGGTGCTATGCGTAACTATAAGAAGCAAGCATGCCAATGTTTGCCAGACTTTCATTGACACGCAAGACATCCGCATCTTTCCTATCTACTTTAAAAATAAGGGAAGTGTCATCAGCAAATAGAATTATATCGGACAAATTAGCCATCATGTAAGGAAGGTCATTAATATAAACTAGAAAAAGAAAAGCGGCCAGAATTGAACCCTGAGGCACGCCCATTTTTACTAAAGACCCCGAGGACGGTGCCCCGTTAATGGTTACATTAATGGTTCTGATGATGGGATCCATGAGGAATCGAGGCAACTCCTCAAATATTATAGGCAACCATATACTGATTTTGGTATTTTCATCGAGAACTTAGCACTTACAGTCAAAAAGTAACATTTGAAGTGGAATTGAAGAAGAAGATCAGAAATTGCCAACGGAACTTCATACTCACATAGATATCACAATGAAGATAGTTGAGCGACAATGACAATACAGTTAAGTTAATGATTCTGAATGAATCCTTAACTTTTTAACAGTTATGTGAAAATTGTATCATCGAAGTGATCTTGATGATGATGATGGAGCCGGAAGGTAGGCACTGGAACTCTTACGGAGTTCCTTAATGAATATAACCTAGCCGTGTTTAGACTTATTAGAATTGTTATGAGACGCACTTTGGCTTTAAGGAATTATTAAACTGATCTGATGATGGAACCGGAAGGTAGGCACAGGAACTCTGTGATTAATCAATGTATCTTAGCCGTGTTTGGGCTCATTAGAATTTTCATGAGATGCACTTTGGCTGTAAGGTACAATATATATCGAATAATCTGATGATGGATTTGGAAGGGGAACTTTATAATAAAACAATGTAACTTAGCAGTGTTTGGGTTAATTGGAATTGTCATGATAAATAGTAACTCTGGTTATAAGTGTATCGTAACTTAAAAGATTGTAATAAAAATATTTAAAAAAAGATAAAAACCGACTTTACTAAAAAAACACTAAAATGATCGAAATAACCTTAATTTCGGAAGTCGGTGGTATATATGAAACAAACAATACCGAGAAACACCAACTTCCGAAATTAAACTTATTTTGAACAATATAGTGTTTTTTTAGTGCAGTCGGTTTTTTTATTAAAGTTTTTTTTTACTTTCTTTCTTATTTTGTGTTTCTAACCGTTGTGGTGTGTCCATAATAAAAGTAAATTCTATTCTATTCTAAAACTAGAGAAGAAGAGTGCGTGTAATCATAAAGTATCAAATAAACCTACATTTTATTCATATAATGGCTTCATCTAGTTCAAGTTGACAAAAAAAAATTGACATGTAAAAGTGTTTTTAAAAAACCTATTTGCAAAATAATATCATTTTTATTCGAACCCTCATTCTAAATATTCTATAATTTTCAGCAAGTGTGTCATGTGTGTCTATCTAAGCCTACGCAAAATAACGGTGAATAAAAGCCCCAATATTTGCTCAAAAATTTTTAACAACCCCATATGAATATACATTTTGATCTACAGTATTCTGTTACTCAAATATAAAATAATATCTACCCACGACATTGTTTTAACCTTTTTAGTTTAACCTGTTACTAATATTACCCTATTAATATTTATAAGTACTTTTATTATTGTGTGAGCGAGTAACCCAACTTTTAATATATATATATTTTATATATTACTTACGAAGCTTTAATAATATCATAAATCTTTTATATTTTTACTATTTTAGGCTTTTTATCAAATATTAAAACAAGAAAAATTAAAACAATTAAAACTACATATATATAGGTACACTAAAGGCAAATAACGCCTAGCTAAAATAGATCCAACAGTTAAATAAAATACTGAATTAAAAATCATTTTAGTCTTTCAGCTCCCGTAATAGGCTTATTAACTGCTTAATTTATACGAAGTTAATTTGAATAAAACGGTGTTATTATTCACTCGGATCGCACCTGTCCTCAATTAAAATATGAAACCAAATGAAATGAATTATTAATGTCTTTTTACCTGTTATATTTATATTTTGCTTTCTGGGTCCAATTTTGGGACTCAATGACTTTGTTCGTAATATAGAGAATATATTTTTTAATTTTTTATTTAAGCAGTTTATCAATAAATATACAAAAATGGAATACCGATTGTGAGAACAATATCAAAATTGGTAGAAAAGCAAATGAGATACCTATAACAACTTTAAGCAAATATATTTCACCTGTCTCTCATCTAGTAGCCGTTTTCTAGGGCGCTGGGCGGCTAAGCGGCCGTCGGGTGCCGTGGACTTTGACGTAATATTCCTTATTGCTGATTAAAACTAAATTACCTCTCCCTATCTAAACAACAAAAATGTTATTTGGTACTTATATATCATTTTTCGGTTTCCAATCACTTGTCATTTATCTTCAAACATTTCAGCGTTGTAATCAAAATAATTTCTTTATTTTTAATTCTAAATGAAGAAGTTTTAGAAATCTCAGTAGCTACGGTGACTGAAAGTTTTTGTGAAAATCGGTTGTCATGGTATAAGGGTACGCGATGCATAGAGCTGAGAAAAATAAAGTAAGGGAAGTTTGAGTATGAACAAACGGCTTCGAGAGTGTGGCGAACAACAAGACAATGGATGAACTGAGAGAAAAATTATATGGTGACTAATAAAAATAATAATATAATAAAAATGATAATTGGCAATTAATGAAAATGATAAAATGGTTTAAATGGTATGGAAATTAGTGAAAATAATAAGGTGATAATGGTATGGGTATTTATGAAAAAAAAACTATAATTATAGTGAAAATGAAATTGGAATTAATGAAAATAAATATATGGTTAAAACGGCACGGGATTAAATGAAAATAATGGTTAAATGTGAATAATGCAACTGATAACATTGGAAGAAAATTTGCTTGCTTGCTGTGCATACTGTATAATTTATTGGCACCATTCATGCAGAAAGCAATGGTGGCCGAGTGGTAACGGCCCCGACTTACGAGTTGTAGGTCACGGGTTCAAACCCAGTCAGGCGTATTACTTTGTGTAATTTATTTCATCACCACTGCTCTCAAAACAGTAAAAGAAAACATCTTGAGGCAACCGGCATGTCCTAGAACCAAAAAATTCGAAGACATGTGACATTCAACAATCCGTACTGGGCCCGCTAGGTGGATAACGGTCCATTCTCTCCCCTAGAGAGGAGGCCTAAGTCCCAACAGTGAAAACATTAAAAGAATGATTATGCTATTCATGCGGCATTCATACGAATAAATTGTAACCTTCTGTTTAAAATTTTTGGTACAATAATCAAATTCTAACAAATATTAACGACAGAATTCATTATACTACGATTTCTGTTTACCTACAATAACCTACATGAATTCGTTTGCCAA
Source organism: Mythimna vitellina (assembly GCA_949316375.1). Lineage (NCBI taxonomy): Eukaryota > Metazoa > Arthropoda > Insecta > Lepidoptera > Noctuidae > Mythimna > Mythimna vitellina. Next base: position 15,828,164 of record OX438706.1, read on the forward strand.
GTTTAAAAATTTTGAGAGTTACTTATATTAATTTGGTTGACGCGCGTAATTTTTAAGGCGCTGCTAAATGTAAAAGCGCGGTCGCTGTCGGGCTGTATAAAAAGAAATGATCTGTGATATTTACTTTGCAAATAGGTTATACTTTTGAACTTCAGTTTTTTTGATAAAGCCGCTGTTTCCTCGTAGACTACTCTGAAAAGAAACACCTAAGCGAATTTCGATGTCAGTCTTTATTTAAACTAAAACAGTAAACAAGTAATGGTCTATAATCGTATTAAAACCATATAGATTAGTGTAAAAGTCACACAGATTTAAGTCGACCGGTCCAGTCAGTGCAAGCATTTTGTCAGTATTCGTGTAGTTCAACTCAGAACTACTAAAGAGCTCTACGACAACACCAATAACAACTTGATAAACAATATAAAAAGGAAGGCCAGACAAATCAAACCACAGTAAAATAACCCACATAGTCCCTACATTCACAATTATAAGAAAGTGTACCATGTTGGGGTTAAACCATTCTCGGGGCTGACTGTGGCGGCCTGAAATGGCGGTACACGTACCTCCAGGGCGGGCCGTCATCGTCCGCCCGCCAGGCACTTCTTCTGATGCAAACGAGCGGTGGGGCAGGTTGCGGATACCGAGTCCTCTTCTGACCGACTTAGAATCGTGATTAAATCTGCAAGGCTTTTATTATTATGCTTTTTTGACATACCCAAATACCTATAGGTTTTGGTCGGGGAGAGGCATCTAAGGTATATGGAATCTGAGAGTTGAATCCCCTCAGATTCCATGATCTTCCCTCGCTTTACATGCATGACTGCATATTTATCCACACCAAATTCCATCCTGATGGCACTACTAAAAATTTCAGTTACCTTCAGTAGTTCATCGTAACTTGTTGAGGGCAATGAGTTTCAGATCATCCGTGTAAAAAGGTGAGATATGGCCTGACCACCTCTTCTCAACCGATAGCCTAGTCCTGAATCCTCCAGCAATATGCTAAGAGGATTCAGAGCTAAGCAAAACCAAAGCGGACTCAGACTGTCGCCCTGAAATATTCCTCGTTTAATCCTAATAGGCTCATCATTACCCTGGATCGGTCGACATCCTGGATAGCGAAGGACTGTCTTCCATTGCCTCATACATGACTCAAGGAAGGTGCGTAAAGTCATATCTATTTTGTATAACTCCAACACCTTTATGAGCCATGTATGTGGAACAGAGTCATAGGCCTTCTTGTAATCTATCCAACACGTCGACAGATCCCTGCGGGATCGACGAGCCTATTGGCTTATGGCCATATCTACGAGGAGTAGCTCCTTAGTACCCCGGGACCCATTCCTACATCCATTCTGAGAGGCTGACATAATCAAGTTATTCTCTATGTGTCGATTAATTTTTGCTCTCAGAATAGATGTAAGAAGTTTATAGGCCGTCGACAAACATGTAATTGGTCTATAATTCTTGGGTTCCGCGCGGTTGCCTGTCTTATGGAGCAGGTGGGTTACGCCAGTTGTTGGATACTCTGGTAGCGACCAAGACTCTAAGGCTGACTGGAATTGTGATGCCAGGGGCGCGTGTTAGTTGTTATACCATTTCAGCCAGAAATATTGCAGTCCGTCCGCTCCCGGTGATTTCCAGTTCGGTAACGGACGAACTGCTTTGGCTATGTCAGCTGGAGTAATAGTAACTTTTTCCATTTCTGGTATAGCTTCACACACGCGCTCGACATCACGCATCCAGCCACCCTCAGTGTGACTGACAGGTACCGACCAAATGTTTCGCCAGAATGTAATGGTGGCAAAATCATCTGGGCGGCTCCCGTCAATCACATTATGTTCAGGTCGCTCCCAAGCTCTATACACCCACCTCTCATCGCTCTGGAACATGCGATTCTGCGAGTACCAATCAACCCGCCGCTTATACCGCCTAATGCGGCTCGCCCATGCACAAACCTTCTGCTTCAGGATGTCGATGCGCTTTGTGACACGAGACATGTATTCTTGAGGGCTGATACCAGTCCCCAAAAACGCCCGCCTCACAAAGCGCATCACTCATGGTCGCGTATTACCCTCCGTGAAGCAGTGTAGTTTGCCGATGAGTACCCTGGCCTCATCGATACGCCTCGCGATCCTGCATTGCCAGGCTGGTACAGCAGGCTTTGGTCGAATGGTTCCATCAGAATTATAAATTTGATTTTGGCTAAACGACATGCCGCAACAGCCCCACAATATAGGATTGAGTGCGTATCGACGAAGTTCTCGCTACTCTCAAAGATTAAAGATTATTAAGCAGCGAGTCCAAAGCAACCTTGGGTAACCGTGGCAGGGGCCTAAGCTCAGTCGGAGTTTATCTGTACTCGCGAAGCTCATCCTCCAGTGCGTTCCTCAGTCGATCGTTGCACTGGCTACTTACTGTGACAACCCTATCATCTGCATCATCGTTATTATGATAGGACCGCGACGAAATTGCGTTAGTAGTCGGCGTTGCCGCGGTCTGTGTTTTTGTAGATGTCGAAACGATTTGGTTTGCTCTGTGCCTCTGAGCGCAGCCGATCAAGTGCAGCGTCATCCAACCTGTGGTTGCGTTGGATAACCCGCACCTGATCCGACAACCGTTGGGCCCCGACAACCGTTGGGCCCCGACAACCGTTGGGCCGAGACGTTCACGGTTGGTTCCAGGTCCTGAAAAAGAGACAGCATCCTTTCACGGTACGCAGTGAGGTTAGTTCCCCCCTCTGTAGACCCGTAATGTGCGCGCATGACGTTTTCATTCAGAGACTGAGATGGATCTCATGCGCTGCACACAACCACCGGCAGCGGAGACCCGGCTCGGAGCCGGTTGGCCCCTAGGTCCTAAGCTCCTCGGTGGCCGGCCTCTCCCCGGCCGACGTACAGGTGTTGGTGACGTCGGCGTTATTATTATTTTCTTTATTCACTGTAAACACATATTAATTACATTTTTAAATATTTTTCTTAAACAAAATGATACAAATAAAATAAAATAAAACATTTAAAAATATAAAAAATAGTACCCCCCGGTATCGGGAACAGGTTCCAAGCTACCGGCGGTCAGGGCTCCAGAGAAAGGAACCTCCTAACAATAAGAGCCGTGTCCAGGAGTACCGCTTTCTGAATCAAGCCCTTGATCCAGCCGCCTAACGCGAGCCTCCTAAGGTGTTGGTCGAGGCTCTTGGCTATTAAGCCATTGTCCGACACGACTATCGGTACAATGATCGCTGAGTCCACATCCCACATGTCGACAACCTCGCGAGCCAAGTCAATATACTTAATTTGTTTATCTTTCTCGGCTTTCACGAGGTTCTCTTCATGTGGAACGGAAATGTCAACAATCATTGCACGCCTCTCGTTTCGGTCCACCACCACTATATCAGGCTTATTGGCTACAATAGTCCTGTCAGTGATGATGGACCTATCCCAGTACAAAGTGATATGACCATTATCAAGAACTGGGTCGGGCTCATACCTATAGTAAGGCTCTTCCGATTCCACAAGAGAGTATTTCAGAGCAAGTTGCTGATGGATAATTCTGGCTACTAGGTTGTGCCTATGCAAGTACTCTCCGTTAGCTAGACGAGAACAACCAGAGATTATGTGACGAATTGATTCTCCAGGACGGTGACATGCCCGAAAGATTTCAACCGTGCCGTCCTTCACAATAAATCTCCGGTAGTTATTCGTCATGATAACTTCGTCCATAATTGCACAGACAAAACCTTCGGTTTCCCCAAAGAGGTCACCGAAACGCAGCCAGGCTACGGACGCCAATTGGTCTACATCGGGCCCGTGAAGGGCCCGGAAAAAGCGTCCGTGAAGTTCCTTGCTCTGCCATACTTCCCTGCGATCGTTAGTGTCAAGCACTGCCGGTTTGCGCCAGTTCTCGTTAGCCAGGGAGAGCGGGGTCCCTTGTCCACTGCCACTACATCTCTATGCATACCCACGTCGGCAGCTTGGAAATATTCCCTGAGACTGCACACCTCGCGATTGTATAGGACTTATGGAGCAGGTGGGTTATTCCTGTTGTTAGGAACTGGGGCAGCGACCCTGACTCTGATATGCCAAGCGAGCGTGAGATCTTGTAAACCACTTAATCCAAAAATTGTGCAGCCCATCCGGCCCTGGAGATTTCCAGTTTGGCAACGGACGGACTGCACGAGCTACATCATGGGGGCTGATGTTAATTGCTCCTATTTGTGGTATTGGATCACACGCTCGCTCGACCTTGCGAGTCCAGTCACCCTCGGTGTGACTGACAGGCTCCGACCAGATGCTGCGCCAGAATGAACTCATGGCGTCATCATCCGGGAGGCGCGCGTCAGCCACACCTTGGTCCGGTCGCTCCCAATCCCTATAAACCCACCTTTCATTACTCCGGAATGTGCGATTCTGAATGTATCGCTCCACCCGCCGCTTATACCTGCGGATACGGTTTGCCCATGCATACACCTTCTGCTTCGGGACATATAGTCTCGGGAGCTGATGTCAGTTCCCGAAAACGCCCGCCTCACAAAGCGCATCACTCTTGGGCGAGTGTTGCCCTCCCTGAAGCAGATGAATTTGCCGATGAGTGCTCTGGCCTCACCAATACGACGCTCGATCCTGCACTGCCAAGCCGGCACGGCTGGTTTTGGTCGTGTAGCTACGTCAAAGTTTGGAAACTTGACGTGAGCTACACGACATGCCGCTACAGCCGCGCAGTACATTATCGAGTGTGTATCAGCGAGATCTTCACAGTTGTCAAAATAGTTTGACAACTGCAAATCCAGAACAGCCACCAGCGCCTTATTCTTATTATGCATGGCCAAACGAGGTAAACGCGGCCTAAGTTCGAGCGGCATGTTGCGATACTCCCGAATAGCACACTCCAAAGCACTCCTCAATTCGTTGTTGCACTGGGTACTTACTTGTGTAACCATGTCAGTAATCTCTTCATCGGCGTGGTTTGAAAGATGGTTGGACGATGATACCTGTGAGTTTACCACCGCCTGCGACGAAGAGGTAATGGCATGGCTACCCATTTCCATTCGGAGGCGATCAAATACAGTATCGTCCAACATATGATTACGCTGGATGACCCGCACCTGATCCGACAGTCGTTGGGCCGAAACGTTGACGGCTGGCTCAAGCACCTGAAACAAAGAGAGCATCCGAACACGGTACGCGGTCAGGTTGTTTCCTCCCTCTGTAGCCCCAAAGTATGCACGCATGACATTTTCATTAATTGATTGTGTCCAACGCATGCGCTGCACACTTCCACCTGTAGCGGGAACC